>OY101449.1:4523338-5743994 GCA_956483635.1 Panzeria rudis
AATGCAAATATCCTTCTCCAACAACTTTACTTAGACGATTCTTATGAAACTTTGCACACACATAAAACTCCTCTGACAATACAATTTAATGATAAGCAAAGTGGGCATAGGATTTTCCTTTTGTCAAAACTGCTAATATCACTGTACAACACAAACAAAAAATAATATGGTTCTAAGGACTGGCCCTGGCAGTACCAAAAAATATATACGTGTATCGGCGTTTTTAAAGTTTACATCTGGGAGTCGTTTTATGGGGAGTTAAAGCTCCCCCCTTTCGCACAGACTTATAGTGACTCGGCGTAGGATATCTTGTATGCCTTACGTTTAAGGTATAAGATTTGTTGAGCTTTTTTTAAGTAAAACACCATGAGAAACATTTTTGTGGAACATTTTAATCCTCTAACTCATCGTTGCATGGGTCTCTTTTCCCTTTCTTAAAAAAGGCGCAAGATAGCGGGCAGTGGCGATATAGCGGGCTGAAGTGTTCTACAAAAATATTTGCCATAAAACTCTACTACAGATCTTTAAAACCATCCAAACTCTAACCTCAACTTGAACGCCAGAAAACATACAAAACTGAAAAGGGTTAATTTCGTACTTATTCACAATTATTACTCATCCTAAGAAATCTTGTAGGCCTTTCGGCAATGTTTTATATCGCATTTCTTCCCGCTATATATGCGCTGAAGCGGAGTTTTATGTCCCTTTGTTAAGAGAGAGAGAGAGAGAGAGAGAGAGAGAGAGAGAGAGATCAAAAGGCCCATACAATGAAGAGATAGAGGGTTAAAATGTCACACAAAAATGTTCCTCGTGGTATTTTACATAAAAAAGCTGAACACATTTTTACCTTAAATGTAACGCTTACAAGATTTCCTATGACGAGTGTTAATATAGCTATGTGCAAAATGGGGGGAAATTTGACTCCGCCTAAAGGGCCCATACACTACACGCGCAATCAAGTCTTGGTTCCAGTGGTTTGGTCGTGTATGGGCATTTGGTGCGATTGCACGCTTTGCTGTAGCGATGTCAAACAGATTTTGATATTTTGCTGATGGTACTAGTTTCTGGTATTGTGTATGGTGAAATTAGCTCAGTTGAGACAAGTTGTCGGGATAAAACACATTTACTTGAATAAATTAGGCATAATTTAAGAAAAAAGGAACAAAATATATATTGTAAAGTGTTTCTGAAATAAAACAAATCATTCCTGATAATTTTTAATAAATAAACACGCGTTTTCGTTAATTTTTATTTTCAAAATAAATGCGGTGCCCACTAGATACAACAACTTAACCGTACAGAATTTTTAAAGAAATGAATATTGCACCACTATGCTTGTATGGTATGCTTTTCGAGCACGATTCAACATCACTTGTTTGTGTTAGTATACTGGAATCTTAAAATGAGTCCCAGATGTAAACTTTCAAAACGCCGATACACGTACATATGTA
Source organism: Panzeria rudis (assembly GCA_956483635.1). Lineage (NCBI taxonomy): Eukaryota > Metazoa > Arthropoda > Insecta > Diptera > Tachinidae > Panzeria > Panzeria rudis. Next base: position 4,524,790 of record OY101449.1, read on the forward strand.
TATCTTTTTCTGCTGCCTCCTACTCTTTCCTACTGGAATCAATCGTTCTAACCATGAAATTTTGATTTAGTGGTTCTATATTTAAATCTGTCATTTTGAGAAATGCAAATCAAATCGAAATATCCAGGATAGTAAGAAAATGTCACGAATTCTGTACTAAAATTTATTTCTGTAGCTCCATTGAATATTTCTTTTATAAAAAACATAATAATGCTTTTCTTGAAAAGTTTAAATTAATGGACTTGTGTCCTTTTCGAGATAACAGATTTATTTATTTTAGGGGAGAGAAACTAAATAAGCTGCCGGTAGCTAGAGAGTTGCTAAAACTTTTGGTGAAGTAGTCAGACAGTGAATTGAATTTGTTTTACAGCACTCTCAGAACTGCTGGGTATAGTACATATTTCATCTATCAATGGATTTGTGTACCGGTCAAGTTTTTTTTTAAATGATCCTCTATATTCTTAATACAGTAGGTAACAAAACACCAGCACAATTATTTTCCGTTTACTCGAGTAAAAACCCGAAATAAGTAGGTATACATACTCGGACATAGAGAAAAACGTAGCAATTTAAAATCAACATGTCACAATATTGATTGGAAATCATATTAAATTTCTGCAAAAGTACAGAGTTTATTTAAAATTGCCATTGTTTCATATTAACTGTAAAGCAAAAATATTAATCTAACCTGAAATCTCGTTGATTTAATATTTTTACCGTTGAAAGAACATTGTTCTATATTGAATCCATAAAATCGTGTTTTATAGTAAAATCAATTTTTATCACTTTAAATTAAAAATGGATCTACTTAATGTGATGATAGATGAGACCGAGCTCAAATCTTCACTGGGGATCAGCTGTACTGGAATGTAAAAGGTAAAGTTTTTTTAAAAGGTACTATTTTTAAAAGGTACTTCTTTTAAAAGGTAATTTTTTTAAAGGTACTTTTTCTAAAAGGTACTTTTTTTAAAACGTACTTTTTTTAAAAGGAACTTTTTGTAAAAGGTACTTTTTTACAAATATATACATATGTGCATTTTATTTAATAAAATAGTACAAAATGCTTTCTTTGTCTTCGCTATTAAATGCGGTTAACTAAGTTTGTACTTGACTGCTCGATTTGTAATTTAAATTTTCAACATTTTACTCATACACGTCGTTAAAATATGCGTGTCAGAGATCAAATTCATCATTAAAATATGTTATTTTCATTTATTTTATTTTTTGTTTATAAAAAATAAAGCAAATTAAATAAATAAAAAAAGAAAACTAAATTAAATAGTAAATAATCAGAACAAAAGTGGGCTGAAAAGTGTTGTATCAACTCGTATTTATAAATATTTATTTTAATTTTTATTCACAAGTTAATTTATACCATATTTACACTATGCAATTTTGTTGCATGCAACTCTCTTTTTTCAGTGAGAAAGACAGTGAAGAAATACAAAATGTGTACATTTCTATTTCAACACTCTCACTTAAAATGAAAATTGCATGCAACAAAGTTGCATAGTGTAAATATGGTATTATTTATAAAAAATAATAGATAAAAATGTTGATTTTAGAATATTACTACGATCCCAGCAAAAACTTGGTAATGAGTTGTCATTCCCGAACAACATACTTTTCAACCACAAACTACATACCGTCTGAATTACTTTACAGTAGTTGAACAATTACTTACTAGTAATCAAACAAGCAATCTATTCTCTTATTGGCAGCGTACTAGTGTATCTGCTTATCAAACAGACGATAAACAGTTCAACCGCTGGGGAAGCAAAATAAATTTTTTTTAATTGTGTTCATGTTTGTGAAAACAAGTTTTAAGCCCATAACAAAATAATTGTGCAGTAGCCTAGTGAGTAAAACACTTGGCATAAAATAACACAATAACTGAAAACGGCATGAGTTCAATGCTTAGCAGAGAGATTTAATTTTTATTGTGTTTTGTTTATTCAATGCCTTCTAAATATTGAAATTTATAACTTGTTACTTGTAATCAATTGTGGCAAGTACTTGCCTCCAATGACATCGCCATGTTAAAGTAATTGGTTAAAATGCCAAAGTAGAAGTAGTGACAGGTATGTTTTTCTAGCATTTTAACTCATTACTTTGCCATCAAAAATTTTCCTGGGATATGCTATATCATATAATACGTACAGGTTATGATTGCTTAATAAGTGTGGTGTTTATTTAAATAATATGTATTGATTTTACTATAAGAACAATATAAAAAAATGCTAAGATGCTAACGGCTGATTCTGGTAGAGGGTATAAAAAATATGTATACTTGTATAGGCGTTTTACATCTGGAATTAATTTTAGGGGGAGTTAAATTGTACCCTTTTGCACATTGTAATCTTTTAATCCTCACATATTAGATATAAGATATGTTTAGCACTTTTATGTAAAATACTACGGGCAACATTTTCGTGAAATATTTTAGCATTTCAAATCTTTGCTGTATGGACATTTTGGTCCCTTTCTTAAAAAAGGGACAAAAACTTTCCTTAAGCAGCAATATAGAGGGTGGAAATATCCTACAAAAACATTCGTCATAAAATTCTACTATGCGTATTATGAGCAACTTTCGATTTTCGATTGTGGTCGAATTAACTGATCATTTGGTGTTATGGCGCACATTCGATAAAAATAGCGCTATTGTGAATTTCTCTTATTTGGATTGTTCACAATAGTACGCATTTATAACATGGCACTATAAAGAACAATTGTTTGTGTATAAATTTATAAAAGAAAAATTTTTATTAATTTATAATTAACATGACCATGAAATTAAAATAAAATAATTTACAAATGACATTCGTGACAAATCCAAAAAAAAATATATGACAAATTCTTACATTTTCAATAAGTTTTGCAAACTGCCATACAGCATCGAATGCAAAATTATGTTCGATTGAAAATACGTTGTACAACAAAATTTTCGATAGTGTGTTGCCAGCTCATAATACGAATTTGACATTCGATACTCGATGCTCGATAGCCAGCGAATATCGAGCATCGAATGCAACTCATAATAAGAGCCTAAGACTTTGAAGACAGCTAAGTTCAAAATTCAATTGGGACCAGAAATAAGCCAAAACTTAAAGTGTGTTTAAGGGCTATTTTCGTCTCGTCGTTGAATAAAGTTTTTGCGCTTTTTCTAAGAAATAGACAAAACGAATCATTAGAAGGTTAAATGTGCCTACCAAAATGTTCCTCGTAACGTTTTACATAAAAGTTCTGAACATATCTTATATCTTAAGCTTCGTTGGTATTGTAGCGGAATCATCCCCAGTTGGCCACGTCTTTAAGGCATCATCAATGAAGGGTGCACGACAATGTTAAATCCTCGACGACACATTTCGGACAGCCGGAAGAAATTATCGATGAACTTTTCGAACAAGTGTCGCGAAAAGTTCTGAACATATCTTATATCTTAAGCTTCGTTGGTATTGTAGCGGAACCATCACCAGTTGGCCACGTCTTTAAGACATCATCAATGAAGGGTGCACGACAATGTCAAATCCTCGACGACACATGTCGGACAGTCGGAAGAAATCATCGATGAACTTTTCGAACAAGTGTCCGGAAAATCGTGCACGATTTAATGAGCGACAATGTCGCTCAGATTGTCGTTCACATAACACAAGATGATTCCGTGGGCGACATTGTCGCCTATGTTGTCGTCAATCATTATATAAACAAAAAAGTCGCCTATTATGTCGTCAATGTCAATAAAGTTGGATTGAGGCAAAACGAAAGATATTGTCGCTCACATTGTCGTCAAAAGTGTTTACTAGAGGACAACTTGCAGGAACTTTTCGCTCAAATTGTCGTGAACGATGATTTCCTTTACAATGTGGAGTAGAAAACCAATCGACAGAGGACAGAAAATAACAAATTAATTAATTAAATGTGTGTTACTTCTCTTAAAAAAAAAAGATTTCCCAAGATGTAAACTTTCAAGACGCCAATACATGTGTGATCCCCTCTGCGAGTATCAGTCATTACAATCTTATTATTTTGTGTGTTGTACCGTGTAGTTGAAGTTTTTTAATATGTTTCTTTATATATTTGAATCGGTGTCTCGATTATTTACTTTTGAACAAGAGCGAGCAAATATTAGTTTCAAAGACACTTTGAAAACTTCGTAAATTAGCATTTTATATCTTTTGCTATGTGGCTTAGCAATGCTGTATTCATCAATAAGATTGTTTGAAATAAATCATATATAAATCCATGTTGACCGCCAGTTTAATTAAATAGCAATTACGTACTATTTGAAGTCATTGTAGACCACTTTTTAGCTTGATTTTCATACAATTTTCTTAAACATCTTTTTTATTTTTGTTTATTCTATGAAAATTAAAATTGTTCTTAACAATAATAAAGCAAACAAAAAATGATTTGACTTATTAACACATGCTCATTTGACTTGTATGTTGGTTGTATAATAAGTGTTAATAATTAACTTTTTTTAGGTGCTAGTTTTGCTTTTATAGTCTTTGAATGCTAATCATCGTATTATAAAAATAATAATCAGTTACGTCCGTCTGTCCATCAGTCATTTAGTCTAATACTTAGTGTGTGTGTTTTAAATAGTGTGCAATTAAAGAATTTTCCTTGAACTACACTGTGGCAAATAACTGGCATCGTTCGTTTTATATTGCTCGTATTAATTAAAAATGCTTTTACAAATAATTTTTTTTTCATTAACCTGTTGCTTTGATTTTTGCATACCTGCAGCGTTAAGTCTGCAAATTTTTTATTTTATTTTAGAACACTAGTTTATTTAAATTGACAAACAGAGATCATATTTTAGTTGCTCATAAAGTAATAAAATACTTATTATAATTTATAATATAAAAAATATGTTCACAACCTCCAGAACACTTTTGCTTTTTTCCGTTTCTATGTACTTACTTAATGCTATTAAACTTTTAAGAATTTTTTTTTGTTTAATTAAAACAAATAGAGTTAATAAGTTCAGATTTTCAGCTTTATGTGTTTTTTAAGTTTCTGGTTATAGTTGTTGTCACCTTTTGTGTGATCTTTTTTCAAAAGCATTTAAGTTTAGTTTTAACATAATTTTGAGAAAATATATCAATTAACATCGAAATTAACTTCATTGTTCTAATAATGCTGTACAAAAAAATCGAATAACAAAGTTCTAATGCCTGATTCTGGTACAGGGCACAAAAAATATACATGGTATCGGGATTTTGAAAGTTTACATCTGAAACTTATGACAGGAAATCTTGTAATCCTTACATTTCAGGTATAAGAAATAAATAGCTATTTTATGCAAAACTCAACGAGAAAAATTTTCGTAGAGCATTTTAACCCTCTAGCTGTTTACGGTATGGGTCTATTTGTCCCTTTCTTAAATAAGAGGCAAAAACGTCCAAACAAAAATGTTCCTCGTGTTATTTTAAATGAAAGTGTTTACCACATCTTATACCTTAAACGTATGGCTTACCAGATTTTCTATGCCAAGTGCTAATTGTGAAGAATTACGAAATTAACCCTTCCTCTGCCAGAATTAGTCGTTAGACTCATGTTGTTTTTTTTTTGTGTTTTATTTACAGTGTTACTTTTTGGTCACGGAGAATATATTTTTGAATTAAAAATACATATTTTAAATAATTAAGTTTTATTGGTACATCCCACTTTTCTTGTCAGCATCATGTTGTATTGTTATGTAAAGCTAGTGTGGGCTCAAAGTATCATAGCAATCGATTATGTAGAATTATGTATTTAAAAGTCAATATTTGCCTTGTATAGGCATGGCACTGCTTACTTTTTTTAGTAGTAACTCACTGTGTGTGCAAAATTTCATTAGAATTGGTTTAGCAGAAGTAGTAAAAAAATCATTTTTATTTTTAATGGGCGTGGCACTGTCCTTTTTTCTCATAATAATTATCATAACGGAAACATTGATTTCATAAGAATAAGTTAAGTATAAGTAGTTGAAAATAGGGATGCCAGTCCCGAAATCCCGATCCCGAAAATCCCGCGATTTTTCAGAATTGATAAATCTCGGATTCCGGGATTTGTCGAAAAAATCCCGGGGAATCCCGAAATATTTAAATTGCGTTTTTAAGTAAGATTCTTATAAAAATAAACTCATAATAAAAAGTAACACTAGTTTATGTACATATTGTCAAAGTGTATTCTCTATCCCCACTCTAATGGTCGGTGGTGACAACCGAGCTTCTTCACGTTCTTAGTGGAATTGTGCATGGTAACTGGAAAATTCGGCTGTGATCTCTTAGACGTCATGAAAGATGCTTTCTGCACTATTTCAATGTCCACTTTTCGAAAAGTTACTTTGTATTGTGGCGGGAACTTAATAAGTGCCCAAAGATTCATAAGAATCGGTTAAGCAGAAGTAGTTGAAAAAGAATATGTATCATAAATGGGCGAAGGATTGCCCACTTTGCTTATCATAATGTTGTGGTGTAACAGGAATTCTATGTGTGTGCAAAGTTTTATAGCAAATGGTTAAGTAGAAGAAGTAAAAAAAAAAAATTATATTAAATGGGAGTGGTTCCGCCCATTTATCTAACCACAATGTTGTATGGCCTTTGTATAAGTTTGTCTTTAGTTTCACTTTCGTTTGTGTTTGTAATCAAATCTTACTACAGCTTTTTCTACTACTTCTACTTGTACGGATTGAGCTCCCATGTATTATGAATAGAAGAGTGGGCAGTGCCATGCCCATATAAAGCGTATATTCGTTTCCAAGTACTTATTCTTAATCTATTCTTATGAAACAATGTATGTATATGGGTGAATCTTATTGTAAACGTACATTTTGTGCGTAACTAAATGAAATATGAGAAGGTAGGATTCATGTTCTAGTTCTCGCCCCATTCAATGGATCCTGAAACAAAATTATACCATTTAATTTTTTAAATTTTTGTGTATTATAATAATCGCAGGACGAAATCAAAAGTTATGACCACTTTTTCAATTTTGACTTGGGTTCACATGGAAAAATAAAACAATTTGTATATTTTAAAACAATTATTTACAAACATTTATCCATTAGCGAAAAGTAGGCTAACTCTTCTCTGAAACAAGAATAATTTTAATACAATCGACCAACAATGTTAAAAGTTATGTAAATTTCAAATAATTTTTTTGTAGCAAAATACGACCTACCTAAATTCGTCGAATATATAATAGCCCACAGTGCGGTAGAAGCAAAATTTTTTCAAAGAAAACCAGAAATTTGTAAACAGCTGCTGTTAACTTTTTTTAGATCCTAAAATTTATAAATAAATTATATTTAATGATTTCTTTTACGTAACGCTCAATGCATTTTTATACGAATTCAATATTTTTTTAGAACACACACTTTATTTTGAATTCAATACAATTCAGATATATAATCTTCGATGAATTTTAACATAACCTCCTTGGGTATTCACTAAAATATTTCAATTGAATTTAAAAAAATATGGATAACACTTAACACATTTTTTGGATACAAACGATGATTGATTGGTGAAAGGTTTTGCAATATAATATAATTTGACAATGTTCACAAAACAATTAAATATTTAGAAGTACAAACCTATACTGTTATTTTAATGTATGTTATTATTGCAATTTTGCTTACTAAAAAAGCATAACGCTCAATACACAAGACTGCGGACAACAACTATTCAAAAAAGAAATTATAATATCTAATATTTTGAAAAAATTTTATGTGTAAAATAAGAGAAGCAAATGCAAATATTCTAAAATCGTTATAAATTTAATTTTGTTTTTGGAAAAAACTCATAGTTTCTTAATATGGAAAATCAACAGCATGCATTACGGACACGCCATTTTATATGAAGAGAGTATAAACAGTATTTTCGTTCTTCGTTTTTTCACAAAAAAAAAAACTTATTTACATTTATTTATAATCTATTAAATCATGCTAAAGCAGTTTTCATTTCAAAATTTATGCGAAAAAACACTTGAAATGAGAATCAACGACAATGTATGTATGTACATAGAATTCTTTTCACAACATAATATTACTATGTCAAAGGTGAACAGTGAGAGCCTATTAATTCTACTCAAGCGATTATTATAAAATTTTGCACAAAAAAAAAACAATCAGTGAATATACAATATTATTATTGAAAAAGTAGGCAGTGCCACGCCCGTACAAAATAATTATTATTTAAGGTATAAATAAATAATTACTCTAGAGATTTTTATGAAACATTTGGTTCCCGTGACAACAACGTGATTAGAAAAATAGACATAAAAATTAAATATTTTACTTTTACTGGCGCTCGTTAGATATTTCTCAAAAAATTTGTTTTAATTAATACTTGTTTATATTTATTAAAAAAAACATTTAAAAATGTTATTTTTTAATTATACTAATCTGTTAAATACAAAGAAAAACAAGAGCAAACAATTAAAACAAACAAATAAAGATATTAAATAACTATTCGACATGTTGTCAGTTTAGTTTTATGTTCTTGATTTTATTATTTGAAATTATATTTTTGGTTTTTTATTATGATTCTAATCGCCGATCAATTCAATTAAGATTATTAATAGAAAATAAAAAATATTAATAATCATAATCGTCCAGAAACCACATTTAAATATGATTAAAACGCAGTTGTTAATTGATTGTGTTGTCGTAACGTTCTAGATTTTATTATTATAATTTTTTTTTTGTCTAACTAATTGATCCTTTTAATGGCTTTCGTATTGATCTAATCAAGATTTAGTTTGCATGAGATGTTAAGTATAAAATTAAATGGCGAATTAGTGCAATTAATTGCAGCATTTTTTCAAATATTTCAAGGGCAATTTTTGAAATAAATCTTCAAGGTTATTTGAATTATGGTAATCTTAAACTAGGTTAATATATTTTAATATTTTCAAAGTTAAAATATATATGGGCATTTCCAGCGAAAAGAAGTCCACTTTTGTTGCGTTCGCGATCGAGCACTTAAGCTTGTTTTTTATTAAGGAAAACTTAATGTTTTTTTTTACTTCTTTATTAGCTCTAAATTAACTAAAATAGAAGGAAAACAAAACTTCGGTTTTTCTTTGGGAAAAATACGCTAACTGCTTGATCGCGAACACGACAAAAGTTGACCTTTCGCTGGTAATGCCCTTATTTAATTGGGGTTCTTTTAAATATTGCACATTTTCAAGATTCAAATCTTGTGGAACTCAGAACGCAGCTCTTAAAATAAAAATCAGTTCGAACCAATTTTGGAAAACTCTATAGATCCTTGACATAATTCTTCATAATTTTCTTAATAGTGCAGGTACATATTTGGCACTACCCTGGTGCTCATGCATTAGTTCATGTTATCAACTGATAAGAAATGCAAATAAAAAAGCGCAAAAATTTAGAGAAAAAATGTTAAACAAATAAAATGTTTATTGCTCCTTTATGATTTTATTTTTATTAGTCTTATTTTTGCACATTTGAGCAATAGGGTTTTATGATTTTATCTTTAAAAGTTTTTTCCGGAGCCTCAAATGGCATTGAAAATATTATTTTATCATTATCATAAAAAACCTGCAGATACAAAAAATCAGAAGAGATAAGGAAGAAATTCATAACGCCAAGTGCACTAGAGTAATTGATATATACTTTTTTTTACTAAATGATTTTCTCAATTTATATAAATATAAATATAAAAAAATATCTAAGAAATTTATATTTTTTAATGCAATTGTGACTCGGAAAACATAACTTCAGTTAGCTATAAACTGTTGCTTTTTTTGGGTTAAATTCAAAAGAAATTGTTATATTTTGTCTCATCAGTACTATTCAGTACTATCAGTACTATTTCTCTAGCAGTTTTGGAAAAAAATATTCTGTTTATCAACCAAATTTACTGTAGGCCATATAATTACTTTCCAATAAATACATCATATTATACGAAAGACAATTTTTTTATTTTTTAAAATTTTTCTGCCTAAAAATGACATCTCACTCTCATGTCATAAATATTTTTGTCTCTGCATTATTTAAAAAAAGAAAAAAGCAAAAATAAATAACCGTAAATAAAAGTAAACATATCAGTTTCGTTTCTCATTCCCACAAAATAGAGAAAATTCAAAAGAAGCGCATTTTTTTCTTTAAGGTATGTCTACAAGTTGTTTGTCATTCGTGACTTTTTTAATATTAAATATTATTATGAAATAAATCAATAAAATAGTGAGCCGTATAAATTAATTAAATTTTTATTAGTATAATTACAGTACAAAAAAAGTTATTAAAAACAACTGAAATTGAACAATTTGCTAAGAATTCGACATTTGTTACTTGAATATAGATTCAAAAAGTTCAAGTGAGTGTCGAACAAAAGTAAAAATATTTTGAAAAGAACAAATTGTATTCCAATCGTAATAATTTGAATCGTAAATAATTTAATTATATTATACCATTTGCTTAAAATTTGATTTTGAAAAAAAGAAACATGTAAAAAGTTGTAATTCGTGACTTGTCTATTTGTATGGATTTCGTTGTGGTAGTTTTTAATATCATATTTTGGCGTTTTAATTATTGTTTTAGGTTTTAAAGGAGAATAAAACTAAATTAAACGAATCAGAGATCCAAAAACGTTATAGAGAAAAATTAAAACTAAGAGAAAAACGGTATCCAGAATATAAGCAAAAAACAAGGGAAATGGAAAGGCAAAGGGAATTACTCTTAAAACAAGTCATTTCATTTATTAATTCCTTGGATTTGATTTAAAGGAGATGTAAGCAATTAAAACGAGGTACAATAACTAGGTATCATATCATTTTAAAGTGAGGTAACGAATGACAAAAACATAAAATACATGTTTGTTAGGAGGCTGTTATGTTTCCAAAATCCACAGACAATTAATTGCTCATTCATTACATATTCTAAAATTTGTAAATAATAATATTCATATATCAGTCCTTTTTTCCTTTTTGTACGATTTTAAACGAATTTGACCCTTTTATGATGATTGATATTTTTTAATACCGTGCATGTTTTAGGAGGATAAGAAACTTTTAATTACCATTACTTTGTTCTGTGCCATAATATATGACAGTTCTCTATTTATAGAGATGCTGAGAAATTATAATTGAAAGGATGAAAAGCAAAGGGTTACAAGTGCCAAAACTAATCAAATTAACTTATATGCAGGAATTAACCCTTAATATCAATATCTATCATTCTACAAAAATTCAGACCTGTATACATTAGAAACCAAACCAAAAGACGGTATGTATTAGAAACCAAAAATATTATGTATGAAATGCATGAGAACAAAAAACTTTGAAGCTTAATTACTCAGAATTTTCTTTTTTGCACTTGTACCCCTTTGATTTTAAAACCCTCAATTAATAGCACAGTCTTCTGTGATAGAGTATTTGACAATTCTTTGTTATTTTGGGTTTATATTAGTATCAGCAGTGCCAACTCTACCACTTTTGTGTGTAGATCTACCTTTTTTGGGTATCTCAATCAACTCCACCACTTTCCGAGGAAAATCTACCACTTTTTTAGTTTTTAAAAAACAACGCTAAATTGTAGTTACCCGAATTTTTTTAACTAATCCAATGCATGTAAGCAACGTTGCATTGACTACACTATTTAAAACTTACTTCATGCACAAATGTTTTTTCTACTGGACCAATTTGTGAGAAATGTGAAATATGTTTTTCTTCTACATACATATTAATATTTATCCCCACAATATATTTCAAATTAATTAAATAACGCTGGCATAATGGAATCTTTAAATTTGTTGGATATTTTTTTTTATATTTAAATTTTTAGTATGAACTATCCGCAATAAAGATTTGTCATAACCTTCATTATAAAATATTTCTTATCGAAACTAAAAATTAATTAAGGGTAAAAAATTTGTTTAAGGTGTTTAAAATACCCTAAAATTAAAGTGTTGAATCTACCTCTTTTCAAAGTAAGATTTGCTTGAAACTATCTCTTTTTCACATCGAATCTACCTCTAAGGCAGATTTTGAGTTAGCATCACTGATTAGTATGACAGTTTGAGAAACTCATTGATCATTGCCTGCTTTGGTTAAATGCATAAATATTGAAAATATTTTTTTGTAGCCGATTTTAATTTCTTAGGCCAGATACAATATTCCACTTCATAAAAAGCATATTTTTCTTATAGCGTTAATTTCATTTAATTGTTAAGAAAAAAAAAATGCTGTCATTATTAAATAAATAGATTGCGACCTAAATTAACTAGAAAAGGAGTGGAACAACAATTATTTTATACCATCTGCAAAAATCTAGATAAAGAATATTTTATTCCCGGAATTGTTATGATGAAATTTCAAAGTTATAAAATTAAAACTTAAACATATAAAAAAATGTATATACTTGTCGTAAAATAAAAGAAATACTTTTCAAAAATTTTAAAATTTCTCGGTATTTCGGTAAGAAGTTGAGGATTCATTCACCAAGAGCGTTAAGTAATATGTGAACAGCCTCTCAGCAGCATTTTTATTGTAATTACTTTTTAGCTTTAAGTACTGTGATTAACAAAACTATAATAAATATTTTTAATAGGTTTTATTAGTTTGTCATTAGACAATAATGACTCACATCCTTCATGAATTGTTACCGGGTGTTATTAAGAATAAAGTAAATAAAGTACAGTTCTTTTCCGCAAATTTCATACTGAAATATATTTTTGAGGCTCTGGAAACCAAATATCTTGCTTCCAAGCCAGACTTAATTAAAAAAAATACTTCGTAAAAAATTTTCGATCAGAAAACTTTGTATTTACGTGTACTGGCGTTCTAAAAGTTTACATCTGAAATAAATTTTAAGGGGAGTTTAAGTTCCCCTGCTTTTCTAGTGACTCGGCATTGGAAAGTTTGTAAGCCTTATGTTTAAGGTATAAGATGCATTCAGTATTTTTATGTAAAACACCACGAGCAATATTTTTGAAGAACATTTTAACCCTCTAACTCTTCGTTGTATTGGTCCTTTTGTCCTTTTCTTAAAGAAGGGGACAAAAACTCCCCTTCAGCGGGGAACTGAAATGCTCTACAAAATATTTGGCAGAAAATTCTACTATAAATATATACACACCTAAGGGCCAGGCCACACGGGCGTTAAAACGCGCGTTTCTGCTTTTTGTATTAAAGTTGAAAATTTAAAAATGGAAAACTTTTAAATTTATTATAAAAAAGCAGAAACGCGCGTTTTAAAAATGCTCGTGTGGTCTGACCTGACCATAAGCTCTCGACTCAACGTGTGCGCCAGAAATGATTCCAAACTGAAACTGTGTTTAAAGGTTAATTTCGTACTTATTTACAATTAGTACTCGGCATAGGAAATCTTTTCAGCTTTATGTTCAAAATAAAAGTTGTGTTTAGCTCTTTTATGTAAAACATCACGGGAAATATTTTTGTGGAATATTTTATCCTCCTCTTCAGCAGCAATATACTGTGCAGAAATGTTCTACAAAAATATTTGCCATAAAATTCTTCTGTAAGTCTAAGCTCCATACTCTGCTTGAAGGTCAAAAATCATTCAAAACTTAAAATGTGTTTAAGGATTAATTTCGTGCTTATTCACAATTACTACTCGGCATAAGAAATCGTGCAAGCCTTACGTTCAAAGTAAGATATATATTCAGCACTCTTATGCAAAACACCACAAGGAACATTTTTGTAGAATATTTCAACCTGCTATATCGCCGCTGAAGAGGAGTTTTTCCCTTTTTTAAAAAGGGACAAAAAGACCCACAAAACGAAGAGTTAGAGGGTTATGAGGGTTCTACATAAAAGCCCTGAACACATTTTATACCTTAATCATAAGGCCTACAAGATTTGCTATGCACAAATGAATCCTAGATGTGTAAATTTTCAAAACTCCGATACACGTATACATTTATTTTTTTGCTTCTTTCTATCCAGAATCAGTCATTGGAGCCATATATATTTTGTTCATGTTGTACAGTGTTATCAGTTATATTGTTCATTTAATTATAAATTTAATTACTTACTTCTGTAGTTGGAAAAAACAATAATTTTACATACGATTGACAAATTTAATAAATGGTTTTAGCAAATATTAAACAACATACTTGGAAGAGTATCCAAGTGTTTTTTTTTTGTTCTGTCTCTGTCAAGGTTGATTGTTTCAAACTGTTTAGAAATAAGTTGTTTAAATACAGATTTCGAATATTTATGAAATTATTAAATAATACCAGTAGATAAATTGTTTATTTATTTTTCTTGTTTCAGTTTAAGTTTTGTTATAAATTTAATTTCCTTGGAAAGCAAAAAGAGGAGATTATAAAATAATTTTAATAAAACTTTGTGAGTAAATTTTTTTATTTTTTAATAACTGTAATTAAAGATACGATTCGCTTAACATCGTTCCCTGTCTATTAGACTATTTCAAGAAAGATTATATTCACCAAATTTTTTTTAGAAGCTTTTAATTAGTTTCACTTCTGTTTGTCAGTGGGCTAATAACAATGGTCTGAAGCAAAAATCGCATTTAAATCAAAATTTATGGCATTGAAATTTTTTTTAAATTTTTGTCTATCGGATCCTCTTTTTTTAAGTGCTTGACTAATATTTCCACAAGGTACATCAATATATTTCGCCCTAACTTGAAATCAAATTGTCCGATTTAAATAAACTAAACAATATTGGTGGACAATAAGATACTTAAAAGCGTACGACAAAAAAGTTTGTGGCCGATTTATATTAAGATAAGCCACCAAAAGATGCGGAATAAAATTACCTTCTACATAACTTTATATCTATACATAACTTTATTATATTTCCAACTGCTTCGGAGGTATTCTGAAATTAACAGCGAAAAATTAGTATTTTCAGAAAATGAGATGTATTATGAATAAAATAGGCCTTAGATCGATAAAATCGGTGGAAAAATTTCGATTTTATTTATAATTAAGTGAAGGAACTCAATTGATAAAAATCACAATTTCCATACAACAGGAACATTTTAATTTGTGTGTGTGTGTATAAATATGTGTGTTGTATGAACATCGCAATTTTTATCAATTACATTTCCTCACTAAATTGTGAATAAAATCTACATTTAACCATCGGTTTTAATGATTTATTATTTATTCTATTCCTAAAATTTTTAGCTTTCTGATAAAAGATTACAATGTGAAATTTTTACCCTATTCATTTTTTATGGGTTTTTGAAAACGCAAAAAAGTTTAATTTCGCTTGGAAGAAACTAATTTTTCGCCGGTAATTTCTGAATAACTCCGAAACAGTTTCCACTAACTGTTTCTGTTGCTGTTTCTAATAACTTCTATTACACTGATTGTTAGGAAATTTTGCATTTGTATTGAGTTCCTGGAATAAAATTTTGTGATTGGAAAAGTATTAAAAATGCAACAAATACTTAGTGTGGGCGTGGCACTGGCTATTTCTGCCCACATCAGAACTGATGGCCCCATATATTATACCTCAAATGCAATGGTTACATGGTTTTCTATGCCTATTCACTATAACAATAGCCTAATTCACAATCTTGTGCAAATGATCTTGCATCGTTGCATTTGCAAAATGGTATAGTATATTGATACTCACCACTAACAATTATTAAGTGGTGAGTATCAATATACTATACCAATTTGCAAATGCTACGATGCAAGACCATTTGCACAAGATTGTGAATTGGGCTAATATGTAAAAGCAGGAAGGACATTAAATCCTCCTAAAATGAAACCCAACTTAAAAGCACATGCTTTATTTTTTTCTTCCATCTGCCAAAATCACTCGTTAGAACCCTTATTTGTTAAATTTTTTGTGTTGTACAATGTAATATTAAAACGAAAAGTTGCGTTTTCACAAATATATAACATTTAAAAAAAATCTATTTTCAACAATCACCTTCTTAGTCGAAAATTCATTTTTTTCGCCGAAGTCTCTTTAATTTTATTAATAACACTAATCTAAAAAGAAAAGGACCTTTAAGTAAAAATATGTGGAATGTAAAGAGTGTATGCTCTATATTAAAATCTGTTTTCATATTTTTTCTATCACTTACAGTTGTTTTTTTAATGGGCATAAGTAATATCTCCACTAGGTGAATCAGTATGTAATATACCCTAACTGAAGAACAGTATGACCGATTTCGATCAACAAAATCTCCAATTATGCATGACAAATTCACCTCCAAACTCTCTTGGTATGGTGTTTTGATTTGATCGACGCTTTTGGAGTTATACACAAATTAGTATCGAAAAAAGTGGTTTTTCAGGGAAAATGAAATATTTTTTTTCTTTCTAAAAGCTCATAAAAAATTAAAAACTGCAAAAACTTTATCTTTAAATATTTTTCTAACACAGCGTCTTCACGAGACATTAACTTTGAGATAACATGAGAAAAAATGTCGGTAGAATACTAAAAACAATATGTCGAATTTTCTCTTAATCTCATACTAGGGGAAGACGTAATTTTACTTTTCCGATAAGATTTCATTTTATGCAAATGCTCATCGGGTTAACATGTACCACTTTTGCATAATTAGTTATTTTATTTTTAATTTTTCACATAAATTTAAATTTATAAATGAATTAAACACATTCATTTATTTAACACGGAAATTTTATCAAAAACATCGCTTTTCATTTATTTTAATAAACATCCACACATGCACACAATTTTATATTCATGTACATGTGTTTTTTGACAGTTCATCTTATAACAACGCTCTCATAAAAACTCTTATAACACTGAGGCAATACTAATTTGAAGTCTACACGTAACATAATTCTCTCTGCGATTGAATTTGATAATCTCATCTTACATATTATGTTATGTGTAGACGAATAAAATGAGCCATGTATCATGAAAATCGATGGATAAATGTCGTTTTTATTACCAATTAAGTAAATGCACCCAGACACTAAAAAGGTACTTTCAGAAATAAATTTAGTGTCTGGCTGTATTCACATAATTGTTAATAAAATACATGATTATGCATCGATTTTAATGATATATGGCTTATTTTGTTCGTAAGACAACTGTCCTAAAGAAAAATACTTAGCAGATAAATATTTTGCAGTCTTAAATTTTTATAAGTTCTTAGAAAGAAAGATTTTTTTAATTTTGCCGGAAAAAACTTTTTCGATACTAACTTGTAAATAACCCCGAAAGCGTTGACCAAATCGAAAAACTATGTTAATAAAGTTAAAAAGTAGTTCTGTGCTGCTTGTTTTGGCTTTTCTGTTGATCCTAATCAGAAACCCCGTTCTCGAGCTATGTTATCGTGACCGTAAAAAAATCAGAACGTGATAGAAAAAAAAACTGAAAACGGATTTTTATTTAGAGCATTTTATATTCCACATATTTTTATATAAAGGACGAAAACAATTTTTTTTTTTGCCTACCAGTGTAATTATTTTGCTCGTTTGGTTAGCAGACTTTTATTTTTTATTACATCTTCAAAGTTTTTTTTTTTATAGCTTGTATTTTTATAATTGTATTTAAAAATAGTGCAATAAAAAATAGAGTGAAGTATTTACCTATCATGTGTAATAAGTGATCCTCAAACATATATGAATCATCGAAGCCATTTCCTGTTATAATTTCGGTTTTCATTTTGAGCATACTTGGCAACATTGGCATCAGGAATCCAAATTAAAAGACAGTTTTTTCCTATTTTTGGTTTGTTTATCAGTGAACGCTTTGAATTTAATTAATGATTGTTTTTAAATAATTATTTCCATTGATTTTAGTTGCCGAGAGGTTTTATTTTTAGTAATTATGTATGTGTCTCTGTATGTATTTTGAATGCATTTATTTGAATAATTTTGAAATTTTTTTTGTTTTGAATTTCATTAAAAATCACCTTATCACATACAGACTTTTATGAACACGTAGGCCAGGCCAACTATGATAGTTGGACACAAGGAAGAGGGATGCATTAGGTAATTGTGACCAGAGGGAAGACTAATATTTTTTTTATATTTTCATTTAAGCAAACAAACTTCACATACATTTAGTCAACAGGCGGGCACTTAAAAAATTGCAAGCAAATATTTGCTTTTTTTTTTTGTATAGTTTTTGTTTATTTTTTTATATTTATGGTAATTTTTGTTGTCTATTTTTATTATTTTGCATTTTTTTGCATTTACTTTTGTCAATATTGGACAGTTACACAGGCACACTCAATGTTTGCTTAAGAATTTGCACATTATTGAAAACTTTGTGAGGGGAAAGATGATGGATTGGCCAGCGATTGTCATTTTTTTTATTTATTTTTTTAAGAAATGGTGTAGTATGATTAAGACGATGTTATTTGCTTTAAATGATGTCTTTATTCTATATAATTTTTGTTGTCTAGCGCAATTTTTTGTTTCATAAAAAATATTAAATTGTTTGGAGGATCATATATATTTTTAAATCAAAAATGTTATGATTATTTTAAATTCCCATATCTGCATTTCTTTCAATTTCTTGCAGATATGTATGAAATTATTTTTAAAAAAATGTTTGCTATTTATTTATTTATTTAATTAAATGTAGATATTTTGAAAGATGCGAAAATATTTCAACAACCGCACCTGAAAATTCAAAAATTCTATGACACGATCGTTATGTTCTAACGCAAAATACCGACTAAATCTATAGAAATGTTGTAGACACGTACTAAACTGTATTTTATTGTGTTTTAATGATTTTTGTTTTAATAATAATTGCTGCTGGTTGATAGTAAAATAAATGAATTGGTCGTCAGTGTTGGCAAAAATAAAATAATATACATAAAAATAGCAGACTAACAAAAATTGTTAACAAAAGCGAGATTACAAATGCTTAGGAGGCAGAGGGGCGGGCAACTTTGTATACAATGCTAATCACAACGTCTTCGGCAACAACGACTATTAATTCTTACAACAACAGTACAACCAATACCGGCACCAACAACAACAATAAATCTAAGATCGCCGGCCTCTTCAACAAAAGTTAGAGAGAAAGAGAAAAAAAAAGATTTTTATGAAAATATATAGAAAATGAGAAATAGCACTCACTCTATTTTACACAGAAGAAAATAAAACAAAAGTACTATTATTCGGCTATGTCGAATCTTGCATACCCTTCACTATAGTGAATACTGTTTTTAATGAATTTCGGATTTTTAAGGCAAACATTTGTTTTTTTTTTTTGTCGAACGCTTGAACAATTTTTTGTGTAATATTTCTGACTTTTACGGCCCTTTTCACAATGTACGATTAAAAGTTAACATGAACTTTAAAGCCAAGTTCGGCATACAAAACTTGCCGTGAAAAGGGCCGTTATACGTTTTTTTTGTAACCAAATTAAATGCATACATATTTTTATGGACTTGTATTAATACATTTTTCTTTAATAGACCACTTTTGATGATTTTATATAGCAAAAATTTGCGGAAAGAAACTTTTGACAGATCGATATCTTGCATTGCATGTTGTATATGGGCCTTTGGAATAACTATTTCTAGCCTAGTCGTACAATAATCGAAGAACCATCATAACACTAATATATAATTTGTCATCAAAATTATGACAAGTGTCTGCGTTTTTGACTCCATAATACTTCTCTCATCGTTGCGATGTCAACTTTTACATCAATTGGTCCTCTTGTCATCACTGACAATGATGACACTCCTGTCATCAATGGCTATGACAGAAATTGTATCACCAATAATAATGATTTTCTTATGCCAATGTGATCTCTATAAGATGCATTTGCGACCCCATAGAGTATATAAATATTTTGGGTCCTTATAGGTAGCAAAGTCAAATTAATAATATCCGCCTCATCTTCTCCTCATCTTGTGACTTCAATGTTATGAAAAATCTCATCAATAAAACAAAAGCTGACATAAACCTTATGACAAATGTCATCGTAGAGTTTTGTCACATTTTAAATGACAAACGAAATATTTCCCAACCTTTCTATATTTATGCAGGGTATAAGCGAAGAAGCAACAACAAAGATACAAGTGCTGTTGCTGATATTTCTTGTTATGTTGTTGCTGCTGCTGCTGCTGCTGTTGCTGTTGTTATTGTTCACTTAAATAATTAATAGCTTTAGAACTTAATAAAAAAGCAACAAAACGAAAAAAAAAATAATCAAAGAGATTGTGTCTTATCAAAATAAATGCTCTAACAACCAAACACACACACACATAAAAAAATTTATACTAATGCATGAGAAGTGTGTATGTATGCATTTGTGCACATATGTATGTATATGTATTTATTATTCTAGGTATGTTTTCTATATAAACACTTATATACTTATAGAGTATTTTATGTTCGACATGAAGTAAAAATATGCATAGATACATTATACATATGTATTCATATTCACATATTTCTGAAATTTTCACGCGAGGAAAAAAATCCCAGCAAACATTTTATATGAAGGTGGTCACTCAAAAGTTAAAAAAAGTGCATACATGTCGAACATATAACCTTCTCATTCTTTAAAGTCGGTTAAATATAATAAAAACAAAATTACTCGTATCAAAAAATATCGAAATGCGAAAAAGTTATGCTGGCTCAAAATGTTAAACTTTCCACAAAATATTGATTTCTTAATTATCCCGTTCATGGGGAAATTTTTACTTTCGTATGATTTTTGTATTCCTAAAATCGGTGACATACAAGTAAGAGGCCTTTGGCCTTCATCCCGCAAAATGTGCCACAGTGTACCGCCATAAAATTCTTCTATAAGCCTTCAAAGATACATACCAAAGCTCATAATTCAATTTGAACGTCAGAAAACATTCAAAGATTAAAATGTGTTTAAGGGTTAATTTCGTACTTATTCACAATTAAACCTTAAATATCACACAAAACCAGATTTTATGAGTGAAAATTTTCGTAAAACATGTTTTTAATGCAAACTTGACTCATGAAATATGGCTTTGTAGGTTATTTTAGTACTATTTGTAAATAATTAATATATTAGCCCTTAAACACATTTTGAGATTTGAATGATTTCTGGCATTCAAATTGAGCTTAGAGCTTTTGTATCTTTAAAGACCTATAGTAGAATTGTATGCCAAGGTAGATTGAACAGGTACCAGTACCACTACACAGACAATAGATTTTGACACATGTCTGGGATTTTTCTATCAACAACGGGCATGCGTTAGTAAATTTAAGAGAGCTTATGAATGTGTGCGACTCACAGATAATGGATTTGACATATTTCTGCGGTATTTCTACCAACAGAATACATGTGTTTTTTGGTGTTGTATTTGTTTTAGTTATGGTGGTAGCTGTAATGAATATGCCTTGTTGTATGCTAAATATTTTTGTAGAACATTTCAGTCCGCTATATCGACAATGAAGGCAAGTTTTTTGCCTCTTTTTGAAGAAAGGGACAAAAATACCCATGCGAAGAAGAGGTATAGAGTTCAAATGTTCAACGAAAATGTTTCTCGTCGTGTTTTGCATAAAAATGCCGAACACATCTTATGCCTTAAACTTAAGGATTACAAGATTTTATGCTGGTTCACTTAAGAATGTGCAAAAAGAGGAGCCTGTGTCACATAACCAGCAAAATTACTTTGGCAAATATTTTCCTAGTCTGACATACTTTAAGGAAGTATAACATTTGAGAACCATACTTGCCTAACTACAATATTGTTAAGATTAATCTTTAAACCTGAAATGGCAAAAGTTAGTGAGGCATCACTGGTTTCTAGAAAAGAAAATCTTTCAAAAGCTTTCAAAATATTTGTACTAGACCTAGAAAAAGTTATCAGCCTTTTCTTACGAGCAATAAATTTTGAAATAAATATGTTTATACATATACATAAGTTTATAATACATAAATGTATGCTATTTTGTTTTTAATATATTTTTTTAATTCCTTGTTTTCGCACCATTTGACTTCATGTACAACTTTGCCTTATTTTTGTGACAAATATTTTTATCAACTTTTAACACTCGTAAGATTAATTTAAAAAAAATTTAATGAGCAGAAAAATGTAACTTCAGCAAAAAAAAACACAAATATGTAATAATAAAAAATTAAAACATGAATAAAGTATGAATCATAATTTATAATGCAAAAAATATGTAAAAAATACAAGACAAAAACAAATGTTTTTTACAAAAAATATCAGCAAATACGTGTATGTTTATTTTGCAGCAAATGTGCATTTGACTTTATTTCTTGGCAAATTACTGACTGGCTCCACTTACAACTACTCATGTGCCTACCCACCCCCTCCGCATACTTGACAAAACAGAAAATAGTGTTTTGGTTTAATGAAACAAAATAAAAGGAGAAAAAATGCTGAACAACAATAATTGTTGTCGTCAGAAAGCACATTTATAATCGCAACAAACAAAATGTGAAAATTAAGAAAAAATAAAGGGTGAATTTTTTAAAGTTTGGGCTTTAAATAAGAAGGAAGAAATAAATAATTAAAATGCCTCGGCTGGAATCTTCGTCTTCCCCAGTGAATAAGGATATCAATAAAGAGTGTATTCCACATACGAACTGTTCGGCTAAATTATAATTTTCTCTGTAATTCGTAGTGCGGTTCATTGGCAGATCGACCAGGAATGGATGTGCTCTTATTAAAGAACGGATTGTATGGAAAAAAGAAGTCGGGTTTCTGGAATAAGTTTTCTGAATTTATTAGAACACTTTCGGCTGTAGTAACGATAGAACAGTGAAAAACAGCCCACATTACGTCGATCCTCTAGTGAGTCAATATAGTCGGCTACTCTACTGTCACCGATAATCAACTTCGCCCTCTCCTGTACGCGGCTGAGTAAATTCGAAATACATTTGATGCTCAATTCCATTTTCGGATATTAAGGACGTCAGATGGAATGAAATACCTCTTACACAGTCTTAAGAAATTGAAGAACGTAAATGCTTCTTATGACACTTGAAAAATGTGATAATTTCATTGCACATCACACTGGATTTTTATATCCAAGAACATCAAGAGCTTTTGATTCCCTAACACTAATACCGTCCATAATTACAGCTGAAGCAGAATGTTCGGTCATACGTGTGTGTGTAAGCAGACAGTATTGGGTGTTATGAGCATTCAAATTGAGCCTATTCGCACGACCACATTCAGATATTATTGTAGGATCACTAATGGCTTGGCCATAATGTACTACAAAACCCAATAAGCAAAAAAACACCTCATATGTTATTTATTTTCTTATTGTCCAAATGTTTGTCATGTTCGTTTAAAAAAAATCGTGCCTTGAATGACTGTCGAAGTAAATAATAAGGGCTTCCAGTGGAGGGCTTTGATATGATTTTTTTTATTTTTATAAAATGCATGTAATTCTTTATAATAAAGCCTTAAAAAAACAGTGAAGGCAAAAATTTAATTCATTTATTTTAAAATAAGGAAATTTAAATTTCGAATTTAAAAGTGAAAAGAGTCACAAGGGTTGTTTAAGTTCAAAAAGTCGGCAGTTTTATGAGCTTTCATACACATAAATTGTATTACTATTAAAAATAAAATCACATGGAAAAATACTTAAATTTCTAAACAGAATTAATTAAATTCCCTTTTTCAAAATAAATTGTTCAATTTATTTCGTAAACAAAATATATTAAAAGATTATACTGCTTTTTTACAACATTTTTAAAATTAGTATTTACTTTTCAAGCTTAAAGACGTTATTTATTTAAAGGCCAAACTGGTTAACTAGCCTTTCGTTAGCAGTTTTTATTGTTTAAAAAGCAATGTGTATAATTATTATTTTTGGCTAGAAAAAATGTTGATGAAAACCAGTCTAAATGAAAGCTTGTGATAAAAATGTTGCTCTTGCGCAAAAAAATGTCTTTTACGTAAAATGTTCCTTTTTTGGATTATGGCATACGAGCGTTATGTTAACAGTTTCAAGAACTAGGAAACTATCCAAATTTTTAAAAGTATCCAAATTTGCAAAAAAAATATATAGAATTTTTTTTAAAGAATTGATTGTTTTTACAAAAGTCGTTTTTGACTTAAGTTAAAATTCATTTCATTCAACAACAACAAAAATTCTTACTTGAAAATATTCCAATAGCACTAAAACAATGAATGAATGCTCATTTCTTTTTACCCCGCATGTGGCCTCGTCTAAGGGTTAAAGCTTTTCAGTTAACTCGAAAAAACATCTGGTATATCTTGGATCAATAACACTATACAACAAAAAAAAATTGCATAGCTCTAACAACTGATTCTGGCAGAGGGCACAAAAAAATATACACGTCTATCGGCGTTTTTGAAAGTGTACACCTAGAATTCATTTTAGACAGAGCTAAAGCTCCCCCTCCCTTTTACAGATAGTTATAGTGGTTCAGCACAGGAAATCTTTTAAGCCTAACCTTTAAGATATGTATAAAAAGTGTTCATTACTTTTACTATATATGAAATACCGCGAGAAAAATTTTTGCATAAAGTTTTAACCCTCTAAATCTTCGCTGTATGGGTTTTTTTTTTATTTGTATAAAATAGGGCATAAAACTTCTTTAGCGGTATAAAATATTCTACAAAAATATCTGCCAGAAAATTATACTAAAGGTCTTCAAAGACACCCAAGCTCTAGACTTAACTTGAATGCCAGAAGCCGTTCAAAATTTAAAATAAGTACGAATTAACCCTTAATGTTTTTGGGGAACATCTTAATGCTCTAGCACTTTGCTGTATGGGTCTTTTTGTCACTATTCAAAAAGGGGGGAAATTGCCCTTCAGCAACGAAATAAATATATAGAGTTTCCTGAAGATACTTTAAGAATCATGGTGCCTAGGCAAATCTATTCCATTCATTTCTGTTCGATGCTAATGATTTAATCTCGTTCCAAGCCATCCGTACTCTCTCAGCTTCTATATTTATTTAGCGCCTCCATATAGGCGCAGTCCTTCCCCTCCTTCTGCGGCTACCCTGGGGGTTCCATTCTATGGCATTTATGATGATGTGTTCTAAGGGTCTACAAAGGGTATGGCCGTACCACAGCCATATTCTTTTTAAAATTTCTGACCTGATTGAAATTTGTTGAGCGATTCTCCATAAGCTCTCATTCCATATTATTTAAAGCAAAAATATATTGAAAATTCTACGTAGGCATCGATTTATAAATATGTACTTGGAAATCGTTAATTTATCCTGAATCACACCCATAGAGAAGTATGGATTTCACACATGAGTCGAATATTTTAATCTTAGCTTTCAGGGATATGCGCACAGATCGCCATATTATGCTTAGAAGATCAAATGATTGCTTGCAGCCCAAGTAGCAAAATTCGGAAACATCTTCTACAACTTCTCCATTTAGTAAAAACATTCTGTTGTTTGAAGAGTTTATTCGCATGATTTTCGTTTTGTGTGTGGTAATCCTCATGCCGGATTTTACTACTTCAGTTTGCATTACATTGATCAACGCTTCCATATCGTTATAGCTGTATGAAAGCAAGCAAATATCATCTGCATAATTCTATGTCTTCTATCCTTCTATTGAAGGCTTGTATTAACAATATGATTTTAGTGGGCGTAACTTTGCATATTAGCGGCAACATAGGGAGCTGAAATTCTCTACAAAAATGTATGCCATTAAATTTTTTATAGATCTACAATGACACCTAAAGGTCCAGAATTACTTAAATGCTAAAAATTATTCAAAACTTAAATTGTGTTTAAGATTTAATTTCGTTTTAATTCATAATTAATAGTCGCAATAAAAATTTCATAAGCTTACGTTTAAGATATAAGATTTGTTCAGCACTTTTATGTAGAACACCACGAGGATCATTTAGTCCGATATATCGCCGCGAAAGGGGAGTTTTTGTCCGTTTCTTAAGAAAAATCACTAAAATTCCCATACAACGAAGAGTTGGAGAGTTAAAATGTTTCACAAATATATTTCTCGTGCTGTTTTATATAAAAATAGTAAACACATCTTATACCCAAAACGTAAGGCTTAAAATATTTTTTAGGCGAATCACTATAACTGTATCCAAAAGGGGGGAAATTTAATTCCACCGAAAATGAATCTCAGATGTAAGCTTTCAAAACGCCGATATACTTATATATTTTTTTGGTGCTCTCTGCCAGAATCAGTCGTTAGAGCCTTGTAAATTAAAAAAAAACTTATTTTGTTCTACAGTGTTATTACAAAAATTTTAAATAAATCACTTTTTTTAGAACTGACTTATTTTACAAAACTAAAATTCCATTTCCACATAAAATCATTTGAAAGAAAACAGTCTCATAAAATAAGATGAATTTATTTTTTTTCATAATTTAAAATGAAATTTATTTGCTGGTGTTTAAGCATTGTCTATATGCAGCATTTTATTGGTGCCTTACCAAATCGTCAGTAGACTACAAACACAATTTTGAACAGTTACAAACCCTTTATTTTATGTACAGACTTTCAAAAACCATTAGATAAAGGGTTTGCAACTGTTCAAAATTGTGTTTGAAGTCTACTGACGATTTGGCAAAGCACCAATGAAATGCTGCATATAGACAATGCTTAAACACCAGCAAATAAATTTCATTTAGAATAAAATTATGACAATATGTCAAATAAATTTCATAAAGGTTTTCATAATTTATATAACTTTATCTTTTCAACCTGCCCTCGTACACTGATAAGATATGCACACATGCGGATTCATGCATAATTAATTCATTTGGTAAAAACTCTAATAAAGACATGGCTCTTACGCATATTTATCTGCCACTGTAATAATGTATGCATGTAAGCCTCACCCTTCGCAATAAGAATACAAACTTTACATAACAAATACACGTGTGACAAAATTAAAAAAACCGGAGTTTTTCAAATGGAGAAGTATAAAAACTAAGAATTGAAGAGTTTTTTTCTTTGTACACATCCTGCGCCAAGGTTTGATGAATTACAACGTACATGCATTAAAACATTTACAACATGTATGACATCGAGACTTTTTACATAAATATACTTCAAACATGGTATAGGGCATTAAAAATTCTGCTAGGCTCCTTTGGATTTTTTTTCTTATCTGCATATCTGTGTCGTTTTATCATAACATCTTAAGTAGAGTTAAGTCAAAATCGAGTTAGGGCCATATTCTGGTTCGTCTTCTTACAATCTACATTTTGGTTCAATCCGTTTTCAAATACTCCAATTTTCGAAAAAGTTATTACGGTCTATTTTTTAAAATTGTAGAGCAAAAACACTAAAGATTTTACATTAAATCGTTAATATCTCCAAACATAATTTTTCTAGACTTGAGGTGTTATGATAAAACAACACAGATATATAAAAAAAATTAATAACTTACAAGGAAAATAAGAAAAATAGTGTTTAGCATATGTTGGTGTTTGAGTATGTCATTTAAAGACCTGGCTGCTTGGTTTGCCTGGTATCTTTTAGACTTTTTTTCGTTCTAGCTAGTGGGGGTTAATATACATCCACATGCAATACAACATGTAGTCGACAGTCAGGCGTTCAGCGTAGCGTTTTTCAAAAGAATTATGGAAATTAGTCACATCGGCTTATAACAAAAAAAAAAGTTCAAAACGAAGGAAAATATGCACAAACAAAAGAAATTAAAACAAATTTAAAGTAAAAAATGAAAACGCATTTTGCAACTTTTGCTTTTTTATCATTTAATTTCTTTATTCAATAATTTTCATGTTTGCATGTTTATGAAACGTTACACGTGATTTTAACCAGTTATTAATTGTCAATAACACTATACAACAACTCTTTTTCTGGCAGAGGAAACCAAAAAAAAAATCGTGTGTCGGCGTTTTGCAAGACCACATCGGAATTTTACTTTAGGGGGTTAACGTTTTCCCCTTTTGGCCTGTTAGTGCAACATATCGGTACATGAAACTATGTGTCCTTTACATCTGAGGTGTAGGGCATGTTTGAAATTTTTTTAGAAAATATTAAGGCAAATATTTTTGCGGAACATATTAACCCTCTAAATTCCCCACTAATGGTAAGTTCTGACTGGAAGTGCGTGTATATTTCTTAAAAAAGGAGCAACATTTCCCCTTTAGCGGCAATAATGTAGGCAAAAATATTACTCGTGATCTTGTACACATAAAATCTCAACACATTTCTTACCTTAAACGTAAGGCTTACAAGATTTTCTATGCCGAGAACGAAATGTGCAAAAGTACGTAAGTAACCCTTAAACATATTTTACGTTTTGAATGATTTCTAGCGTCCAAATTAAAACTGGAGCTTGGGTCTTTTTACAGACCTATAGTAGAATTTTATAATAAATATTTTTGTAGAATATTTCAGATTCCTATAACACCGCTGAAGGGGAGTTCTTCCCCTTTTTTAAGAAATACACAAAAATACCCATAAAACGAAGAGTTATAGGGGTAAAATAGTCCAAAAAGTGTTTTTTGTGGTGTTTTACATAAAGATGCTGAATACATCTTATACCTTAAACGTAAGACTTACAAGATTTCCTATGCCGACTACTAATTGCGAATAAGTATGAAGTTAATAAAACAGAAGTTAATAAGGCCCAAATTTACAGTCATTAGTTAATTATTAGTAAACTAAAATGATAACTATTGTTTAACTAAAACTTCATATATACAGTGTATTGTTTAACTAAAATTTTTAATATGGGTAAAGAATGGTAACCCTATCAAATATAAATAAACAAGCAATAATAAAGAAATAAAGAATATTACACATCTTACGGCGGCAATTTAAAAATTTTTAAGCACACAAAGCTAATGGAGCAAATGTTTTTTGTCGCCCCTAAAAGTGTGCAATAAGTATGCAGGTTCAATAAATACAACAAAAAACTAGATAATGCTTGTCAAAAAAATACACGTTTTAGACGTTACTTATGTACAAAACTACCAGAACAAAATATAATCAGCTGACGTTATGCTGCCACCTGTATACTTATTGCACCATGTTCCAAAGCATCTAACTAATTGTTAACCAATGGCGTTTGACGGTTTAACTAATGGTAAACAAAGAAGTGTGAATAAAATATCATTGGCTAAACTATTATCATTAGCTAACTAATGACTGTGAATTTGGGCCTAAAAGCTTATGGCCAACAGTTTTGTAGAACATTTCATGCCGCACTCTCCCTTTTTAAGGGTGTTTTTTCGAATTTGTTGGAAAAGAGCTAAAAATTACCGTTATGCATGGGAGTTAGAGGGTTAATATGCGGCACAAAAATATTTGCTCTAATATTTTCTACAACATTACTGAACATACCCTACACCTCAGATGTAAAGAGCACATAGTTTCATGTACCGACATGCTGCACGAACAGGCCAAAATGTGATCTTGCAAAACGCCGACAAACGTATATTTTTTTCTCTTCTGCCAGAATCAGTTTACAGAGCCCGTATTTTTTTTCTTTTGCACAGTGTAATTATTAAAGGAGTTTTATTGTATTATAATAAGTTTTTTGTTATTACTCATACTCCTTCCCAGTGGAATAATTGTGTCAATTCAGGTTATAATTATATGCCATATACTTTGCGAACCGCAACAATTAAATTGAAATTTGCTTGCGAGATAAGGGAAATGGGATAGTAAATTTGTAATGCAAGTAGATAAAAAGATTTTTGCACTGAAAGAATTTTCTGCACAAATTCTATGCATTTCGACATTAAAATTCAGCCAACGTCACGCTTCATTGAGTCAATGACACAAGTCTCGTTAAAATTATTTTAATGAAAATTTCACTAAATTTTACGATTAGTTTATCGTGAGTACTTTTATCCCTGGCTTTCAGTTACGTTGTTTTTGAATTGGAACTTAAGTTGATAAGTCCATTTTTTACGAATTTTTTTAGAAACTGAAGAAAATATTGATTTTTATAAAGCTTTTTTCTCAAAATTGTTCTTTCTGTGATTTATTGTTCAACACGCCTGTCTTTAAGAGACGTGCCTCTTATATAAAATACTTTTTTGTAGTGTTTATTGCATTGATTTTATGATAATGATTCATATTAAATCACAATAACTGCATATCAGTCAGTCCATTTTTTTTTTAAATAAATTTTTATAAATTAAAGTTTAGTCTACATAACTTTAAATTACAATTACATATGTGTTTTGATTAAGATTTGTAAGTCTAAATCATAGACAGACAGATAGACTCATTAACTAGTAGCACTGATACGAATGACCTGTTGCGAATGTGTGTATGATCTGGGTTATCAAGCAGACTATATTTTTTATTATTGTTCAATGCAAAGCCCATGAATTAATTAATCATTTATGTTTATTTATTTAAATATTTAGTGAAACATATTTAAAATGAATGCAATAGAGATTACTTAAGTGTATTGCTGAGAGAAATATTTGAAATAAGTTTACCGAATATTTATTTATAAATAAAATATTTAAATTTACTTACCATTCTCCTCTTGATTTTCGGTTGGCGTATCCATTATGATATTTTCTTGTTTATTAATGCAATTCAACTGTTCATTTGTTGTTAATTCCTCCTCTTCTCCCTTCATAATTCAATTTACTTCATCTAATAGCTCACAGCGAACGATCTTATCACAAATAAAGCTGAGCCCGTGTATGCCCTGTTAACACCTGAAGAAAAAAAATGTGTAAACAAATGTGCATTTTTATAATTGTTTTTTTTTATTTCGCAATTAATATATTATTAAAATGCATATTCAAGAAATAATATAAACAATATTTATGATAAGCAATTAAAAATGATTATAAAATATTAATAATTGTTTAAATACAACATGCAGTTTGAGTTTTCTTTTAGACGTTTTTATTTTGTAATTTAAACTGCTCTAGTATTTGTAAAAAAAAACAATGACAGTCGTAAAAAAATATTAATTGTTTGGTTGTCCAGTTGATTGGATACATGTGTGTGTAAGTTATACGTAGGTGTGAATGTACAGTCATATATGTATATACAATTGATAAGAAATTAATAAATCCCTATAAACGATATAAAAGAATGAAATCGATAGAGTGAAAATTTAATGAAAATTAAAAAAAAATATTTATAAAATAAAAATACGACATTGCATGCATGATCATGATATGGCCCAAATATCAAATACAATCAAAATACTGATCATCATATAAATACCGACGAACATTATTTCTGACACAATTTAGAAAGTTCTAGCCTTGTAAGAATGCATATAAAGATTTCAATATTAACCAAATGAGAATTCTATCAGGTATGATTATTACATGATATTTATTTGAGAAATATAATTTTAGTATGGAGCTTAGCAGTTTGCCTACATACATATGTACATAAACAGCGTAGTAGAGACCAAGGCACTGCTGTTGTGACGTGATGGATTTCTGATTACAAATGTAACTAGTGACGTGTGGCTTGGACGGCAAATTGTCGTAAATGATGAGCCTTCATTCAAAATTTGGAAATCTTAAAAAAAAGTTTTTAAAGAATTCATAGCTTTCTACTTCTGTCTATGAAATTTATAAACAAATACTTGCATTTTTTAAATCACAAATCAAATGTAACTGAGTATGTTTAGTCATAATTGCAAAAGGAATGGACTTTGTTCTTTTCCATAAACTGGACATCTATTTATAAACGAATTTTTTGTTTAAGAAATAGCACCTTGCCAGCTCTGCTCCTTTATGAGTAATAATAGCTGGCCTCTAGACAAGGAAATGTTACAGAAATCTTTTCAGTTTTATTTTGAAGCACGCAATACTGACATGGGAGATTCACTTTTTGAAACTGAAATATGAGTACAGTAGTTTTCCGGTTTAACGAACATTCGATTCTGCGAACATCACTTTTAACGAACAGTTCAAGATCAATTCGCTCCATTGATTATCTTATATAACGAACAAAAATATTTTTTGTGCTCAGTTTAACGAACAAATAAGATTCATAATATTAGTTAAAAAACTTATTTTAAGAAATTTCTTATCCAAATAACTAAAAGCAAAGCGAGTAGAAAAAAGTACCGCTATCTTACAATAAAAAGTACAATTCTAGTTATTTATTTATCCATAAACTGGTTATTCTACATAAGTACTGCGTATAACGTACTTTTCAGTTTAACGAGCGGGCCTGACAAAGTACTGGTTCGTTAAACCGGAAAGCTACTGTATTTCAAAGCAAAACGTAACATTTTAAATTATAACTTCACTGCATATGCGATTTGCTTTTAAGTTTGTGTAAGTTAAAAATAATCGCTTGTATTGTTATCTGTCTTCAGACAAATATTAGTTGCTACAAAAAATATTTTTGTTTATAAAAGCTTAAATCTATAAAACGAAATCGGGTCCGTTGTTAGACTTCTAAAAACTTCGATTAAAATTTGAGCTTTTACTGTTGCAGCTTCCAACTTGCTGGTATGCACTACTTTGAAGGCATTCCTCAGCATTAACTTGTAGTTCTTCTATAGCAGCTTGCTCGGAATGCTTACAAAACTTACATTCTATTCCAAATTCTTGAAGAAAAACTAAATCAGAACTCAAAATTTATGTAGACTCCCAATTAAGGCAGAAAAGAATTCTTCGAGTTAAATATAGTTGATCCATATTTCTGCCATTTAAAAAGAAAAATATAGATTAATAACTTAGTTAAGCCAACAACCCTAGAGTTAAATTACATTGTAAATGTATCCTTCTTAATTATTCTACTAATATATTGTTGATTCAATTGCACTTTCAAATATAAGTGGAAAACATAAAACATTTCTAACTTACAAATTGTAATAAAATAAAACTATTAAAACACTTCAAAATATTTTTATTTTTTTAAATTATCAGGGCAATAAATCAGTGTTAAAACAATTATCAGTTTTCACTAATAATTTTGGTTAGAAACACTACAAATTTTTATACAATTATCGGTTTATCGCTCAATTACAAAAACACTATCCTACAGCGATACCACCTTAGTGCTTTTGGCACTATCCTTAGTGCTTTTGGATGTCTCAAAACGTCAACTTTTTAGCTGTAGTGCTTTAATAAGAAAAAACACTTACTTGGCCCTTTTAAAAAATTTCAGCAGTGCCTTTAGAGCTTTTTACAAGTTTTCTTATTTTTTAACTTTTATAAATACAAACTTACATAACTTCAATTTGGGAAAAGTTAAGAGGTCGAATTCTTGGCGATAATAACAGATGGTGCTCACGTTAAAATTGCAAAAAATAATAGTAAAAGTACAGTTTCGGCTACAAAATATGCGCATGATACCTGAGATACTACTTTGAAAGGACCTACATATATAAAGATATTAATATTGTTTCCGAATTGGGTGACAGGATGGTAAATGTTAAGTATTGTGAACAGAAAACTAATCAACTAATTCTTGTGCTTAGACCTCTTGCTTCCAGGGAAACACGGTGTATTGTATATACTTTCATATCAGTTTCTGGTTGTACTGGTTCCAAGTGGAAGTTCGCCTCGCAAAAATTATACCTGAAAGAGCAAGCATTGCTTCTCTCCCTTATAAACCTGCTAATAGAAAAAATAAGCTTTTTACCCGGATTAAACGTAACACTAAAGCTAGAATAACTTTAATGCTTTGTTACTCTTCTTTTGTCTCGAAATTACGCTTTTTAGTGCCTTGTCTAAAGTATATTGTGCTTTTTGCTTCAAAAAAGTTGGCATCACCGCTATCCTATCTAAATATAATTTTTACAGCCAGTTACTCTCTATTTTGGCTTAAACATGATGATAGTTAAGGGACTCAGCTGCCTGGCATGAGACGAGGCAGCGGATCAACTTGCAAAAGAGGGATCTGACGGCCAAAGATTGGTAGCGAAAACCACAACACGAATTTTGTGGCCATTTTACCATTTTCTCATGACCATCTTATATTATGTTATATTTTTTCAATTTGGGGCCATGTTTCCTACAATTTGGGCCCATTTTTCATTTGATGAAAAATTACCCTAAAATGAAAAATGTAAAAAAAAGAAAATTTGTCTCAAATTAAATAATGAAAAATGGCCCTAAAATATTGTGAAATCGACCGTAAATAGAAATTGAATAATAAGATATTTTATATACGGCCCAGAAAGTAGGAAAAATGTACATATTAAGAAAACTTACTATTAAACAAAAAATATATTAGTAAATAAAAAAAGAAGTTTGACTTAAGTAGAACAAAAAACCAGAAAAGTGGGAATGAAGAAAAATAAACCAACGGCAACACTGAGAAAGTGCAGTTTAATATTAACTTAAGTGATTTAATTCTCGTATTCAATTTTCACGAAAAGTTTGTATGTATTTATATGAATTAAAATTACATTCAAAAGAACCACCTGACAAGTGGTGATAAGCAAAATACACATGAGCACTGATGACGGAAATGTAGCGGCTTCCGAAAGTAGCGCCGCTTTGTTCTGCTGTCTGCGTTGAAAAATCAAGTTGACGTTCATTTTTCCCTTCTTCCTTGGAATATTAATTATGCCCAATTCTGAATATGACGTTACGAAGCGTAGCCTAATCTTCTATTTGGATTCACAAGCAAATAAGTTCGAAATAATCATATTAACAAAAAAAAGTTTGGTTTCGGTTTTTTAAAGAATTACTTATATAATTTTTTGCCTAAAATTGTTGGGCTACAATTAGCCCAGTCCAATAAGGTTTTATTTAGCCTTGCAATTTGTAAGAAGAAGCTACAATTCTGTATAACCGCTTGCATTGACTTTGAAGAAGCTATCTCAAAAGTCTCATATACGGCCATGTCACAGAGTTCAATTCCGTTCGGAAACGGAATTCAATCTACCCCATTTTTGTAGCAGCTGGTGTCTAAAAAAGAAAACTAAAATACGAAAAATTTTCAGGCGTGTCCAGACTGCTGGCGGCGCTACTATGCTGCGGTATGCTCCAGCTAGGGATTGACGTTTTTGAACGGAATTGAACTCTGTGATATGGCCGATAATACGTTTCATAAGATATCAGAGCTCAAAACGTTTTTTGAGAATATCTGGCTTCCTGTTTTGAATACGGCTTTTATGTTATAATACGATTTGGAGAGAATACAATTTCCTAGAAGTTTTGTATACAGCAATGTTTTATGGGATGAACCGTTTTCTAGATAGAGCGCAAAGAGTGGAAAGTCCTACGCCATATTTGCAATAACATAGGACGTTTGCCCGTTAACTATTGAACAAATGTTTTGATAACGTGGTAACTCTTCCCAAAATAAAAAAAATCTAAAAACAGTTCATGGTTCTATTCTTTGTTCCGGAGTTACCGGGTTCAACATTTTTTTTAAATCGGTTATATCTTTCGTAATATGAAACTTTTATTAATAAAAGTGGCATCATTTAAAAGTGCATTAAAATACCTCTTGTTTCATATATAAACGGCACTTTTTTTTAAAGGTATAAAATAATAAATAATATTATAAAATATAAAATTGAAAGTTGTTATTTCGGATTAACGGCCCTTTTCACAATGTACGATTAAAAGTTAATATGGAGTTTAACGGCAAGTTCGGCATACAAAACTTGCCGTTAAAGTCCATGTTTACTCTTAATCATACATTGTGAAAAGAATTTACAAATCACTATTTTAATTTAGATTTTTTGATAAGTTAAACTTTTAATTATGAAAGGAGTTTGAAAATATATAATCATCAAACTAACAGAGCGAATCAGTGCTGATTTTGAGGACGCTATACTATCGGGTCACATTGTTAATTCTATTTTCCCACTTGTCAGGTAAATACTATCAACTATTTAATCTAGTTATTTAACAAAATACAATATTAAAATAACAAGTTAAATCAACACGAATATAAACGTTTTTGATTTCAGCAGCCAATGGCACTGGAAAAGGCTAAGAGAGTGTGGAATATGTCTGTATATGGAATAAATAATCATCAGATATGGGAAATTTCATATCAACCGAAACTGATTTAACTTTTATATGATTATAAGAGATTTCATTAAACTCTCATATTATATTTCCATAAATAACTTGGTTAAATAAATAGTTGATATTCTTACTCATAAGAACGCTGACGAGATAGTGTAGCGGTCTCGAAATCAGTATTGACTCATTCGGCTAGTCTGATGGTTACACTCAATATAAAATGGTAGGTAAATCTAACCAATTTAATTGGTATACAAAAAAATAAAGATTTGTAAATACAATTAATTTTTTTTACGTAATTTTTATTTTGAACTGAATAGATATAAGGCTGAAAATTTTATTATTTCGGCTTAATTTTAATTTATTGAAAAAAGTGATTTGAATAAAGTGATTTGTAAATTCAAATATTGAACTTAAGCCGAAATTATAACTTTCAACTTAAAGCTATACAGTTCATAGAAAATGAAATAAGAATACAAATACAAAATTATGAAAGCTGCATTTAACTCGCAATAGGTTAATAGATTTAAGAGTGCTCTATACCAATGGAAAGCTAATTTAATGCACTTTCAAATTATGCCAGTTTCCCCCATTTTCCCATTTCCCCCAGATTTAGGAGTTCTCTATACCAATGGAAAGGTAATTTAATGCACTTTTAAATTATGCCAGTTTCCCCCCATTTTCTTCGTTTGAATATTTGGTATTTCCAAATGATAGTCATGGGTGCTGATGAAATTCTTTTATATCACCATTAGCGATCTCAAGGATAAATACCACAACCGTTTAGTCCCGGTCCACACGTACAATTTTTGTTGCAGCAAATTCTTCATTTTTCAGTGCGAAATAGCGATAGAGGAATAGACATACTATATATTTCTATTTCAACACTCTCCCACAAATGCACAAATTGATGCAACAAAAATCGCATGTGTGGACCGGGACTTATTATTACCCTCTTTTATATGCTCTTACATTTTTAACAATAGCAATACCTGAATAGAGTGCATAATTTCAAAAACTCAACTAAGAACTTCTTTATTTAATCGCACCATGCAAAAGAAGTATACAGTGAAATTTGATAAGAAAAATTTCAAGTGTCAAAAACAATTTTTTATTTTACTTCACTTTAGTTTTATCAGTCATAAAACTCGCAAAGCGATATGGACCCCTTTCAGTATACTATTGTTGCTTTATATTGTTATTTATTTCACTTGTAGAAACAAACAAAAAAATATCAAAATTAACAAAGATAATGACTATGTACTCAGTTTTCAATGCGCACATACATACATAGATTAAAATGAAAGTAAAATTTTAAAGTAAAAAGTAAAATAAAAAAAATACAAAATAAAATACCTGCAAAAGGGCAGTGGCAAACTAAAAATCATTCTTACTATAATTTCAAAACTATAATTGATATTTTGTTGAAGTGTTTGTAAAAATGTCCTCAGTTTATTTAATTCCTTAAAAACTTTCTTGTTCATGATGATAAATTATTTTAAAATCTGATAACATTTTATCAACAGATTTGTTTTTGTTGTTATGAAAATTTTATATTTACTCTTTGGAAATGTCTTATGAAATATTTTTGTTAATTTTTATGAGCCTGTTGTTATTATTATTGACTCATGAATTTCTTATCTCTCTTATGGGTTTGAAAGCAAAACAATTTATGGTTTTAAATCGTATGATACTATTTTATATATCGTGAATTTTATGAGAAATCATATACAAAATGACCAAATGTCTGCCTTTTTATTTTTGTTTAAAATTTTGTACGCTTATACTAAATGTACTCACTCTATGGCGCCTAATCATACTAATGTTTTAATCACAAAAAAACACAAATGCGATTTCTTTACACTGTTTTAGTAATCGACAATTTATGTAATTTTAAAATATGTATGTACTGTAATCCTAATACGATAAATACAGAGTTTCACTACAAAATACCCAACAAACACTTTAATTACACACA
The DNA here is from genome assembly GCA_956483635.1 of Panzeria rudis. Lineage (NCBI taxonomy): Eukaryota > Metazoa > Arthropoda > Insecta > Diptera > Tachinidae > Panzeria > Panzeria rudis. The sequence goes on from OY101449.1 coordinate 4,562,578, forward strand.
TAAAAAAGGGAATGTAAAATCAACATGACTCAATTGTTGTGATTTGAAATCATGTTAAATTTACTAGAAATAATTTGTCGTTTAAAGGTGTTAGTGTTTCTTTGTTCATTGCTACAGTTCACTGTTGTGCTTAGTTGTGTGACTTGTTGTTGTTTATTCTTACATGTGTCGGTCATGTAGACCACAGAAAACGAATTACTTTTAACAATATTAATTTTAAATGAAAAATTAATAACCTAACCTTAAATCTCTTGGATTTAAAATGTTTAACTGTTAAAACAACTTTGTTAAAAACGTTACATTTCATTTTAAATCCACATGAGTATAATAACTTTAATTTCAAATAAGTTTTATGTTAAATAATCATTTAAATCATGTTGAATTTTCTCATGCAAGTGGCACGAGTTCAAATCTTGGCTGGGGCAGCCGACTACGATACAAAGTTTTCTAATGGCTATGCTAATAACCATCACTTAAGTAAACTAATTAAGAAAATAGCTACATTAAAGTCATGTTGTTTCAAAATGATTCTTAGTGTTGTTGCAATATCAAATGCGCGTTGTTTCAACTTGAAATACGTTTGATTCAACATGATTCGTCGTATTATTTCAGTATCAACTTCATTTTGATTTAACTGTACTGCAATATTAAATCAACATGAAATGTTGATTTAATAAATGTTCCTTCAAGATTATTAAATCATGTTGAATTAACATGAAACGACTATGATGCAAAATCACTACCGAAAGCTTTAAAATTAACCTGGTTTTCGACGATTTTACATTGAAATTTTTCTGTGTGTACGAGTAAGTAAAATTATACCGATATCTTAGTCGTAACTATTTAATATTGGCTAAAAAGTCATTTATTTTTGTTTGAGATGTTCAAAAATCTATGCACAGATAAACATTTCATATGAAAATCGTCGAAAATAAGGTTAACTTACAGAAAAATTTTCCTTTGAAATAACTATATTTCATGTTGATTTAATATTCCAGTACAATTAAATCAAAATCAAAAGTATTTCAAGTTGAAACAACGTGAATTTGATACTGTAATTACACAAAGAATCATGGTGAATGAAAGTTAGGCTGTTTTCCTAAATGCATGTTGCTTTGTAGTAATACATTGCAACTTGTTCCTAAACATAGCACTTAAAATTATGACAATGTGGTCTGTTCCTAAACGTATCAATTTCGTTGTCGATACGCATAGAAGAGCAAAATGTGTATACATAAAAATTTGGATGCAAAACAAGAAGCAAAAAAACTTTACAATGAATCAATACGGTATACGTTTAGAAAAACAGCCTTATTTCAAGTTATTTTACTAATTATTTTACTTACGTGATTTGCATTACCGTGAATTGTATTACCTATGACACAAGAAAAGTTTGCGTGTTAGTCGGCTTCCGTAGTCAATTTAATTCAACAAGATTTAATTGATGATTTAACATAAAATTTATTTGAAATTAAAGTTTTAGTCATGTTGATTTAAAATAAAATGTAACGTTTAAAACAATGTTATTTTAACAGTGAAAAATATTAAATCAAAGAGATTTAAGGTAAGACTAGATTTTCGTTTAAAATGAATATGAAACAGTTGAGATTTTAAATCAGCAGAAGAAAATTTTTGCACGAACATTAAAATAAACAACAATAAAACAACAACAAGTCACAGAACTGAGCACAACAGTGCATTATAGCTACATATATATGAACAAAGCAAATAAGCACCAACACACTTAAACAACAAATTATTATTCATAAATTTAATATGAGACATGTGGATTTTACATTGTTATTTTTTTCTGGGTGTTATTTTTTTCTGGGTTCTCTTTACGAATGTACTTACAGCAATTAGGTAGATATTCAACAACTTACTTGCACCCAATTATTAACTACTCATTAATCTTCTTACTTTCACTCAAAAAATTTGGAAATATTTTCCAAAGAAATAATAAAGTAAATGCTTGCATCCGCTGACGTATTAACCCATGTTCCTTTATATTTGATGACAATAGCTCTTCTCACCGATTACACTCTACAACAAAAAGAAATTCCATGCTTCTAACGACTGATTCTGACAGAGGGCACCAAAAAATTATATACGTTGTATATCGTCGTTCTGAAAGTTTACATTTGGGAATCATTTTAGGGGGGAGCTAAAGCATACAGTTATAGTGATTCGGTATAGAAAATCTGGTACGGCTTACTTTTCAGTACAAGATGTGTGAAACACTTACATACATGTAAAGCAAGGGAAACATTTTTGTGGAACATTTTAACCCTCTGAGTCTTCGCTTTGTGGGTCTTTTTGTCCTATTCTTAAAATGGTGGCAAAAACTCACCTTTAGCGGTGATATAGCGGGCTGAAATGTTTTACAAAAATATTTGCCAATATTTGTCTTCAAAATACCATGCTCCAGACTCAATTTGAACGTCTGAAATCATTCAAAACTTAAAATATGTTGAAGGGTTAATTTCGTACTTTTTCACAATTAGTAATCGGCATAGGAAATCTTTAGATTAAAATATGTGCTCATAAATTTTCTGTAAAACTCCACGAGGAACATTTATTCCTTTTATATCGCCGCTGAAGGAGATTTTTTTACCTCTTTTGTAAGAAAGGGACAAAAAGAACGATACAACGAAGAGCTAGAGGTTTGACTTGTTTCTCAATAATGTTCCTCGTGGTGTTTTACAAAAAAATGCTGAACACATCTTATACCTTGAACGTAAGGCTTACAAGATTCATTATGCCGAGTCACCACTGTAGCTATGTGAGGGAAATTCAACTCCCCCTAAAATGAATCCCAGATGCAAACTTTCAAAATGCCGATACACGTCCATATTTTTTTGATTCCCCCTACCAGAATCAGTTGTTAGAACGATGTATATAATTTTTAATTAACTACCTATGTATAAATAAAACTGTCCCAATTTTCGTTACATTAGCCTTTAGACGACACACCCCAAAAATATTTACAGCCACTCACCGTGTAAATCATAAATTTACAACCTAACCCACGATGTCGATCGACAACTCGAGCGATTGACGACAAGTCACTCATTATAGTTCGTTTGAGCGACCCACTAAATATCGATTTGTCGGTCGTCAAGCTTCGCGTTTTTCACGTAATGCATTTACTCATTGTCAAATTAACATATTGCCACATCAAAGATTTCACATATAAAACGCTACTTGGAAAATAAAAAGCGCTGAAATGTGAAAAGTGTACAATAAAAAATGCAACTCTATGCTAATTAAACTTACTACAAATGTAAACAAAAGACATACATATGTACATGTACATGTACATATGTACATGTACATATGTACATATGTATGTTTCAATGTTGTGACACAATAAATACATTTGTTTATATGGTTTATAACCATATTTTTGTTGCTACTTACTTACTAGTTCTTTTCGGCTATAAAACTTCTAAAACTAATTTTTATTTAACTTTATTTTATTATCCTGTATTGTTATTATTATTATTTAACTTTATTTAATTATTATTATTAAATTAACAAAATTTAAACACTTTATTATTTTACTTTTTTATTTGTCTACATCAACAACACAAGTGACTGATTTTGACATTTGTAGTCGCTTGACTTTTCATAATTGATACCAAATTTTTATGAAAACTATTACGTTGTAGATCCCCTGCATTGTCGATCGACTTGTCGTGCTAAGAGTTTTTACTGGGCCGCAAATCAGCTGTTTGTCGTTGAAAATGCATGCGAGCGATAGCGGTCGATATCGTGGGTTAGGCTGCTATTTTCCTTAAATCATCTTTTTCAAAATGAAAACGTCTTTTAATTTTCCACTCACCTTTATAAGTATAAAAACCAATAGTTACAAAATTTGCATTATTATTTTCTTTTTGTTAAACTATTGCACTGAGTTTTGAGTTTTAATTGTTAAATATTCAATTTATCTAGTTGCTTTTTATTGTTGTTGATTAAGAATTTTTTTTATTAAATTGTTGTTGCCGCTGATTTGCGTAACAATTTAAAAAGTTGGGGAGAGAGTTTTTAAATCGTTTTTGTTTTCTTTTTATGTTTTATTTGTCAAATTCGCTCTGAAATTGTTTCGTGCTCATCATTTTATTTATTTAAGGAAAGAGCAACAATAACAACTACAGCGAACAATTGTTGTTTTTATTTGAATTTAACAATAATTTTACTTAAATATTAATTAAGCTCAACCAACAATTGTTGTTTTAAATTAAATTAGTTTTTTTATATTTAATTTTTATTGTTATTTCTGGTTTTGTTAGTCGCTTTTTGTTATAAAATTTCATAATTTTATTTAAAATTTTTGTTTATTTAAAATCAAATTTCACTAGTCTAACTCGATCAATTTGTCCATGATAATTACCCGTATCATACTGTCTGGCAAACTGAGATACATTTTCACATTAATTTAAACGCCGAGACGTTCATAAGTATCTATGAGTGTGTGATGATTTTTAAATATTTATGTGTATACATTTATTTAATTTTGTATTTATTTTTTATATAAAAATTCATGAGTGTTGTATCTACATAAGTACATACATATATAGTATGTATATATTATACATACTTATTAATATGTATTCCTGTATGGAAATGTAGTTATTGTTTTGTTTGTTTTTGTCTACAAAGAACGATCTCGTAACTTGCGTTGGATGTAGTTTGACTAGCTCTCGCTCACTATTAAAACAGTTAAAGATACATTTGTTTGACTTTTTCACTTAACAGATATCACATCTAAACAGTGTTGCCAGTTTGTGAATTTAAAATTACACAACACCGGTCGACCCCTAAATTTACACGTATGTAGTATAAAGAAAAATCAAACACGTGTGTAATTATTTTTATTTCTTATATAATACCCGTATTCTAAGCTTTGTGACAGATGAAAATATAACAAATAACAATTTTTGTATTTTGAACAATATAAAAATTTTAATTTTTTATTTTAGTTTTGTCACAGGGCTTAAAATACGGGGGTAAACCTAAATAAAAATAAAACAAAAAATAGATTTATTGAATATTCATTACATTAGAATATTCATTAGTATGCCTGTGCATAAATAAATCAGAATTAAATAAACATGCGTACGTAGTAGGTATGTAGGTATGTATAGTATTTTCATACTAATATTAACTGAAACCTGGTGTGCTTCGCTAAACCCATCGTGTTGCAGTAAAATAAAAAATAGTTTGGAAAATCCAAAAGTGCACGCCTCATAATCTCAATTAGACCTTGAAATTAAATAGGCTTCTATTCCTAATTATACTGAAGCGTAAAAAGAAAAAAAAACGACTCGACTTTCGGTCGTTATCGTGACCACATACAGGATCGGACGTCCAAGACAGAACTTTTTTAAACAGTTTTTTAATTAGTTTAAATAATAAAAATGACATTAAAAATGTCATGAGTGTTAAAAATAGTATTTTGTCTCAATATGTGTGTGTACATATTTTTTACAAGTGCAATATATGATAATAATAGATCCAAAATCAGTAGTTTCGCGTGAAGTGAGAGTAGTACCCACCTCAACGCTTCGCTTATGAGGCGTGCAAAATTGTATTGAAAATTGTATATACTATTAGTCATATTGTCATAATTTCCTAATATTTTACAATAGTTTAAAAACATTGTTGTTGTACTTCAAACAAAAAAGTCGCAATCTAATAAGGCTTTGGGTGCTCTGTTGATTTTTTGTCATAACTACACAGCATAAATCTCAGCCGAACGGCCGAAACTCTTTAGTCGAGCCGGTGGTAATATTTACAGTCCGCCGCCATTCATAAATATATATGTATGTAATATTCATTTAAGTATGCCTTAAACTTGTTCACAGTTTAATAACTTCACATTGAATTGCATTTTTATACAAAATTAAAAAATTGAGTAATTTAAAAATATGCAAGTGAGAAAATTTTATTTGTAATCTTTAAGTGGCTGGCAGCCACCGAACGTTTTTGCACTACCAGCCGTCCGCAAAATTAGTCGGCTCAGTCACCGGCAACAGCTGGATATGTTTATGTATATGAACAATTTCATATTCCATGTGCGAAGAATATATTTTTATACTTTAATTAAAAATTAAGTGATTAACGACCATTTTCACAATGTAGGATTAAAAGTTAACATGGACTTTAACGGCAAGTTCGGCATACAAAACTTGCCGTTAAAGTCGACGTTAACTCTTAATCATACATTGTGAAAATGGCCGTAAAAGATATTCAGATATGATCTTATTTAATTTTTTTAACAAGATGAACTAAATTAACAACAAACTGGCTATAATTTAAGTTTTTTCCTTTGTTCTTAGCATTTTGATTTCAATCATTTATAGTTGCTTTTTTCATCAGCTGACTCAATTTTGAAATAGCACACTAAGTTATGAGGGGTTGTTCACAGCAGTCATATTTTTTCGTGTTATTATTTTAAAACATATGACTTTATAACTACCTTGTGAGTCCCCAACTATGTATTTTAAAAAACAACATGGAGAAATGCAATGGAATCGCTATGGTTCGCACGCAGTTTCATTCGTTATCTTATTGTTAGTCTCTCCGCAAAAGCAGATTGGACCGACATGCATGCATAATTTGTTTAGTTTTTCACTTTAGGTCAATACATGCCTGTGTATTATGTGTGCATGCACTAGTAGCGAGTTTAAAGCCTTATATCTTTCAAACTACTGAACAGAGTTTAGTCAAATATATTTTGCGCTCGTCTGGATACAAATACCTTTCAAATAGCGTATGTTTTGTATAAATTCTCGGTAGGTATAATATGAGTGTAAAAGGGCTCAAAAAAATTAATTTTATTGAGTTTTCTAAGATTGTTCACTATTCATAGTACATACATGAAATTTATATCGAAACGCTCATGTTATTGTTTGTTTTTTACAGCTTGTTTTCTAATTTTAATTCGAAAAATTCTCTTTAATTCGGAAAAAAAATCCATTCGTATTGGACCGTCTAATTCGCATTTATTGTAGAAAATCGTAATATTTTCGTCATAAACTTTGTATACCATGAAGAGTTAAGAAAAATCTATATCCCTAATAGGTCAGCCATATTTTTCACACACCTTTTACACTTCCATTATACCGACGATTTAGCAAAGGTATTTGTTTATACATGAGCTCAATTTATATTTGACTATAATCGGTGCTGAATTTTTCGAGATATAAGCGTTTAAACTTTCTGCCAATACACTTAAATGTATGGGTTTTTTTCTTTAATTTTGGTTACGACATTTTTTTTGTTTTTTTGTTTTGGCAGCACTGATGGATATTGGTTTTTACACTCTTCTCCCTCCCTCACACAATTATCAATTAATTAATTCATATTTAACATAAATGTTAAAGTGCCAAAGCTCTGTTATGTTACACTAAACAGTTAAACACAAAATTTTATATAATTGACAGATTAAAATATATTTTTATGTTAATTTATTTAAATTAAATTTAAAATAGAAACAAACATACTAAATGATTTAATTGAAGTTTCCCCAATCTAAGCGATCGGTTTTAGTAGAACATTTTTATGAAAAGCACTCGTACAAATTTTCTGTCGTCTGGATTGTGGAAGCATTCTTTCTTTAAGAAAAACTTTTTATTACTATTTTTGTAATGATTAAATTTATAGAAATTGATTTGAGTCGGAAAACAAAAGAGCGTAAGTCAAAAAGAGAGTCGATTTTTTTGAAAACGAGAAAGAAGTAATAAAACCTTCATTTGACTATCTTGCCAGCATGAAACTAAGAAAATGTTCAATGCAGTTGGCTATTATAGTTGACTGAACTCTGTTTTTATAGTATTTTTGCTCCTTACATAGATATGTTTTTGTAACTTTTGTTGATGTTGTTTTAGTTTTTGTTAAGCCAAACAATTATTATACATTCATCAAAACCATACGAATGTAAAGTATGGAAAAGTACATACGCGGCCAATCTATAAAGATTTTAAATCTTTTCCGGCGTCTCTTTTTGCGCTTCACAGAGTCTACCAATAATATATTGGTGCCGTCAGAAGCCACAGTGTCCGGTATGCCAGCCCATTAGTAGTCTGAGGTCATTTTAGTCCATTATCAGTAACTTTTGGGATTTGTTTTGGAATAACGTAATAAACTGTTTTGCTTGTCTGAGAGCTTGTAGGGCTTCCCAATAGCGAGCAAACTCGATCAGAGCCCAGAAACTATTATTCTTTTTGACATATCCACGTGAGATGCCAAAGAAAGGTTCCAGTCCAATAAACCTACGTTGGGGTCCTCTCTTGGCTTGACAATCATTATCTAGTACAAATGAGGATGGCGTAGACTTCCGGTATTTACCGATGGATATACGGCCCTTTGACAATTAGGGCGGTATATCCCTACACCCCTCCCCCCTTTCTCCATTTTCCTGTTTGAAGCAATCAGTGAACCAACTCTGCACTTCGTGCCGAGGGGTGTGGTTAAAAATTGGTTTCATTCAGTAATTTGAACATCAACATTTTTGTTCAAGGCAAATGTCGGTTGTATTTGATCATTCACAAAGTGTCCTAATATTTCCACATGCTCTACCAGATCTCCTGTTTTTATAATAGAGATATCTGGTGACCGAAATGCACTCCTTGCGTGTCTCCTCCTTCGCTATAATAGACAAAGGGGGATTGGGCTGAATAGCACTCAGGAAATATGTAGGATAGTTTTTCATTGGCCCGGCGATTGAAATACATATTATGCGGTAGACCTTATCGAGGAGAGCCCTAGCTGTAACCTGTTCAGTTTTTGACCACCACACTACGACAGAGTATGTCAGAATTGGTTTTATTATGGTGATAAAAGACCAATGTACTATCATTCTTGGTTTGAGTCCCCACATTTCGGCAAACAGCCGTTGACAGGATTGAAGTACCCTGCTGGCTTTTCGTTGACCGTATAGGAAACATGTTGGTGTGAGGTATTTAACTTAGCTAGAGAACCTGATAATTGAATCAATCAAGGTTGGCTCCGTGAATATAAGTATTCTTCTTGTGTGAAAAGGTACAATGATTGTCTTTTTCGGGTTAGTGGATAGTCCCCTATCTTTGCACCATTTGCCAGTTAGATTTAGGGATTCTTGCATCCTTTCCGATATAGTTCCATCCTCCCTCTCGTCGGCAAACCTATACATTAGAAAATCCCGGTTGTTGAGTTGTTCAAAAAGCCCATCGATAACCAACGTCCACAGTAGAGGTGATAGAACGCCACCTTTTTGCCAGCTTCTAGTTACGCTTATGATCCTGGATGTCCCGCAAAGGTTTAACTTAATAACACTGGATGAAAAAATTTCTAAAGTCCAGTTTTTTGCTAATTTTCGGAATTCCTTTTCTATCAAGAGCGCTACAGACCGCGTCGTACGTTGTATTCTCGAAGACTACTTGAATGTCTCTAATATGAATGGCATATACCCCTATGATATTTTTCGATAGTAATTTCGAAAGTGAGTTTTGGGTTTTGTAATAATACATTCTAGTTCTGATTAAGTGTTTTCCTTCTTCAGTATTTTTAATATAATTCTCATATTGTTAATACAATTTTCTGCCATGAAAAATATGATTAATTGTAAATAAAATCTTTTCACTCCGAAACTAAAGGTGATTACCAAATAAGATTACATTATTTTATTTCTGTTAAAAAAATAACGACATAATAAATTAAACTTAGTGAGACAATATTATGACATCCATTAAAAATTTTTTTCGTACTGTCCTCGTATATAAGAGAAGCAACTATAGTTGTATTTGGCATTTTTTTCCACTTACAAAGCATATTCGCATATGATTTATATTTTTCTTCTTTTTTACTTTAATTTCTTTACTTTCCTTTGATTTTTTTCATTGTTTATTATTTCAAACCATTAACAGTTAGATTTCTCTTCGTTCAATACCGTAAATTATTAAATTTATTATAATTAAAATTACTTTCTACCTTTAAAAATAATGCGTAACACGAAAATCGCAGAAAAAATCCATTATTTTTCGTGAAACCGCTCTCTTTTCTTTAGCATTCAAGAGAAGAAGGCTGTTTAGCAAAAGTTAATTGTTGTTTTTATTAAATAATTTTTGTCCTCTATGGGCTTGGTTCTTAAAAAAAAGACACCGATATTTGAATTTCTTGATTTTTTCTGCTTTTCGACCTTAATTTTCTTTCAAAAATTGCGTAAATATGTATAAACGTCAAATATTTGCATCTATGCAATCGGTAGAAATGCCAGACTAGACCAACAATTTTTATAGAAGATTTTCGGCCGATCGGTAAATATTTTTTTGTCAACTTCAAACGCACACACTATTTTACCACTAACAACACACCATATTATTAAACAAGCACACCAAAACTAAAAACACATTTACTCAGTTAATCAACAACAACGTCAATGTTAATTTGCAGCCAAGTAATTGATTGTATTTTATTCAAGCTTTTGACAGCGGCACAGAGAGGAGAGTGCCCCCCAAATTTAGTGTTTGTTTTGTTTTTCTTTTATTTTTATTTTATCTTAAAACACTAACATGGCCCCCATAGTGTTAAACTAACCGGTTGTCTTTTTCCTTTTAGTTAAACTACCAAACTAAATTGCTGATGATCTTTACATATAGACAGAAAAAACGAGACAACTATATTTAAAATCAATATGACCGGTTAACATAAAGCTTTACTGTTATGTTTTAATCATATCCACTTTTGGTGAGAAATTTCAAGCCTATTTTTAGGCGCCCACAACATAATAAAGTGATAACATACATGTACAAAAAAACAACTTTTTTTAAATCAGATATTTTTTATTTTATACTTAAATTGTTTTTTTTTTTCATGTTAATTAGCATTTTCTAAACTAAACTAATCAATTGTATATAATAAACTTGCCTGGGCTGTGTTTTATCTTTTAAGGATAAGTAAATTTTAAGCTTTAATGATCTTAATGATCTTATTTTTTTATAATTTCATTTAGTTAATAATTTTTTCTGCTTTAAGTTTAAATTGTTTAAAAGTAAAACACAAAAATGTCAAATCAAAAATTTGTTAAAGCATAATTACTAGTTAGTATTTACAAATAAGGCAATTATTGTTCCAGGTAAATGTCAATTTTCTTTAGTAAAATCTCCAGAAATCAACAATAAAAAAAATTAACTTAAGCTTAACAGAAACTCTAATATTGGATTTAACAATTTTGTTTTTTTTGTTTGCTTGGATAAAGATAAATGTCACATTTTTCAAATATTGATTTTTTGACACTGTCCAGCAGTTTTCTCTTATTACTCATAACGTCTGGAATTGTATGATTGTATCTTTTCAACGGTACATTCTAGAGCTGCCTTAATATCACTGAAAACGGGAACACCCTGTCGTTTGGCTAAATCAATCAAGTAGGAACGGCCACGATTATAGTCCTTAATGGCGGTAGAAGTGAGCTGAAATATACAAAATAAGAAAATGAAAAACTTCAAGGACCTTAAAAAGGCAGTTTTTGGAAAGGTCCTTTTTAAGATACTTTTTATAAAAAATTACTTTTTTTTATAGAATTACTTTTTATAGAAAGCACTTTATATAAAAGGCACGTTTTATTAAAGGTTCTTTTTAGAAAAGGAACTTTTAAGAAAAAGACTTTTTTATAAAAGTTCTTTTTATAAAAGGCACATTTTATAAAAGGTACTTTCTATAAATGGCACTTTTTTTTGTAAAAGCTACTTTATATTTAGCTACACATAAAAGGTCCTTTTTAGTAGAAATACCTTTTCGGAAAGTTGCTTAAAACGCTTTCAAAAAACCCACAACTCACCTTTTCATTGCCAATAACACAGTCATTGGGCAACATTTGCACAGCCAATACCACATTGTACATCAGGCCAATGCAGTGAGCTGCTAGAGTCATGGGAGCGAGAGAACGTGTTTCATTGGTGATAACAAACAGAAGCACACGACTCGAGTCCAGAATTGAGGGATTATAGAGATTCGTACGTACCGGCGACAAAGTCCAGCTGAGGGATTCCTCAGCAATTGTCACCTCTTCAACTTCTTCGGCTGCCCTATTGCCGCTATTCGTGCGGCATTTCCGTCGTGTGCGCATAAAATTAGCTGCCGCTGATGTGGGCTGTCTGCGCACTCTCCAACTGCCGCTTGATGTACTCTGAGCCGCAACGTCATCATCCTCCTGCTGCAACTTACTGTCGGGCAAATCCAAATGACTAGGATTGATACTTTCATGGAGAGAGGGCAAATGATAGGAAATTCCTTTTGCCTTCAAATAGGGTATGGCTAGCTCTTGACGCCATTTAGTGCGCAAAACACAACTTCCTCCCAGATAGACTTCACGAAAATCGGGCATTTGATAGGCCAAAGCGGGATCACAGCAATTGATGGAATTTATTGAGCTACTGCTAGAGAAGACAGAATCATTGGAATCACTTTCCTCTTCAGTGACTGCGGCATGAGATGTATTATCAATGTTGAGCGGCGAATGAGCTGTGAAGGCCGAAGTTTGAGGTTGTATTGTTTGAGTGGTGGTTACTTCAGTAGTTTCAATAGTTTCAACATTTAATAGAACATGTTGTTTTTGATTAACTAATTGAGCTTGTGAACGCGAGCGAAGCGGTTCTATGGGCTGGGGCGAAGAGGTGCCACTGTCGCGATTGCGAGTTAAGAGCTCATTCAAATTGAAGCCACGTTCCTCACTGCCGGGCACACTGGTGTTGCTGGAAGTTCGTGAAATATTTTTGCTAAAATAGCTAATGGCAAAAGAGTCCTCTCCTAAAGAACACAAAATATTTTTTATTCAAGTTTTTCATTTTCTTTCAAATTTGTGCTAAAAACTTACCCTGCAAGTTTGATAAATACACTGGCGGTGGTGGCACATTGGTGCCCTTAATGGGTGAAATGCAACCACTTTCGTGTATCTCTTGTTGCAGCACCGATAAGTAGGCTGATATCACACAGAATAGATTAAAGTCCAGATGATCTAATTGGGAGCTATTGGTGAGTGTAGCATTTTGTTGCTGTTGTTGAGCACTCGATGTGTGATTTTGTTTTTGAGAATTTGTACTATTTTTGTTGCTGCTGTTGTCAATAGGTAGAGTCGCTAAAGCTTCTCTTTGAGCCGTAATTATTTTATTTAAATTATCCATTTTAACTAGACTTTGAGCATAACCCAAATATAAGAGAGCTTGTTGACACTGTTCAACAGTGATAAGATCGTAAATGGGATTCACACGATCAAAAGCACCACGTATTACACTGTGAGGAGACAGGGAGAAAAGAGTTAATTTAAAGCTTTCAGTTCTTAGAAGGAGGAAAATTTATTTTAAAAAAATTGGTTAATTGTAAGAATTTATTGTAATTGTAAAAAATTTATGAAGTATTCGCTACAAGATGAGAATATTCGAATATGTCCTGATAGTATGGCTGCGGTCAAGTCTATATTGGATGTTTTCACAATATCCAAGTTGATTTATGAATTACCACTATAAGCGTAATATCATTCAATCTGCCGCTAGCCAGGAGAATGAAGGCACAACGCCATAGTTGCGACTCTAGTGATAATAGGAGCACATACTAAGATATTGAATTTACTTTTCAATGATATCTATAGAAGTTTTCAAAATAAAGAGGAGGAGGCTGTTGAGTACTTTCTCTGTCGATGACCTGGCGTTCATCGTCGGTTCGAGATAATTTAAGAGTCAAGTGTAGATAGGATCTTACAATATCCCCTATTCACCTAACACAAAGAAACTAAATAGGACCGATAAGAGCTAGTTCTGTACTAACTTGTAGTCAGGTACAATGATTGTCTTTTCCGGGCTACTAGACAACAATTTTTCAGTTAAATTTAGGACTTGTTGCATTCTTTCCAATATGGTTGCATCCTCCCACTACACGAAAGATAAGTTGGGATACCATAAGTTCGGAATCCCAGTTTGTTGAGTAGCTCAAGTATTTCCCTGGATATCCAACGCCCACAGTAGAGGCAATAGAACATCTCCTTGTGGACAGTTGCTCTTATGATCGTCAATGTTCCACATAGGTTTACCTCAACAACCGTGGATGGCAATATTTCTAAAGTACAATTTAATTAATTTTTCGAACTCCTTGTCTATCAAGGACATTTCCGATCGCTTCGAACTTTATATTTTCGAAGCCTCATTGAATGAAAAGCGCATATTATTATTTGGTTAGCGCGTAGACATTTTGTATGACAGTGGTTAGATAGTGTATTGCTGTTACCGTCGATTTACTCGGCTGGTAGACAAATTGAAACTGCTATACTGAATACACTGTGAGGTAGTTTTTCCTTGTATAGCTATCCAGAATTTTCGCTATCGTTTTTAAATATATGAGTATTTACCTAAATCATTTAGACCAAGATTTAGGTAAATACTCATATCTACCGCCAGCTTTTTGTATAAAAACCATTTAGACCCCACACCAAGCCTTCGGTATTTAACTTGATAGGCTGGATTTGAACATTTTGGATAGCTGTGGAACAATATCTGTGTCGCTTCATCATAACATCTTACGTCGATTTAGGTCAAAATCGACTTAAGCCCATATTCTGGTTCGTTTTCTTACAATCTAGTTTTGGGTTCAAACCGTTTTCAAAAACTCCGGTTTTCGAAAAAGTTATCACGGTTTATTTTTTAAAATTCTAGAACCAAAACACTACAGATTTTATATTAAATCGTTAATATCTCCAAACTATATTTTTAGACTTAAGATGTCTTTATAAAACGACACAGATATAATCTCGATCCCGTTGTATGAGGCATGTATAGATGCCATCTGGTCCAATAAATTTACAGGGTCTAAGTTTAGATAACGTCCAGCTTATTTGGTCCTTTCTAAAGATTCTGACCGCCAACCTTCGATCTCCGTTGGTACAACTAAATTCTCATTAAGGGAGTGAAATCGGATTTACAGTGGTCCTAGAATGTGTGTATCAAGAAGAAGTTTACACGTCTCTTCTGGTGATTCTGTATACGTCTCATCTGGACGTGTGTGTACACAGTTCATTTGAGTGATCCTGTCGCAAAGTCTTTTGTAGTCTTACTGCCTCCGGCATATTATTTATCCTTTCGCAGTATGTGGCGCACTTCTAACTTCTTTATTATAGCTGAGTGAAATCCTGTAGGTTACCCAGTCACCCGTGTTTTAGCTCTACTGAATAATCGCCTAGCCTCCTTTCCCAGTTTTTCCAATCGATCATTCTACAAGCGTATATATCTTCTTTAAATTTTAAGATTTTATCTAGCAACTGGCAAGAACTTTGAGAATTCCCACTAAGCTTATTAAACTTAAAGCCTATACCACTTATTCATAATACTTATCAAGGGTTTATGCAAGGTTTATCTAATAAATTTTGTATGAAAATCTGTTTCATTAATCTTTTATAAACATTTGATAATTTATTATGAATAGCACCCTATTACTATAAGACTATGTATTAATCCTTCTGGGAAGTTTTCACTATTAAATAAGTGAACACGAAATGTATTCCAATATGCATTTCTGGTATTACGAAATCGCCGTTCTACGTCAAAGATAATGCTATATCAAATATGTTGTCCAGATTTCTTGCTAAAGAATATTCCAGAGAAAAAATAAATTTGGCATAGAGGAGCAAAATTTCGTACTTAGCTAAAGAAAGGCTTAAATCTTGGAAGAGAAGAGACCAAATAAATTTGGATTTGAATTTCAATAAAGAATATTGGAAACATTGGGATCCTAAAAAGGTCTTAGATAAAAATCTTTCTACATTCCAAAATCAAGCGGTGTTGAAGTTCCTCCAGGCTCTTAGCAATTTTCAGTTTCCTGCAGTTTTCAGAAGATCCTCAATAAATGCTCAGAAATATCGATCGATCTAAGAAGCGAGCTAGGCCCCCGAATTTTCACTTTTCCGAATTAAAACTTAAAGATTCTCATTGAATCTTTATTAAGCTTTTATGTGAAGAATACTTGTTTTACTCTAGGACTTAACTAACTCTTACTTACACTAATATTGAAGCTATATTCGATGGAGGATCTCTAAAGCCGGCTAAAATTTCCTTTGTACGCTGTAGAGCAGAAGGTATATTACTGAGCACAGGCAACCCACGGCGTGTTACTACTTCCCGTAAAATCTGTTGATTGCGTGTTAAATCAATATACTCCCTATGAATCATGAAGAGAATAAAAAATTATCAATTGCTTCAGCAGACAGTCAGATAAAAACGAAAAACTTACTGCTGTGATATACGCTCATTGAGTATGCTCTGATTTGGTCTATACGGATGCAGCACCAGCACGAGCTGCTTACAGTTTTGACCCGCTATATGTGCCGACTCTATGGCACCAGCAGATGCGCGTGTTTCTGAATCCATAACGAAAAACAATACTCGCGCCTTTTCTTTGGCACGATACTCGAGTTCAATGAGATCTGGCGTCCAATCGGAAACTTGCTGCAAGTAAAAAGATAAAATTATTACTAAAATTAAGTTTTTCTTTCTTTCGAAAAACCTACCGGATTGTAAAAGGAAATGCCTAGTTCTTTTAATGCAGGTATAGCCACATCAGCTCGCCATGTTGTGGGATTACAGGAGCCACCCAAAAACACTTCGACGGGAGGTGATCTAGATTTGTTTTCATTTGATTTTTGTTTGCCTATTTTTTTGCAGTCTTCCACGTTACTTAAAGATTTTGTACTGCGCAACTCATTTCCCGGAAAGCTGCAATTTGTATTTGTATGGGTGCTTACATCATGTTTATTATTTAGTGTTGTTTCTGTTGCTGTTGTTATTGTATTGGAGGCTGTATTCTCGCTGTCACTATCAGACACACCATTATCATCATTGTGCAGAGAGCCCAGCAAGTTTGCTGTTTTGTCACAATAACCAGGCGAGGTTGAGCCAAATGAAGAAGTTCTGTTTTGATAAAAATGCGAAAGTAAAGATAAACTTTGTAGCAATTTCAAATTAAAAGAGTTGACAGAGTTTGTTATTACCGAAATCTTTTAAGGTCTGCTGCTAAAACGCAAAACTCGCCAAAAGTTAAACCATTCGATTGTCGACTGCCTTTGCGAGCCAACATTTTTGCGGTTTGCAGCATGTCGCTTACTGAAAATAAAATTAATTATTAGTGGAATCGAATCCTGGTTTAAACAAATATATTGAATTTATATATACATATATAATTACAGTGTGCAACACAAAACAGTAACATGGCTCTAACGAGTGATTATACATATATCTGTATCGGTGTTTTCAAAGTTTTCATCTGGGATTAATTTTAGGGAAGTTAGCCCCTCCGCCTCCCTTCCACTTCGTGTTGGTTGGTAGGCTTACGTAGCTGCTTGCTACGCGCAAGCACTCGTGTAGAATCACTAAGATTCCATTTTGACAGACCACTTCACTCTTCAGGGTCAACCTATGTAGGTCCGAATCCATATCTCAGAACCGGTATGCACATCGTGATAGTGTATAATATGTGCTCAGCACTAACCCTTCGCTGTATGGGTCTTCTTGGCCCTTTCTTAAAAAAAGGGGCAAGAAACTCCACTGCAGCGACTATATAGCGGGCAAACATTTTCTACAAAAATATTCGCAATAAAATTTTACTAGCGGTCTTCACAGACACCCCAGCTCCAAACTTAGCTTGATGCCCGAAAACATTTAAAAAGTAAAATGTGTTTAAGGGCAAATTTCGTACTTGTTCACAATTTGTACTCGACATAGGAAAACTTGTAAGCGTTACGATGAAGGTATAAGACTTTTTCAGCATTTTTATGTAAAACGCCACGAGTAACATTCTTGTGAACAAATTTAACCCACTAAGTCTTCGAAAAAATTCCCCTTCAGCGGCGATATAGTGATCTAGAATGTTCTATAAAAATATTTTCCATATAACTCTACTATAAGTTTTCAAAGACATCCACGGTCCATACTCGACTTGCATGAAGAAAATCATTCAAAACTTAAATGTGTTTAAGGGTTAATTTTGTACTTACTCACAAATAGTACTCGGCATAGCAAATCTTGTAAGCTTTACGTTTAAGCTATAAGACGTGCTCAGCACTTTTATGTAAAACATTACGAAAAACATTTTTGTGGAACATTTTAGCCCGCTATATCGCCGCTGAAGGCAATTTTTTTTTTTTGCTTTTTTTTTAAGAAATAGACAGAAAGATCCGCACAAAGGGTTACAATTTTCCACAAAAATCTTTCTCACAGTATTTAACATAAAAGTTCTGACCACATCTTATACCTTAAACGTAAGACTTGCAAGAATTTCGACACCGAGGCACTATAACTGTGGGGAAAATTTAACTTTTCTAAAAATGAATCCCAGATGCAAATTTTCAAAACGCCGATATACGTGTATATTTTTGGCGACCTCTACCAAAATCAGTCGTTAGAACCTTGTTATTATGAAAACATTTTATTTTGTTGATGAATAACACAACTTACTTTGCTTATCATTTGGATGAAAACTCAACTCATGGAAAAGTTCTTGAGTGCGTTCGGCTGGTACTACATTGCATCTTGCTTTAGCACGCCAGGCCGCCAACACTTCACTGTAAATAAAAATTAGAGAAAATTTAATATAAAATTTCAAATTCTTTAAGATGTTTTCTCTTAAAAAAAGGACTAAATAAATACGTAACCTAATGAATGAATCTGTTGAATATTTTCCATTTTCTAAATTGGTAATTGCAGAAAGTTTGAGTTTATTGGGTAAAGTGAAGGCTTGACAATAAAAATGCAAAGCGAAGCTAAAAGATAGAAATACACAAAAAAACAATTGCATCATTTTGGCCGGACAGCCAACACATTGAGAAATTGTTACGCCAACAAACAGAATTTTTTTTTAATAGGCTGTTATCATCGATTTATTTTTTTTTTTTTTGTTAAATTAAAACGCCCAGTGCTAGACAATAAACAATAAAATTTTTGAATATTACAGACACAGCAGCACCAACAATTGGAATTCGTAATAGTCCAAATTGTTAACAACGTAAAAATATTTTCTGGCTTTTTAAATTATTTTGATTAACTTTAGTTCAGTTTGCTAAACCACAAGTACTTGCACATTTAGTTACAAGCAAGCAAACGGCTGCACTTCTTTACAGTTGATTTAGAATTACTCAAGACTACTATACAGTAGTAGAATAGTACGTATGTAAGTATGTATTTTGAAATAACATTATTTAGAAAGTCTTAAATAAATAAATGAATAGGCAAGTACGTGTATTTATTTAATTGCTAGCTTTTTTATTTAAAACAGAAAGCAAGATGAAAAAAACCAATACAACGAACTTAATTTCCAAATAAGAGATAATTGGATTACAACGAATTAGGAACACCCACAGCTTCAAAATCATACAAAATTAATTGATAGTCTTCAGAGTTTGAATATATTTGTGTATGTATGTAAAGAAACCAAATTCATGTCTAAATTAAAAAAAGATAGTTTTTAAAAAAGGAGCTTTATAGAATATACATTAAAACTAGGGATGCACACGATACCAATATACATTGCACAACACATAAAATAAAATAACAAGGATCTACCGACTGATTCTGGCTGAGGGCACCAAAAAGATATATACGTACATCGGCGTTTGAAAGTGGGACACTCAGACTCATTTAAGGGGAGCTAAAGTGCACCCCGCACCCCCTTTACACATACATATATGTATAGTTATAGAGACTCGTAAATAGCTAACCTTGTAAACCTTACGAATAAGGCAGGTATAACTTGCGGTCAGCAATTTTATGTAAATACTGCGAGAAACATTTTTGTAGAACATTTTCGCCCTCTAAGTCTTCGTTGTGTGGGTCTTTTTGTTCTTTTCTTAAAATAGGGCTAAAGGAGAGGATTGTGCCCTAGTTTAAAAAAGGGACAAAAATACCCATACAGTGAACAGTTAGAGGGTTAAAATGTTCCACAAAAAATTTTCCTCGTAATGTTTTACTTAAAAATGCTGAGCACATCTTGTAGCTTAAACGTAAGGATTATAAGATTTCCTATGCCGAGTCATTATAACTATGTGCAAACGGAGGGGGAATTTAACTCCCCTAAAATGAATACCAGATGTAAAGTATCATAACGCCGATACACGTGTATATTTTTTTGTGTCCTTTGAACAAATTTGATTTTGTTGTACAGTGTAATCAACTTAATTAAAAAAAAATTGTGTCTGTTTTGTTACCAACATTATGTGCAACTTAGCATGACCACCCTTTTTTCTGAAGCATGAAAAATTTCTTTGCATCACTCAATAACGATAGGAAGCTGATTTGATTTTAGGATTTCTTATCAGTTTGAATTTGTTGAAGGTGATATTTTCTGAAACAGATGAGTCGAAGATGAAGGTTTTACATTAATTTATGAGTTTTCATTGTTAGAAAAAGAACTTGTTTTAAAATATCTTGAACTTTTTCCATTTCCGTTGGTTATAAGTAACCAACATAAATGGTAAGGTTATGAAGCCAAGTATCACTTGTATGATTGAATTATGTAATCTACCTCAGAGTGGATAGAATTGGAGGTTTTCTATTGATATAACACCTGCTTATAAAGCACTCTTTATTTCTAATGGCCATTGTTTCTTATAGTCATCATTTTCAACATCATCGTTATTAATATTTTACATAAAATATCTGTTACCAATAGAAACAAAAGTAACATTTTCTATTTTTGGTAAAACGTGTGGTAGTAGTTGACCATGTTTAACAGGTTTCATTTATTTGATTGTAGTTTTTGTTTAATAAATAGTTTAGGCTGTAAAGTGGAGGTGTCTTAATATTTCAGTTAAAGTAAACACTAAATCATATTAAAACACAAAACTATGTTGGTTGTAAACGAAATATGTATTTTATTTATGAAAAAATAAATGTTCATAATTATTAAAGAAAAATTTTATTTTATTTAAATAATTTATGCAAATTTTTCAAAGCAAAAGAAATGTTTTGTTCCGATCAATATAAAAGAACAATAAACATTATAAATTAAGCGAGAGGAGGAATGAATGAATGAATGATTGAGTGATTGCTTTACTATTTATCGAAGACTAATTCGAAAGATATTCATTCAAGCCATGACATAATCATCTAGTATTAGAAATTCTTTGTGATCGCTGAGAAGTTAATTGCTTTTAATCTAATAATAAATTATTGATTAATTTTTTATTAATATTTCTCGTTTTTTTTAACGAAAATCCAAAACAATAAATTTGAAAATTTTTAAAAATATTTACGAGTATTTGAAAAAAATAAAGTTAAAAATAGTTTTTATTTAATCTATTTAAACAAGTTTAATATAAATTGACATTTTGACTCGTTACATGAACAAATGCGGCTGGAATATTGACTAATTTTAAAAATTATTAGAGTGCTCACAGTCAAATGAAAATAGAGAAATTAAAAAGGAATTTTTTTACATTCTATTCGTCTATATTTACCTCTTTATCTAAATCACTTGGATAAGTTAAATAATAGTTTTCTAGCACAAACTTATTTATAAAGTAAACAAATGGAAGCCCTACAATTTATTTTAGAATTAATTGTAATGTTCTTAATGGTTGTTGCTTAATAATGCTGGTGTCTAGTGTTGTTGCTGTCGCTGCTGCCTGCTGCTGCTATTTGTATATGCTGCTACCATTTGTTTTGTTTGTTGCCGCTGTTGGCTGGCAAAACAGGAGGGACTCGTTTCAATAAGAATCAACCACAAAATAATCGATGATGAGGTCATAACTAATAATAAAAATGACTTTAGACACAAACATGCAAACAAGCGCACATAGATACACACACACACACACACACACACACACTCATTCAAATATTTCTAAAGAGTAAAAGTATGGTCTACGAAAGCAAATCGACAACAAAAAACCAGACCCCTGAATTGTGAGAGTTCAAGAGCCATTTGAGTAACTAAAAATCGAAGCGCTAAAATCATTTCACACAGATACTCCACCAACATTTAGACAGAAAATAAATTGTATTTTATGATTTTGGAGAGCAACAGTTTACCAAACGTAAAAACAGCTGTTTGTCTTTTAGTTGGTGTTGTTGTTGTTGTTGTCAATATACATTTTACGGTTAATTGAGAGCAGAAACTTGAAGGTATGAAATCATCAATTAGCTGAACAACAAAGAATTTAACATCATTTCGATAATCATGTAATATGTTATAATAATGGCGAAAAGCAAAATATTAAAAACAAAATCAAAGAAAATAAGATAAATTCATGTTATTAAATTCAAAACTTTTCAGTTGATTTGAGAAAAAAACATTGTGGATATGTTGGCATAGGTGATTTATCTATATATCAGACTAAAATTTATATGCGAATGTACAACCAGCAGCACCTACAAAGTCGAAATATGTACACGTAAATATTTATAAAAGATTTTCGGCATTATCCGCAAACGCCGTGATGTTATGTTCTGCGGTACAAAACGTCAAAGTTGAAGTCGAAAACACCCCAAAAATAAAATAAGGTTGATTATACTGCGGTGGGGGGTTTGGGGAATTTCCCCCCAAAAACATTGATTATTGCATAACTCTTCCATTTATAGACCGATTTTCAAAATTCTTTTGGTACTTGAAAGGATTTGCTTGAAGTCTGGTCCAATTTTTTTCACGAAAATCGGTAGGGCAATGTGCCCCTCCCCCTCAAATATTGAGTAAAGTGTAATTCCTGCATTTATGGACCGATTTTCAAAATACTTTTTTTGTTTGAAAGGGCTTGCTTGCAGGTTGGTCCCATTAATTTTTCTCGAAAATAGGGGGGAGGAAATTCCCCTCCCCCTCAAAAAATATTGATTGTCGCATAACTCCGCCATTTATAGACCAATTTTTAAAATTTTTTATATGAAATGGCATATAAGGTTTGGCTCTTTGTATTAAGTCGGTTTTCTTTTGCCAGAGTTATTTTGTACAGTGTTAATAGAAAAAAATTCTTTTCATACTCTGTCTAATAGCTACACCTAACTAGTGCTTATTTTATTGTCTCACAGGAAAGTACAGCGGCAATAAGATTAACAAAAGAAGAGAAGGAAAAATGTATGGGAGAGCTAGAGATAATCAGAATGTAAGAAATTAAAAGCACATTTTTAAAGGCTGTGGTTGCGCGCTCGTTCTTTTATTACACACAGAAAATAAACAAAAAAATTAAAAGAGAAAAAATGACAAAGGTATCAAAAAGAAAACAATAAGAACCATTAATAAAAATAAAATTAATAAACTTTAGTTTAAAAATAAATAAAATAAACGTTTCGCAGATAAAAATAAAAGAATAACAATTAAACAAACAGAAATTATAACAATATTAGCATTCATTCATTCATTTCTTAATCCCTCGAAACGTTCATTCACTCACTCATTATCCATCCATTCATTCAAAATCTTTCCCCATGGAAACATAATAAATTAAAAAATTATATATTTTTTTCTTTTTCTTTATTTGCTGATACTCTCCGCAGTTGCGATAAAATTTATTCTTTGTAGAGTGTCTCACAGGAAATAACATCATGGTGACGTTGAAGGCTGCATGCATGAATGTAAATTTGTAATTTTCAGATACGAGAGAATTTTTGTTTATTTTTTTAATATCTTTAACTCGTGAATGCAGCAAAATATTTCAATTCATAATTATCTAGAGTTTTGCAAAGAAATATGATTTTTAGCAATTATGGAAATATGCACAATTTGCACTTATGAATAAGAAACATACATATTAATTACACTATACAACAAAATCCCAGATGTGCACTTTCAAAACGCCGATACATGCATATATTTTTTTGGTGCCCTCTGACAGCATCAGGCGTTAGAACCATGTTATTTTTTTTAACATCAAAAATAAATTTTTAAGAAATCGCTTAAAATTTTTAGAACAAGAATTTTTCATTCTTAGCGATCTTTTACATTCAAACTTCTTCAATCATTTAAATAAAAAAAGTTACTTGTCCATTAAGGTGGTTCGAAAAAAAAGTTGAACGAGTCACCCCTAGCATTAAAGATTAGTTGAATACAATTCCAAATACATATATATATATTTTTTTATATTTTTGCCACGTCCCTGGATACCGCCCTTCTAGTTTTTGGTACACTGCATCGCCATTAGTAGTCCGATCATAATATAATGCATATCGTTATTCATGGCTTGACTATAGCTATATTTTTGCTTTGGTAAATTTTTAATCTGACATCAAATTCAGGGCGCCACTTATGACATCTCGACTCCTTCCCCTCTAATGTAAAATTTTTTGCACGTGGCAAGAAAGCCCTCCTGAACCTTAGTAAGTCCACCTTTTAATATTCTACTTTTTTCTTTTTCTGATACATACTACATTAAACCAGGTCAAATAAAATAAAAAATTTCATCCTAGAATGACGTTTCTAAAACTGTAAAAAAAACTTTTTTTGCCACGCCCAAAAATAAAGCAATCTTTGTGTTTTACATATAGCGCCGCCATTTAAGGTACGATCTTATCATGTCGCATATCGTTGTTTATAGCTTGACTGACATTTTAATCCGACATCGAGTTCTGGGCACCACCTATGACATCTCGGATCCTTCCCTTTTATGTCCACACGTAGCAAGAAATCCCTAATCTAAAACTGTGATATAACATTGCTAGCCGTACATAAAAACCAGCAACGTGCTGTATTTTGGAGCATGGCAAACCAATTTTTTTAATAGTTCTAGAAACGTTATTGATATACTTTTCATTCTAAGGGGTGACTAGTGCAAATTCTTTTATTCTATATATTTATCGACGTGGCTAAAAAGCAATATATATGTAAAAATAAAAAAGGTTCTTACTATTTGGGCGTGGCATAAAAGTGGGTACATTAAAAACTAGATATACTTAGTTTTAGGAGGGCTTTCTTGCCAGGTGCAAAAAAGTGGATAAAAGAGGGAAAGGATCCGAGATGGCATAAGTGGCGCCCAGAATTTGATGTCGAATTAAAAAGTGGCCAAACGTAAAAATGAAGCCATAGTCAAGCCATGAATAACGATATGCAATATGCTATGATCGGACCACAAATGGCAACGCAATGTACAAAAAACTAAAACGGCGGTGTCCAGGGGCTTGGCAAAAAATTTAAAAAATTTTTCGGGATTAACTGGCTCAACTTTTTATTTTTGTATGGAGGCCGAACCAGTTTAGTGTCTATGTGGTCGTTTACGCTAATTTCCGAAACCGTTGAACAAATTTCAATGAAGTTTTGTAAGTCTTTATGGCTGGTTCCAGCTTGAGAGACATGACGCTTTTGAGCTGATAGGTGGCGCCTATTGTAAAGATATAATTTTTAAAGAGATTGTTATTTTTAATGTGATCTGTGGCAGAACAACATCTGCCCGGGACAGTAGTATTTATTGGTTTCCTAAACAAAGATTTCAGGAACTTTTGTTTACTGCTTAGAATGCTCCCTAGATGAAGAGAACTTGTCACAAGACACGTCAAGTGACTGGTTTCGAATGTGTAACAACCTGTTTGAGTTGTTAAACTTTGTATAAGAGGGACCTGTCACTTTAACATGGAGTTTTCATTGGAAAGCAATTGACATCATTTAGATATTCAGTAATGGTTTCTAGATCTAAACTTAACTCTGTGGTGGTTTCTTTAATATTAGTCAAATTGCTGTATTTAGAAAAAATCTGCTTGTACAGTGAGAATTTTTTAACATTTTTGTTCTACTTACTCTACGACTCGGAAATATAGTCGCTCTTATCGCAAATGAAATTTCACGTGAAATTTTTTCCCATTCGCTAAAATTGAGGTTCTACTCTTTTTCCACCATTTTTCACCGATAGGGGTGATTGTACCACTCCCATTTTCACCAGCCATGGGAGAAATACGTTGAAGACAATTAGTACGTAAAAAATTTCCTGCAGGGAATGATTAGAATTTGCATTTGTTGTTCTTTTTGGCTAAGTTTTATGTTTTATACAGTTGAAAACATCATCTATTTAAGAAACCATTGCTATAACTTTATCACTATCACTTATGTAGTTGGATCGCAGTTTTCAATTAACATTTAATCAGATTTATTTTAATTAATTAAACAAGCAACCTTCGACGTTCGACTTTCAAAACTAAATTAAATGTTTAATTAAAAAAAAACTTACCCAAATAGTACGGGGAACTGATTCAACACTCTCTACCATAAATATTCATACCTAACGAAAACACTTTAACTTTAAATTGCCTCATCAATTTAAATGACATCAACTTTTATTTCCAAATATGTTTCAAATCAGTCATTCATTCATTCATTCATTCATTCAATATTGACAAATTTATTTATGTTGCGTTACGTATTGTTTTCTTTTTCCTTTTTCTAATTTTTAAGTTTCTAATTTAGCAGTTGTAGCATGGTGATGATATCACGTTTACTATAAATATTTATGTTGCTATTTGGCTCGACTTTTTTTAGATCATTATTTTGGCACAAAGAAAAAAACACTACCACTTTTTTTTGAAAAAAAAAGAACCATTTATAGAACAAGTCAAATGGTAACTGACAACATGACCACAATTACTTTTTTTCTGTTTGACTATCAGACACACAATCACTTAAACGTCACAACTTACTTGCAGTGCTTTTTTCTCTTTCGTATTCTTTAATATCCAATTTTTGATTTTTTTCCTTGCCACAATAATTAAATAGATAAATGAAATATTTATTAAAGAATTTTGATAATATTGTTGCCCACAGGGCAGCACTCTCCCTCGCAAAACTTCCCCCACGAAAGCAATTCAAATCTAATCAATTAATTTGAACTATTTATGTTCAAGCAATAACAATTACAAATACTTTTGTGATTAAACATTTAATTCTTGAGAGTAACAACTCCTAATTAAGCAGCAATTAGTATAAAAAACCACTAATTTAAAAAAAAATTCATTTAAAGTCGAGATATTAAGCGCTGAGTGCAGGAGTGATGTTGACTTTAAAAGAAATTATTTGAATCTGACAAAATACTTTCAACAACAAAAATTTTGTAAAACATTTAAATAATTGTTTTTAGCTACTGCAACGTTTACTAATACTTTGTGAGATAATCGTGGTTAACAATGATTACAAAAACCACAACAACAACAGCAACAGTTGTCGCATTAGCTATAATATTTATTAAAAGCGATTAAATAATAATCGGTTATTTGAGTAAGTCGAGAGCCATCCATACACTGTCGGGCAAAATAAATTAACAATATTTTTTTATTGTTGCTATTTGTTAATTTATTTCGCTTAAGTCTAAGTAAACCGTTTGCTGTCCATTTAGCTTATTACGCTGTAGGTACCTTGCAATATTTTTAACCTTTATTTTTTTTATTAAAGTAGGAGGGTTTTAATAACGGTTTAATTGTTGAGTTTAATCTAGCTTAAGTACAATTTATGTTTTCTATAAGGAATGAAGATATTCTTGAATTAATGTGGCATTTTTTGCAAAAAAAGAGCATTTACAAAATCCATTTGAAATATTCTCCAGTCTATATGCCTGCGTTTCGCTGCTGCTTATGCTAGCCCATCATTCAGACCTTCAACCATATATTTGAAAAGAGTTCAATCTCGTATGTTTATATAAAAACTTTCAAAGAACAAATGGGAATTACAAAATACATGCATAAGTTAAAAAACAACTCATACTCAATACAAATCTATATAATTTTCTTACAACCAAAGTTTGACTAATTCTATAAAGGTTGTAAGAAAACTAAGGCCCCTATTATGATTCACAACTAAATTGATAGTTGAGTCGTAGTTGTCAAATTCTTATTATGGATTACAACTTTCATCAAAGCGAGACAACTGTTTTTGATCAGTTGTATTTTGGGTTTTATTTCGACTATTCGGATATGTTCTGTATTTTATGTGGAATTAAAATGTGTGGAATTAGCAAAGCATTGTTGTTGAAAATTAATATTTATAAAAAAAATGCTTTGATAATTCAATATCGAATATGAATTGTTTGTACAAGTTGTTTAACTTATTATGTTTTTATTTCACAATGGTCATTTATTCTTTGTAAACACACGGGATTGAATAATTTTCAAATATGTATATTTTTAAAGGTCTACTGAATGAAGAGCGGGCATAATCAGCAGCGAAATGCAAGCATATGGATGATTGGCTTGACCAACAGAAAATAAAAATTTGTTGAAAAGAAAAACATATTTATTTTGCTTCATGTCTGAAATTAGGTTTTTATAAAAGTAGGAATTTATTTTGTCCAACAGTGTGCACAGCTGTACTAATATTAAAACGTATTATATTTTAATACATAATTAATTAAATAGTATTGAGCATTTGCTTTAACTAACTTCTTAACCCTCTTGTTCCCTTTACTTTTTATCTTTTGAGGGCTCCCTGCTTTTAATTGTTTAATTATTACATCTCTCATTACAACCGTGATGAGTGTGTTTGTGTGAATACATGTTCGAGTATCTTATTTTTTTATAGTCACGAATTGATGTCATAATTTTTATTTTTAATTTTATTTATTTATTAGAAGAGAATAAACTAATTACAACAGACATGTTAAACAAAAGGGCATAATATTGGTTTTTCAACTTTAAAATTAATTACAATTTAGTTCAGACGCGGGCGGATCCTGCTTAAGTTTTGGGACTGGGAGGAAGGACTGTCAACTCAAATGAGAGCAATATCTCTTTTCCCATTACGTGGATTTATGCGTAATGCTTCAATCTTAAATAAAATATATAAAGTATTTGTTAACTGAATGGGACTTATTATGAAAAATTGTTGTCTGGTTTTATCACTTTAGAGAAAGTTTTATAAAATAGAAATTTTAACGCCGTGAAATAAGGCCCCTAGGTATAAAATAAAATATAGCCCCAAATTTTGGGTCATCAAAAATAGCCTAAACATTTTTTTATGAAATATAGCCCCAAATTAATGAAAAATTGTCCCAAATCTGCCCAAAATTTTGGAAAATTTTTCACTATGAAAAATCACCCCAATTAAGAAAATGAAATTGGATTGCCGCAAAGAAACTATCGTCCAAAGCACTTAAATGTTTTGCTTAACCTTGAACCAAGACAACTAGTTTTGCCCCTTTGTGTATCCAATATCGCCTTCGCTAAGCAGACGTGTGCTGCTTAGCCGGCCTCCAGGTTTGTCGAATAGTGGCTTCGCTGAGTAAAGATTTTCCGACTAGCCGGCCTTCGGCCGGGCTTATGGACTTTCTCCTCCATGTATGTCGAATAGTGGCTTCACTGAGTAAAGATCTGCAGCTTAGAAGGCCTTCGGCCAGCCTTAGTTAAGGCTTTTCTCCTCTGAGTATGTCGAAAAACGGCTTCGCTGTAATGGATTTTTATTTAGCGCTCTTATCTTTACTCTGCGAAGCCGCTTTTCGATATACCGCGAGAAGGAAACGAATAAGCCGAAGGCTGCCTAGGCGGAAAAACTTTACTCAGTAGAGCCACTATTTGACATACATAGAGGAGAAAACCCTTAAAACCGGCCGGAGTCTGGCTAGGTGGAAAATCTTTACTCAGCGGATCCACTATTCGACATACATGGAGGAGAAAATCCTTAAGCGCGATTGAAGGCCGGATAGACAGAAAGTTTCTACTAATCGAAGCCGCTATTCAACGTAACCCAAGAGAAATATTTTCGGTCTTTTAATAGTTTTGAAAATTGGGTGATCGTAAAAACTCAAACGCTATGAACAAACACCCAAAATAGTCTAATAAAAATTTTTGTCAATTATTCCTTGGGTCGTTAATAGTGCAGAAAAAAAAAACAATTGAAGACCTTAATGCATTAACAAAGTGGGCCACACATGTTATATTTTCTAATATGTGAATAGTTGTCGAATGAAAAAGAGCCCCAAAGTAAAAAATATTCACCCTTATCGGGAATAAAAGTTCACGTGAAATATGTTCCCTTTCCGTAAAATTGTGATCGCCAATCTTGTGCTATTGTTGTGTTACTGTACTATTTTGCTCGTTTTTTCGCCATTTTTTGTTCATGGGAAATATTTCACGTGAACAAAATATTCGCCTCTTATTCCCGATAAGGGTGATTATATTTGTTAAATGGAGCCTTTTTTTAATTTTTGTGTTTTGTGATCCGTTTTGAAGTTTTCTGTTATGATTTTTTCTTCAAAAATATACAATCAAAGATACTTTTAGTGCATTTAGATTTCCCATACAAAACAAAATGAAGTTTTCTGTTATGATTTTTTCTTCAAAAATATACAATCAAAGATACTTTTAGTGCATTTAGATTTCCCATACAAAACAAAATGTACTTCGTCACTAGATTTATAGTAATCTAGTAGTACTATGTGTGCTATGTAGTTTTACCACCACTGTCTATTTGGTGATAAATTACAAAGGAATTGTTTTATCGACTTCTAAAACATTTGGAAAACAAAAGCAGCACCAATAATAAACAGTGCCGTGAAATAAACAAAAAGATGTAATAAATAATAGAACTTGGAATCTATTTTTGCGAATCGCTTGAAGCAAATTTTAATGCGTTGCAGACGTAATTTGGTAATTTCCTTTTGAGACACTCAGTTTTAGTCATGATAAATATTCCAAGGAACAAAAGAAAATTAATATCAATTCAACATCAATAATTTTGAGCCTACACGGCAGAACAGAACAACGTTGCTTTCGGACATCGCCATAATCCTATCATCAGTGCTCATGTGTATCTCAGTTTATCAACACTTATTAGTTGGTTCGGTTACATGTGATCGCAATTCTGATTTATAGAAATCTTATGATAAATTTGAATACGAGAATTGCATTACCACTAAATTGATATTTGAAAATTTTTAAAATTTGTTTTTGTTTTTAATGTATTTGTACGAAAGGAAGAACTCTTTCGATATCGCGAAATAGGCAGTAAGTGTGTTGGCTTTTTGAATGCTTGGATCTGGGATTAATTTCGCCCCCTTTTGCACGTACGTAGAAAAAACTATCATTCGTATTCTGTTACTAATTTTTATAAATTCCAATATTTTTTTACGGAAATGGGACCTACCACAAATTCGTAAAATTAAAAATATTATAGTAAATATTTAACAAGAAAAAAATTTAATTTTTTTATTAAAATTTAAAAACAAATTCAAACACATGTGTGTTAAAATAAAAATCGATGATAATTTTTTCTGTGTAGCTATAACGACTTCAGCATATGCAATTTTGTAAGCCT
The DNA here is from genome assembly GCA_956483635.1 of Panzeria rudis. NCBI lineage: Eukaryota > Metazoa > Arthropoda > Insecta > Diptera > Tachinidae > Panzeria > Panzeria rudis. The sequence goes on from OY101449.1 coordinate 4,593,799, forward strand.
TACATTTAAGTTATTAGATGTGCTTAGGACTTTTATGTAAAACACTAAGAGGAACACTTTGACCCTATAATTCGTTATATGGGTCTTTTTTGTCTATTTATGAAAAAAGGGGCAAGAAACAAAAATATTTACCATAAAATTCTACTATAAGCATTTAAGGACACCCAAGCTCCACAATCAACTTAAACGCCAGAAATAATTTAAAACTTAAAATGTTTTTAAGGGTTATTTACGCACCTGTTCACAATTAGTCCTTGACATAGGAAATCTTCTAATCCTTATGTTAAACGTATAATATGCGCTTAGCATTTTATATAAAATACCATGAGACACATTTTTGTGGAACATTTTAGCTCTCTAACTTTTCGCTGTATGGGTCTTTTCGTGCCTTTCTTAATAAAGGGGCCAAAAACACACTTTTTTTTTTGCTATATGTATAGCGCGCTGAAATGTTTGGCAAAAATATTTGCCATAAAATTCTACTGGAAATTTTCAAAAACACCCTGACTCAACTTGAACGCCATAAATCATTTAAAACTTGAAATTTGTTTATGTGTTAATTTTGTACTTATCCGCAATTAGCACTCATCATAGGAAGTCTTGTAAGTTTTACATTGAAGGTATAAAATCTGCTCAGCACTTACACGAGAAACATTTTTTGTACAGCATGTTAACCCCCTAAAGGTTCGATGTTTCGGTCTTTTTGACCTTGTAATGATCAATTTTGTTTTTTTTTCACAATTTGTAATAAAAACCGATAGATAAATGTTGATTTTAGTAGAAATTAAGTGAATACTCTTGAGGCCAGATTTTGTAAATTCAAGCGATTTTTGCATTTTGAAATTTTTATGGAAATTTTTATTTATTTATTTATTATTATTTGTTATTTTTTTATTATTTTTTTAATCGCATTTGCGTTATTTTTCATACAAATGTTTAGAAACGGAATGTTTTACAAATTCTGCCTAGTAGACACTTAAAAGCAATGATGCCAATTTAGCAATTTTATGGCTAAATTTAAACATTTATCATCCGGTTTAGCCAAAAGAAAAGTTAATTTAGCTACTAGCAATTTTTTAGCCACTTTTATTTTAATCTAGCTAATTTCTTAGCATTTTTTTTTATATGAAAGGTTTTTCCGTTTTTTTCATAAAAAGTTTAAACTCGCAACAGACGAACACTTATCTAATACCAAAAAATACAACAGAGTAATATGTAATATGTTATTGTTTTCGTCCGCATGAGAAGAAAACAAGCTTTGTTAAAACGGGAAAACCTTTTCCAGAGATGCAAAAAATATATTTTGTTTTGTTTATACTCATATTCGTTCATCCATTCCGAAGTTATACCTTTAATAACTGTTTTAAAAATTGGCAAAAATCACCGAAAAGTGTTTCGTTTATAAGTCCTAAATATATGATCACTTTTTGATATTTTTACACCACTGTGTGTGTCAGTAGCTCTATACGATACAGTAATTGAAAGGAGAACGCCATAAATGACAATCAAATATCTAAAATAATACTTTATATTTGATTTTAATTGCTGTTGCGGTTATTTTTTCTTGTGTCATACTTTTTTTTTTCTTTGAGGAAAGAAGGTATGAGAGGTCTCGGGACCGGTTGATTTGTTACCATTCAACCAACAATAACAATAACAACAAATACAATTGTAAATACATAATTATAAACACCCATGATGTCATACGAAATACTTAAACTGTTGACTAAGTGACTTGAACCCCTGCAATTTATAAATTTTAAATTGAAGTTGAACAAAATTTTGGTTGATTTTAAACAGCAAGATTTTTAGTACAAAATTTAGTAAATTAAGCTGCAATTCAATTTCAATTTATTATTAAGTAATTGTTTCAAAAATATTTGAAAGCAAATATTTAAACGATTTTATTTTTTGTGAGATAAAAATTGCAAGCGTTTGTAAAATTTTTGAATGGGTGCAAACTTTTTTTTCTTAATTTGTTAAACAAAGGCAATATAGATTGCTTTTTCTTTCATTTCTCAGCGTGTGGGTGGCTGTGTTAATGACTTTGAAAATAAATAAATAAACAGCGTATTTAAAAATTTCAAATATTTTTGATCGCACACTAACAAACACACAAAGTGAAACAGGCATGTAATGTAACCTTCTTCCTTTCTTCACTTGACTAATTATGGCATTTATCATTTTTGTTTATCTTTCGAAATTATTTCCACAGACATATTTATTTTTTCAATTTTATTTTGAGGAAGTGGAAAAACTCGAGTTCAATTAACAAAGGAAAGAAGATTTTCATATCAAAATATTGAAATATGTAAATGTGTATTTGGAGACTTTTGATCATGCCTTAAAACATTCAGTCTTAACTCTGGGTTCCCACGAAACAATAAAAAAATTTTGTCTTTTCTGCAAGAATTTAATATTAAATTACCAGCCAGCTCAGCTATAAAAAAATGATTACAATCACAGCTTTGGAATTTGTAATTAAGAAAAAAAGGGAAAGGTCAGTGTTCGTTCGCTATAATGAAAGTGTTTAAATTAACTTTTTGTTTTATCTTAACTTGCTCCTCCATTAACACAACAACGAACAAAACGAATCAGGAACTTAATTTCATTTAAAGAAAATAAAAAAATAAAATCATAAAACTTTTTTAACGATTGACTGGCTCAATTGAAATGTCTTTTTAATAAACGTTTATTTATATGACAGAAGATTCGTTTTATTTTAATCATTTTTATTAAGCTCAGGGGTCAATGAAATCTTTACTCTGATTGAAATTAATATATATCTCAACATATATGTACGCACCAGCGTTGCCAGTTTAGACTTTTCGACACTAGATTTACGGCCCTTTTCACAATGTACAATTAAAAGTTAACGTGAGGCATACAAAACTTGCAGTTAAAGTCTACGTTAACTTTTAATCGTACATTGTGAGAAGGGCCGTAAACTTTTAATCGTGGATTGTGAAAAGGGCCGTTAGCCTCTTTTTTTCCTCTTTTAGCCTCGAAATTTACGTTTTAGCTTCGTCTCTTTTTAGCCTTTTTTTATTTCTTATTTAGCCTCAAAAAGGCTAAATTTAGTTTTTACATTTTCCATTTTCTTAGTTTTCAATGTTTCATAATAATGAATTCTAATATTTAATAAATGGTAAATAATGTCAAAATTCAGTAGTATTTTAATATCTTAATGAGTTCATCTATTAGATCGATTAAATCGGAAAATTTTAAATAACCCTAAGATGGACTATTAGAATTATGGAGTTTGATTTTAATTAAAAACTGCCGCAGCTGAGAGCTATAAAAAGTCGAGTTCCAAAAGATTATAGTGATGCAAATTCTTAGGTGCATTGTTTTTGTAAACAGAGTAAGGTCGCATTACTGCAATGTATTTTGATGTTTTGGAATTCACCCAAACTCTCTAGGTCTATCAGCAGGTGAACATAATTTATTTCAGCTGTAAATGCTTTCAAATGTCGTCAAGAAGCGAATTTTTCTGAGTAGCTACATCATGAACTCAGAATTATTCAATACAATTAAAGCGATGAGTTTGAAAATAAATTATTTTATACAATCAGTGTGAAATAAAACTTTCTTCGCTGTATGGGTAAGGAAATGTTAAGGATTTCCAGGGGAATATTTGAAAATTTTCACAACAGAACGTGAGTGTTAGTGCTCAGAAGTGTTATATTCGTGAGAGTGCGTGATGAAAGATTTAAGGACCTTAAGAGGAAGCGTTCTATCTGCCGAATCCAAAAAATACTTTAAATCGGTCTAGCCATTTTGCAATAAATTAATGTTGGCCACAAAATGGGCCAATTTTCTATAGTGCAATGCAGAGCAGATTAAGAAAAGAAGCCTTTGCGCAACTAATTGCTAATGTCCCTTGCAGCGAATCAACAAATGTTGATTAAAACTCTCTGAGAAGCCATTCTGAAAGAAGAAGATAATATGAAAAATACATGTGTTTGTATTTGAGATTAGTACATTCCTTCAAATTTGGTAGAAAAATTGCATTACAATAATGGCATCGTGCAATAACTTGAAGTTATCATTACTAAAGACTAAAATTTATTATAACAAATTTTTGGACTTTTTTAACTCCTTATTTTTGGCGATCTAACTTTTTCTAGCCTTTTTTTAAAAGCCGATTTAGCTTCTTTTTTCTCGAGCTCCTGGCAACACTGGTACGCACATACATATTTTATTTTTAATTTCTTACTGTCAATTTTTTTACAACATCATCAATTAGTTGCTGCTGCTGTTATTTTTTATTATTGTTATTTATGCACAAATCGTATTTTAAAGTGTTAAAAATTAAAATGTGTATAATTGTTGTTTGTTGTACATATTTTTAAATAAAAGGAAATATATTTTATAAATTTTAATATTTTAATTAAAATGCAACACGCGCTTAATGCTTAAAAGATCAAGTTCAATGATATTGTCGTCGATCATTTTTAATATTAATATTTTTTTGCTTAAAGGAAAATAAAATCGTAAAAAAAAGAAGAAGTAGTTAGTTGTTCGGTTGGCGATTCTAAAATAATAAACATTAGAATAAAATAAGCAACAACAACAACAAGAACAAACAAAAACAAATTTCACGACCAAAACATGATTTAAAATAACGATGACAGAATAAAATGCCAATGACGCTGCTGCAACATTTGAAAAAATTCACACAAAAACTCATAAGCGAACGTTTCAACGATTGGTCGTCGATAATAATGCAGATATTCAAATGTGTTCACTCTTGAAGGCACTTAAGACCCATAATCATAGTCCTAAAGAATGTATAATTTTAGAGTTCTAAAGCGATGGTCATAGATGAGGGTAGTGCACTAATTTTGCAGTTTCCACGAAAACTTCGACATAGTGCAAAATTATTGCTGTAATTTTATACATGTTTAGTGAAGAATTGAAAGCTAGTAGCCTCACTAAATAAACTTTAGTGATAGTGATGTTAAATAATTTAGTACTAAAATTAAATTATTTGAGTTAAAATAAAGTAATCTTCAATTTGTTTGCTACTTTTTTCTGCACTAATTTCATTGAACTTGGATATTTTGCACTAAATTTAAGGTAAAATCTCTGAAAGTTTAGTGAGACTATGTTTAAATGCAGCTTTTTTTAGTGCTGATTCAAATTTTTCACTAATTGAGTGCAGTCCAGATTTTTGCACTAAGTCTACGTTTAGTGATGGTGTAAATATTAGCACTACATATAAAAATTTTTTTAGTATTAGTGATTTATAGCCAAGTTGGTGAGAAATAGTGCAAAAATAAACTGTTTCCAATATTATTTAGTGTTAGTGCAATGCTTATTGCAAACAGCATTTAGTGCACTCCCCGAACTCTGAGCCAGGTACTCTGTTAAAATTTATGAAAAATGTTGATCATCAGTAATTACACTGTGCTCTTAAATTGGGCCTAATGAATCTAATGGCATTTGTTGTAAAACACCACGAGGAACATTTATGGAACATTTCAGCCTGCCATATCGCCGCTGGATGGAGTAATTAGAAGGTTAAAATGTTCAACAAAAAATTTTCTGCTGAACACCTCTTATACCTTAAACGTGCTATACTATAATGTGCATAGGAGGAAAATTTAACTCCCTATAAAATTAATCCCATAGAACCAATAAGATTCTGTCAAAACGAAATCTTATTGATTCTACCTGAATGCTTGTGCGTAACAGGCAGCCGCGTAAACCAAACGTTGAAAACGCCAATACACTTTTTTGTGTCATCTACCATAATCAGTCGTTAAAAGCAATTGAAAAGTCGATTAAAATTAATATAATACTAGAAATATCATTACAAAAAGTTTCTACATTGTTCCCCAAAAAGGTATGCAAATAAAGTGTTTAGTAGAACAGTGTCATTAATTTATATAATAAAAAAATTACATCTTCCACCCTTGATGAATTGTGGCAGATACTAGAAACTGTTGATCTTGATAATTACAAAGATTGAAAAATTAAAATCCTTTTCAAACATACTTATATGTAGAAGATTTTTATATGAATTCATTCCTTCAAGTAACTTCCATGCTCAAAAGAAAATGCACAACAACAATGAGAACAAAAAAGGGCAACAAAAAAAAATAAATTAAACAATAATCATAAAAAAAGTGAAAAATAAACAGAAAATTTTCAAACAAATACATCTTGGAAAATGGAAAACAAGTGATGATGATGATAAAAAAATATGAAATAAAAAACAAATAAATCAAACGAGAATTACTTAAAGTAATTACGAAATAAATATAAATAAAATATTTTAAATAAAGAAAATTAAATTAAATTAAAGAAATAATAATAAATCAACATAAAAAACATACCCCAGAAATGATTGTGTATGATCGTTTGGTGTTTCAGGATGATTGTGGACATTAAGAGTTTGTGGACGCATACTGTACGATGACGGCGATGATGAAGAAGTTGCTGCAGCTGCATTATTCAGTAAAGCAGATGTGGAACTACTGCGATAGGTGGTGCGTATACTGGTAATACTGCAGCAGCTGGTTTCCGCCACAGCAGTTTTACAATTCAAACAAGGACTCAAAACTTTTGTCATTAGGGCGGCGGCAGCTGAGGGAGTACGCGAATTCTGTTTTGTAGTCGTTTGATGTTGTAAAAGATTTTTACTAAGTTTTTTGCCGCTATTGGAAAATTTACAATTGCTGTTGCTGGCGGCCACCACTGTATGTTTAGAGTTGCCGCTATTTAGCGCAGGATTAGATGTTTTAGCTCTTAAGCCCATTTTTGTTGTTTTTTTTTTTGTTATGGCCAAGTTAAAGCAAGATATTAGTTCTCATAAAACGTATTCTTTTAAGAAATTCTTTAGAAAAAATTACTTAGCTTAAAAATCATTTGTTATGGCTGTCAGCAGCAGTCTCTGGTGTTGTTGTTGGATTTGCTTTAATTTCTGCGCTAAAAGCCTTTTAGTTTTGTTGCTTTTTGATACATTTTTGTTTTTGTTTTAAATGCCTTAAACTATGTTCAAAATTATATATGCAAACATTATTAAGTTGTTATTTATTTATTTAAAAAATATCCTATTGTTTTTTTATTTTCACTGTCAAAACAATAAAAATATAATAATAAACATTTTTATTCAAGAACTCAATAAATTATCAAAAACACACGCACACATACACTTAACGAAGAAAAACAAAACAAGCAGAAAATGCAACAACAAGTTTAAAATGCATTTTCATCTCTAAGGGGCACGTCGAGAGCTGCAGTCTCAAAAACTTAATTTTATATAGTTAAAACTGAAACATACTATTTTGCAAAACTTTTTTCAGAAACTCAGCAGAAATTGGGTATATTTTACTCGCGTCTACAAAACAGACACCTTCAAGTTATGCATAGAGTTTATTGAGATTTAATTGTACTTTCAAATTGCATAAAACATAATTTTTGAACAGCTATTTGTTGCGAAATAATTGAACACAAAGTTTTGTTACACACGCTACAAAAAGTAGAAGTGACTTTGAAAATTTAACTGTATTTTTGCATTTTTTTTAGCGAAGTTCGCATAATAAAGCACACAAAATCTAATTCATTAAAAAAGAGGAGTATAAGAAAATTCTAACATAAATTATTAGCAGCCCAAAAATGTTGTCGTTTTTTATCAAAAGCCGTGAACCCTTTGTAACGTACGCTACGTGACGAACGCCACATTTTTCCTTAATAGCTATAACTTTTTAATTGTACAGTTTACAACAAAAATGTGTTTAGTGGAGTTGTAGATAATATCACTATCTAAAAGATTTCATATTCCTTATAGTTTAAAAACTTTCATATTCCTTATAGTTTACGAGATAATCTAAAAAAATAGTCACTCCATTATTTTCAAGATAGGGGGCGTTCCGGACCACTTTTGACCTTGAAAGTTCAAACTTAATCTTACGGTCGCATGTGTAACTAAACATATAAAAGAATAGCATCCTATAGGAAACGCAAGGCTGGGACTTTTTTCGGTGTAGGTATATCCCTCCCATTCATAAACGGATTACCAAAAAAAATTTCCTTTATATATTTTTAAGGTTATACCTATATGTAGCAAATTATGCCATCAACGTATTTAAATAGTTTTAACAGCTCTAAAATTCTGCCCTTGGTGGACCATTTCTGGGATTTGCCCATATGTATGTCATTGCAATTGCGGTGTTGAGCCGCATTAACTGCCAAGTAACTTGATGTAAATCATATTTGCAAGGCAGTCACACTAGGCGTGCCCCTTATGTCTGATTGCTGATTTTCTGCTGGATCTAATTTTTTTTCTCCAATTCAATTCCAGCAGCGACGTCAATGTAGTCTCATTAAAAATTAAATAGAAAAGGTGATATTTATTACTCTTTCTTTTTTTAGTATTTTTATTTCATTTTCTATGTCACTCGGTTTTAAACCGTTAATATCTATTATTGTTATTTTTTTACAAAATAATGACAAATAAATTTTTTATAATAAAAAAATGCGTATTTTTGTGCTAGTTTTTGTTTAAAATACAAATAGCCGACGTATGCCTCTATTAAGTTTTTTGGTTGCTGTTGTTAAAGTTTAATTTTAGACATGATTTTTTAGCCACTAATAACATCACTTCGAATGCGTTCAAACCGTTAAAAAATGCTTTTTTATATTTTATTTATTTCAACCTTTGAAAAAAAATTACTTAAAAAAACAAATAATAAATAGTGGAAAAATAGCGCGCCGATGCCTGAAACCTCCGAAGGCAAATGTACGAATGCGGCAGCCAGTTGATTTCAATGAATGAAGACTGTTTGTAAAGTATTTTTTTTTATTTTAATAAAAGAAATCAACAACAAAAACAAATCTTTGTTAAAAAGCAGAGAAACAAGGCATATTCATTTTACAAGATACTCGCACAGCTACAACTACAACGAGCTACATGTATTTTGTTGTTGTAAAAGTTCGATGGCTGTATGTACGGATGGATGTATATGTCAAATTCAGCTGATTCAAACAAAGCAAACGCGTGGTTGCAAATTGGAGTCTTTAATATATCACTCATTTATATATTTGAAGACCATCATAACTAAAAATAAACTGGTTTTATAGAAAACTTATCTAAACAAGGCGGGCGAGTTAATTTTATAAGGTGGCAGCAGAGGTGAATTAAATTCGCCTTGTGGTGTACGATGGATGTCAGAAGTGTAGAATAAAAAATACGTAATAATATTCTCCTGTCAAAGAGAGGAGTTTACAATATATTTGTAAGAATTTTTACACAAGATGACAGTCTTGATGTCAATGAACGATAGCCAACCATAAAGAAAATTGACACACAAGGACAATGAAAATATACAATTTAACAACAAAATAGTTTTCAGAGAGGAAAGAATAATCAGCTGTCTACGTGAGACCACCTTTTATGATTGCGAATTACGGAACTATAAACAGTCAGTGTTACCACAACACAATTGCATGCCACTTAAAGACCTCAGAAATATGAAAATCTTCAACTACATACATATCATGATCCAATAATAGAAGTAGTGTTGAAAGCACATATGACTATTTCGCCGCGTTGGCTGTATCTATCAATTGTTTAATAATCGTGTGTTTTTAAATAGTTAGCAAGGCAGAGACACTTTTATGTGGCATGAAACAAGAGAAGGTATTTATTTTAGGCATATGAATTGTTAAAAGTTGTTAAAAGTACATTTTAAATAAAAAAAATAAAAAAAATAAATTTGTCTTCTGTTTTTGACAGATACGGCCAACCAGGCGAATTGATATTGTGTTTGTTGTATTATTACCACCACCTGTAAAACTAATTCGCCTTGATACATATAAGCAAACCTTACGCATCCAATTCATTACGCTGGAAGAGTTAAATTGTTTATGATAAGGAATATAAAGGTAGTAGTGTTTGTAAAACTTCTATCTGAATCTTCCAATAGAGATTTGCTTCCCAAGCGACCACCTACCCTAATTTCATTGGAGTACATTCCATTGTTATAACGATAAAATATTGGAATACACTATTTTTACATTCTTCACCATCTGCTGTAGGCGGTCGAGTAGATAAAAAAAATAATTTAAAAAAATTGATACGCATTACTGCACAAAATTTACTAAAACATAAGATATAAGCTTTGCAGATGACGGCAATAACTGGACTTGTGCTTCAAACATTAACGATAGTTTAGTCACAATAAAGTTTGATAGCATGTACCGCACTTTACCGAAATAATATATTCATTTGAATGCTATTCAAACATCATTCAATTGAGTAATTTAGCACTCCTTTATGTGTAATTTCGAATTTCCATTTTGGTAACACTGCAAACGTTGTGTATTTCAATAGGTGAGAGAGCAGAACTTTTTCTGCGCAAGTGTGTGTAAAAGATGTGCAATTTAACAATAAAAGAAAATGCCAGAATTTATGTTTAGTGATAACTCCGTTCTGCGTTATCAAAAATCTCTGAGAAAGTACCAATTCGTGTCTTATTTCAAATACTCTTATTATAAGGCCACAAATTTATCCATTGATATCAGCTCGAAACAATGAAATGGTTTTATTATCGCAAGACAAAATCAATAAATTTTTGTTTCTACGATTTACGAGTTTCGATGGAGAATCAATTACCCAGTTCATAAGCTCTTAGTATTGCTTATCGTTTACATAAATAAATACACCGTTGAAATACAACTTGTGAACGAATTTTTTTAAACATATGAAATGAATGTGCCCAGCAAATCAAAACATTTGAAAATAATATCGCATTCGAATGTTGCGTACACATTTCTCGGACAAAACACTCGAGCACGGCTATCGAAGTCGGAAAGAGAAAAAGCTGCTAGAGCCCACTCGTCGCTCAGTTTGTGGCAGCAAATCTTTCGATTTCGAATAAATATCGATACCACAAAAAAGCAGGAAAAAGTAATTTTTCAAGATTGTTATCTTTATTTTTTTAATTTATCTATTTTAATATAAATGGAATATTTATTTATTTAAAATTGTAACTTAAGCTGCAGTTAATCAGATTCGAACACGGTACCGCCAGGCTAACAGATTAGCACACATCCACTAGGCTATCGTGGCAAAATTTTTTTCTATTCAATTATTGCACACATGTATGTAAATTACACGTTCGATAAATTATCGAAAATATTTCAATGCTGCGAACATTCACATTTTATGAAATTTGGCAATTGCGCTTTTTGTCGCAACATTATCGACAAAAGCTCGCATTTGCGAACATTCGATTTTTTTTAGATTCACGAGCATTTATCGAACAAATTTGTTTCGAAAATTCTTCGTTTTCGAATCTCAGGTTTAGTGGGTGTATAAGTGTATTTCATTTTTATATAAAAATTACCAATAATAAATATACGCTACTTCAAAGAGGTACAGAACTACACATGATACAGAGATGCAGCTGGCTTGTGAATTGGACAAATAGATATGACACCAAAGGGATCCGAGCAAAAAAAAAATTATACGATCAAATCTCACAAATAAATCAGTTGTCATCATGTAGCAACTTTTATCTTCTCTTCTATAATTTTAATTTTATTTGTACTTTCCATATTTTAAAATTTTATTTTTAGTAAAATATTTATTTAAAATTAACTTTTAAATAATTTGTCTGAACTATTTTGAGCTCTTTGCGTTCACTAAACACAACAAAACCCAGTTTCCAAATTGATTATTAGGCTAAGGTTCGTAACCATAGCTGTGCCTCTTTGGAAAGCCGCAACACTTCCATCATCAGTGCTTATATGTATTTTGCTTATCACCGCTTGCCAGGTGGCTTTGTTGAATGTGATTTCAGTTCTTATATATACAACTCTTCGTGGAAATTGAATACGAGAATTAAATCACTTAAATTGATGTTAACTGCACTGTTTTATCGGCAATTCCCAGTGTTCATGATGGCCTATTTTCCTTGGTTCGCATTTTTCTGATTTTTTTCTACTTAAGTCAAAATTTTTTGGTTTGATTACTTAAGCATATATGAACATGTAAAAAGCTCAAGCCAGTAGCTAATTACCATCAACTTAATTTTTCAACGTACATAGCAGAACCAGTTTTATTTTCAGCAAATCTTTTACTAGTCCGTATTGAGAAAAAACATTTTTATTTTATTAATTTATAAATTCATTTAGTGATTTTGAAAAAAATATTTTACTTGCTTCTATAAATGTGTCTTCTTAGAATTCGTTTTTTCACTACCGAATACAATAACAAATTTATTAAATAAAAAATGTTAATAAATTAAGGGAATGTTTTGTCTGAATTCACAAACTTTTTCCATTGGTGCGTATTCATAACAATCGAGAATAATCTTTCTGTGTATGATCAAAACAAGGAATATATGTATTATTAATTGGACAATAAGCTAACGTTTCCTGATAAATGTCATGTATAAAAAATTGGTAAAAATATATATATAATTTGACATTGTATTTGTCATTCATGTAATTGAGATGTAAAAAAAAAATAATAATAAATACTACAATTATTTTTAGTTTTTTTTTTATTAAAACCATATGCATCCATTTTGATCCAATGCAATAAATTAAATAAAAGCATTTGCGTTTGGCACTTATATTTGTTGTTCTAAGTAAATTAATTAACCAATTTATATTATCGTTGGTCAGACAATGAATAAACTTTTCAAAACATGTCATTAGATGACATAACTCAAAAATTAATTAAGTAATATTAATGAATGATTGACATTTTACAATAAAAAAACTTTGACAATAAAGCGTGACTTTGTAAAATTTATATTTCAATGGAAATTTTAAGCATGAATTTTAAATGTTCGCAAGTATTGATAAAATCTTAAATTTCTCAAAATTTTAAATTGTTAAGTCATTTACTTGTTAAAATTTTTCTATACATAAATACAATAATATTCACATTTTCAAACAGTTGAGTCAGTTTTTTCAATAAGATCCACTTGGAAAAAAGAATTAAAAATATTGCTCATCATTATTGAGTTGCTTAAGCGAAGAAATCTAGAAAAAATATCCGATTTATTTAAGGTGCATGAGTTTCCATGAGTATTATGTTCGGACTAGAGATAAGAGCGTGTTGAAATTTTCCAACACGACACGAACACGAATACCGGGATGTCCAACACGTACGGAATACGCACGGCAAAAATTTTCAAAACACGACGCAACACGCACAAAATCAAATCTAAAAAAAAACAAAAATTTTTTTCAGAAACATATTTTTCTTTTATTTTAACGTTTCATGTTCCATTTGTGTTTTTATTTACATATTTTTATTGCGAAACAGTAACAGTAGCGGACTAGGAGTAATCAAAAAGTGGAGCTACCTGTATGGCAAGCATCTGCATACATATTTTAATCCTAAAATCGTGTCGTGTTTTTTCGTGTCAAGTTTGCTCAACACGACCCGAATACGAACGAAATTAGATTTTCTCTCACGAACACTTCGTGTTGAGTCGTGCGTGTTTCTGTCACGAAAAAAAACGATACTCGCCCATCTCTCATTCGGACAAACACTGGTACAGTTTGGATGGCAAGAAGCAAAGACATTGACATCAGCTGGTACATGAATTTTCTATATTGACTGACTAGTTTGAAAAAGGAGACATTAAAATTATTATTCATCATCATTGAGTTGCTTAAGCGATATTTCGACGAAAAAATACAAGAGTTAACGTTCCAATTATTACTGAAATCATATTTTTCTATTTTCAAATTCAAAAATCGGCGCAAAGATATACGAGTCGAATGAGAAGGAGATTTCGGAAACAGAAGCCTATTTTCATGACCTTCCAAAATCTTGCTTGAAGCTGAAGATCTCATGCACGAAGAAGAAAGAAAAATAAGAATCAATACAAACAAGTTTGTTTCGTTTATGTTTTTGAATGCTAATCATCGACCAACCAGACACGTCGATTGTGACAGTTGAAAATGGCCCAAATCAGTTTTTAAAGGCAGCTGTTTGAGAAAGAGACAACAATTATATGTTCTTGTTTCATTTTAACAAAATAAAAGTGTTGCAAATATTACGAATGTATGCGAAAAACAAAACAAAATTGAACACCAATACTTTCTTATTTCTCTTTCGAACTCCAGTCTGTCAAGAGTGAGTAGGCAATAGCTTGCTGTTCGTGTCGTGTCTGTTTGGTCGATGATGCTAATGCACGTCTATTTAGGTTTGTTTTATTTTTTCCAATGCGTGGCCCATTCTTTTCATATCGCTGATTTTTAAACAAACAATCAAATTTTAGTTTCCCCAGCGGTGAAACCGTTGCTCATCTGGCATCTCATAATTTAATTATTCTCACGGCTTTCTACCTTCGATATTCGCTCAGCTCAATAATTTCCTACTTGTATGTACAATGTACATATGCATGAGCAGAGGTGATCATTTCTGATCCGCGTTGCCACTGATGAAAATGTTTTCTACCAAGATTTTCTAAAAAAAAACTCCCAAAATCTATTGAAATCCACAAAATTTTCAAAACTACATATTAAGAAATTCTATTTTTAGTATAATGTATGATTTTTTTACAATACAGAAAAATCTTCTTTAGACAGTACCTTGGAGGTTGTAATTACCCAGTACCACAAAACAAAAATAAAATTTTTCTAACGACTGTTTCTGGCAGAGGCCACCAAAGAAATATATAAGACGTATGTATTAACTATAAGACGTATGTATTAACCTTTGTGTATAATAATTATCAAAGGTTAATGAAACAAATTTTGTATGGAAATCTGTTTCATTAACATTTTATTAACGTTTATTAATTTATTATGCATATGGCCCTAAATATATACACGTATATTATACATGTATCGCTGTTTTGAAAGTTTACATCTGGGACTCATTTCAGGGGCCCTTTCGTTTAAGGTATAAGATGTATTCACCTTAAGGTATAATATGTATTCATTATTTTATGTAAAACTCCACGGGAATTATTTTTGTAGAACATTTCAATCCTCTAATTCTTTGTTGTATGGGTCTTTTGTCTCTTTCTTAAAAAAGGGGGCGAAAAACTCTTCTTCAGCGGCGGTATAGCGGACTGAAATGCTCAACAAATATATTCGCCACAAAATTCTACTCTAGGTCTTACAATACACCCATGCTCCATACTCAACCAGAACACCAGACAATGAGTTTGAGGGTTAATTTCGTACTTCTTCATAATTAGTACTCCTCAGAGGAAATCTTGTAAGCCTTACTTTCAAAATATAAGCTGTGCTCAGAACTTTTATGTAAAATACCACGATAAACATTTTTGTGAATCATTCTACCCCTATAATGCTTCGTATTATGGGTCTTATAATGCCTTTCTTAAAAAAGGGTAAAAAACTCCTTTTCAACGGCGATATAGCATATTGAAATGAAACTTTAACTCCCCAGAAAATGAATCCCAGATGTAAACTTTCAAAAGCCCGATACATTGTTATTCTCCAGAATCAGTAGTTCGATCTAGAGATGGTCGCGTGTCGGTTTTTTTCGTTACACGAACACGCACGACTCAAAACGAAGTGTTCATGACAGGAAATCTGATTTCGTTCGTATTCGGGTCATCCCGTGTTGAACAAACTTGACACGAAAAAACACAAAACGATTTTAAGATTAAAATATATATGTATGAATGCAGAAGTTTGCCGCGCAAGATTATTGAGCGAAAATCTTGATAAGTTACTGTTTCTCAACAAAAATATGTAAATAAAAATAGAACATGAAACGTTAAAAAGGAAGAAAAATATCTCTTTGAATATAAAAAAATATTTTTGGATTTGATTTCGTGCGTGTTTTGAAAACGTTTGAACATCCGGGATTCGTGATGGAAAATTTCGGCACATGCCCATCTTAGTTGTAACCGTGTAACGTTGAAAAAAATTTCATGTTGTTTTATAGTGTAATCAGACCGCTTTTGGCTATGCGCCATCTTCAAGGCGCTATTGAATACTAAATCGTTTTCTGTTTGTATTGTCCTTGTATAGTTCTTTTGTCTCTCTTGATCCCTTTTGCATATTTTTTTTCTCTCTCTCTCTCTCTCTCTCTCTTTGTCTTTCTCTCGTGCAGTTGAAAATGTGAATAATATTAATAGTATATAATTCGTATTATTTAAGCGGCCTTCAGACTATTAGATTTAGTATTAATACTTGTCAAAAACTCAAATCTTAAGTAAAAATCTAACAGTGTGAAAACAAATTGTTATGATTTGTCAAATAATACGTAAAGAAATTTGACAGTATTATGGTATTCGTCATTTTTAGGAATTTTTCTAAACAATCTCATTTTTCATTTTATCAGGGTTGTCTATTGTACAAACAAACATATGAATAACAAAAACAGTTGTGTATTTGTTTGTCGGCATAAATAAAGAAAAAGAAGAACGAAAAAATGTGCTTTATTGCAAATTATTTATTTTACGTTTTATTTGGAATGTGATAGTGTAGAAACAAAATATAATGAGAAAAGTTTCTTTAAGATTTTTTGACAATCAGATTTGATTTTCGTCTTACAAAATCTAATAAAAATTTCAAAGCTTGTAGTACAATGTGAAATGGCCTTTAACAACACTTAAGTCTCTATATGATATATCAGTTACACATGACAAGTTATATAATAGTTCTTGAAAAAAAAACGACTACAAAATAGGCGTTGCCCAGCAGAAATATCCGTCTACCGCAAGCAGGTTTGTAAGGGAGAGATTTCGGTACTCTCCCTTACCAACCTGCTTCGGTATTACATGATTTTTGTATGGGATGTCCCACTTGGTAGGTCTGGAGGCATGAGCTTCTTTCTGCGCATCCTAGATGCATTAACCTCATGTCTTTTTTATATTTATATAATTAAAAAATGTTTTGCTCTTTATATCACAATTTTTTATTTGCCATTATGTTATTTTTTTTTATATTTATTTACGTATTAAATGGTACAAATACAATTTGAAATTATATTACACTACAATTTACTTTTATTACATACTTTTTGTTCGCGTGTTGAATCAGGAATCGATCCCACGATATTCGCATGGTAGACTAGAACACTAGCCACTAAGCTATCGAGACACATTTATTTTCATACACAATTCAATGGAAGAATAAAAAAAATTTAATTACGAAGCAAAAATCACACTCACATCCATATTTGTAGCCACGTAAGCGAGAGATGATGTACTATAAAAAAGTTTGAGTTGAATAAAAAACTTCGTGTTTAAAACACATGAAAAAAGTAGTTCATGAAGAAGTAGTTCAAATGAATATTTACACTTCATGGGCGTGGTACTGCCCACTTTTCAAACTATAATGTTGTACTGTAACAATAACTACATGTGTATGCAATTTTTCATACTAATCGGCTTATTAGAAGCTGTGGAAAAATAATATTTACTTTGCAAAGTTTCATAGGAATAGGTTGAGTAGAAGTAGATGAAAAGGCATGTGTATTAACTTCGTATGGACGTTGCCCCACAAACTTTTCAACGGGACCAATCTGGAAGTGCGTCCTTTTAAATAAAGAAAAAAATCCGAGATCGGTTTATAAATGGCGGAGCTTTGAGAGAACATCCTTAACAAAATACATGACGAATTGATATAACCTTTCTCGGTTAAAAAGTGGCAATTAACCCCATCCTACGAAGTGTTAGAGCTCGGACCGTCCCCTACCAACTGTGGGGCGGTTACGGGACTAGTTTTATGCCAGTTTCATTTTCCCTAGGGAATGAGCATATATATTCGTAGGTTTGACTAAATCGATAAAATATGGCAACGTTTAATATGCATATGTTTTATATAGGATTCGTTTAATTTTGACTACGGCAACTGTAATGTATAACCGGGTACCCGGGTGTCCACTAGCAACTTTTAACGTTTCTAGCTGCAAAACAAATACTAATTGACTATTGAAACTTCAGATCTAGGAAATTCAAGTCCCTTTGTGTCGTTTTACTGACCATTTATGAAATTCGGTTCAGTGGGTCCATAGCTATAACCTTCCTAAAATGACACCTACGCAAACACATAACCGCGGTACCCGTGTACCCAATAGTTTTTATATAAATAAATAAGCTGTTCAAAGATTTATCATAAACTTTTTACTAAGAAATTTTAAATATGTATTAACGGCATTTAAAATAAATTTTTTCTGTGAAGCTGAAAATTATTAAAAATTTATGAAATTGGGCTCAGTAGCTTCATAGCTATAAGCTTCCAAAGATGACAGCCACGCAAACACATAACCGGGGTACCCGTGTACCCAATAGTTTTTATATGAAAAAACGAGCGAATAAGAGACTGTTCAAAGATTTAATCATGAAATTTTTACTAACGATTTTTAAATATACATTAACGCTACCCTGGTTATATATTTGTGTGGTATTTTTTGGTTATGTGTTCTACGGTTAAGAAGGCAATTATATTTTATTAGTTTTCCATAGTAGATAATCAGATTATTGCCCGATGATTAGAGACGAAAAATTGTGCTGTCTATATAACAAAAGCTTGGTTGCTACATAGTGATTTTTTGCAAATTTTCAATTATTTAGACTTCTTCAATCAAATATATTTTATTAAGCCGGCCATCCTATCAAACGAAAAACAATTCTTCCGACTTTGATAGGAAAAGACCAACAATGGCAACGCTGTCTGCAATACAAACAATCTGTCATATCATGAGAGTGCGAAGCTCTTTTTGCATCTTTTCTACAACTAAAAAAATTTTCCCAGCATATGCAACAAGCTCTTGCTGTGCAACTTGCTTGAATTATCTAAAATGGAAGATTGTTTTGTAAAGTTCAACCAAAATGTTCAACGTGACAAGCACTTAAATAGAAACATCCTAAATATTTAACACTTGTAGTGATAAGGAAAATGTTCTGTTACTTTCTGAAAACGTTGGTACCTGTTCGTATAGGTAAGTGCGTACGAAGGGATCTAATTTGGTGGGATGTTTTTAAAATCTAAGAGATAAGAGTTTATAGTTTAAAATTTAGTTCTAGATGATTCCTTATTGTTCCAAATGTGCAGCAAGATCTTCTGTTGTATTCTACTTTGATATTTTCGTTCATACAGAACAGCAATGACATTGTAATGAGTTTCGTTCTACGATTGAAAGTTATGTCTGTAATTGTTATAAGGATTGTGTGAAATCTATTACTATGAAATTCAAATTTGTATTCCCTATAAGAGCTGATAATAACTATGACAACACTGCCTATAAAAAAGATTATACAAATTTTGTTTATGCAAATATACATTGTGGGGTATTCCACGTGAAGTGGGAGTTTCATATGATATTAAAAAAAAAACTTAAAAAAACAAGTTTCTTGTAAAGTTATTTACATATTTGTTTATATATATTTGACAATCTGCTTCTACATATATCTTACTTATTTCTATCGCCATCTTTAAAGTTTTTATCTAGTATTGTACTGAATAAACAGCGATGAATAAATCTGCCAGTAAAAGTTAAATTCACATGCATACTTGCAAACACCCATAGAAATTGATATCTAGTGCAAACAAATACGGCCTTCGAATCGTTCAAATATTTTTGCGGCTTAATTTCCGTTTGGGGTCTTATGATAATCAATTTATTTAGGCTGTTATTTCTATTGTTCTTGTTGGTGTTCATAGTATTTTATAAAGCTTTTATTTTTATCTGCCATTTAATTATTGTATGTATATATTTTAACCACAAATACCCAGCCTAAAACATATTTCTGCTCTCTTAAGCATACAAAAAAAAAAACAACTGCATTTGTTTAACAATAAAAAAAAGATACAAGATGAAGCAACTTGAGCGTTTTGTATAGAAGTTTAATTATAAATACGCCTTCACTAAACTAATGTTTGCTTTTTGAACTGCAGCAAAAAAAATTAAATAAATTAAATTAAATAAAAACCTGTTACTTTTATTTAATTTGGGGCTAAAAGCAGTCACTTTATATTTGATTGTTGGCGGTATTGTTGCGACTAATGCTCTACTCTACTCATAATTTGATCAAATTATATTTTGTTATAATAATAGAAACCGTGAACATAGTACGAGGAGAAGCCAGTAAGTCTTTATAAAGACTTTTGGGTAGATTTCTTCCCATTTGGCAAAAAAGTTTCATTTAAGATCGACGATACAGTGCATTTTTTCACAAAACATCATAAGTATGATCTGTATGGAAGGATCACTCGTTTTTAACCAACTTTAGAGCACAAAAATAGATAAGATACAATGTTCCGCAGCTCCAGTCCAAAAACCATTTGTATTTTTTGTAGTATTCTTCATTTAATGTTTTTCGTTTCGCCAACTAGACAATGTAAATAATTTCTTGCACATTTTAAAGAGAGGCTGCACTTTCTAAATTCTATTAACTTTTTTCTTTTCCGGTATAATGAAGGAAATAGCTTATTAGAATCGTAATAGCAAAGCATTCATTTAAACATGCCACATTTCCTACCCATAGCTTTTGAATACTTAAATTTTCTTGCAAACTTGAGCTCAATAATATGCACATGACCCATAATGGACTCACAAAATTATATCATGGATTTCGTCGATAATTCTTCCTAGCCCTAATCGCTGGTAGATATGTGCCATGGGCTCCAGGTTAGGATAGGTTAAGTTGAATGCGGACTGCACTTAAAATAGCTTCGGGCTCCCTTAGACCTTTTGGTCCATTGCAATCAGAACAGAAACACAGCTCATGCAAAGTTTACACGATTTAACCAACCAGAGCTTACTATAAAGCTGATAGTAATGGTATGCCTCATATCGACGGTGTCAGATAGATTTCCGAAATTGAGAGAGCTCATCCAGTACAGTGGCATAGGAAGTATTCCACGTTTTGCTCTATATCTTGGCAGCTACTGCATAAATCGTTAGATTGAACTTCTAGTCTCTGAGTATACCTGTCGGAGATATTGTTCGGTTATCGTAGCCACAAATATTGATCTATCTGTTGCTTTCATTAACAAGAGTTTAAGTTGACTTAATGGGATTTTAATTCCAAATATTACTATTACAAAAACATGGTCCATAGTCTTGATATCTATTGGTATAAAAATAACCTAACTTCTATATTAGGTTATGGAAGGGTAGTGTGAAACGCACTTCCATTCGCAGACTCAATTGGGTCAATTGTGATGCAGTTCTGCAGAATGCCCACGCATACATAAATATGCCTACGAACCATATTTTTAGTCATTAGGCCACTAAATTCCCATGACGAAGCCACTGATATCCTCAAGTTTATACTGCGCAACATCACTAATCCTCTCATGGAAACGTCTGCCCAACTGGGAATATGCTCGATTGTTTCTGGCTCGTATACATCCTCGCACGGCCTGAAGGCTTCGAGAGGGCCAGCTTCCAAAATTCCGGTTCTCGCTATGATCGAGCAGTGATTTTTGTATCCATAGCTAGGACCGATTGGTTCTATCCATTACCGAAGTGTTCAGTTCCCTATAGTAGTAACCAATCAGCAATTTAACCGATCCATCACTTACTTCCTCATCTAACGCCGAATCTATTCTGGCCAGTTCGTCGGCGGTCGCATTTCCCTCTACATTACAGCAACCTGGGACCCAACATTGTCTGGCACTATATGTTTCCATGAGCAAGCTGAGGCCTCTTACAGTCGTTAACTAGTTTCGATTTGATACTTTGCATTTTCAAAGCCTTTAGAGCTAATTTACATTCAGGGTGATGTCGCTGCGACAATGCTTGCGTTCTCTTTGCAGCGGCTACAAGGGGGGGATATTTCCCCCCTTGTATCCGCCCCTGATGGGCGGTGTCGCCAGTTCGGTGTATTTCTTATAGAAGACACCAGTCTTTAAAGACCGCACGACCTTATCAGATTGAACCCAAAAGTCCCTATAACAAATAACAAATTAATTTCAATAATTTTCAGCAATAACGACATAAGTATTCGTGTAGAACGAATTATTTGAACACACAAGGAGAAGTACGTCGTTTTGTTACTTGGTATGTACGACTTATGTCAATATAAGAGGTTTCGTTCAACTTTGCCACAATTGACTGGCAATTTCGCAATCATTTTTTGTACCCCATCTTAGTTTAGAACTTTTTTGGAGAATACCCAGTCTTACGCCTAGGAAGCTCATTGGTTTCAGCATTGCGCTGAAAGCATATGCACCCTGGGTATCATTCTTATGTTAAGCTGCTTTGTCATCCCATTGAGAGATCATGGGCAGTCGACGGCTTCCACTATTCTTTAAATGCTTAAGTGTTTTGGTTTCAATGAAACCAAAAACACCTGAATGCTGATGAATTGCGTTACGGCGCAGAAAATATGTGTTCCATTCTGATTGTGTAGAGCTATACTCTACAAACTCTGCGTTGGTACTGCCAATTCGGCAATAACTGCAATTACCGATTGCAGCTTGTTTGTTTATGGTCCTTCGATCCGGATTCTGGTTGTAGTTTTTACCGACGCAATCCCAATTACCGACTGCATCTTATTTACGTGAGCTCTTTATATGATTTTATAAAGACTTACGAGCTTCCTCTCGTACATTCATATCATGTTTAAATTATATATGTATGTGCGCTTGAAGGGCAACATTATGTTGTCTTGTGTCTTATGTTAAATAGATGTGACATATAATGAATCGAGTCATAATAAATGTTTAGATATCACGAAAGATTTCATTTAAAACGTTCAAAATTGCACTTAAATAATTATATATAAAAAATTTTAATTTATTGTGTTTAAAATACAAAACTTAATTTGGTTGTTTACATTGAATTATTAATTGCGTCTCAATATATCTTTTTTTATATTGCGTGATAAATAATTTAAATGTAAAATTAACTTGTTTGTTAAAAATGCCACATAAATTAACCTTAGATGCCACGAAATGCTGAAGCAAGTGAGAGTAAATACTTTCACTGATGTTATAAAATTTAAATGAGTGAACTTTCGATTAGAAAGTTTTGCTTGATGGCATTATTTCTGTATTTTGAATTGCAAAATCCTATAAAGAGGGACCAGGAGTAAAATTTTGATGGAGTTACGGATGGTAAATTTGGAAGTTATTGAAACCCTAAGTGTGGTTCCAATGAAAAGAGATTCAAATATGAAATAGAAAATGGAGATTTTGTTGGCTGAGTTGGTGGGAACAATCCAACGATATATGTATATTCAAGGGGACTTAGTTGTGGAAGTCTTAAGGTTAAAGGTGACATATTATATAAACGATTTTTCTAGGTAGCAACATTGATAAAGTCTGAATTAATGATTTTATACTGAAAAAATATAATTATAATAACAATAATTTGTTTCTAATTGAGTCTATTATCTCTCCTGAACAATTTTTAAAAATGTAGATAGGCCCTTTAGCATTTTATATGACGATACATTTAAAAACTTTCGTAGTTACATCCTTAAATACAGTGCTCATCATTATAGAAGAGCTAAATATGCAAACGAGTTTTAACCCGTTTGCGTATTTTTCAATTTTTCTTGCTAAATAACAGAAAATTTAAACCTTTAGAAGAAACTATTAAAAGAAATCAGTGTAATTTCCGTAAAAAAATTACAAATTTTTGTCTCGTTTTTACAATTAAGCAATCTTCATGTAGGTATTGAGTTTGCATGAGTAATTCAATTTACATGGACCAATTTTAGGTTGGTTGTGTTGGGTCAATGGCCCAAATCATCTGTATAATCAGCCTCTGTTGTTCCACATTATTAGCAGTCGTATTTTGTTTACTATTATGCTCATTTGATTTGTTTTTATCTTTTTTTTTTTAATAATTTCCCTACTTGCTCTTTCATTTCAGTCAGTATTCATGTCAATTGTAGTTTTTATGGGATTATAAAGAGACTGACTGACAGAAAGACAGATAGTAAATGTATCTGTTAGGTTTCCAATATCCCAAAGCGTATATGATTTTCCTATATTGGTTGCTATTGTTGTTGTTCTTGCTCACAGGTCTTTTGACATTTTGTTAGTTTTGCTGTGTGCGCTATTTTTTTTCTTCTTTTTTGAAAAGCCGTTTCAGCGCTTACGTCATTTACGAAAATAATACCAGCAAAACCATCGATTGTTGTATTATTTTCATACTCAACAAACAACAAATACAGAGAGTAAATACTTTTACTAGATACGAGTGAGACGAACGAATACAAATTGTTTGTATAATAAAGTGCATGCCAGACGGCTGGGTTATTTTTTGAGCGAAAAAATCGGGTCTTTTAAATCGTTTAAAAGTTTGTTTAGTATTAAATGCTTTCTCACATTCAATCCGTCAACTCTTGAAAAAGTAAGTAAGGCTATCGGGAAGCTGAAAAATAATGAGTCCAACCGAAAAGATAATTTTTGATATATGGACTAGAATTAATCTCATACGTATTTTTGCTCATAGACGAATTTAGGAGTTTTTCACACTTTCCTTGAAAAGTAAAGAGAAGGCATCATAGTCATTATCCAAAATTTGGGAGGTATAACAATTCTTAACGCTATTCAAAAGTGCATGGGCTTTTTGAACATACTAAAATCCCACCCTGTGGTCGAAATTCGACCATTTGATCCATAACCGGGTTTATAACCGTTTTTTTAGAAAAAAATATATAGAGAAAAATACATTTAAACCATATATGTGTCATCAATATTGGTGGACAATAAGATACTTAAAAGAGTACGAAAAAATATTGTGTAGCTTATTTATATATGAGATCTCGCATCTCTTGTGCAATAAAGTTGTCTCTGCTTCGAGAAAAATCAGAACTTATGGCAAGCCTAGCATGTGTGGACGTTATAAATAATGTTCGGATTAATTTAGAATAGTCTGTCTAGTGGAGCTTACTACTATTTATCTTATTTGTGCCTTCAACAGTATTCACGACGATACTATTTATGCTTCAGAGAATCGGAATATCAGAAAAAATATCAGTAATACAAGCCCTGTACTGTGTCACTCCCTATTGTGTTTATTTGAAACAACAGTATTGCGTCCTCTCTCCATTACTGTTCCTTGAGGTCTTAGACTAAAGACGACAAGGCACAAAATAGCAACTAAGCCAACGACTTTTCAATTTTTACTATTGCTTCGTAATGGCTGGTTTGTAAGCCAGTTTTGGATGGTTGTTATTGTAACTGCTCTGCTGTTGCCGGTAGTTCTTTCCAGAGACTATTAAATGTTATGATTAGTGTTGAGAGAGTGCGTCATCGGGTGAAGGTTAGAACTGGAGAAACCTTCCCACCTTAGTCTTAGCCATCGAACGATAAGGCCAAGAGATGCGGACCTATTTGTGCAGTTAAATATATGTACAGCATCGTGAGAGCTCTGTAGACAATCTGGGCACCTGTAATACTATTATTTCTTGATAGCAGTTTAGAATACTGCTCCATTCTTCTCTTAACTGTGACAGGATTGAACGAAATTGTCTGTGCAGTTGACGCTAAGGTCTGGTATTGAGAACCCTGTTACATTTGTAATAATTTGTAATTTCATTGACCAACTGTTGATGCAAAGTTTTCATGGCGTTCACTACAGGCTAGGGATGGGAAAAGTATATCAATATATCAAATTATCGAAATTTAAGAAAAAATATCGATATATATATCGCCGATATTTCAGAAACCGGAATATCGATTCTTATTTACGAGTATCGTTGTCGATATTTTTAAGAGCTTTATACGCTTTAGCCGTTTTCCAATTGTATACAAAACTGACATCAGTGCATGCGTCGTGTGTTTTTTAAACTGACGCGAAGACAATGGGGTTTTTCATAACAACAGTCAATATGGAGACACTACAAGCACTTTTTTTAATGTGGTTTTGGTACGATAGACGTTGGTTCGTGTAAATAAATATGTATCCTATGTGGCAATAAAAAAATAAGATACCGAACCCGCTTCTTGTAATTTTTGTGGTAAGAAATACAAAACGTGTGAAAACACAACAAATTTGTCTACACTCCTAAAAAAAAAAATCTGATTTGCAACTTATGAAAACATAAAAATTAGACAATGAGACTGTAGAAGATGCTTTAAAATTTTTGATATGCCAGTCTTCTTCAGTATTGTCCGAAAGAGTCGCTTCTGCTGTAAATTTAGCAGCACCTGATTAAAGAACCAGATTGCCATGGGAACACATAAAGCAAAGAATTCGCCTGGTGAAGATATCCGATGAGTACTTGTTTAACTAACATATACATAAGTGTAAGATGAAGCTCTCGTAACTTATTTGATGCGATTTAAAATTTTGTCATCTATTTTTTAATATCACGAGCTTTTTATTCTTACTTTGTTTTTCTTGGATTTTTTTGTTTCTATTGTTTTTATTTATATACGTTTCGATATATCGAAATATCGATGATTTTAAAAAATATATATCGATACTGTTCAAAAGTATCGATACGATACATATATCGATACATTTTTTCTATTTGCCCACTACTACTAGAGGCATCCGCAGTTAATATCATGTGGAATGACTTTTGTGAGTCCCCACGTGCCTTAGTAGAGGGTCGCGTGTCAGGATTTTATGATTAGAATGGTTTGGCAGTTGATGTGTTATAAGGAACTGCTTTGCTAGTAGAACATTACGCTGCCTCACGGCTACCATAACTTTCTCCTCATGAAGGTGATCAGTATTGATCATTTTAAGACATCCTGTTGCCAATCAAATTAAAAGATGTTCTGGTGCTATGGACTACACAGCTTATTGATGTGTGGCGAACAGGAAATGCTTCTTCAGGGATGGCAGCAGTAGGGATTCTAAAACCCTTTTTACAGGTGATAGGAGGGAAATTGTGTGATACGCATTCCAGGTTTGTCAGGTTTCAGAATACGAATGACCCTTGCAACCTTCAAGATATCTGGAATCACTAGTTGGCGAATCGAGAGCTCTAGAATTCGTGTAAGGAACTCATATTTTTTCCCGATCTTTTTCAATATTAAGATTGAGATGCCGTCATTTAAAGGAGCTTTAGAATGTTTGGCTTTGGAGATCATTCTATCAACTTCACTGGGGGTGAAGGAGTAGGATTCATAGTAGCATTTGGGACTCTTGGCGAATTATAGCTCTTTTGGACCTGTTCGCTGAGATGAGGTGCTCACCGAATTGTCAGCAGAACAGAGTTCCACACTTTTTTGTATCTGCATGTTGTTGAAGCCAACAGTTGCGAGATTTTTCTAATTACTTGATCCAGATAGACTTTTAATTGTCGGCCATAGCTTTTTAGAGTTAATGGAGCATTGATTAAGGTGAGCTACCCATGTGCTAGGGCGATCTTCATGCCCGAGGTTTATGATTTACGCCGTAAGTTGCTCTATCCACTCATTTTCCGGGTTGCAGACACGAATGACATCACATTATTGTGCCAGGCATGCTGCACCAAATATTGTGGAATGTTGGGTATTCTACGTGCTAGGATAAAACGCAAGTCTCAGAGTTTTATTCCCGCTCTTAGAAAAGAGGGAAAGGGGTGGCAACGTAGGAAATCAAGGTATATTTATTTACCAGGTAGTCGCAGTTCCTTGAAAATGTCAAATTATTAAAGCACATACACAACATAACTTGTGTATTTTGATACAAGGTTGACAGCTACAAATAAAAAGAGAGTAAACAGCTGTGGAATCAAGATTACCTGGTAAATAAATCTACCTTGGTAGGAAATCGTCAATGAAGTTTGTGCAAACATAAAAATTGGCTTTAAAAATCGCCAAAAAAAAATTACTGACGAAGATTTCAGTCTGGCAACATACGTAGTACTACAAAAACTACTGCACCTCCTACGTCGACGCCGTTGTTTTGTTCCATCTTCTAAGAAGTATGAGTAAAGGAGAACACGAGAGGGGCATAAGAGTCTGTGTGTGTGTATTTGAATATGTGGAGGCACGAATTTTTGTATTTGTAGTTGTGATTTTTTTTCTTTTTTTATATCCACTACCTACAAATTGATTTTTTATAGTTTGCGATATTACTAATGTACTCCAATGTCCAAATCGACATTTTATATATAATTGTTATTGGGAAGAAGTTTGAATGAGAATTTGTTTACCTGAAAAATATTTTTACAGTTTTCATTCCGAGATATTAATTTTTAGCGGCTGGCTAGCTGCTTTTCTGACGTTTTTTTGATATCGATTAATTTATTTAATGATTAATTTTTAATAACATCACGAAAACAATAAATAGTAAACATATGCTTCATTTTGTGATTAAAATTTGTTGTTTTCTTTTAGACATTACAAGCAATTTTATTAATTCAACATGAATTTATTGATAATTTTACGAATAACACAGAGAATCCAATCCGTACAAATAAGCAAACGCAAATCCATCCATATGAATCATCAGTTAATTTTAAAGCACAACAACAAAATACATAATTGACAAATTGTATCTCAAGTTTATTTATTACAACAACTTTTCTTCCATATTTACATTTTACACTGTGTTTTTCTTCAAGTTTTCACAATTTAGTTCTGTGCTGACAACAACATTTTATTTGTTGTAACAATGAATGGCCAAAGAGGAATAAGAAGAAATTTTCCTCTAAGCAAAATTTGTTGGAACAAAAGAAAAGTTGATATTGTTTTTTTTTTTCAGAACACAAATATTAATTTTTGTAACACAAAAGTAATAAAAAAAAACGTTTTGTGATAAAAAATATTGTATTGTAAGAAAAGAATTAAACACACAATCAACGAAAATGCTTTTCTGCACACAACAAAACACAACAAATCCACAAAGCACAACACGAACGGTTTCTCTTTGACAGCTGAAAACAAACTGAATGAAAAATTTTATATGGCAAGGGTGGGAAATTGACAATACATGGCTGTTTATAGTGCTGCCAACCTCTTGAATAAGTGACGAGTTTTATTGAACAAAACGTACATATATGCGGATTCTTGAACTTTTTATAAGAAAAACTTTGAAGCCAATGCAGATTTTAATAAATATGCCTTGCTTCGAAATAAAAAAAAAACAAATTATCAAATTTTTATATTTTATTAATATACCTCTGGAAACGTTTAAATGTAAAATACCAGAGGTTGTAATAACTGTAATATAGTAAAGGCAACGTACTTGGATGAAGTCTCAGTTGTTCGTTTTGGACACCATTTTAAATTACAAGAGATTTATCATAGATTCGTGTCTCAAATACTACGAGGAGGCTATCCATTGCATGGGTCTTTTTGTCCCTTTTCTCGCAAAGAATAAAAGAAATACATTTAAACAGCGATATAACGGGCGAAATTAACCTACAAAAATATTTCTCATAAAATTCTACTATATAGCCGCGAATACACCAAAGCTCAAAACTCATCTTAAATGCCAGAAATATGTTAGTTAAAATTTAAAATTTGTTTTAAAGTTTATTTCATATTTATTTATAACTTTTTCAAACCAACTCGGATTAAATAATTACATTTTAAGTTTTGATTTATTTCTAGCATTCATGTCGAGTTTTCAGTGTATTCGGGGACTTATAGTAGAATTTTATGAAAACCATTTTAGTAGGACAATATTTGCAATCTATATCTAACTTAACTTTACATTAACTTGAAGTTAATGTTAAGTGTAGACCGCTCAAGTTAATGCTTTTTTCAGGTTATAACATAGTTGTTAGAGCAATTGTTTTAACAACACAGTCATAACTTCAAGTTACAACAGCATTTCAAGTTAGGTGGAGACGTTGAGTTAAAAACCGTTGAATGGCTGTTTATGCTGTTTTTAGACTATTATACAAACTATTCGAATTCTGCACAAAATTCAAGCTTGATATAATGTGTTGTTATTGCTTTTTTAAACGTTTCCATAACTTCATTAGATCAGGGTTGCATTTTCTGCAGAAGTCTAACGGCTTATGAGATAGTGTAAGACAGGCATTATAGCTGTTTTAGATTTTAACAGACTCCTACATATAAACTTTGCTAAATTTGAAGTACGAAGAACATTTTGAGGTCAATTGGTAGTATGAATAAAAAAAGTATTTGCTTTTCACTTAAAAATTTTGTTTTAAAACACAAATTTCTGAAAATTATGAAATATAAAACGAAGGATTTTGGGTTTTAAAACAAATTTTCAAGTAAAAAGCAAATACTTTTTTTCTTCATACTACTTAATGTCTCTTAATGTTTTTGAAAGCTATTATAGTTTGTTCATAATGCTAATTTTTTTCAGTGTTCTACTTTTTCTTAAATATTCTCGATTTTTATATCAAAAAATATTTAACTTACACGAATGTTTTTATGCATATGCCGTGTAAATCGAGAAAATATTTTTACTGTATGCTTGTTAGTTTCATGTTTATATATTTCTCGCGTTGTGTTTTAAATAGTATAAATATTAACTCAAAGAAGATTTTTGAGAAAAAATAAAAGATTTTTATATCGTATTTAGATTTTCGAGAAAAAAGTATGGCAGCACTGACAAGTAACAAATTGTAACTGTTCCATGATTTCCATCCCTGCCTCATGAAGACTAAATTATAAGTTGGCTATACTTAAGTGCTGCCTTCTCCTACCAACATTTTAAAAATGTGTAAACTGCCTTACCATTTCGACTATCTTGTCTGTGCTAACTTATTATTCACTACAACCTTATTTTACTAATAACTGTTACAAGAGGGAGCCAGTGTAGTAGTTGTTCAAAATAAATAAGTAATGAATTTTAATAATTTTTAATTTGCATTTAATTTGCAATGAACTAAGATAAGAATACTTTTCATTTGGATTCTTTAATAAATTTGTTGAATTTAAACGTTGGTGAATTAAATTCGCGGAATAAATTTATATATATTAAGAAATACATATTAAATTTGTATGAATTTCTATCACCCATATTTTTCATTTTAAATCTTAAAAAATCAACAACACTTGTCAGGAGATACAAGGAGGAGGGGAACTGGATATATACCCCCTCCAAAAACGAGTAAAATATACCCAATTTCTATTGAGTTATAAAAAAATTTTGCAAAATAGTATGTTTCAGCTCAAGCTAGATCCGCGGCTAATAACACTATACAACATTTTTGCAGATTAACAAGGTTCTAACTAGGGATGTAACCGATACCGATACTGATACCGATATATCGGCGATACTTCAGATATTCCGATACACAGGTGCCGGTAATATTTAACTGTCGATATGACGATACTTTAAAAACATTTTTCAGTTTTTTTTCTCAAATAATTTATTTTTTGTTAATTTTGCCATGAATTAAGTTCAATTCGTTTTTTTTAAATCTTATTGATATCAATTTTAAATATTAATAATATTTTACGCTGTTATTTTGTAAAAAAAAATATTTTTTGTTAATTTTACCGTTAATTCAAATTCCATTCGTTGTTTTTTAAATCTCATTCCCAGCAAAAAAAGACACTCCAAAGAGTCATAAAAATGAAGAATTTGCGATCCGGAAGTAATGCAAATTTGGATCATTTCTAATTAGTTTTACATATGTTTGGCATTGCAAGAAGTTCTCTTTTTCGATTACCAAACACTGAATTGGAAGCGATGTTAGGAAAATTTTCTTTTTCTGCGTTCTATAATGAATTTTCCTCAAGGAAAAAGGATGCAAAATTACCCATTTTCGCAACTTTTTTCTTTTTATGCGATTTTATGTTTTCATGTAAACTATGTTTTCATATCAATTTAAGTAAATAAATATAAATTTTAGAAGAGTTTCAGCTAATAAAAACTTATAGTGGCTTAAATTAGTTCAATGTAAACAACTATTGTCGACATAAGCTTTTTTCTGCACACACTTTTAGTGTCCTTGGCAAATTGTTTTTTAATTCTTCTCTAGGATCTTACCCTTAGGGAATTTTAGCCTGAAAATTTTACACAAACTTCTTACCACATATATTTACATGAATGCAAAAAAAAAAGTTTGATAAAAATTAAAAATAAAGTATTTCGACTCTCCTGAAAAAATTGGTTTCAAGAAAACCACAGAAATATCCTTTATAACACAATTTTTTTAAAAGCATGGCAGTACTTTTTTAAATTATAAATTTTTGTATGACTTAAATAGAATGTTACTTGTTTCTTAGATTCTTTGGAAGCAATGAAAATGCAGTTCCTTAAAAATTACTTCCATTTTTTTATGCTGGGCTAATATCTATTTTAAATAATAATAATCTCTTACACTGTAATTTACTATAATAATAAAATTACTTGAGTTTTGTTAATTTAAACTTGAACACAATTTCAATATGCGTATCGGTAACGGTAACGTAATCGGTATCGACGATATTTCTTCTTGAGTATCGGTACAGGATCGGCAAAAAGGCATATCGTTACATCCCTAGTTCTAACGACTGATTCTAGCAGAGGAGACAAAAATATTAACGTGTATCAGGGTTTTCAAAGTTAAAGCCCCTCCCCCTCCTGGTCTTGCACACTGATAAAGCGAATCGGCATAGGAAATCTTGTAATCTTAGAACTTTTATGTAAAATACTGGGAAGAATAATTTTTCAACTTCTAACTATTCGATGTATGGGTCTTTTTGTTTCATTCTTGAAAAAGAGACAAAAAACCACCCTTCAACGGTGATGTAGCGGGCTGAAATGTCTTACAAAAATATTTGCAATAAAATTCTACTACAAGTCTTCAAAGACACCAAAACTCAAAACTCAACTGGATCGCCAGAGATCATTAAAACTTAAAATGTGTTTAAGGGTTAATTTCGTACTAATTCACAATTAGTGCTAATTTCGTACTAATTCAAAATTAGTGCTAATATATCTCATAAAACTGGATTTTATGAGGCTAGTTTGTAATAAAAATAAGTTTTAAGTAAAGTTTTATTATAAGTCACAATACAAAAGAAAGAAATTTCATTTCGTTGTACAGTGTTTTTTAAAGCTTAGTACACTGTACAACAAAACCAAATTTGTTTTTAGAAATGACAAGCATCTAACGATTGATTCTGGTAGATGACAACAAAACAAAATTTACGTATATCGGCGTTTTAAAAGTTTAACTCCGGATATCATTTAAATTTTACTCGTTTTGTAGTGAATCGGCAGACAGTGAGTGGTTTCAATTGAAAAAAAAGATAATAAATCTATATCATTGATACTTGCGATCCGATTACAAAACGATGTATGTAAAAATCATGGAGGAGGATATAAGTTTTGAGAATAATGAAACTTGGACTACCCTGTTGAAACACACTGTGAGCTACAGGGTGTCAAAATTGACTATCTCGGACATGAAAAACCTTGTTGGGCTCATAAATTTTACAAATATTATACGATTGTAATTAATTTAAACTTATTGTAAAGCTTATTAATAGACAAAGAAAATACAATTTATTTTATTTTATTTAGATATCTTTAATATTTTCAGAGATATTTTGCTTTGAATTTTAAATATTTGGTTTTTGGCCGTGACTTTCTTCCCGATTTCGTAAATATCTCCGGCAATAGCATAGCCAAAGTTAAAAAAAGCAATTTTTATGATTTTTAACGAAATCCTTGATAATATGCAGAAGAAATTTTCAAGTTATTTGAATTCATGTAGCCGTGAAAAAAATTAAAGTCAAAACTCTGTAATGAGGATGAAAAATGGCAAAGTTTTGACAAAAAATAGAGTTTAATTGTTGGACGTTTTTCGAAAAAAATTTTCAGAGCTACAAATTTGCTTTTGCTATATTTTAAGAGAATATACTTCAAAAATGTCTGCAGTTAAAATTTTAAATCGTTTGTAGCATGCAAGCTACATCCGGCATTTTCTACAAAATTCTTAATTAATCGCTTAAGAAAAGAACTCCCATAGAGTTTGGATACATTTAATATAATTATTCTGGCTTTTAATTTTTACCCGCCCGCTCAAAAATGTGGGAAAATTGATTTTGTTTTAGAGTGTTATTTAAAAGCCTAGATATCTTAGTACTGATTTTATAGCATTATATTGAAGTTATTGCTGTCTACTACCCGCTTGGCTTCTTTTGTTTTAAACAAAATTAATATATAAGAAAATTATGACAAACAAAACAATTAATCCATTTGCAAAATTGTTTTTAAACAAACAAAAGCATTAACAGTTTGACGCTGGTGCTAAAAGCCCAGGCAGGACTATTGTTTTTGAATTTTCGTACATTTAAATCACACACATACACACACACACACACCCATTAGTGTAATATTTACCCTGAAGGAAGCCAGGGCCAAGCGTCTCAAAGTCAGCACTTTTGTCAACAAGTTTGGTGACTTTTCGGAGACATTGTCAACGAATCATCTACACTTTTTATTTTGCCGTTAATGGGAAGAAAAGTTTTTGACAGCTACAAAACGATTTTTATTGTCTCATTTTGTTGTGTTGAAAATACATGCGGATGCACGCAAAAATAAAATTTTGTATTAAATATCGAATTTAATTACTTTCCCTAGTAAAAAGTTTCATATGTGTTGACTAGAATAATTAAAATGCACTAGTGATATTCTGGTGCCAATGTCTCAATGTGGTCCCATAAGAACCACCTAGTCAATAGTTCTGAGCTCACTAGTGGAATCTCAATGACACAAGCACATGCTAAATGTCTATAGCACAGAACATTGACTGTTGTATAAATAATCAGTAGTACTGGTGACAAAGTCAATAGTGAATCAGTACAGTTTTACTATCGACATTTCCTGGAGGGTATTTATTTGCATGTAAGAAGAATTTACAAGTTGGTGTTTTTATTGTTGTCATTTTACTCATTAATTTTTGTTGTGTTTTTTTTAGTAATTTCTTAATTACTAATGACGATGCGGATGTGTGAGTATGTGACGCCTGTTTGCTACTTGGCCATGGATTAACTTTTTACGGAGACTCAACTTTTTTTTACATTTTCTTCTGCTTCTTCTTCTCCGAGTTGATTGTTTCGTGGGTGTATTGTTCTGCTAAGTCCGCTTCCTTAATTGCAATTAACTGCCAAATTAATGGCAGTCAGAAGCATGTGTGTGTGCAAGCGACACAAGTATTAGAGCATTTTACATGGATGCCTCTTAATTGTAGCAGCTAAACTTTTTACCTTCTTTTTAATGGACTCAAAGCACTTAACTTGTTTGTTGTTGTTTTTTATTTAAACAACAAAAAGAAAAGGAAAAAAACTCATCATTATAATAAAGAAACATTATGCGGGACTAGAACAATGACAAAAAAAATAGAAAGAAAAAAATGTTTTTCTAAAAACTCACATACTAAAAGCAACAATAGAAATAAGGTGCCAAGATGTGTGTACTTGTACATAAGTTCCATGGAACACTTAATTTGTATGCTCTCTTTATATGTTTGTAAATTTGCAAATAAATGCAGTTGCATGCTTATGATGCATGCAGCATCATCATCACAGCAACCAACACCAATTAACATTTTACACATGTTTATAATTGTGTAGACATCTTATTAAGGCCCATATACTTATTTACACCTTAATGAAGTCTAATGATAAAAGTCCTTTAGCAGAAGAATAGCCACCATCCAACCACCCCCAAATCCACTCTGGCTGCGATGCAACAAAATTATAATTAAAAAAATAAATAATAGAATTAAAATAATATAAGCAGGAATAGCTGTAGTTGTGGCTTAACAGTTTGTTACAAATCATTAGATGATTATTATTTTTAACTAAAATAGTGGCACAATCGTTAAGGATTAAAAGTATGGACTAGTAAGTGTGATTTAAAAAAGGAAAAAGCATTTCAATTGATATCAAAC
Organism: Panzeria rudis; assembly: GCA_956483635.1. NCBI lineage: Eukaryota > Metazoa > Arthropoda > Insecta > Diptera > Tachinidae > Panzeria > Panzeria rudis. The sequence goes on from OY101449.1 coordinate 4,629,477, forward strand.
AATTGAAAGAGGGAACTTAAACCAGACGAATAATATTTACTGAATCGTAATTGAAAACAGTATGGGTATAATCAAAAAGTAAAGCGCAGCGGGCAAGGTACGGCGTAATATATTTAGATGGCAACACAGCGTTTGAGCGTAATCAACAATGCAACAAAATGGAACTTTTGTCATGACCACTGATGTCAGAAATGCATATTTTTTACGATACGACAAAAAACGATATGACATACCGTGCTGTCATATACTACGTTTTATACGATATGACAACGCTGAGATAGCCATACACGCACTGATGCCAGAAATGCAGATTTTTTACGATATGACAAAAAACGATCTTAAAAAAGTTACGATACGACAACACATTTCTGCATTTTCTGGAATCAGTGGTCATGAGTCATGACCTTTGATGATCACTATATTTTTTCGATGTGTTATTATGGTCACACTTGGCAAATATTTGACGAAATAAGCGTACCCACTACTACTGATATACATTAAGTATTTCTCTTGTTTTTTTTAAAGAAAGGGAGAGTGCTATTTACAGTTGTACAGTGTTATTTATCCTTTTACAGTATGTTCGCCGCGTTGAGGTTTAAAGCTCTCGAATTGCTTTATTCTAGCTAGTGAGTGCAGTATTGTAGGTGACACAGTCGCCTGTTTTAATAATAATCGCCTGGCCTCCTTTCTTGCATCGGCTCTTGAAGGTAGTTTGACTCAAAGTCTATTTCTATAGAACCATCTATTAACACTTTTGAGAAATTTTCACTATGAGATAAGTGAACACAAAATGTATCTTCTTTATTTTATATCCACTTTGTAAACAACATTTCGTTATACATATAAAGTAATTTTATATCTAGCCACCCTCATGTTCGCAAATAAATGCACTTACCTGCTATTCATTTGTTTTAGCATATTTTCTTAATTAAAAGTTTTTAACAGAACAATTTTCTTAATGAGTTAGAAACCTGAAAAATAATACAAGACTTAAATTTCATAAAAATGCTCTTGATATTAAATTTGTATATTTGCAAAAGTTCATACGTTTGTTTACTAGTTGTGGCCTTAACAAGTGCGTATTCATGAAAGGTGTGTGTGTCTGTGTGTGTGATGCAGGTAATTGAATCACAGCCTTTTTAATAAAAATTCGAATTATGTTTAATTTGAACACAATAAGCCTTTAATCAAGACATCACAACATGCTCAAGGGTTTTAAGCAAAATAAAAATAAAAACTCAAAGAAAAGGTACTCCAGTCTTTTTTTCAACTAAATTTAATTTGATGTTTGAAAATTTTTGCAATTATAAACATGTTGCAAGGAAGAATGGGTGTGTGTGTGTGAGTGTGAGTGTATGTGTGGTCAGTAAATTGAATTACGAGCCCAAAAGCAAACGTTACTGTAAAGAAAACCAACAAAAAAGGATAAAGAAAGAACTTTGGATTGCATGTTACTTTCGGCAACACGACAAAACTTGTTAAGTTAAAAAGGATGCAAGCAAATAGACTGGCTAGTCCTAGAAGGAGGCATATGGTACCTGTTTTCCTTTTTGCTACATAATTTTTGGCAACATGTTAAATTATGCAAACATAACAACAAAAATATTTTTTTTGTATTAATAAAAGTTTATGTTGCTTGTTTGTTTTTGCTGGTCTTGATTTGTTGGTGATGCCTGGAGTTGGGGGATGGAATGGGATGTTTGTTAGCAAATTATATGCCACGATAAGTGTGAGAGAATGTTTGTTTATTTTGTTATTCTTATTGTTGTTGTTTTCATTTGCTATTTTACCCCGTAGGCGTTAACTTGTAGCATTAAGTTGCAAATTGAATTATTTAAGCATTAACTTTTATTTATTTTAAGGGTGCATTTGTGCTTAAGGATATTTTTTTTAGTTTTATTGTTGTTGTTATTGAAAGATTTACTGCGTATTCTGTGTTGGACGGGTGTTGTTGAACGTCAGTCTGCTCGTTCGTTTGTCTATTTGAAAATATGTTTAACGTCCAATTAAATTTCAAGCATCGTCGATTTTGTTTAAAATATTATTTTTATTGTGGGAACTGAATTTATTTCATATTCCTTTAGGAAAAGTGTGTTAAATAATTTCCAGTAGAACAAAAAATTCCTGAAAAATATCTTTTAAAAAGCTACATTTGAAAATATGAAGTACCTACATTTTAAGAAAAGTACCTTTTAAGAACAGTACTTTTTAAGAAAAGTACCTTTTATAAAAGTACCTTTTAAGAAAAGTATCTTTTAAGAAAAGTACCTTTTAAGAAAAGTACCTTTTAAGAAAAGTACCTTTTAAGAAAAGTACCTTTTAAGAAAAGTACCTTTTAAGAAAAGTACCTTTTAAGAAAAGTACCTTTTAAGAAAAGTACCTTTTAAGAAAAGTACCTTTTAAGAAAAGTACCTTTTAAGAAAAGTACCTTTTAAGAAAAGTACCTTTTAAGAAAAGTACCTTTTAAGAAAAGTACCTTTTAAGAAAAGTTCCTTTTAAGAAAAGTACCTTTTAAGAAAAGTACCTTTTAAGAAAAGTACCTTTTAAGAAAAGTACCTTTTAAGAAAAGTACCTTTTAAGAAAAGTACCTTTTAAGAAAAGTACCTTTTAAGAAAAGTACCTTTTAAGAAAAGTACCTTTTAAGAAAAGTACCTTTTAAGAAAAGTACCTTTTAAGAAAAGTACCTTTTAAGAAAAGTACCTTTTAAGAAAAGTACCTTTTAAGAAAAGTACCTTTTAAGAAAAGTACCTTTTAAGAAAAGTACCTTTTAAGAAAAGTACCTTTTAAGAAAAGTACCTTTTAAGAAAAGTACCTTTTAAGAAAAGTACCTTTTAAGAAAAGTACCTTTTAAGAAAAGTACCTTTTAAGAAAAGTACCTTTTAAGAAAAGTACCTTTTAAGAAAAGTACCTTTTAAGAAAAGTACCTTTTAAGAAAAGTACCTTTTAAGAAAAGTACCTCTTAAGAAAAATACATTTTAAGAAAAGTACCTTTTAAAAAAGTACCTTTTAAAAAAGTAGTTTTAACAAAGTACGTTTTTTAAAAGTACCTTTTAAAAAACTTCCTTTTAAAAATGTACCTTTTAAAAAAGTACTATTTCAAAAAGTACATTTAAAAAAATTTTTTTAAAAAGAGTCTTTTTAAAATAATACCCTTAAAGTACCTTTTACAAAAGTACCTTTTACACAAATCAAGTCTTGTTTCCTATCCCGTTTGCTTCTCCAACCCTTTCGCCAACAAATTAAATGCTCACGATTGATCTCAACTTCAAAATTAAGTCATTGTGAGACTAGGACTCAACTTTTGGATCCTTTCCGCTCTACATCACCGATGCAAGGCCTTGTAATAAAATCCCTTTGTTTAATTGTACGAATTTTTTATTTGCAGCTACTTTTTCATCACTTTCAAAAGTATTGTTGTTAAGTTAAACATTTAAATAATTTAAGTAAACTAAGAACGTTGACAACCTCTCGAATCCAGCTCTCAATCTGATGAATAATGGTTTTTTATTTCTGGATTTCATCATACGATAAGAACTTACAATTATGATAATAAAACTAGCAGGAATATATCATAGAAATCTTCAATTAGAATCTTGACTTAGAGTTTGCTTTGCAAAAACTATTTAGTTTTCCCCCACTGTAAGAGAATTGAAAACCATTAATGCCACCCCTTTACTTAATACACTCTCTTACACACTATATATGAAAGTATGCATGTCTTTGATTTTCTTTTACTTTTGTTACACAGGATAGCAGAGGACAGTGACATGACATTTTAAATTCAAATCGTTGTTGTTTTGTCATTGTTGTTCTAATGCACGTTTCTTTGCCACGTGACCGAAAAAAAGACCCCATAGAAATCTAGACGATCATCCGCTACTTTAAATTTAAATCTAATCAAATTGATTTCCTTTATGCATTCTTCAACAACAGAGAGGGTGGAGGTCCTGTAAGGACTCACTTAATTTAATGTTGTCACCCGAATAGCAAATTAAATAAATAAAACGCCCCTTCTAACCATATCGACATTGCCACCTTCCCCATTAAGGATTTGGTTTCTAAACTCACGTGTAGATTAAAAAATTTTTTTATTTGTTGCCTGTTGTTACGTGTATCTAGTAATTGTGTGTCGATGGGACAAGTGTTGTAACAATATTTATCGATGGACATTTTTATGGCAAATGCAAATGAATTTATCAAGTTGATGGTGTTTTTATTTTCGGGAGACGAAAACTTTCAAGAGCAATGAATTTTCGTAAATTAGTTGAATTGATGATTAAAGTTGATGCTTAAAGTTGTATAACTTTGGCATAGATAAAATTCTTGTGAAATTAAAACAAAACAAAAATAATAATTTTTTTGTAGCAGGTAGCTGGCAGCAACTGAAAGCAAATTTAAAACAAAGCTAAACGACATAACTTTAGAAGTAGCTATTAATTTTTGTTGCAATCTGATCATAATTATTGCTTAAATTATTACTATGTATAAATGATGTATGGGAGATAGGCATGTCCTTGTACCGGCTTAAATAAAATTTATCATAAGGCTTAGAAGTATAGTTTTGGAGGTAGTTATCGACTCTTTTCGTAATGTGATCATACTATTTAGTTTTTAAGAAGAAGGATATAATTACTTTAATTTCCAAAAGGCGTATCTAACATATAAAAACTTTTCAGTTTAACACATAAAACTTAATATAAAAGAACTACAAAACAGTGTTATATATATTTGCATTATTTAATTATTTTTAATGGGCTTTCAAGGTCATTAAATTAAAATCTGATTTAGTTCATTATTTCATCCGATGTTTCGTTTTATATATTTTAAGAGCTATGAAATATGTAGACTGAATCCTTTCCTACATTTCTTATAGTTGTAAAACTATACATAAGTTTTTTTATATTTATTTATTAAGTTTTTTGTTTTAAACTTAAACATTTTTTATATTAAAGTAACGATATGTGTATAGGGGTTATGCATGTCCTTGCACCTATTGAAATAAAATTTAACATAAGCCTTAAGAGCAGAATACTGGAAATATTTATCATATTTGTGTTGCAATCTCATCATAAGTGTTGCTTAAACTAAATTTTTAATATAAAAGATATATGGAGAGAGAGAGAGAGGTGAGTCCTTGCACCTATTGCAATGAAATTTACTGTTAAGCCTGGAGGGATAGTTTTCGAAATAATTAAAAATTTTTTAGTACATTCTGGAAATAATTTGACTTAAATTTAGTTTTTAATATAAAGGATATATTGAAGATAGGCATTTCTTTGCACCGATTGCAATGAAGCTTACTATTAATCTTTAAAGTATAGTTCTGGAAGTAGTAATAATTTTTTTTAAATCTGATCATAATTTCTCATTAAATTTAGTTTTTTACATAAATGGTATAAGGGAGATATGCATGTCCTTGCACCGATTAGGCTTGGAAGTGTACTATAGTTTTAGAAGTACATACATACTTACTTAAATTTGTTTAGTACAATCTTGCAATAAATGAAGCTAAAATGTATTTTTTGACAAAAGGATATGTGGAAAACGGGCATGTCCTTGCAACGATTATATTGAATTTTGCACTTAAGCTTGAAAGTAATATTCTAGAAGCACTGTAAAATTTTTGGGAACATTCTGGTAGTAATTGCGGTTGGAATTATATGGTAGATTACCATGTCCTTGCATCGATTGCCATGAAATTTACAGCTAAGCTTGGAAGTATAGATATGGAAATAGTTACCGGTTCTTAGTAGATTCTGGTAATAGTTGCAGTTGAAATGTGATGTTTAATATAAAGGATATATGGAAGATAGGCATGCACTTGCACTGATTACAAAAAAAAATGAATCAGCCTAGAAGTATAGTTTTAGAAGTATTTACCAATTGTTAGTACATTCTGGTCATAAATGCAGCTTAAATTTAACTTTTAATAAAAATGATATATGGGATAAAGGCATGTCCATGCACCGATTAAAATGTACCAAATTTCTATTGAGTTTGTAAAAAGAGTTTCGCAAAATAGTATGTTTCAGCTAGAAGTTTTCGTATAGAGGATATATGGGAGATAAACATATCCTTGCACTGATTGCAATAAAATTCGCAATTACGCTTAGAAGTTTAGTTTTAAAAGTATTTACTTATTTGCAATACTTTCTGCTAATAATTGCAGCTTAAATAAAACTTTTTAATATAACGGATATATGGGAGATACGCATGTGATTTCTTGGTTTGCAATGCAATTTAAAAGTAAGCTTAGTAGTATAATTTCAGAAGTAGTTACCAATTTGGTGTATAATAATTGCAGCTTAAATTTTTAGTATAAAGGATATATGAGAGATAGGCATGTAGTTCTCTCTTAAACTTATAAGTATAGTTTTAGAAGTATGTAATTACCAAGTTTTAGTACATTCTGGTAATAACTGCAGCTTTAATTTCCATTTTTATATAAAGGATATATGGTAGATATGCATGTCCTTGCAACGATATTTACAATTAAACTTAGAAGTACATCATTATCAACTGTTAGTAGTTTCTGGTAATAATTGCAGCTTAAATTAAATTTTTAAAATAAAGGATATATGGAAGCTAAAAATATCCTTGCACCCATTGTAATGAAATTTGTTGAAAAACTTTATAATATAATTTTTTAAATACCTATCAGTTTTCTTTGCATTCTGATTATAATTGTAGCTACAATTTTAATTTTTAATTAACGATATATATGTAGCAGATTGTCATATCCTTGAGCTGATTTTTATTAAACTTAATGTTTTTGTACATTTTTATATATTAGTTTAATTTACCTAAGAAAACTCCTTTTATTTTGCTATTCTTAATGGCCACAAATTCCTTTTCTGGTAAGTGGAATATATTGTAAAAATATTTCAAGCATTTTTAAGATGATTTTTTTATTCTTCCAATGTTTTGGACTTTTTAATGCAACACCTTTAGATGTACTTAAAGATTTCCTAATTAAGTTATTTCTGAAGTAGTGCTGTTGTAGAATTAAAATGTTTCATTCAATAAATCCATTTATTATCTTCAATTTATTAAGATTTTTTCATAAAATTTTTATCATATGCCTTTGGAATACAAATACAAGTGTATTAAAAAAATTTACATATCTTATGTGTGATACACTCGTACAGAAAGGCTGAATGATTTGCTTTAGAGCTGTTGTCGCTTGGACACGTTTTTGCCTAATGGAGTTGCCTGTTCGCTTGCTTGAGTTCGAGTAGCGTGAATTTAAATTAAATTAAGTTAAATTAAATAAATTGTAACATTTTTATTAAGACCATTAAGAAGGCATCAGCCAGCCAACCGTTCGTATGAAACAAACGTGCATTAGCTTGTTTTGTGCTGTTCTTCGCTCTGGTTTGTTAAGAGTTTTCCTTTTTTCAAATTTTTTTATTCCATATACTAATATGTGACTTTGTTACAGATGTATGCTAGTACGGATGAGTACCCGGTTGGCCAACTCGTCGTAGAGGAGTCAAAGAATGGGTAAAAGAAAAACTACTCAACTGGTAATGCCAACTAGTTGGCAGATATTGTCCGCAAGCTAGTCTTGCAACGTTCAGTTTAAAATTGTTTATAATTTCGTTACAACAAAAAATACTACTCTTCGTATACAAGCAAATTAACTTCTTGTGGTCATGGTCCCTCAGTCTGTCACCAATTTGAATCATTCTGATACATTCCTGCTTGCTAAAATTGAGGTGATCAAAAGTTCTGTTACAATGTCTATTAAGACTTCTAGTATTAAATACTTTCTGAGCAACAAGTTCCACAAATTGTTATTGTAGAGCACATGTAAAAAAGAAACAAAGAAAAAAATGTAATAGGGACATTTCTGAGGATGTTGCTATTTACATGCTCATTAGTGAAAAGGTGGGTGGCAGTGTCGCTCTTGTTGTCATATATGAACTTAGCGGCCATTTGTTCGAAAAAGTCTTCACTGATCTGTTTGAGCTGTCACCAACAGGTCATCAATGCTTTAGCACTGTCATACATTGGTCTTGCAAGATGACGAAAGACATGGCCAACCGGGTATTTTATTGGATGTGGGTATGTGTGTATGATAACACACACATCTCATGCATAGCGCTCACTCAAGTGTTGCATGTGAATCCTAAAGCGTTCAAATCTGAAAGGGTTTAGTGTTCCGCATACGTTTCACATAACACTTCAAATCAATTGAAATGTTGATATGTCGACCACTTATACGGAGCACACGCACACACATGAACACATAGTCACATATTGCTTTAAGAACTTTTCGTAACGTAACGCAAGTGTTGCAACTTGCAAGTATGTTAGTTAAGTGTATCAAAATCTTGGTTGTTAAGAAGTGTAAAGAAATTGAAAAAAAACGAGTTGTATAAGAAGAATAAGCTGAACATGTTTTAAGAACAAGAGGACGATATAAAACAGCAGCTCTTAATATTAGTTGGGGCATGCCACTTACTTGTGATGAATAAACACATTTGTTTTGAATTAGAAAAAACTTTAAATTAAATTAAATTTTTTCTAAATTGTAATTTAAAAGACTATTTTTTGATAATTATTTCTTTTTCTTTGCAGATTTATTTATTTAGAACTTTATGCTGGCTGCTTGTTATTACAAGTTTATTGAGGTGAGTTCGCCATTATCATGAAAAAAATATATTTATTTTTATCACGCAATTTTGACTTTTTTAACATTTTATTTAGTATTTTGAACTTAATTTCTTGTTGGTAGGTCCTCATTTGTAAGCTGTAATGAAATGTTTCGGCCAGTAGGCTTTTGGGAGGGTTTATTATCTTGGCGCGTTAAAATATTATTTCGTAAATATAAAACAGGAATTCAAGTGTCCTTCAAAATGCAACCGCTTCGCCGCGTTTTTATGATGTTGTTGAGAATATTGTTGTTGATGATGTTGTTGATGATAACGACGGCGACGTTGTTGCTGCTTGTACTTGAAACAACTCGGGTTACCTCTTAAATGAAGTTTGCTACAGTGTGTTTAATTCTATACAAATTTTTTTTTAATATATTTTTAGGGTTTGAGCTGTTGAGTTTTCTCCACCCTCCAATTTAATCGTTTCTTTTTCAGCAATCATAGCTTTTACATAACACTTTTGGAATCTTGATTTTTTATTTTGACACCCTACACAAAATAGATTCGTATATGTCGATTTTGATAATGACTGAAGCAAATTATGCTGGTCAATAGTGATTTTATTGCAATTCCCATACATGTGATAATAAATATTATAGCCAAATAACACCATATAGCTCCCAAAAAAATAATTAAACAAATTCTAATGCCTGATCCTGATAGTTCCCGACTTTATTCCACATTAATATAGTGAATCGGCATTTAAAATTTTACATTTCAGGTATGAGATGGTGCTCAGCATTTTCACGTAAAGCACAACGAGAAACAATTTTGTGAACCATTGTAAATTTCGCTGTATGCGTCGTTTTGTTCCCTTCTTGGAAAAAGTGTAAAAAACTCCCCTTAAACAGCGATGTACAAGGCTTAAATGTGCTACAAAAATATTTGCCATAAAATGCCACTAAAAGCCTTCAAAGATACTAAAGTTTAAAATTCAACTCGAATGCCAAAAATAAGTAAAAACTTAAAATGTTTTTAACTAATTTGAATGATGGGGGGAATAGGTAGGAAGTTCAAATTCCGGCTTGTGATCAGTACTGCCGCTGCAGATTTTTCGGGCTTTTCAGTGTTGTCGTAATTGTCCGGGCGAGGAACTCCGGTAACGTTTGGGTATCTCCAACCTGGTTTGTGCCATTTCTAAGTGGTTTGTGATTTAACTATGTGGTTTGACACCTTGAGGTCCTGCTATAGTTGCTTCCGCGCTTTCTTTTGGTTCTGCTGTTGTTAGTTGGGCTGGCACATTTGTTAGTGCTGCTGGTTCGCCGGCTGGTGTCTGTGCGATTGATAATGGCCTGAGAAGGTTGAGATGTGCCCTCTGGTAGGAGGAATAAGCAGCAGAAGAAAAAGGTGGATGATAATGTCGGTGGGATTAATAATGGTGGTGATTCCGTGATAGAGCTGAAAAGGGTCACTGGTTCATTGATGGAAGTGTCGCCAGCTGATGAAGTAGACAGAGTACTCGCTCGTAAGTTGACTACTATTTCAATGGAGTATGAGAATGAGCTTTTGAGGGGAAGATTGGACAACGGCAGCCCACCAGCAAGGTTTATTATGCCTTCGGCGGCTAATATTGCTGCTCCAATGGTGACTCCTGCTGCTGCCCCGGTGGTTGCACCCAAACCGATTGAGATGTGGTCGGTGGCAATTATGGAGAAGGTTGGTACTACTACATATGATGAGGTGTACTAGTACCTTCTCAGATGTACATGCCATCTAATGTCCTATCATGTTACGTCATGTCAAGGCATGCGGTATCATGTTATTTCATGTTTTGTCTTGTATTGTCATCTCATGTCTTGTCATGTAATATCATATCATGCCATGTGATGGCATGTCATGCGATATTGCTTCATATCATGTCATGCCATATCTTGTCATTTAATTTCATGTCCTTTAATTCATGACATGACGTGTTATGTAAAGATGACGTAACATAACACATACATTTAATTTTTATTTTTTTAGGTGAGCAAAACGTAAGAAACTTCATTCCCACTTGATATCTCACTTAGACACAAGTATGAAATGGTTATTTTCAAGTCGGCTTTGCTTAACTAATTTTCCCTACTTTGTTTCGTCTGCATTCGTTGGTTTGTGTATATGTCTTTGTGTAAATATCACAAGTGCTTTAAAGTAGCAGGATATAATCACAAATGTTTTTTTTCAGATTTCTCCTCATTCCTCTTACTGCTACACATCTCACTGCAACATGATATACTTCAAATATTGATTCATATTAAAAATGTGTGTTTCATTCTTTTGAAATTCTGTAAAAAAAAGTTGTCTTGGGTTACAGTTGTAAATTAAAAATAAATTTGTTAAAATAACAAAAATTTCAATAAACAAATAAAAATGACAATATCGTCATCATCAGCATCAGCCTTTTGCTCCATAATAGAAAAATATTGGCCAAAATGACGCCATTGTTTGTTTAACAAAACAGATGGTGTTTGTCGCACAAACCATTTAAAACGTATTTTTGTTTATTTTTTATATAGTTTTTTTTTCATATAATTTATTTAGTGTCATGAAAAAAACTAAATTTAAAACTTTTGACATTTAACGGAAAAAATGTACTTTGATCCTTTACCACTTTATTATGTTTTTTTTTCGTTTGCAAATGCAGTACAAAAGGCAGTTTGCGCTGCCTTGTGCGAAAGTGACAAATCGCGATTTCCTTATTTGGTTTTTTTTCTTCGTCAGTTTTCCTTTTTATTATTGCTTTAAAATTTTGTTTGATGGTGAAAGTTTATGTGGCAAGTAAAAAATCATGCATACAATTTTTCTTACATTTTTTTATAACATCCTTTATAATCTTTTTTAACAAATTTTACATATTTAACTTACAAGTGTATTTGTTGCATGTGTGTTCACCTTTGTATGCCCGCCGGAAGTTGGCTCAAGTATTGTTGAGTGTATGTGTGTGTGTGTTTGTGGATGGCTGTGTGTAAACAGCACTACAGCCGCCTATTTTAAACCACATTTATTTTCCTTGTTTTTCATCGTCTTTTTCTCAAAAGTAGTATCTTTTGTTGTAGACATGTGTGTAAGACAACTTTTCTAACGCACAAATGATCGCATTCGACATCATCTTTGTAAGCGTTTTTGTTGTTAAATAAAAACGCTTTGTTGCGTTTTGACACGTGAAGTTAATTTATTTTCATGTTATTATAAATGTAATATAATATTTGAAATATTACAGTGTGACTTAGAATTGGTAACTACCATTAGGCTCGAAGGACCATAAACAAGTTGGAATTGGAAAGCAGAGTTTGTGAACTAAGTTTAGGCACCAGCTGAATGAAAAACGTATGCTTTATAGACCCAAAAACTTGATACATACTGATCTGACAATTGCCGATTTAGCAAAAATTTAAAAAAATTTGCTACGGAAAGCATTTTATTAATATTGTTTTATTATGTATTAACGCATGGTCGGATCAAGTAAATAATTGGCAATATAAACTGAAACATTAGACATTTTGAATGCATTTACGTATTTTGTGTTATGTATCGAATTTTGGGATAACTTTCAATATTCTTAAGGTAATTTTGCAGCAATTTTGAATGTAAGTTAAATGTCGAATTTTCATAAGCCATTAAATTTTTTCAGAGTAGCTTCGATTTATTTGCGTGTTTTGGTAGCTTTGGTTGAAAAAATTGCTTTCTGGTGTATGTACGAAGATATGCCAAATTCGGAGTAACTTCGATGCCGATTTCTTTAGTGAAATGAAATATATTTGTTGGACTTTAGTTCTTTAAGTACAATTTTCGATATATATATTTTTTTCTTCAACAAATTGAAAATTTTTCGGAATAACTGAAGATTTGTTCCTTTATTTATTGAAATTATGTGTTTCCGGTCAATTTAAACTGATTTTGGTGCATTATCGATGAAGTCATATTAAATTCCGAATTTTCGGAGTATTTTAATTTTTTCGGAGTAACTATTTTTAAAGTTTTTGATTTCTTTCGTGAAACTATGGGCTTTTAGTGGACTTAGGTTACGCATTTTTGATATTTTTTTAAGTGTGTGTTCACTCTTGAATTTTCATAAAACCATTGTTTGAGGTTGTCAGACTATTTGCAATTTTTTCCAGTTTTGGATTTCTTCAGTGAGACTACGTGTTTCTACAGGATTTAGGGTACTTTTGACATATGTTCAAGCACAATAAATCTATTTTGGGACAATTAAAAAAAAACTCTAAAATAGCGTTCCGCAATATGTGAATAGCCCCCCAGTGACTGACTTGTAATTGGTTCTTATAGCCCAATTCAGTATCTCGATAAAACGTTACCTCTATAGACGGAAAGCACGCACTAATGCAATTCATCAAATCGTTATTATTTTTTAGTTTGAGTTTCGGGGTTCTTGTCATGCCTATAAAAAATTGGAAATAAGGTACTGCCAAGTGAAAAACCATAAGAGTTAAACAATTTATTTGGCCTGTATTTTTTGTTCAACTTATAATTATTCTAATGTGGCAATTCAAGCAATTATTTTATTGGACGCAATAATTTTTCATTTTCAAAGACAACGACCTAAATATGCTCTAAACTATTTAGCGAATACAAAACAAAGAAATCAGTCAGAAATTAGTCGGAAAACGTGTAAAACCAACATAGTGAATTGGGCTATTAATGAAAGAATCTTGATCGTCGATACAAAGAACGAATATTTCAAATGCAGTCTACTACGTCTGTTTTGAAAAATTCTCTTATTGAGTAACTTTACCTTAATGTATTTCTATATTCCGCAATATTTATTTTTTGTGGGCTAAGCTAACCTCTATGCCTGCCTTTAGTTGGTACTAATACCTCATCATTAACCATCAGGTTTGAACAAATTTAATAATATGTTTTTTAGGAAACAAAAATTCCCAAATACTAGTAATTTTTTAATATCCAGCTGTTTGCTGATATGGCATCCATAGTCACATCTCATATGTATCTAAAATGGTTTCATATAATAATAATTTATCATAACATACTGTTGCTAATTGATATCAAGATGCAGCACAAATAAAATTTTTACCTTTTTTTCTATATCATTGACGTTTCTAGTATCTCTAAGCACGTGTTATTTTAGCAATTGTTGTTTTTATTATTTGGTTAATATTATTTGGTACTTTTTTAAATTAAATTAATAGCAAATTTTTTGCCAATGGTGATTACTTAATATATAATTTGTTTGCTGTCATTGGAGTACTATGGAACTGGAATTATTTTAAGGCCTTTTGTTCTAAAAAATAACAAAAGGTTCTTATGCAAAAATAAAGTAAATAGTATGACGGTAAATAAGTTAGTATTATATTGAGAGAAGACAATCTTAAAACAATTTGTATATTTAAAAATTCTATTTAAAGCTTGAAAGAAGTTAGAAAAATTATTAGTTGTTTTGCTAATTAACAGCAGCAACATGAAACTTTTAATTTGTTTGGCTCTGACTTTGACCTCTGCTGCTGCCGTTGGCTTAAGAGATGAACAATTAAATGCTGAACTAGTGCCGAATTCCAGTACACATCGAAAATTCCCCTATCGCTGTGGTACTTCCTTAACTGATACCGACTATCTCTGGTGTGGATGTTCTATGCTCAACAATGAATTTGTAGCTATAGCCGCTCACTGCATCTCTACTCTGGACTCTGTTGTTGTATTCTTGGGTTCTAGTCTTCGGTCCCATGCTGATGTGGAACATGTAGTTGCCAAAAAAGATTTCATCATTCATGCTAAGTATGACCCCGTGAATGTACGGAATGACATTGCTTTAATGAAGATTCCCTTCACAAAATACTCTGATAATGTTAAGAATATTAGATTGCCTGCCACTAGCAAATCTTCCCGCTCTTATGAGGGTACAAAAGCTTGGGCTTCTGGATGGGGACTGGGAACGAATCTTAAAACCAAAAAAAAGATCGAATTGAATTGGGTCCCCTTTAATATAATTAGCAATGAAAAATGTAACAAATATTTTTCGATATTGGGGATACCAGAGAGCATGATTTGTATTGATGCTTCTGATGGTGTTTCTCCTTGCGATGGTGATTCTGGCGGTCCATTAGTTTTAGATTCTAGCAAAACTCTACTGGGCATACAATCTTTTGTATCTGGAGGTGGCTGCTATAATGGCTATCCGGCTGTCTTTACTCGTGTTACCAACTATTTGGATTGGATCAAAGATCACACTGGCATTTCTAACTAAATTAATTATATTCGTTATCGTTAATTAAAAGTGTATGAGAAATAAATCATGGCAAATAAACAAAAAACTATTGAGTTATGCATTTAATTTTTGGAAAATCTTTAGATGCTGCTAAATTTTATATATAAACATGGCACTCACTGTACCATATATTCGCATAACTCATGCCATCATACTCTGCTCAAATATTATATCGTGTGGTAATAACTGCGCTCAGAAAATATCCCAAGGCTGACTATAAATGTCATAACACGTTACTTAGAAGGAGGTATTATCAAATCCTAAGGCACACGCACACATGTCCCACTATCTTAGCACAAAAAAAAAAGAAAAACCAAAAGTTTTACAAAACGAATTTATTGATAAACTTAAATAGCATTCTAAGGATGATCTTCAAAGTTAATTTAATAACCCTTTCTTTAGTTTTTCTATACATATCGTATAGGTTTTGTATTGGTTTAAATTTATGTTTTTTATTTCATGTAATTTTGGTGTTTTTACTTTAAACTGATTGTCTGACTAAAACAGCAAATGGAGTAACTTTATATCTTTCAAATGCTACCGGGAGTACAATATTTAATATGATGTGTCTTATAATATTTTTCTGCCATTTGCACGCAAAAACTAAACATTGAAGCAACTGCTTAGTGCAGAAGTCGCCAAACTGTTTTAAGCATAAAATGGGCTTTCAGCTGGCTAAATACGTTTAGTCATACTTAGGCTCTTGATCTTGCGATTAGTTTGTGAAAAAGTGAAATACGTCGAGATAAATTCTTCAGCTCTCGATCGTCTAATTACGACCAGCAAATACTACGATCTGACAACATAAAAGAGATATTTCGATTATATTCAATTGGATTAAAGCTTCCTGATCGGGAGATAAATTTGTGGCGTCGTTATCTCTTTTGTCAATCTGTCGAGCTACTCTGACTTCTTCCGACAGCCTTCAGTTGATGTTGCTGCTGGTGAAAACGAGAAACTGCTCAAAATATTTATATGAGAGTAAATATAGTTAGAGCGAGAGATGTCGACGTTGCTGTTTGTTACAACCTAGCATATGTTTTCTACTGCACCGTTATTCGTTTTCAGCTTTAGCAACATCAACAGAACCCACTGTGCTTACTAGCCTTACGATCCTTAATTCGGTTTTGTTTTTGTATCTGCTCTTCATGTTTCTGTGCGATTAGCATCGACTTTGGGTCTCCCTCTTCGATAAGAATTCTTGATTGGAGTCTACTCAGAGATTACCTTCTGCGCCCCATTTCAAGGAATACTTGTCGATTTATTTGGGTTTCCTCCAGTTAAATACGATCTTTACGCCAGTTGTTATTTCGTCTTACCACCTCACGATTCCCCGTGATCCACATCAACTTCATCTTGGGAATTATTTTTTTAATTGATGATTTTATTTTGAATCCAAAAATATTTGTATATTCGGTCTTAAATTTTGTTCAATTTAATTTTTCAATTAAATTATTTTTTTTAGAAAAAAAGTCTGTAATATGACGGCTACATTAGCTCTTAACACAAATGATCTAACAACCATGTTAGAACATGAAGAAATCATTAACATGAGCAGTCTGCACTTAACATTAACATGATGTGAGGTGTTATTGTTAGTCATTTCATGTCTAATGTAGACTTAGGGTAAGAACTGAAAAGACAAAGAAAATTTTTTGAATTGTACGGAAGGTTGAACTAAGATCACGATCTCATCACTGTCCTTTTACATCACGGCCCTTTTACTTTAGTCAATTCGGCTGAGGCAGCCTGTAGCTTATCAGCTTTCAATTCGGCAGAGGTACCCTGTAAACTTTAGTTTTATGGTTAGGAAATTAATTAATCTTATTAGGAACTTTCATGATATTTAATTTCTTAAAATAATTTTTAAGATTCTCATAACGGAAAAAATTACCAACTCGTTTTGGATGTTATTTACTCCCAGATCCCAGCCGTTGTTTGTCGATGCGTGTGTCCATCTATTTCTCTCTTCTTTTTCACTAAACTCTTTGGAGTAATTTTTTTTTACATACTACTTATTTCTTTGAAATATAATTGATAAAATTTACGTAATTTAGGGGCAGTTCAGGTGATACAGAGAGGTTTAGAAAATTTCTATGGAGCTGATAGCTTCTACTGAATATTTGTTAAGAAGCGTCTGCAGGGGAGAGTGTTAAAAACGACGAAGATGTGTCCTGTAATATGTGAACAGACCCTTAAAAATCGTTCATGTTTATGAATCAAATATTACTAAAGACACTTTGGCCCCGATATCAACTACTTTGTCGACCACTGGTCTAGTGCGATGAAATGTATTTATCGTTAACAAAAGTCGCAACCCCTTTTATTTAATTTTTTTCTTTTGCTTTTTGGTAGACATGAGAAATGAAAAAAGCAGCTGAAAGTATATTTTTAATATTTTACATACAAACTTGGTCTTTGTCGAACACCCCCTCCCCTTTTCTTTCCAGGTTGTAACAACCAAGGAGCTTGGTGTGTGTGTGTGTGTGAGCGTATGTCCTGTTTGTGTGTATATGCCTAACTGTGTTTCTATGTATTTGTGTGTGCTTGTCACATCAACGTCATAAACATTATCATCATGGACCTAACTAATGTTTTTGTGTTGTAAGAAATAGAACTAACCGTCGTCATCCGCATCATCATCGTTCTCATAATCATCAACATCAACATCATTGTCATCATTATATTTTAATAGAATAGTGAATGGAAGATGTTTGTTCGTTTGTTTGCAGAAAGAAATAAACCAAAAGATAGAATTTATCCAATGTACACTAAAAGAAATGGTTACGAATATTTCAGTAACTTTTGGGAGGGATGAAGGTTACTTCAACAATTCCATTCCCTAAAATCAATTATTTCTCTTGCATGGCTTTTTGAAAAATTGTTGTTTCATTTAATGTACTAGGTAGAAACCTGTATTCCTTTGAATTTAAAGACAAGTTCTATCTATACTCGCTGAGCCATAGCTGATGATTTGACTAGACAATAATCTAAGATCACTTTAAAAACTCAGCTTAAGAGTCCTCGCAAAAGATACATAAAAAGTTGTGGAAACTTGTGTTTTCATTCATTTCCTTTAAATGAAAAACTCAACCTTTTTTTTGTAAGTGTAAATATTCTAAAGTGTTTTGTACAAACATTCAATATCACATATTTCTCCTTTTAACTCCTTTAAACAGCTGCTTTAAAAATTATTTCACTTTCCACTGATTTCATTGTGACTTCTAACGCGGATTGCTTAAAACGGCGAGGGAGAAAACACTCTCTCACACACATCAATTTTTCATCGTTTTCCAAATAATGTTTGTTGTTGTTGCTGCTATTGTATAACACATTTTTGTTGGTTAATTCCTCTGGGAACCACAATATTATTTTAAAGATTTCTGTACTCATGTTCCTGCAAATAAATAGACTTTTTGGCAATTCTACTTTAAGTTCTTTTACTCCGACAATTTTCAATGTAACACACAAAAAGTTAACAACAAATTAATGATGCTAAGGATTCTCTCAAATAAATAAATAAAAATTATGTCCTGGTTGTGTGTTCGGTTGAAACGGGGAGGTGGGTGGGTGCTTGGGTGGGTGTTAACAGCTACAATTGCTTATAAATTAAATTAATGACTTGTTGTAGTTGTTGCTGCTGTTTATGTTCCCGTATGTAGCAGATACTTCTGAGAGTATTTATGTGAGTGTGACTGATTTTTGCCACCCTTCTTCATTCTTGCTATTTTTGGAAAATTTGAATAATTGTATTTGAATTAATGTCTTTGCCTGTTTTATGAATTAAATTTTAAATATTTTCGTATAGTCGATTTTATTAAAGCCCAAAATTTTATGTTTAAATTTGCAAGTGTGTGTTGTTTATATGTATAAAATTATAGAATAAATTAGTGCTTTAAAAGGATGTGCAATGGATATGCTAACGTGTTCATGTTCGCCATTGAATTGTTTTATTTTGTTTTTAATTGGTTTTTTTTTTGTAATTCTGTAATTTCAGCTCATTTTATATTAGTTTTTTAATATAGTTATAGTCAACGGACGACGACACAATCGATTTTATGATGATTTTATTCATAATAAAGTGAAGTTACCTGATTTTTGCAAAAATTGCGAATATTTACGCTGTAAACTATGTAAAAAATAATGTTAAAATATTTTAAAGCAGGATAAAGCTCCAATTATTTAAATTAATTTTTAACAAAATTGGATGAGTCTTTCTCAAGTTATAATAAAATCGGGGGAGCAGAGCAGTCTCTTCAAAACAATTTTTTTTTGCAAAAGTCAGCTTATTTTATTTGTTGTATAGGTGGCTTTTTGATCAGCTAATAAAAATGGTTAGTTTTTGCTATTTTCGTTTTATTATTCGTGGACGGACACTGAAAGTATAGTAAAATATTTCAACAAATAAATGCATAAATTTGAAAATGAAAATTTCTTTAGCATGATTTAATATATTATAAATAAATGTACATAAGCTTTGTTGTGTAATACTGTTCATTATGTGTTAAAAACGAAGAACTAAAATACTGTTTATACACTCTTCATACAAAATGACGTTTCCGTAATGCATGCTGTTGATTTTCCACATTAAGACAGTATGGCGCATATTCAGAAATCATCACTAAGTGTTAACTTTTTTAAGTACATATTTAAGTTATTCATAGTTGGCTACAATTAAGTTATGAGTTAAGTCGAACTGTATTGGTTTATATCCAAAGAAATTTAATTATTTTTGGCTTGATTTCGGTTTTAATTTAATTTTTCAATTAAATTATATTTTTATTTAGACATATATGTGAAGCATGTAGACAAAGAAAATTTTGACAGCGCGGAGGGTTGAACTGACGTTTCCATAGCTCCCGCTAATCTCATCAGAGTTCTTTATCGCTTAGACCACTCGACCAAAGTCGGTGGTTTGCAGTCAAGAGTTGAATCTAATCTACTTTTAATCAATTCATACTGTCAGTCAAATGTAACGTTCAATACACAAAAATTTAAAAAAATCGAAAAATATAATTTTATTTCAGGATCCAAAGAATGAAGCCAAAACTACAATATGAATCCTACCTTCTCATATTATTTCTATTAGTTATATTGGTAAGCAAAACACACACACACAAAATGTACACTTAAAATGAGAATCACACACAAATTTTTATTAATAAACATTTTCCAGTATTTCATGAAAAAAACACGTTTCATAATTTTTATGTGAATAATTCTGAAACCTTGGTATGTCCAATAGAGGCTTCGAAGAGCTCAGATTTTTGTAATTTTTAAAATATATATCGATATATCGACTCTAAACTATCAAAAGTTAGAAAAACTGTCGATATATCGACGATACCATGGTGATATTATCAAAGTTTTATAGTTCTCAGAGGAAGCACTAATAAAACAAAACAGAATTTTATTTCATAGTTCAATAAATAATAAAAGTAAAATCCTTGTAACATTTCAATATGAGAAAAATATGTGAGTTCAATGATTTTAAATCCAATTAAACAAACTGGCTATCGCTGAAAGAAATGTCTAGCAAAACAATATTAGTGGATCACTTACTATCGATTATTTTCAAAAATAAATAGATTGCGGAATAAAAACAGGGATAGCCATGAAATAAATTTAATATCGATACTATCGATAGTGCCACCGATAGTTTTCCACCTCTACCTTGTAGTGTTTGCCATAAAACTTCTGAAAAAGATTTCCTGTGCCGATTTATTATAACAATGTGCAATTAAACTTCCCCCTAAAATTAAAGATAGACGTAAATTTGTAAAGCACTTATACAGTCGTTAGAGCTTTGTTCGTTTTTTGTTTTATATTGTGTTATTATATATGTCTCTATGTACGTATTAATAAAATACTATTTAAGAAGTATTGCCTTTAAATGAATTTAATAAATAACATTAAATTAATTTAAAAAACCCCCGAAGTAAGTAGATGATAACTTCAAAACTGCTGGACCGATTTCCTTTCTTCAAACATGAATGAAGTCACCTTTCAAACAAAATTTACTAATTTAAAATCGATCTAGCCGTATGGGAGCTACGGTGTCAGACACACAGATTAAAGAGGATAATGCTAGAAAATAGGTAATGATTTCTAAGCGGCTGGACCGATTTTCTTCAAACATAGCTAGGAACACTCTCGAAATCAAAATCGGTCCAGCCGTTTAGGCTCCAGGTAGCAGACAGGCATACAGCTACACAGATACACACTACAAACTTAGATACACACTACAAACACCCCTCTTTTTTGGCCTTGGGTAAAAACAGTTTTTTTTATCAAAAGCATAGTTTTCTAATATTTTTATTTTCTACCAAAATAAATGCCCATAAAGGAAACTATTTGTAAAGGTCATGACAGTTTTAAAATTAGCCACGCGTAAGTATGTAGTTGTACGAATACCACCCAAAAATATGCAACAAGAAATATGAATATGAAAATAAAAATAAACTCACGTATACCACCCACCACACAGTTACAATACGGTCACGCTGAGATTTAATCGTTCAACAAAATTTCATGATTTTGGGACATGAACCCAAAATATAAAAAACCAACAAATGCAACAAAATATTTTTTTACAAAAATAAAATAGTGGCACGAATTATTAATACACATTCCGAACATTTTCACACATCCATACATACACACATGTACCCCGTAGGCCGAGATATACTCAATACATTTTCAAAACAGGTATTTATAAACGACGTCAAATTGATGACAGTCCAAGCCAACGGCGTATTCGAACAAAGGGCACACATGTCGCTGACGACAACGTTGGTAACATGGTACTAAAGTTGTCATCAATTAATAATAATAAAATTTAAAAATGTAATAATCGAATCGAATCCACAACCTCCGCACTGATGGGCGAACACGCTATCTACTAGCGTACTAGCGATGCAGTTGTTATTCCTGTTGTCGACACAAGAAATGTACACACAACAGCTTCGATGCATTTGTTACTCATGTTGTCGTCAATAAAACAGTACACAGTACAACTTCGATGCAGTTGTTTACTTTTGTGGTCGTCAATAAAACTGTACTGACGACAACTGTGATGCAGTTGTTTCCAATCTTGTCGTCAATAAAGGTTTTTACTATATACATATTTTCCTAATCTTGTCAGAACAAATTCTTTATGCACGATAACGTATACCACCTTGTCGCCAAACTTATTTCGAAATGTATTTTGTAGGCGACAAGGTATTGATTGTCTTGAAATTGTCGTCGGTAACAACTGGGACTGCAGGGTAGAAGCACCAAAAAATCTGATATATGTTAGGTGTTTATATGATTGTGTGTGTATATGTTTATATTTGACCAAAGCATTGACATATTTATGGAGTGGAATTAATTTCCACATCCATGACAAATATTTCTTTAACTTTTGCAACAACTTTTTGTAACGTTTCTTTACAAGTAATTGAACAACGTGATATTCCATAAAACCATAAATATATGGACATTGATAATGCAGGGAGTAGAGCATTTACTAGATATCCTTTTTTTCAAGTATAGATTTGAAAAAATGCCTGTGAGCAAAAGCGTGCTGCATGCAGCAACTATGAGGCAACTAAAATTATAATGGACATAAAAAACGAGACGAATTTAAATGTGCACGTGTTTGATATTTTTATATGTATCTATTGGAGAAGTATGTAACTTGTTCGTGGTAAAATTACCAATAAGGAAGGAACATGTTTAAGGAAGGAGTTGTAGAGCTTTGATTTATAATGTGTTAAGGAAAAGGTCTTGCAGTTCTAAAATAATTTTTACATCGAAAATAGTCCTTTAAACTAAATTCCATAAAAGTTAGAGAACTTTGTTTTAAGACTTTTAAATTACTAACGAACTTTTTTAATGATTCAGGACACAATTTATTTATGAAGCTTTTCATATATTGTTATGTTTCAGCTACACATGCATACAGACTGCACTTGCAACCAAACAAAAAATGTATTGAGCTATAAACCTCACATTAAATTTAATACATATGTACTAGAGTATTCATTCGGTTAATCGTTAATCTCTTAACTGGTTAATTACTACCCGATTAACTGATCGGTTAATTTAAAATTGGCTATTTTCGATTAACAGTTAAACCGGACTATTTCCGTCGATTAACCGATTAACTGACGTAACAATTTTTTTCATATTTTGTAGTATTATCATAGAAAACATAGAAGCCTGACTGGTCGCAAATAATTGTCAGAAACCTAAGTCGCATGTAAAAAAAAAACTCTTAAGTATGTATTAGAAGAACGTTTTGTATTAGTATTGGTTTAAATAAAAATTGTACAAAAAGGATTTTACAAAATTTATATATTTTATTATACATGAACTTTTAGTTATTATATTCGAAATTCATTTTGCATTAATTAATGAAAATATGAATTTAGAATAATTTTTAATAACTTTGAGCTTAAAAAATGTTGAGTTGTGTAAAATTTTTTTTGCATTTTTTCTATTTGGCACTAAAACAATATATCCCAAATATGTATTAACAAAAATGATATACTGCTGAATAAAAAAAATAGTTGAAAACTTCGATAAATTTCAACACACAAATGTCGAAAAAATTAAAAAAATATTCTAAAGTTACAGAAAGAAGAAACATAAAATTTATCATAAAACAAATGAAAAAATAAAATAAAATAAAAATAGTGTTTGTGTGTGCAAAAAGATACACTTTACCGCCTTGTAAAGTGCAAAAATTACGCTCACTGATGTGTGTTGAATTACCTCTCTCAAGTTTGTTGAATGAACAAGACCTATACGTGAGGAGAGAATTTTTTGACGGGCCGAGAGTTGGAAATCTACGTATTAGTCTACGTTATAATACCGTATTTTTTGTGTATTTAATTGTTTAATTATTTGTTTCGTCTCATATACAAAAGGTATGTGTTTAGAAATTATTTTTCATAAAAAGAAAGAAGTGTGTTCAGTGATCTTAAATTAAGTGAAACTTTAAAATCTTTGGACGTGGCTATAAAAGAGTTTAGTAAAGACTCTGGTACTCTAATTGAACTTAGGAAATTATTAAGATTTTTTTATTTAATTAAAAATCTAAGGATTAGATTTAATGAAAGAAGAATTCAATTATTGCACGCCTCATAAGCGAAGCGTTGAGGTGGGTACTACTCTCACTTCACGTGAAACTACTGATTTTTCAAACTTAAAATAGAGCCATTATCATATATTGCACTTGTAAAAAATATATACACACATATTAATTAAAATACTATTTTTAGCACTCGTGATATTTTTAATGTCATTTTTATTATTTAAACTAATTAAAAAAATGTTTAAAAAAGTTCTGTCTTGGACGTCTGTTTCTCTGTATGTACGGATCCTGTATGTGGTCACGATAACGACCGAAAGACTTCACTAATGGAGTATTTTTTGTTTTGTTTTACGCTTCAGTATAATTAGGAATAGAAGCCTATTTAATTTCACGGTCTAAATGAGATTATGAGGCGTGCACTGTTTTATTTTCCAAACTATTTTATACCTCCACTCAGGAATATATCCTTCTAGCAACAGTGTTTTAAAATACAGATACAATAACAAAAACTAAGGAGTTCAAAAATGAATTTTTTTTGCAGAACGCTCGTCGCTGAGCTCAGCTAGCATGATTCAGATGATGACCTGACAACAGAAGAAACTATCGATAGTAATACAAGAAATGAATTAAAAGAATTAACCGATACATTGATAAGTGTTAAGAATGTTATGAAAGAGTTTTTCCAAGTCAAGTTTTATCAAAACTAAAGAAGAGATTCTCGTAAATCCTAATTAAACATTTAAGCCAAATTATTTCCTGAAAGATAGTTTTAGAAGATTTCCTTAAATTATTGAAATAACTGATATAATGATCTCACAAACTTGTTAATTCTTTAATGAATACATATTTATGATTTTTTTTTGCTTGCTTTAATTCAATAATTGTTATTCTTTGTTATATTATTGTTTTGTTTTTACTAATAAACTTACAATAATAAATAATTTATGCATTCTTATTTGTTGAAATTATGTATTTGATTTATGAAAAAACTTTATTAATATCGAAATTAACCGATTATTAACCGATTGAGCCATAACCTCGATTAAGTAATCGAGCTATTAACCGATTGAATCAGAACCCAGATTAAATGAATCCCCTAATATGTACAAACTACACAGCGTACATATGTAAGTCCCCGATCCCTAAAGGAAGCTTTGATTCATGCATGTACAATACAAAACTATTTTTGTATTCATAACGAAACATCAAATAGCCCTACAGCTATTTAACCACAAAATATTGAAAAACAAAATATCCTTCGAATTTAAAATGTAGCAAAAGCAAATATTGTGTCGAACATGTATGTGAATGTTAAATGCGAATACATATTTAATGCACAAAAATTGAGTAAATCTTTAACAATATTTCTATAATTCTTTGCCAGAATTTCAGTTTGACTTTCGTCATGCGAGAAAATGGAACATGTTAACAAAAACAAGCCCTCAATGTTGGTTAACTTATTTGGCTTAACTGTCAAATCAAAAATTTATCAAAATGGAGTTTTTCTCAGAAAACCTGCACAAACACAGACGCACACACACATACACATATGCATAAACTAAGTGAATAGTAAAAGAGAAATAAATAAATAAACTCATGTTCAAGGGGAGCAAAAAATAGCAGGAAGAAAAGGCGCATGCTCCTTTAAAACAACGACCATTGCTGATGAACTGCAACAAAAACAAAAATGCTCCACTATGAACTTTTAAAAGCTTTCGTGTCTCGACAGCAAGTATTTTGGTTGTAGCTCTTACACACACTTAGGAAAATATATAAAAATAGAGCAGTGGTGGCCAAACATACACCATCTTATTTTTTGTTTGTGTAT
This sequence comes from Panzeria rudis, assembly GCA_956483635.1. NCBI lineage: Eukaryota > Metazoa > Arthropoda > Insecta > Diptera > Tachinidae > Panzeria > Panzeria rudis. The sequence continues at coordinate 4,655,270 of OY101449.1, forward strand.
GTACTTCGCGGCTACATAGATAGGCTGTATCCCAGCTAGCATTTTGTATCATAATCGAATCGTTTGAGAATCAGCATTACGGGCAAAATAACCGCATATGAGCTCATTTTTCGATCATAAATGATTCCCTCGTTGTGAGAAAATGGTACCCTACAGATGAATCATCGCAAAGAATCATTTATGATACGTTTTGCTGATTCATTTCTGAGCAATTTTCTGGTAGTAGTTATAATCATTGGGGAGTCTTTTTCGTCTCATTTTTCAATCGTAAATTGTATAGTTTTTGTATCATAAACTAATCTTTTGGAAATCAGCATTTGAGTTCATTTTTTAATCATAAATGATACCCTCGTTGTGAGGAAATGGTACTCAACAGATGAATCATCGCAAAGAATCATTGATGATACAAGTTTCTGATTAATTTTGGAAAAGTTATATAAAAAACTTATAATAAAATAATGTTCTCCCCGCGACTTTAACGAGACGACTTAACAAAAATTCAAAATAATTAAATGTTGAAGCCATTGCTTCATTGAAAGTAAAAAAGTTTACCGCTTCTTTACATTTTGTTTCTTTACATTTGTTCCTGTATTTTCAAGAAATCCTTATTTGATCATATGGATGAATCATATGTGAATCCTTTTTCAATCGCCCAAGTGATAGATCAGTTTTTAATCATCAAAAGTGATCTGAGAAGAATCATTTAGGAGATTTTTGTAAAAAATAATCACCCAAATGCTAGCTGAGATATCTTACACACAGTGTACGTGTGTTGATGGTAAACAAAACAGCCTATACTCGCGAGCATAGGAAATTGAGAGAATGGCCACCACTGAAATAGAGAGTAGATTTATATTTATATGTTTGGTTGTGTGTGCATGTAAAGAAATTAACGTTCCAAATTGTTTAAGTGTTAGTAAGTATCATCAAGACTCTGCTTTTTTTTCGTACTCATCCAATAAAAACAAAAGAAGTTTTTATCGTATTCGATACAGTTCAATTATGTGCTGTTTTTTCTTTCTGATTTTAGTTTAAAAAAAAATAATAATAATAAGCTGTGCAAAGGACATGCGTAAATCAAAATGTCGACGTTTTAAAAAAGTATTCAAATAAAAACTTGATTTCAAGCTTTAAATTTAAGAATATTTTGGCAACCCAACTTTAATAGTGAGAGGCAATTAAATTTTTTTTCTCAAAGAAAAGTTAATTTAAAAATTAAAATTGTTTGCAAGAAAGAAATAAATGAGAAGTGATATGGGAGACTCTCAGTTCATGTTTAAATACATTGTACAACGCAAAAAATAACTTTTAACGACTGGATCTGGCAGAGCGCATCAAAATAATATATATGTGGGGAGTTAAATTCCCTCTTTTTCACATTCTTATAGTGAATCGGTATAGTAAATCTTATACGCCTTACGTTGAAGGTATAAGATGTGTTTATTATTAAAATACCACGAGGAAGATTTTGTGGAATATTCTAACCTTCTCACTCTTCGCGATATCGTTTTTTATCTCTTTCTTAGAAAAGATACAAAAAACTCCCTTTCAGCGGCGCTATAGTGGGATGAAATGTTCTACAAAAATATTTACCATAAAATCCTACTAAAAGTCTTTAAAGGCTTTCAAGCTCCAGGCTCTATTTGAACGTCAGAAATCATTAAAAACTTGAAATATTTTTAAGGGTTTATTGCGTAATTATTCATAGTTAGTACGCAGCATAAGAAAGCTTGTAAGCCTTACGTTTATGGTATAAGAAGTGTTTAGCACTTTTTGTTAAAACACCACAAAAAATATTTTTGTGGAACATTTTAACCCTTTAACGTTCCGTTGCATTGGTCTTTTTGTCCCTTTCTTAAAAAATAGAAAAAACTTCCCTTCAGCGGTGATATAACGGCCTGAAATGTTCTACAAAAATATTTGCCATAAATTCTACTAAGGGTCTTCATGCTCTAGAGTCAACTTGAACGCCAAAAATCATTCAAAACTCATAATTTGCTTAAGGGTTATTATCGTCCGTATTCATAATTAGCATATGAAATATTGTGAGCTTTACGCTTAAGGTATAATATGTGCTCAGAACTTTAATGGAAAACACAAAGGGGAAAATTTTTACAGACCATTTCAGGCCGCTATATCGCCTCTGAAGGAGAGTTATTGGGCCCTTTTCAATGCAGGATCAAAAAGACCCATACAACGAAGAGTTAGAGAGTTAAAATATTCCACAAAAATGTTCCTCGTGGCGTTTTACATAAAAGTGCTGGCACGTCTTATATAGACTTACAGTATTTCCTATGCCGTCACAATAGGTATATGCATGTCAAAACGGAATCTTATTGATACTACTTGATTGCTTGCGTGCAGTAGGCAGCCACGTATACCATAAGTATATACAAACAGACGGTGGAGAGATTTAACTCCCCACAAAATGAATGTAAAATCTACATGTTGCAACGTTGATTGGAAATTATATAAAATTTATGAGAAATAATTTGTTGTTTAAGTGTTTATTTGTTTTCTTCATAGCAACAATGCACTGTTGTGCTGAGTTGTGTGACTTGTTGTTGTTTATTTTGATGTTGGTGTTGTGTAAATGTTAATAGCCGACAAACTTCGCATTTCCAGCAAAATTTTCCTGCTGATGATTTAAAATTACCATTGCTTCATATTAAATTTGAGTGAACAATTATTAACCTAACCTTAAATCTCTTTGATTTATTATTTTTACATTGTTAAAACAACATTGTTTGCAACGTGATATTTAATTTTAAATCAACATAACTATAATTTTAAAGCGGTTTGGCCTCCATAAAAAAAAGTTGTTCCTGTCACCCTCTAGAATGAAAGATAGATAGCCAATGAAGTTTCTAAATCAGGAAAATTTTTTTGTCACTGCCCAAAACACAGCACTTTTTGTTTTTTATATATAGCGCCGCCATTTAAAGTTCGATCACATTGCATCGCACATCGCTGTTCATGGATTGAACATAGCTTCATTTTTGCATTTGGTGACTATTTCAACCGAAATCAAATTCTGAGCGCCACTTATGCCATCTCGGAGCCTTATGTCCAATTTTTGCACGTGGATAGAAAGTCGTTCTAAGACTTAGTATGTCTAGCGAAATTACGCCCCTTTTTCTTTGTTCACATAAAAATTAATTTAGACTGGGTAGATTCCGGGAAGGTAGATTAGGAGGGAATGCAAATGGCATAAGTGGCACCTAGTATTTGATATCGGTTTCAAAAGCTACCAAAGGCAAAAATGAAGCTATATTCAGGCCATGAACACCGATATGCGGTATGATGAGATCGGACTTTAAATGGCGGCGCAATATATAAAATGTTAAAAGTGCGGTATTTTAGGGCGTGGAAAAAACTTTTACAGTTCTAGAAATGTCGTTTATATATCTTTTATTCTAGGGGGTGACTGGTGCAAATTGTTCTGTTTTTATTGGGATCTGCTTAGTCTAAAGTAATTTGTATGTGAAAAAGAAAAAACCGGGGTAATTTTGTGGCGTGATATAAAAGTGAGTATATTAAAAGCCAGATAAACAAAGAGCTTTCTTGTCACGTGCAAAAAATTGGACAAAGTCGTATGTCGCATCACTGCAGTATGTGTGCTGTATGAAACCTTGCAGACAAAGTAACTAGTATGTACTTAGAACTATACTAGTTGCTTTTTACTTCAGACTAGTTGCCCATATGTCCTTTTTTATATATCGAACTATCGATTTTAACATTAGGTTGTCATAGGAGCCCAACTAGTTCATTTGTATACAGTTATATCCCAGTTGGAATCCTAGTTGTTGTAAACTAGTGCTCTTACTAGTTTGTTTATTTAGATTTTGTAACTCTTAAAAACACACATTCATTATATTTCAAGGCAAGTACTCAACCCACTGAGCCACTTTCTGTTTATATTTTTAAGGGCTAAAAATATGTTTTATATACAGGTCGTATACCTGAAAATGTTGTCCTTTTTTGACTAGTATCGTTATTGTCTCGATACAACTAGTAATATGATTGTTTTTTTTTACTAGTATCGTTACTAGTCTTGCTAGAAATAGGAATATGACTGTCCTTTTTTGACCAGTAACATTACAACTAATAATATGACTGTCCCAAAGCTTATCTAGTTGTAAATTTAGCTGCTGGGAAAATTTCAATTTTTGTTAATTAAGTTTCCTCACTTAATTGGGAATAAAATCCGCATTTGTCCATCGATTTTAATGATTTATGGCTTATTTTATTCATAATTTATTTAGCTTTCTGATATGAAATCAGTATGTGAAAATGTTACCTCTTAATTTTTTATGGGTTATCGAAAATGAAAAAAAGTTTAATTTTGTTTGCATGAAAAAAAAATAAATTTTTCACCGATAATTTCTGATCAACTCCGAAGAAGCAGTTGGAGATATAAAAAAATTTTATATAATTATTTTGTATATTTTAGTAGTTTAAATATTCCAATCAGTCAAACTGTTCTCGAGTTAGGGAGAAATATACTGATGTACATAGTGGAACTATTAGTTTTGCCGGTAAAAGCTGAGCCCGATAGAAAAAAAGTTTAAAAGGGATTTGAGTTCAGCGCATTGAAATTTGTATATTTTACATATTGTTATTTAAAGGCTTGAAAATTATTATTTTTTGCAGGGCAGTGTAATTATAATTACCGAGAAACGATCTATTAATATTTGATGCTTTTAATACAATTAATTTCAGAATTTAAGCAATTAAGAAACATACCAATAAAAAGTAATGTTGAATACAATGACAACATTTTTTTGCTCGAGATCTCTTTGCTTTAACGGATTTCCGTCATTTTGAAATTGCTATACCCCCGTATTTTATTAAATTAATAAAATAAAATTTATGAATAATAACCAGGATTTTCTTAAATAAATAAAACCGAAATCTCCCGCATGGAAAATAAGCTAGGAATCACAGGAAACAAAATCATGTTCACATTTTTCTGTTTAATTTCTAGCCGAGACAATTTTAATTGTATTTTATTTTATATACAATTCCAGCTTAATTTGCCTATTATTGTGACATACTTTTTGTAATAAAAAATTATGGAAAAAACCTTAATTAATATTCAAAAAATCACTTAAAAAATTCTTCAAAATATCCCTATTTTTTATTATATTGTAATTTCATAAAAAAGAGAAGCAAAAACGTACTTTTCATAAGGGCGTAACTAACAAACCAATATTAAAGGAAATGTTATAACCAATAATAATAAATTTTCTTTGGTTGACATTTTTCAAGCGTTCTTCTCTTTGAAAGTAAAAAATAATACATCTACCGATCCTTATTTTTAATAGCTGCAGCTCATATTTGCCGTTCTTAGATAACGGTTATTGCCAGGGTTGACCACAATTTATGGTTTATTTAAATCCCTCACGCTGTCCATTAGTTTGCTCTTTTCCATGTTTGTTTATTAAATTTTATTAACCGCAATAATATTTCAAAAAAGAAGAAAAGGCAAGAAAAACCCAAAATCTAATGGCTATTTGTTATTGAATATTAAATCTATTTTTATTTCATGAATATTTTAGGGGAATGAATGTTTTTTTTTTTATAGATTTTCACATCGTTATATTGATTGCTAGCGTGCATTACTTTACATTTAATTACAAAGTACAAATGACAAAACTATTTTATTCAAATTAATTTAAGAATAATCAATAATTACAACTGAATACAAAATGTACTCACAGAAAGGAAAAACTAAAGAAATATCCCGCATGCAAAATGAACTTGAAATGAAAGAGGCAAGAAATATAAAGGTCATCTGTTGTGAACTGATTGAAAATCATGATGATGATGACAATGCTGTGTCCCAAAAAATTACGCATAATTAGACAAATAAACAGACATTAGGACAGACAAATAAATAGACAAAAAGTAAATAATTTATATTCATCTATGTAGACATATGTAAAACAATTCTAATACCAGTAATAACAATAATAAATAAATGCTATTGACCCGCATACTGACCCCACACAATGCAAACATACACACAGCCAGACAGACAAACACTAACACAAACATTCACACAAATCTTAAATCACAATAGAAACAAATCTATAGACCAGAATTTATGAATCTGGTTTAAACAATACAACATCTAGAACAATGCAAGATGGCAAATGGCATCGTTTCTTGTAAATAAACGAGTATTTTACACAGACAGACAGACAGATACAAATGTACAATTACATTCACACGTACCAGCACATGCACCTTTAATAAAAAAAAACTCTAATATTTACATGGTATGTAGATGTCACACTGCTTGGCATTTATACGAGGGATAGTCAGACCTATAAGGTATTGATTAGACCTTCTTTGCTTTTTATTTATTAGAAGGAACTTTTTAAAGAAAATTACATATTTGCAAAAAAGTAATCTTCATGCAAATACGTAAGTACTTTCGATAAAAAAAGTAGTTTCATGGAAGAAGTAATTTTTATAAAAAGAAAAGTTTTATAAAAAAGTATTTTGGTACAAAAGTACTTTTCGAAAAAATGTACTTTTATATAAAAGGGTACTTTTTATAAAAAGATATTTTTTAAAAATATGTACTTTTTATAAAAAGGTACTTTTTATAAAAATGTACTTTTTATAAAAAGCTATTTTTTAGAAAGGTATTTTTTATAAAAAGATAATATTTATGAAAAGCTAAAAGTACCTTTTTACAGAAGTATATTTTCATAAAAAGTACCTTTTGTATTAATCTTTGAATTAATCATTTTGTTTGCTAGTTTAAACTACCAAAATTTTCAGTTTAGTTCTACTGAAATTTTTCTTAGATTCTGATGAAATTTTCTACAGAAAATTTTCTTAGATTGTTATGTAATTTTCTTTATTCATATTAATGTCTTTTCACTTTTATTTTACAATTTTCTCTTGATAAATTTTATTTAAAATAGCAAATATATATTTTTTCTTGCCTACAATTTCGCATACAAAACAAAAAGCACATTTTTTTCTTTTTATTGATTATGTATTCATAATTTTGATGACATTTTGTCAAATTTACTTAGATTGTCATACAAATACAAAAAATTACTGCCATTTCGTATGGCAATGCTAAAAAGTTAAACTAGAAATGAAAAACGTTCAAGTAGATTAAAGTAAGATCAGATCTATTTTAAGATTACCTAATCAAGTTTGTAATCGCCTTTTGATGTCTATGTAAAAAAACTCAGTCTAAGACTGATAAAACTTTGTTAAAACGAAAAAACATCAAAAATTGGAAAAAATCGCCGATATGAAAAAATCGACGAAATGGAAAAAAATCGTTATAGAATCGCTATAGAAGAACCAAATAGAAAAAAAAGAAACAAGTTATCGAAACGGGAAAAATCGCTAAAACTGGGGGAAAAAAATAACCCGACTGTGAACGGAATAAAGTCGCAAAAAACTAAAAAAAAAAAATAAATCGCTAAAACGATAAAAAGCGTTCAAACAGAAACAAATCGATAAAACGCAAAATTTTGCCAAACCGGGAAAAATAGCAAAACCGAAAAAAATCACGGAAATTTTGAAACAGAAACGAAAAATATAGCTAAACCTGAAAAATTGCTAAAAAATAGAGGGAAAAAAGCACGAAATAACATCGCCAAAAAGGTATATACTTTTTATTGCTTGGTGCAGAGTATATAAGATTCAGCATAGCCGAATATTCCACTTTTATTTGCTTAAAAAATGTGCTTATAATAAAGAGGCACATTTTTCAACCAACCTTCGTATAAACCACATGTATGAGCGAACATTACATTTAATGTAAAGGACATTTTGTTATTGTTTTCCCGTAAAAACCACAGATTTTAAAGAGCAGAAAAAACACAATTTTAAAGAAGAAAAAGTTACAGCAGCAGACTTTGTTTCGGAGTTCAAAACAACAAAATCAACAACATTTTGTAGCAACCACATCAACAGCAGGCATATCTCAAATTCGGTTGCATTCAGTACAAATAAAACTGCATCATTTAATTTAACAAAAAGACCCACCAACAGAAATTAAACAAATATTTCCGTTTTAGATAATTTACAAACCGTTTGTGGGCTTTAATTTGTATTTAGGATTTATTTACGAGCGTTATTAAAAATGTTTGGTTGGACAAATATTTCAAGTGATTAATTTGATTTTAAGAAACCATTAAATACAATTAAATCAAATTGACAGATTACTACGTTTAGTCATGCAATGTTTGGATGGCTGGCTGGCAGGCTGGCTAATGATAGATCATGAAACCTAAATCCAGAGGGAACATTATGTTCCATTTATTTAGGAATTAAAGCAGAAATATTTAATAGGGTTGATATGTTGCTAAGAAGACCAATAATATCTCTTTCGTACTAAAACGAAAGATAATCGTTAAAATAATCATGAGAAAACTAACAGATTTTTTGGTCATACAACAAAATATTGTAGAACTAATTTGTGTGAAATCTATACATACAAGTACATACATATGTTATGTGTATATATTTGTGTATGTCCATGTTAAGGACATAAACAAGTTAAGGACAGAAACTTATCCAGCACACGACTGTTAGGCAATAATTACGCTATAAAGCTTTTAATAAGCTTAATTAAATATATCCAAGTTGTGCTCTAAATAATTTTCACAAGCATTATTAACTTTTGTAGAAATGTTTAATATCAATTTCACAAAATTTCTTTGATATAATTAATAACTCGCGTGTATGTTATGTTGAGTTCTTATAAATTTCTTCTGTAAATAGTAAAATAATAAATAGCAGCCATAGTAAAGATGCTACAATTCAATTGTCAATAAAATACATATCTCTCAGTAGCACAACAGTTCAAAAATTCCACACCTCTAAGTTAGTCCAATAAAAGAAATTTCAAACTGACATTATTTTGAACACCGTTTCCTTTTATTTATAAATTTTAAGAGATTACTTAGGCCTACATTTGCCTTCTTCATCAGGTCTTCATATTACATCGGTCTAAAAAGAAAATATCCTTTAATTAAAAATATGTGGAATATAAATAGTTTAATGCGCAAAATCTGTCTTCATATTTTTTTTATCACGTACATATTTTTTTAATGGCAATGATTAATATTTCCGCCATGGACATAATTATATTTCACCGTAGCTCGAGAGCGCTATACCCGATTTCGATCCACAAGTCGCCAAAATATGCATCAAATAATTTTGCCAAAGAAAACCAAGTGCAACCCAAAGATCTTATTGAACAGATTACAAAACGGATGCAATTTTGCGGTAGTTCAAATGGTGTGCTGGTCTACAAATGGGGTGTCCGCAATTTTTCATACTACCAAACCTTTCATATCTTTTCAAATAAAATATTTTGCAAATCCACTTGTCCGCCCGATTTTTACTGCCATGGAACCAAACTTCAAGCAAACCCTTTTAAGCAAAAAAATAATAATTTTGAAAATCGGTTCATAAATGGGAGGAGTTATACGATAATGAAAATTTCGAACAAAATTTGTGGGACCAGCCTACAGGCAAACTTTCAAACGAAGAAACAATTTTGAAAATCGGTCCACAGATGACAGAGTTATGCATGCCGAAGTGCAAGCAAACCCTTTCAAACAAAAAAAATGTTTAAATTGGATCAGAAATTACAGAGTTATGCGTGTGCAAACATTAAAAAAATACACGGTTAAAAATTACCATCAAACTTTTTTGATTGGATCAACGTTTTCGGACTTATTCACAAATTAGAATCGAAAAAAGTGCATGAATTAAAATTATTTTTCTTTATAAAAAAAATCATAAAAATTTAATACTGTAAAAACTTTCCATTTTAACAATTGTTTTTAACGGATGATATCTTACGAACAAAATAAGTCATAATTGATGAAAATCTCTGGATAAATGTTCATTTTATTAGCAATTAAGTGAATACACCCAGACACTTAAAAGGTATTTTTGGTAAGAAACTAATTTTTGACTTAGCTGTCACAACCTGATGAAGCTTTTCATAAAAATTCAACCAACAAAGTTCTTTCACCATATTAGTAAAAATTTTCATTTGATTTTTGAAATTGTCATTGAATTAATGAAAAAAATCTAATGAAATTATTTCATTGGTGTTATGAAGCAAAATTATTTTAGTGTACCAATGCGCTGTACTTTCAAATTGTCCTTATTGTGGCTGCGTACACAGAAAAAAATAAGTTTCGTTTTTGATAACAAAAATCCCGGTATTCAATAATTTTTTTTCAAATTTCCTGTGATAAAGAATTCCCCTATATTGATAACAAAATTATTTCAAAATAAAAATATATATATAAATTAAAAAAATGTTGACATGGCTGGAATACGAACCCGGGCTTTCCGGACGTAAATCATACACTCTATAGCTGAGCCATATCCCATTAATTTTTTTATGGGATACAACTTGTTTTAAGTACTTATGTATAAAAAGAAATAACCGGCATGGAAAAGAAATACTTACAACGAAATATCTTATTATGTTAAAGATAAATGTTATTGAAATTCATATTTTTTTAATAACATGGTTTTATTGAATATAATTCTTGTCTATTTTTTTCTGTGTAGATCCAGTATATCATTTCTGCTTTTGCGCGCCATTTCTTCTCAACAATATTCTCTTGCAGCTATAGAGGACACATGGGCCTTCTTTTCTTTTTCCTAAATATTGCACTTCCAAGCCATTTTAGAGTCAAGGACTTCTTCAAGGAATTTCCCCTCCTTTGATAGGTGCAAAGTATCTCCGTTTATCTTAGGGAGCCTAAGATCAGGAATTTTATATCTTCTGGTAATAGAACTAGTTCTGTCACCATCGGATTACCACCTTAGACATTTTCTGTTGCCCATTTGGATCGTTGGCAAAACGTTGCCTCGGACCAGCAGCAGTGCGTCATCAGCTTACGTGACTAGTTTTGCACCTCTTCTGTTGAGATCCAATAGGATAAGCTCTTAAAAAGTACGTCTTCAACAAGTGTCTTTTTAAAAAAAAGTAACTCTACGAAAAGTGACTTTCGACTCACCGATTTATTTTGTAGTAGGTCTTTCATATAAATTAAATGTTAAGTAAATCTGATTACACTAGTGTCGTGAGGTTTTATAATTACATATTACCGTACATTTTCCGATCGTCCCCTCTCGCAATGACCCAAGTCTTTAGTGCATATATCAAATTGATTTTATGCATTATACAGTATGCATCAATTTCATCATCCCTGCAACCTTTTTTTTCATATTAATTAATTTTATTTCAAATGCTCTTTTATTTCACGTACGTCCAGATAATTAAATACCCCCATATTAGTTTTCGTAAAAATAAAGACCAAATTAGTCCTTTAAAAAGGTTTCCATTTATTGTAATTTTTAAAGCTTTTTTTGTAATTTTAAAAGATTTGTTATTCGCCTGCTTTTCCGATTGCTTTTGTAATGTTTTCGACTATTTGTTTATTAAGATTTTGTATCTTTTACTTTAATGACAAAACCTGACCCCGACAGTGATTTGTCCAAAACAATTTCCTTCCTTAATCGCAGCGTACATATCGAAAGCTTTTATCTTCTCTACTACTTCTTCGTACGTAACAGGACAGAACATATTTATTTATACGTTACTGGAAGATGTAAAAAAATTTATACGGCGTACTTGGTTGGTACTTGTAAAAAAACATCTACACAAATCTTTTTCATGTCTGTTTTAGATGTAATATATACTTTTTAACTAAAGTACAATACGAGTATATAGAGTGGTGGTCATGTGAAGAGCACAATCACAAACGGGATATTCCCCCCAAAAAGAGCAAAAAACAAATTCTAAAATGTTGTTATTGTTGTAAATGTAATTGTGCGAAAGAAAGAACTCTTTCGACATCGGCGAACATGCAGTAAGATACACCCAATTTCTATTCAGTTCTTAAAAGAAGATTTGCAAAATATATGTTTCAGTTAGAAATTCATAATTAATATTGTATGAAAATTCACTCTTTTCGATGTTAATTTGTTAACAACTTCGAAAACCTTGTTGAAATCTCAAAACTATGTTTAAAAGGCTTGAGTATAATTTTGTCACAGATATTTTAGTATTTTCTGGTCGAAATCGGGCATACCGGTCTCGAGTTCGGGTGAAATATACTGATGTACCTAGTGGAAATATTCGTCATGGCCAGTAAAAATATATGTACGTGATAGAAAAAACTAAAAACGGATTTTAATATAGAGCATTAAACTCTTTTTATTCGATATGTTTCTATTTAAAGGACCGATTGTTTTGCAGACTAGTGTTATTAACTGGCAGGCATTAGTTGCCTGATTGTGTTACTTCTCTTAATGGAAACAAAAAAAAAGACGTAGGTAATTATTAAAGACCTTTGTCTAACCTTGTGCTATATAATTTTCCTTTACTGTTGTATATTTATATAGCCATATATTAAAGTGTACATATGCACGTACAAATAAATGTTGATGCTTTGGAGAATTTTTCTGTTTCGTTTTTTATTTCTATTTTTGTAAATGTTCTATTTTTTTGCGCCATTCGTTATTTGGTCATTTGGTATCTTTTTAACAATAGAAAAGACTTGCCCAAGCAAGCAAAAATAAAAAATAAGATAAATTAGAAAAATATCCCGGAATCGTTACTGTTGATATTATGGGGTAGATAGCCAAACGAAATGAGAAAATGTTGTAGAAAAACAACAAATAAAATAGAACAGCATAGAATGTTTTGTGAAATAAAGCTGATGATGTTTACGTGAATTTGCGGCTGTGTTTTAAGATCCATTAGATATACTTAAACAACATGATGATGACACGACAAGATACAAATTAAAAAAATGAAAATAAAAAAAATTATACAAATAAAAAAATTAAGGCAAACATATAAAAAAGAAAGCCTTATAAATACACTCAGAGCTTTTCAAAGGGATTTTATGATTTTTTTAAGGCACTCAAGTTTACTACATGTGTTTTTCTTTTTGTACAGCAAGGACTCTAGTATCACCTTAAGTTTGTGTGTTACAGATTGATATACTAACATATTGTCAAGTATTTGCTTAAACATTGTTACAAATCTACACATCAATGCTTAAAATTCTGGCAGAAATGAAATAATAATAAAAAAAACTTCAAGTGGTTTCTTCTTATTTTTATGTATCGATGACACTCGGCGTTTACCAACGGAAGCGTATGTCAACAGCACAGGGGGCTTGAACTCAAGCTTTAATAGTTGCAAAAACTCTTTACTCTCTATTTTTGTTTTTTGTTTTTTTATTTTTTGCTCTTTGTGGAATAGAAAACAATCATGTCACTTTGTAACCATGTTAGTTACCACTTTGATGATGCTGTTTTTTTGTTTATCAGATTTTGTTTCAAATGCTAATGAAACACACCCAGTGGGCTGCTGCACAATCCAACCGACCTACCGAGCAACCAACTAACTAACCATCGAACCATTCAACCAAACAAGCAACCACTTAACAACTGTTGTTGTTTTTCATTTTAAAATTAAAAAAAACACGAAGGGATATTATTCATTTTAGATAGATTACACTAGATTAAAAGTTGTTAATATGTTCTTACTCTTGTTGCTGTAAAATCACGGAAAACGAGGGTCGCAAATTAGGCTGCTTTTTCGAAATTTGATATAATATATCTATTTTTACAATAAATTACTTAATCCGAAATATGAACGAATAACAGAAATATTCGCTAAATACAAGAAGTAGCCTGCTTTGGTTAATTTAAATAAGTAGGGCTCCGCATTTTATTCGAAGTGAGAATAATGTAAATTTTTTGCGAGAATTTCTGAGAAATATTTGGGAGCTTCTCGAAAGTATGTACTTCGATTTTTTTAAAGGATTTTGGTAGATACTTAAAAATATCGAGCCATAACCGCAAAAACCTTAACCGACATAATTATCGAACTTCGTTCTTTGATTAAAATCGATTATATATGATCGTAAATAATCAGTTTTCGTCAAAAACCGAAGTTTAATGATTATGTCGGTTATGGCTCGATATGTTATGTACCAAATTTTCGGAAAGCTCCAATTCTTCCGAATTTACTTTGAGTTGCTGAAACTTTTCGATCTCTGTAGTGAAATCATATATTGTTGGATATTTTTAATAACTTTGATGTTTGTATCAATTTTATTATTGAAATTTGAGGGTTTTCCCTACATTTAATACTTATATAGATGATTTTCGAAAATGTGTTTAATGTTGAAATTTCTAAAATCTGTGAGAGTTTCGGTATTACATACTTCGATGGATTGAAGGCTTTCAATTTTTGCAGTGAAACTGGGTAGATATTTGAAGATATGTTATGTATAACATTTTCGGAAATCTTGCGACTTTTCGGAGTAACTTCGACGGAGTAATTTTGTTGGTAAAGTTATGTTTTTGGTGATTTTAAAGCACTTTTGAAGTAGTTTGAAAAATGTGTTACATATCGAATTTTTCGAAAATTTTCTGTTTTTTGGAGTAGCTACGATTTTTTAACGTTTTTAATGCCATTCATTTGTGGATGATTTTTATGTGCTAAATAATGTTTGTGTTTTTATCATCTTATTTTTCGGAGTAATGAAGCTTATTGATTTTTTTGGTGATATTATGGGTTTCCGCATTAATTAAGGGATTTTTTTTAGATTTTTGATGATATGTTATATTGAAGTTTCGGAATATTTTCGATTTCTTCGGACTAAGTCGGATTTTTGGATTTCTTTAATAAAATTTCTAGATAATTGGTGGAATTTTATAAAGGTCTTATGCATCGAATTTTCGGAAAGCTTTAAATCTTTTCGGAGTAACTCCGGCTATTTTTCGAAGTTTTGATTGTTTTGGTGATATTATTTCTGAAACTGTATTTATTAACGAATTTTCGGATATACATATGTACATGGTTTTTCGGAGTAACTTATATATATATATTTAAAAAATTTTCGATTTGTTTAGTGAAACTATGTATTTTTTATGGAATTAGAATACTTTTGCTGTATATGCGAATATAAAAACCTCATTTCGAAGCTGTTTATAATTTGGTTTTTATAGGACTTTATGCCGCCCATAATATCTCCACATATTATGAGATGTTGCATGACCAGTTGTATTTTCTCTATTCTCCATTTTCTGCAAAATTATGCTTTTCGAAAGTTAATTAGCCTCAATTAAACTCAGTTGAAGTTAATCACTTCTTCGAGCAATTAGGGAAGTACAGAACAGCAATTTTAAAATTGTGTTTTGAAGGCCATTAACTCAATTTAATTAGTTAAACTAAAGTTTCTTAAAAAAAGTACAGCCCTCGTAGCTGCAGTATATTCAAATAATTGAGTGTGTCTACTTCAATTCTTAGATACGAATGCATTCATTTGGTACTCTCATGATGGAAAAACGAAATTTCAAAGTAAAAATTTAACTTAAATTTTATCTGTTGCCTAAAATCACAACAAATTAAATCAGATTATGAATTTGTTTATGATGATAATGATATTGATGACATTCATTTGTGGCCAAAATTAGACTCAGCTGGAACTTCATATTTATATATATAATTTTTGTTTTTTTTTTTGTGTTTCATAGGTGGTTTGAATTAGAGGCATAGAAATTATATCTTACCTAATCATTTGACTGTAAGACTGCCAGAACTCTAATTGTAGTCGTAAGGGTTCCGGTTTTTTTTCTCATTTGTCAGCGCACCCTCCTCCATATTCAACGGAATCTTTTCAAAATTTTTTTCCATACTCTATTGTGTGGTTTGAAAAATTAATTTGATTTGGTGGTTGAAAGTAATTATGTCACATTAATTTTATGAAAATATTTGCAAAGTATTTATCAAATAAGTTAAAGAGTGAATGAGTGAGTGAGTGGGCGAGGGTGTCTTCAAAACAACTGAAAGTATTTGAGAAATGTCCTTACACTGCCAACAACAGCATCTAGCTGAGTAGAAAATATGGTTAAAGGTTGTTAGTAAGAATATTTTCCAGTATGTGTTTGTGTGTCTCTTTAAACCCTTAAATATATTTTGTTTGTTATATTTTAAATACTTTTTTATTACATTCCACACTGAAATATCTACAATTGACAACTTCATCGCCAGGGTGCAATTACAATTAAAAAAATGAAATCAAAATAGAAATGAGTAGCAAAAACGAAAACATATTTTATAAATTTGAATTATGGTTCTGATGATGACAGTTTTATCATTCCTTGCATGTATTTTTATGATTTATTAATTTTGGAATATTTGAAAATATTCTTTTTTTTTTCACCCGAACGTCAAAATAAGGCAAATGAGTGATTGTTGAAAAAATGGAGAGTTAACTAATTAATCTAGTTGAAATATTTACTGATGATTTTATTAATATTTTAAATGAAATTTTATGAATATTTTAAATGAATTTAACGCTTCTTCAATCAGTTTAAAGTGATCGATTAGCAAAAATCTTTTTGAAACAAGTAACAGAAAAAAATTTTTAAAATCGACTTTTTTGTATTTTAAGCATGTTGAAAATAAATTTTTTCATGTAATGAAAGCTTATCCCGCGTGAGAAATTTCCCAAACATAATTTTGTGTAGAGGAAAAATATGTTTTTTTAATTTCCTAAAAAAATCTTATATTTGTCAGCTTCTGTGCATTGAACTTGAAAAGCACGTAAGTACTTCATCAGCTCCATAGCGTTTAACCAATCACTTAATGTAAAAATGATACGAGAATTATTATCTTTGTTACACTTTCACTTGTAACTTTGTATTTAATGTAATCTATCAACGAAATTTTCATTGATTTAAAAGCATCCGATCAGCTCGAAACTCGTGCTTTTTTTTCGTGACACGAACACGCACGACTCAACACAAAGTACTTGTGACAGAAAATCTGATTTCGTTCGTATTCGGGTCGTATTGAGTTGAGCAAGCTTGTGATACAAAAAACACGCTAAAAAAAGTTACTGTTTCTCAACAAAAATATGTAAATAAAATACAAATAGAACATGAAACGTTAAAATAAAATAAAAATATGCCTTTGAATATAAAAAAATGTACGTGTTGTGTCGTGTCGTGTTTTGAAAAAAATTTTGCCGTGCGTGTTTCGTACGTGTTGGACATCCCAGTATTCGTGTTCGGATCATGTCGTATTGGAAAATTTCGACACGCGCCCATCTCTACTTGAAACCTTGCACACACATTGAGTACCGATAAAAATAGAAATTTATAGTTGAAAAAGTTGCATACCCGCCCGTACTAACCAAATATTTAATTTTTACCATTTCCACTGGTCAGATACTTATGAGAGTTTGCGCACAAATTAAGTATCGCTGACAATACAAATTAGTCATTAGAAAAATGGACAGTACTACGCCCATACAAGGTAAATTCTTTTTCAGCTACTTCTTTTGAGTTTTTTTAGTAACACAACAGTTTTAGTTGAAGTTATTATGGCGTTACAAGCTTAAAATATTAAGTTTGAGGGAAAAGCAGACAAATTCTTGTGAAATTTAATGGAAATAAAGTACTCTAACACGTCTAAACAGAGTTTAGTTGAGAACGACAATAGGGGAGTATATAATAATACAAGTAGGCAGTGCCAAGCCCCTGCAAGATAAATATTTATTTTAGCTTTTTCTATTTTAAAGACTCGTCTCAAATTTGGCATCCCGGTGAATTGTCCTAATAGTACAATCTTCTGATTAGAAAAAGTGGGCATTGCCACGCCCATACAAAGTAAAAATGCTTTTCGAACTACTTCTAATCAACCCGATTGTTATGAAACTCTCCTAACAGATAAGCATACAAAGTGAATGTTTACTTTCAATCCTTTCCCAGATATTTTTGGTTTCAATCACAACTACCGAATGACCTCATCAATAACCGGTCGCAGAATCATCCATAACCTTGAGGATATCGCTCGAGAGGTAATCATGGACTATATCATATATTTATATTGAAGAAAGTTGGTCGTTAAAAATTCATAAATTTTTGAAAACTAAAAATTTTGCTTTACTGCCAAATTAAACCACTTAAGGAAACGGAACTATCAGCAGAAGAACTGATATGGCCCTAAATAAAAACCATGGCTCTCGACCGAATTAGATTTAACAATTTTGTCAAGTCCTTGTAAACATAGAATCCCTGCAAACTTAAGTCAAATTAAGTAAATGTAACAGCATTTTTAGTTACCTGGTGTTGCTAGATGCTCCGAATTATAGCGACTTTTTTAGTTCTTCACAATATAAAAAAGTAACAGAAATGTTAAATAATATAAAAAAAGTCTTAAGACCGATTAGTTCCTCACAATAACGAACAAAAATATTATTGTGTTGAAATTTTTTTTGCCAATCTCAAATATTTATATTATCAGAATATTTCTTAATATGTATTTGTTTTTCAGTTTGTTTTAAAAAAAACGAATCGCTCGTTGTTCAGGGCTAAGTGCGTGCGCTGATCATGTAGATGAGTCACAATAGTCAATTTTATGAATTTGTATGTAAAATACTTCAGAAAACGTGCAACTATTTAAGGTTGCGGTAAATCTGTTTAAAAAATATTATTTATTTATTTGCAATAATCTGTATTTTTACATATTTCGAGGACACATGCTACATGGCAGTATGAATAAATAATATAATTTTTCCAGAATTGTGTGCATATTTTTGTACGCATAAAGCCAAGGGGAAGCAGCCAGTCAGTCGGCTGTCAGTCAGCCATCCATATTTGTATGTGCGATGTGTGCTAAAGAATCATGATGATAAATACAGCCTCAATCACGTTTTAAAGTGAAATTCGTAAAACTTATTATAAACGGGAGAGGCGTGACTTTACAGATGCCAATAATATAAAAAACACACAAAATTAAACAAAATATCTATATACTGCAATAATAATGCTGATGATGATTTAAATTGTGTTGCATAACGGATACATGACAAATATGGAAATAATAAATGCTCCATGAATAATAAACTAATTTATTATTTTGATTATAATTATTCATAATAATTATCATATTCATTTTAAGTTAGAATTAATATTTATTGGAAAAAAAGGATGCAACAATTATTTTCTATAATAATAAATTATTAAATTTAAAAAAAAGAAACAAACAAAGAAGATAAACAACAATACTAGGAAATATTTGATTCAACACACTACACTGTCCAAGTTACTCCGCAAATAATTATAAAATTATTTATGACAGATAACAAGGAAGTTGTTGGGATGCTGTTACAAGCAGCTACAACGAATTAGAAACACTCTTATTAGAAAGTAAAATTTTCCATGAAAAATTGCCATCCAAACGCCTAAGTTAACAATATTTGGTCGCTCACAAAATTGAAAAACCTTTCGATTTTCCTACTATAACTTTCATATGTTTTTTTATTAAAAATTTTGCCAAAACAATTTCACATGTTTTAAAGCACAAATTAATCATTTTTTCAGAACGCGAAGCTAAAGAATCAGATATATATTTGCCGCTCCTATAAGTAAGCACAATATAATGTTTAATGTTTCTTTAATTTCGGTCTGAAGCAGAATTATTATTTCAGTTCTTTACGTTTCCATTTTGATTTTTCTTGTTTCTATTATCAGCTGATTTAAATCTCACATACATTAAGGCGGTACTTTAAAGTTTTTAGCTTAAAACAGATGCATGCGATTCTTGGTCATGGCCCCCGATGTTTGTCTACTATTTACATTTACACAACACAAACAATCAAAATAAACAACAACAAGAGCACAACAATGGGTTGTAACAAAGCAAATAAACAACAACACACTTAAACAACAAATTATTTCTTATATATTTAGTTTTCTCTTTGACTGGCTCTGGTTTAAAGATTTAAAACGAAGAGAGGTTTTTTCTGTTTCTCAACTCTTTTTTATTGTTTTATGCCTGATTCTGCAATACTCCACCATTTATAAACCGATTTCGGATTTTTTTCTTTACTTGAATGGATGTACTTCCAGATAGGCCTCATTGAAGAGTTGGCAGCGTCGCGCGCCCATGTAAAATAAATCCGTATTCACTTTCAACTAATTCTAATTACCCGATTCTTACGAAACTCTGCACACACATTAAGTTCGCGTTACAATAGAAAAATATGATTAAAATGGTGGGCCGTGCCGCGCCCATGCAAAGTTAATACTCTTTTTCAACAACCGTTACTAAACCGAGTCGTATAAAACTTTGCGCACACATTTAGGGCCTGTCCCACGATGTCGACAAGTCGATGCTGTTCTCTTATTTATATTGACCACAATAATAAAAAATTTAGATTTGTTTTTGTTTTCAATATAAATAAGAGAACGACATCGGCTTACCGACCTCGTGGGAGAGACCCTTAGTTATTGTCACAATAAAATATTATGATTAAAAACGTGGAAAGTGCCACCCTTATGTAAAGTAAATAATTTATTTTGACAGCTTCTATTAAGCCGAAGTGTATGAAATTTGCAGTCGCATTAGTCATCCTGACAATACAATATTATATTTAGAAAAGCAGGCAGTGCCACCCACGCCCATGAAAAGTAAATATTCTTTTTTAACTACTTCTACTAAGCCGATTGTTATGAAGCTTTGCACACACCTTAGCTCTCGTAAAAATACAACATTATGAAACATCGAAATAAATATTCTTTTTCAACAAGTTCCACTGAACCGATTCTTAAAAAATGTTGCACACACATTAAGTTTCCGGGACAACACATTATGATTAGAAAAGTGGGTAAAGCCACGCCTTAACTTCTCAGGATATATATACTTTCAGATGGGGTCCGCTGTTTGATTTGTTCATGTTGGATTCGATGTCTGCCCGTCCTTCTATTAAAAAGCGTGCTAAAAACTGAATCTTTCATAGATACCAAATTGGAACGCAAGTAAAAACATTTTTATTTGCAAGATCTGATTCTTAAGTTTATCATGTAAGAACCTACCCATTTCTAAACCGACTAGGAAATTTTATTTCAAGGTTTTTTTCTTTTATCATGATATCATATAGAAACAACTGTAACTTTTGAATCTGTTTTCATCCCAATTGGTAAAGTCTGCACAGTTGGCTGCATTCCATAAAAAATAAAGAAAATTAAAATACCATTTTTCAGGATATTTAAAGACAAAGGATATTATGGCATTTTTGAGGCACTTGTAAGGTTAGGCAATCTTGAACATGACGAACTTTTCGAAAAAAC
Organism: Panzeria rudis; assembly: GCA_956483635.1. Taxonomy (NCBI): domain Eukaryota; kingdom Metazoa; phylum Arthropoda; class Insecta; order Diptera; family Tachinidae; genus Panzeria; species Panzeria rudis. Next base: position 4,676,447 of record OY101449.1, read on the forward strand.
TACTGGGATGCAAAAATTTAGACGGCTTTAAAGTATGAACCATAAGAGGTATTGGATTAATTTTTACGCCATGTGATGCGCCAATAAGAGTAGAATAGGTGTGTTGAATTTCATTTAAGTCGGAGAGGGTAAAAATCCAGACCGTGTCGAAAATTTTTGGAATTACTCTATAGTGGATTCAATGTTCGTCCGTCGGTTTTTCCATTTCTCTGTTTTGTTCTCTTTTTTTTGCAAGTTACTTCATACGCAAAGCTAATATATCTCACATTAATTTTTTCGCTCCTAAAACTATGCACAACATATTTTATTTATTTAAATATTTTCAAATTACCAGTATCCATTCCACTATTTTAATTGAAAGTGAAATAAAACCCAAAATTTTCGAGCTTTTTATTTGCAGAAAACTGAAACGTGTTCTCGTTTATAATTTCGCTTCGGTGGCAGATTCAACTTTACGTTTCGCAAGATTTTTCGACAAAAAGACAGTTTATGCACAAACAATACTGCTTTATATATGGAAGTAAATCGTGTTCTCATTCTCATTTTCGTTCCAATTTTCTGAAACATTACAATTCTGTGAAGGATAAAAACCCCCATATGCAAAAAAATAAAGTGTGTTTGAAATGTATGTTAAAACCGGTTTTTCTATGGAAATTTTGTTTTAACATACATTTCAAAGACACTTTATTTTTTTTGCATGTGGGAGAAAATCTTTATTTCCATATTGTAACTCTTTGGACTGAAGCTGTTACCAACTCCATAATTAACTTATTTAATTTTAGTCCTTCATGAAGTTAAACTTTATTTAAAATTAAATAGAGGGAAAAAACTCATTGAACAATAAACAATTAACAGAATCAAATCATGTTTAGAATGCAATTAATTTATGGCATAAATAGGAACTCATTTTCAAGGTCATTAGAATTGATCATACACCACAATGCATTTAAGAGCACAATAATGGGCCATAAAAGGGAGTTTTATTTGTTTTTGTTAAAACCTATATTTTTTATTATTGTTGTTGCTATAGATGTTTTTATGTTACTTCCACTATTGTTGAAGGCTCATTGAAAACTGTTGTGTATATATGTAGAAGTGCTTGCTGGCTGGCACAAAGGATGTCATAAATTGCCAAAAATAATTGCATTCAAAATCATGCTGTTATAAAACAAGAGGAGATGGAGACAGGAGATGGTTTTATAATTTGTCATACACATATTTCCAATAGTTTTTAAGCATTTTAAGTGTCTGTCCGGTCAAATAGACGAACGGATGGATAGACTATTATTGTTGTAGTACTACTTTACTATTTCTAATCGTGAACTCGTTCTAGTTATTAACATGTACCATGTATGACTGCAAAGGCTGAGTGGGATTATGCAAGCAGTCAACCAACCAACTAGTACAACAATAAACATTCACAAATAGAGAATATCATGTTTGTTGGAATAAATAAATATAAATAAAAGTGAAAAAAAAACAATAGCGACGGGTTGCTTTACAAAATGTCAATGTTTCCGTTTTTGCGCTTGTTGTGTCCACGCGCCATTGCTCTCCATCAAACATTTAATAGAGAGGCTTAGTTTGTATGGTCCAACACGAAAATAGAGGGGTCAGACAGGAAATTATCAATAAATACGCGCACAACACCATCGTCATCGATAAACTAAAATTTTTTGTTATGCGCCTTCCAACTGCAAATGAAAAGCTGCAACAAATAAAATGTTTTATTAGAAAAAAATAGCATAAAAATAAATTTGGATCATTTTATTTGCCTCATTTGGTTTTATAAGTGGCAAATTTGCAATTCATTATCAACTACCACGATATTCCCCCCTCCCCAATGTTTTTATGTTATTGACCCAACAACAACGGCACCAACAATACATTTTAAGCAAATCACAGAGTCTGCAATAAAATGGTCCCAAAACTCATTATTAAGCGACGGAAGCATCATTATCATAAATTATCATTTTGTAGGAATTGCATCCGGCAGCAATTGAACGAGAATAAAAACTTACAATAGCAATAATAATAATTTCCTTAAAAATAAAACAGATAATATTAAAAACAAATTGCTAGCCATCTTATTGCTTAAATGTTTACAAATTCTTACAGAGATTTATTTTTAATAGTCATTAAATTTATTTGAAACATTTTTAGAAACTTATTATCTGAAAAAATTGGTATTTTGTGGGTTAAGATAACCTAGATGCCTGCATCTAATGCCAACTCATTAATAGACCTTTAAACATCATGTCTGAAATGTTTTCAAACTTACTATACTTCACAATTTTTTCAAGAAATTTATTTATTTCGAATCAAAAAATTCATTTATTTAAAATTTTGTAAACATGGGCAACCTTAGAAATGTTTACAATCACAAAAAAGTAATTGTTTGTAACCTGAAGTCTGGGTAGTGGAAGATTAGGCTTTTGCTTGCTTGAAAAAGAGAAAATAATAATAATAATAATAATAAAAGCAATAAAGAAAGAAACCAATCACCTTTCCAGTCTGGCATGTGACAAATAAATTTATAATTGTATGTGTGTTCTTTAGAAGCCTTTCAAATCCGAACAAATTGCCTGGTGTCTTGGTGATTTTCTTTTATGTTTTATGATAGCAAATGCAACATTTTACAATTTGCATTAAACAGACTTAATTAAATTCAATTAAATTATTACATTATCAAAAAATTAATAATTAGAATATGTAAAGATTTTATCATTCGGTGGATTTCTATCCGAAAAACAGCACATATGCATCCCACCAACAACCGATTTTATTTATATATACACGGTCCAACAAAATCAAAATAATATACACCCAAGCTACAGACTTAACTTGAACGCCAGAAATCCTTCAAAGCTCAACATGTTTTTGAGGACTAATTTGCTACTTATTCACGATTAGTAGGCTATTAAATCCTGAGAGCCTTACGCTTAAGGTATAAGATGGTTTAACACAGAAAAAATTATCGCCGATAATTTTTCAAAAAAAAGTTTGTCTAAAATAAAATTTAATTTTCAGTAAATCAATAAAATTTTTGTTTGACTTTTATTTAGGACGCAAACACAAAAAACAAAAAGCAGTTTTCTGTGTCGTAAAAAATAACAACAAAAACGACAGCAAAAGAAATGTGATGTCGGAATTCATACAATTAGTATCAAACGTAAATTGTAACAAGTTTGTTTACTGAAGATTTCTGAGTGAATCAATTCGTTATTGTTGTTGCGTTAATTCTCATTCATTTTTTTATAGTATTTAGCTAAACATGCAGAGTTGAACACATTTAACAAAGTGAATTTTCATAAATGCTTAATGGATGGATGATGTTGTTATTTAACACTTAAACATACTAAAAAAAAAGAAGTTCTTATTGACTCAGACAAAAATATTGTTTAATATATTACAGAAAATCCAGTAAATTATTTATTTTAGAATTTGCAAATATTTTTAGACAAGTTGTTTTATAGAGATATTTTGGTCTGTATTTAAAAATTTGTTTGTAGGTCCGTTTCTAGACAAAACATTTACTAATCCATTGAATTTATTTACTGAAAATGAAATAAAGTTTATTTTTTTGTGAAGTACTTTTACCGAAAAACCTACGAGGAACATTTATGTAGAATATTTCAGACCATTATTCCACCGCTGGAGGGTTTTTTTCTTAATTTAAAAAAATACAAAAACACCCATAAAACGAAGAGTTAGAGGGCTAAAATGTAATACAAAAATGTTCCTCGTGGTGTTTTACATAAAAGTGCCGAACACATCTTATACCTTAAATGTAAGGCTTATACGATTTCCTATGCTGAGTCTCTTTAAGTCTGTGTAAAAGGGGGAACATTAATTCCCCCAGATATAAACATTAAAGCCGGTGATATACGTTCGTTAGAACCTTGTTATTAAATTTTTTTTGAAATCATGTGTTCAGTCGAACTGTAAGGGTTCGAATCCAAAGAAACTTTATTATCCAATCTTTGGTTCGTTCAATTTATTTTTTTAATTACTTAACTTAACACCATGATATTTTCGAGATCAACCACGATCTCATCATCAGAGTTCTTCTTATACCCCTCGGCCAGCATAAATAAATAAAGGTATAAATAAATAAATAACTATTATTAAAAATGCTTTCCTAAACCATGAACATTTTTAGTATAACTTAACAAATTCAATATTATATTCCTTTAATCTGCTTTTAAATTGAAAGATACCACAAAAATAATTGGCTTTTAAATGAAACTCTTTTAATTTGCTTATTAACGTTTTAATTGAAATTTCCTTACAGTTGACAAAAAGGAAAAAAAAAGAAAAGATTTACAGGATGAACAGAAAAGGAAACACTCTTTAGACATTTTCTTGTCGGTGTGTTGTCGTCGTCACCTATTGTGGTAATCATCTTTTAACAAGTTTTATGCTCTTTGCTAAGCAAAAAAAAAAAACACAAAATATTTCTAAAAGATTTTTCTAAACTGTGTGCAGTTTTTCTTTTTCTACAGTTTTTAATTTTTTTTTTAATTTTTGCCAAGCTAAAGTTAAACAAGACTTTTTTGCTTTTTTGCTGCTGCTGTTATCATTACAAAAAGCCATTTGGTATATATCACGTCCAGTCCACTCAGTAGCAAGCGAAGCTACTTTAAATTAGCAACACGGTCATGATGTAAGAAGAGGGAGAAGGGTAAGAGGAATGATTTAAAGGAAGTTAAAGGTAAGTTAGTTATGAAGGTATTTTGCCTTAAAGAAAATATTTGTTGTATTTCCCTGAGTTATTCTTTGACGCCATTTTGGGCTTCAAATACTCATGCCTCCCTTGGCAGCAGCATCTACTAAAGCTCATTAAAACTGTTCAACTGACGCCATTTATTTTTGTTGTTGGTAGTTTTTTCGTTCATCTTATTAAATGAATTCAAAATTAGATGACACCATCCGTGCGTAAATAAAAATTTTCGTAACGCACTTCTTGCCAAGTAAGTAGTAAACGCGTTAAAGTTGAGCTGATTTCTTTTTTTTTTTGCATTTTCCTGTTGTTTAGCTTTCCTGGGTCCCTCTCCTTTATGGTCCTTTTCCCACAACTTGTTTTATTATTTTATGCGAAAGAATTCTTAAAGAAAAGTTTATGTTTGTTGCTAAAAATTGAACAAAATCTTAATAATTTTTTGTAAGTATTTTTGTTGTAGTAAAAGTTGTTGTATAAACCCAAGTGTTAAGGGATTGTGGGTGTGTGTGTCTGTTTATATGAACAATGTGTGAGTTTGCCTTGTAGGATTTAGTTATCGGGGGTACCACCATAGTCAGTATTAAAATGATGATGACGGGTTGCTTCAGCACTTGTTTGTTTCTTTATCGCGTTTCTTTCAGTGTGTGCGCTTTTTTTGCAAGTGGCAAAGTTTTCTCGTTATAAGTTTTGTAGCCTTTGTGAACACGTTTTCTTCTAGTTTTCCAAAACTTTTGCTATACACCAGCTTCAGTAGCTGGCTGTTTTTGTTGTCTTTTACTTGCATAATATTTATATCTATAAACCTTCTCTGCCTTTTGTATTTCCTATTTGTTGTTTTTTCTTATTACGAGTATTTTGGAATGAATAAACGACCTGTTTCCATGGCTGCCTTCTTAGTTAGTGTTGGCTTTGCTCGGATGGCTGTTACGACTTTTGTTGGCTTTCTTCGCATAATTTGGTTAAAATCTAGCCAAGTTTTGTTGCCTAGAGTTCAGAACTTTTTCCTTTTATTAGTGTGTCCTGCAAAACTGTAGTGCTGCCACATTTATTTTTCTATTTAGAGCGACTTTTATTATATATGTATATATATATTTTTTTCAAGCCAATCTTGCTTGTTAAAATGTTTTTTTGCGAGAAAGAGTGTTGAAATAGCCGTTAAGGCCATGATTAAGTGTCATTTAGTATTCAGTACAACACTGAAGATGGCACATAGCCGAAACCGGTCTGTTTACAAACCAAATTTGACGTGAGATGATGGAAAATCGTTCCAAATCCATGATTAAGTATCCAACACAATCGCGCGATCTGTTAAATATGACATGTGTGCTAAAAAAGTATGGTAGTGTGGACTAAAAATGCAACTGTGTGACAGATACTTTTGGCAAGTCGTGCGATTTGGTAAAATTTATACAAATTTTCATAAAATTACAGTTTTCATGCGATCATGTGTATACACAAAGCAAACAGATGTTTTTTCATCATTTTTGTAAAATACAGTGGCACCTACAACGCCATTTTGAAGTGATATTTTGAAGTCATGCGATCGTGTAGGATAATAAATCAGGGCCTTTAAAACTATTGCCATGAAAAGCTTTTTATAGAAGCTTTTTTCCCAAAGCTTTGTGGAAACAACATTTAAATTATGATGTATTTGAATCCTGTGATGATAAAAAGTATTTAAAGAAATTTATTTGGTAACTAATTTTTAAACAAAACAAAAGGTCGGGAAAAGCTCAAACTATTATTGTTTTAGATAATTTCAGTAAAATTTTCAAAACTTTCATTTAGTTTGTGATATTTTTGTCTGTGGGCTTGTAATAAGATCTTGCAATAGCTTCTTTTAAAAGAGTAAAAATCATTTTTAAGTTCATGTTCTGTTATTTTAAAAACTTTGCTGATTTTTTTTTTCAATTAAAGTTTTAACAAAAAGCTTTTTAATACAGAGTTAAGAAATATTTTGTATATAATAAATGTGTTTCTTTACATAAACGAATCTACCAAAACTTACCCGAAAGATTTTTTCAATACAAAATTTATATAAAGAAAAGATTTTGTGTAAGTTTGGTTAACTTTGTATTTGATAAAGCTCTTGGTTGAGTTTGCGAAGCTCAATGCACATACTGGAACAGACATAATAAAAAACATGAAAATTTAAAGAAATAGTTTATGATTATAAAGCTTCTAAAAAGGCTTATTATTAAAGCTATTTTCAAACTTGTCTATTGGGAGTTATAAAGTCATTCAAATTAAAAAACTTGAACTTTTCTTCTGTAAGAAAAGAGTTTAAGCTTAATTAAGCTTTTTCGAAAGATTTTATTTTGGCAATAAAGCTACATATTTTATATACGAAATTTAAACGCGTACATACACATAAAACACATCTGCATATTGTATCTGCCTGGCAAAGCTTTTATAAAACTGATTGTCTATTTTTGGAAAGGTTTTTTATATAAAAAAATCTTTTAATGGGTGATTTTATAAGAACTATCGGAAAGTAAAAAAAAACACATAAAATTCAGAAAAATGCATGAAATATTTATTTGGATCGATAGTTGGGTCGATATAATTTAATGTTTGAAGATTATTTCATGCAAATGTTGGCCGCGGCTGCGCCTCAAATGGTCCATCCGCTTAGTCCAATTTTGGCATACTCTTTCCAACATTTCGGCCGGTATCTCACGAATAATGTTGGCAATGTTGGCTTCCAGTGCGTCAACCGAAGCGGGCTTGTCGCTATAGACATTAGCCTTAACATAGCCCCACAAAAAATAGTCTAGAGGCGTTAAATCGCACGATCTGGGCGGCCAATTGACTGGTTCCAAGCGTGAAATAAACTGTTCACCGAACTCGCCTCTCAATTGGTCCATTGTTTCGCGTGCTGTGTGGCATGTGGCACCGTCTTGTTGAAACCACATGTCATGCAAGTCAAGCTCTTCCATTTTGGGCAGAAAAAAGTTTGTTATCATCGCACGGTAGCGCTCACCATTCACAGTAACGTTGTGATTCGCATCATCTTTGAAGAAATACGGCCCAATGATGCCGCCAGCCCATAATCCGCACCAAACGGTTGTTTTTTGTGGATGCATTGGTAGCTCTTGCAATGCTTCTGGCTGCTCTTCACTCCAAATACGGCAGTTTTGCTTGTTCACGTATCCATTCAACCAGAAATGAGCCTCGTCGCTGAACACAATTCTTCGATAAAAAAGTGGTTCTTAACAGAGCACGCATTTTGGTAATAAAATTCAATAATTTGCAAGCGTTGTTCGTTTGTAAGACGATTCATGATTAAATTATAGACCAAACTGAAGATGTTTGACAGTGACACAAGATACAAAACGTGCGTGAGCTGTCAAAACTAGTGTTGCCAAAAAGATAATAGCAAAAAAATCACTCGTTATAACAATTTTTTATGAAAAAGTAAATTTAACTTTTTTTATTCAAAAACGAACTAATGAAAAAGATTGACAGCTAAACTTTTTCTAAAATAATTTTTTAGGGAAATGTTCCTTTTTTAAAAGGTTTTTAAATGCCCACTGATCAAACCTTTTTTGCACAAAAGCTTTGAGAAAAGCTCTTTTATAAACTTGTTTAAATAATTTAAAGAGTATTTGAAAAAATTCATGTTTTTGCAAAAATAGAATTTTAAGGACTTGTCTTAATAAAAAGCTGTTTACAGTTTTTTCTAAATATTTTTCGTAAAAAAAAATTATTTTTGTGAAAAATTTTAAAAGCGTTTTCTCTAATTTGTAACAAGTATTTTTTAAAGCTATTTTTCAGATAAAGCTTTTTTATAAATTGGATACATTTTCATGTAGAATATTTTTATCTTTTTCTAAAAATGCTTTTGTGAACCAGATTTTGTGCAATAAAGAGCTTTTGTAAAGAATCATTTAATTAAAGAACTTTTATGTGAAAATGCATTTTGTTTATTATTCTTGATTACTTCTGTATAAGACTACAAATATTATAAAAGATATATCATAAGAAGTTAGATAGATAGATAGATAGATAGATAGATAGATATAAATTTAGCCTCTTTTTAAGAATCTGGCATCACTGATTGTTTTGCTTCGCGAAAACAGTTCAAATTAAATATTGTTTTTTACAAATATCCCGCATTTTGTTCTCCTTCTTTGGTTTCTTAAAGATAAGCTAGCTTGAATTGTATTGCTGTTGTTATTCTCGCTGGTATTGTCACTCTGCCTGCATATTTGTCCCTCTGTCTATTTGGCTGTGTGTCATCAAGTCATTAAAACTCATCTGCAATATTATAAAACTGAAAAAGTGTACTTTAAATTCTTGCAAATGAGCAGCATATGACAATAGTTTGTTTGCTAACTATAATAAAAATACAAATTTTTTTTGGCAATTTTCTTAAAAAAAAAAACTAAAAATATCATTGTAATGGCACCAAAGCATCTTTTACAATCATTTTTTTTAAGTTTCCGGTTACCTGTGTAACGAAAATGATAAACATATTTTCAAGATAATTTTATAAAACTTATAATTTCCACTTTAAATAAACCAAATAAACTTTTCGTTATAACTTTATTATTAATGTTATCTTTGGCGGAAAAAATTTTTGAAAAAGAAAAATAGTTAATTATTATTTAATTTATATTAATGACAAAGACGTATCTATAATGTCATGTCATATCAGTTCGTTTTAAGCTCTTGTGCTCTTGCACACACCCATACAAACATAAGCATACATGATAAATAGAACAAAAATGTGGCTAAAGAATTTCTGTCTGTATGAAGAGCTTTTGTTAAGACCAATTGATGACACTCAATGATCTTTCATGAAGCATGATAAATGTTGCCAAATGATTAAAGATTTTTGTAGTTTTTTTCTTTTCTGAATTGCGTTGACTAACCGCAGTCAGTCAGGCCACAATCACTTCAGATGATGACATTAACAACTCATTTGCTTTTCATCAGTTCCCATATTCAAATACACGTTAAAACTTTTACAATTGTTGTCTGATGGGCGGTGATTGATTTAAGTTTGGCTGTTTTTATTGTAGTTTCTGTGCTGTTGCTTGTTACCTTGTATGTTTTTCCAATCATCAATTATGAATTCTTTTGGCATTCTTTTACGCTGTTTGCTGGCTGGCCTGTCACAAACGTCTTTATGAATAATTAAAACGAGAGCTTGTGTAAGAAACTGTTGGCATTTATGCTTCGTTTTGAATCGAAAATGGAAATTTATGTACTTATAAATTGGCAATAGTGCAATGTGAAAGGCTTTCTTCCAACCACAAATGTGGAGCAATATGAAAGCGAATTAATGATTTATAAGAAGCGGTAGGGAGCAAGCAGTTTATACAGATATTTTAGACATTTGCCAAAAACTATGTACGAAATCACTGTTTATAATTTCTTCATACAAAATGTCTGTACAAATTGAAAAACTATAAATTTGGCAAAATAGGGAGCGCATTTATAGCGGTTTCAAAATATAAGCAGGTCCTCTTATTATTATTCATAGCAAATATTAAAATAGTGTCTTTAGTGAATCATTTGTTCTTCTGTGCAGTTTCTTGTATTGAACGTTACTATTTCTAGTATGTTTCACTACTCATTTAATTGCTGAAATTGCTTTAAAAATATAATGAAATTTTGAACATATGAAATATTATGTTAGTAAATCTGCCATCATTAAATAATAGCTTGTATAAAACACATGTATTGAACGCTACCCATATATTTTTAAATTAATTAAAAATTTTTTCTTTAGAGTTAAGAAGTTTTTGTTAAATCGCTTTGAGGACTATCCATTTCCATTGTTGGTGTTTAGAAAACATATCAAATTCGTACAAAAATGTATTGAACGTTACTTTGATACATTTCATAAAAATGATTTAGCTTTGAGTTTGAGAACATATAAACGAAGTTAATAGCAGCGGAAAACATAAAAGGTACAAAGAAAAGCTGAAACTTGAAAGAACCAGCCATAACGTTATCCTGGTTAAACAAAAATATAGATAAAACTGCCCAACAAAATCAAAATATTTCTTTTGTAAAATTTCTCTAGTAAAATTTTACGTAGGACATATTTCTAATACAAATTAGCCTCATAAAATCGGGTTTTCTAAAATTTTTTAACACAAATTTTGAATAAGTACGAAATTGACCTTTAAACGCTTTTTGAGTTTTGACTTATTAATAAGTTAAATTTTAAGCTTGAAGTCTTTGAAAAATAATAGTAGAGTTTTATAAGAACAATTTTTATAGCACGTTCCAGCTCGCTATATTGCTATTTAATGGGAGTTTTTGTCCTTTTTTTAAGAAAAGGAACCATTACACTGTGCAACACAAAAACAGCGTGGTTATAGTTACTGATTCTGGTAGGGGGCACCAAAAAATATATACGTGTATCGGCATTTTGAAAGCTTACATCTCGGATTCATTTAAGGGCTAGATAAAGTTCACCCTTTTACGAATAGTTATATTGACTCGGCATACGATATGCATAGTAGATGCATATATAAATATACAAAAACATTTTTATGGCACATTTCAATCCTCTAACTTTTCGTTGTATGGATGTTTTTGTATCTTTCTTAAAAAAGGGGCAAAAATTTCCACTTCAGTGGCGATATCATTCAAAACTTAAAATGTGTTTAAGGGTTAATTTCTTACTTATTCACAATTAGTACACGACATAAGAAATATAAGAACCGCACGGAGCCCACGGGGAAAAATTTTGTAGAACATTTCAGCCAGCTACATATATCGCCGCTGAAAGGGAGCTTTTGTCCCTTTTTTAAGAAAGAAACAAAAACGCCAATACAACGAAGAGTTAGACGATTAAAATGTTCCACAAAAATATTTCTCGTGGTGTTTATATCCTTAACGTAAGGATAACAAAATTTCATATTCCGATTCAGTATAACAATGTGAAAAATGGTGGGAACCTTAACTCTCCCTAAAATGAGTTCCAGATGTAAAATTTTAAAATGCCATTACACGTCTATATTTGTTTGGTACTCTCTACCAGAATCAGCCGTTAGAGACTTGTACATTTTTTTTGTGTTGTACGGTGTAAGCTAATTAACCGAAAGTCTAAATTATATATTCGCGAAAAATGCTAATTATCTTTCCAAACGACTTTCATTCGTATTAATATCAAGCGCTTCAGTTAATGCCTGTCACAAATAAAGGCAATCAGAATGAATGCATTATTGAGTGCATCCATCATACATCCATCCATAAGAAGTGCTTTCAAATAAGATGTTTTCCATAAATAAATGTACAACTAAATACATATACGCATACATAAATACATACATACATTTATGCATGCATAAATAAATGTAAAAATAAATTGTCTTATGAAAGCAAATATGTAAGCGCAGCACCCAACATTTATATGAAATGCATTTTCAAACAGAAAAAGACGTTGCCAAAGATGAATAATACTCTGTTAGCTATTGAGTATGTTGGGGATGATGATGGCTCTGAAGATGAAGTAGGCAGTCATTTAATATGCTGATTATTTGCCAAGCAAATGGTTGTTGGGGCAACTGTCTTAAGCATAAAGCATTATTGCAGTACTACAGTTAAGCGGTTTTAATGGGTGCATAACTATAGAAAGCGAGGGAGGTGCAAGAATTTAAAGAAACAGCAGTTTAAAGAGAAAATAAGAAAGCGAAATTAAAGATTTGAAGCTATATCACACTTTAAGAGACATTTTGAATACTTATTTATTTTATATTACAAAAGTTTTTATATATACAATTTTTTTCTTATTTTAGCGCCATTGCTTGCCACTTTAATCTAGCTTTCAATTCCTCTCCATACCTTCGTATCCATATCTTTACTTTAGTGGGTGTGACATCCGAATCTTCTTTAGCAAACATGCATATGGTGTGTTTAAACATGCATGCAGCCAGTTTGCCAAAGTTTCTTCCTTCATTGCTTTTTCATATTTCCTTATTTTATTTTATTTTATTTTATATTTTTTGTACGATGTTGATGATCTTCCCCGCCAATTAGGAAAATTGTGTGCTATTTCCAATTTTTAAATTCACTGCACTTCTTATTAGGACACGATTAGAGTGCAAAAAAAGTGAACAACCGAATAAATGTCGAAAAAAAGGAAAATATATAGTGGCTTGAAAAGGAGGAGACTTTTTTTTGCAATACCATAAACGTTAATATGCCAACATGCCCCAGCAAAATGATTTGATAATATATGCAGCAAGTTGTTGTGTGTTTGAGTTTTTTTGGCGCGCTTTCTATTCGTTTGTTTCCGGGCTTGGAAGAAGGACCCACTTGGAAATTTAGTACCTAGAATTAAGTTTGTTATGCAAAATTATTATTTTATGAGAGAAAAATTCGGCAGTTTTTACTGAATATCTTATAACTTCTTTATTATTCTTCTGATCTGACGATTTCATGCTTTATTTGTTAGTCAACAAATTGCCTTTTACTTTAACATATAAAATACATAAACAGTTTTATTTTTATTTCAATGAAACATTAGAAAGTAAATAATTTTGGAAATGGGTCAAAAGTTTCACTTTTTTCATCTTTCAGATCCTGTAATTCAATAGATTTTAGTCCTATCAACATAATCGCTACATTATCTGGAAGTTAAGAAAATTATCTTTCGAAAAAGGATTTTAGGAAAAATCAATTAATTTCGGAGTTATTAATTTAGTAATTTTTTGCTTTTTGCACATTTAGAGGGCGAAAGGGGGTAAAAATATAAATTTGGTACTCTTTTAACGAAATAAACTTAGAAACAAATTTTCGTTTGTATTCTTCTCTTCTTAAAATCCTCCTTTTGGTACTTTTTGGAAATTCTAATATATAATGGTTAAAGATTGTAGCTCTTTTTGGTACTTATTCTGTGTAATTATTTTCTATGTACACTGACCTACTAAATACATATTTTTCAATCAGAACTCCTTCCAGTCAATAGAAAGTTGCTTTACAAAATTTAATTCAAAACTATTGGGTCAAAATTTGTAAAATATGAAGCAAAAGTTCCTTAAATTTCTTATTAAATTATTTAGGGAATAGGGGGAACATTCGGGTAAACTTTGGAACTTTTAAGTTTCTAAGCTAATGACAAAATATTTGTTTAGATTATTTCATATCTAGCAACAATCAACATTCGACAAAGTAATTATTTAAACGATTGCATTTTGGTAACTGTAAAATTGCAAAATTGTGCAATTGGAACTTTTTTGGTACCTTTTCTATACATTGGAATATACATTGGAGGAACTTTGTTAAAAAAATGTACATTTTGGATAATCTCTATTTTAGAAAATACAATTTTAAAAAAAGTAGTTTTCGAAACATGTAGATTTTAAAAATATTTCTTTTTAAAAAGGCGTTTGAACAAGACTTTTTGGAAAAGGTACTTTTTTTAATGGCACGTTTTTGAAAATGTAGTTTGTAATGTACTTGTTTGAGTTTGTAATATTGAAAAATAGAACTTTTTAAAAAGGTATTTTTGAACCTTTCCCAAAAAGTATCTTTCCCAGAAAATACGGGAAAGGTACTTTTGGGTCGAATAACTATCTTCCACTAGTGAATGCAAAATCTTTTCCGGCCGGCTACGTAGAAAATCGTTAGTCATAAAAATAAGATTTTTAATTATAATGGAAAAACACTAATAAAATATGGCTTTTGATTGATATCAATATTGACTTGGTACATTCAGATTATTATTTATTCGCAAGTATTGCGATGCTATGCAAATTAAATGTTTGAAAGTGCAGTGAGGTGAATTGACTTATTTCGCTTTCGAAAACGCTATAAAGTCAATTAAATTTATTTCCCTTAACGGAGGGAAAAAAAGTCAATTGACATTATTTCCATTGTCTATATTATCTGTCACCGAAAGTTTCATTTCACTGTACAGTGTAATTTATTTCATTGTCACCCTTTACTAACATCAAATATATATTGAAAAGATATTTATTTCAGCTGAGTGTCTCTACGATTTGTCACCATACCTCTCTGTTTCATTCCTGTGTCTCTCTCTCTCTCTCTCTCTATGTTCATTTCTTCGATGATCTATGCAGGGGAAGCCTTTTTGTGAGCTACGAAAATTTCCCACTGGGTACATGTTTCTATGAGAAATTGAATGTGTGAAAAAGCCCATGTATGTGTGCAAGAATGTGGGCTTTGTTGGTTTGAAGCCACTTTGCATTTTATGCTGATGAATTTCAAGCGAATGCCGAATTTGATAACGCGCATCATGAAGATGAGAATTTTTCCATTAGCAAAATGGAGGCTATTCCTGATTTAATGAGCCATACACTAATGGATTTTATGTTGTTGTTCTTGTTGTTTTTATTCTTCAACGCCATCATCATCAGCACCATCATCATCATCATTAGCTTCTGCGAACAAGTTCTTATTAAGTATGATTGTAAAGCTGTTTGCCTGATGAGGATGTT
Organism: Panzeria rudis; assembly: GCA_956483635.1. Classification (NCBI taxonomy): domain Eukaryota; kingdom Metazoa; phylum Arthropoda; class Insecta; order Diptera; family Tachinidae; genus Panzeria; species Panzeria rudis. Next base: position 4,691,594 of record OY101449.1, read on the forward strand.
GACGAGGTTGCTGCTGATGATGATGATGATGATGATGATGATGATGGCGATGAGAATGATTTTGTTGTTTGTTTGATTGGATGGCTGGATAAATGCTTGGCTGGATGGTAGAAGTATTTTGATGAATACAAGTTCTTTATTTAAATAGAAAAGAATGCAGATTCAAGAAGCATCATTAAAATAATGCATGCGTGGTTTAATGTTTGCCAAAGTATATAAAAACTGGAGAGAAAACAGAAAAAGACTTAAAATTATAAGAAAATCTGTGCAATTACAGATGGTGGCAAAATTGGCAGCATTAAACACACTCACCTAAATGACAAGTATGTGAAGATCTCATTTTGATGATTATAATCATTTAAAATAAAAGCAAAAATAGAATTAATTTTTATTGTTTCTGTAGGCAAAAAGGAAAAAAGGAACATTCCATTTTTAAAATACTAGCAATTATTTATGAAATATTCAAAACAATTGACATACTTGTCATGTAATTAAGCCAAAAAAAATGAAAGAAATTAACTTAAGAGTTTTATGCATTTATTGTGAAAAAAAGAATCTTAAAAAAGTGGATATTATAAACTCCAACAGAGTATCATTTGGTTTAATAAAAAATAAACCAGAAAAAATCTGCTCATTATATGCGAAATTAAATTCTGGCTGTTTGTTTAATGTATGTTTGGGTTTTTCTTGGACATTACTTGCTTTGTGGTGCAGTCCTGCCACATTACTCTTGTGTAAGTGGGGGTGGTTGTATTAAGCGAAAAACAAGCGTGTGCCTTTTAATATAAAAAGCTGAGTGTCCATCATTTCACTCACTTCGCTGTAAGACTGATTGAGGGATGGATGCCTTCTTTCTAAAACCTTAATAAAAGAAAATATAAAAAAACTTGTTACATTAAATTTAATTTTATTACTTTTATTTTTTGGTCCTTCCATACATTTGTCTAATATTCACAAGCCATTGACGAAAACCCACAAAAACAAAGTGTGTTTATTTAAAGGCTCTTTTGGGCAAAGACAGCCTTAAGCTTATAAGGATTTCTTTTCATTTTTTCAAATTTTTCATTTAAAAGGGAAAATTTTCTAAATTTAATTTGGTATTTTTTCTTTTATTTTTTAATCTGTTGGAGAATTTGGCCTAAAACATAAAATTTCATTTTATTGCCTTACAAAGAAAAAAATTTAATAAAATTAGAAAATATTTTCAATAAAATCATGACATGCATTGAAGTTTGCTATAGAGTCACGTAGAGTTTAAATTGTAGGAATGGTAATAAAATAAAGAAAAAAAAGCTTAAAAATGAATTTTTGATTCACTTAATTTGAGAAAGTAAATGTTTATGTAATTTAAATTGGTTTATAAGAGTTTATTTTGAGAAGCAAAATTAATAGTTTTAATTAAAAACTTTGATGAAATAATGAAGTTTCTAGGAAAATCGATCATACACGAAACGAACTAATTATCTGAGGGTTTGTATTATTAGCTAAAACAATTTTTAAGGACAAATACCTATTAGCCATCATAGTTACATTGTGCAACAAAATCAAATCTTGTAAACTTTACGTTTAAGGTGTAAGATGTGCTTAAAACTTCTATGTAACAGACCACTAGAAACTTTTTTATAGAATATTTCAAACCTCTAACTCTTCGTTGTATAGGATTTTTAGTACATTTCTTAAAAAGGAGGCAACACAATCTCTCCTTCAGCGGTCATATAGCGGGCAGAAATGTTCTACAAAAATGTTTCTCGTGGCGTTAACTCTTACACACTTTTTGAATTTTTAATGATTTTTTGCGTTGAAGTTAACTCTGTAGCTTGGGTGTTTGGAAATACTAACTGTAGAATTGTATGGAAAATATTTTTCTAGAACGTTTCAGCTCACTAGATTCTCACTGCGGTGAAGTTTTTGCTCTTATTTTAAGAAATGGACAAAAAGACCCATACATCGATGAGTTAGAGGGTTTAAATGTTCCACAAAAATGTTTCTCGTGGTGTTTTCCACAAAAGTTCAAAGCATATATTATACCTTAAACCTAAGGCTGACAAGATTTCCTATGACGAGTCAGTATAAGCGTAAAGCAAAAGCGTGAGGAACTTTAATTGGACCCTAACATAAATCACATGTAAATTTTCAAAATGCCTCTACAAGTCTATATGTTTTTGGTGCCCGCTGTCATAATCAGTCGTTAGAACCATGTTAAATTTTTGGTGTTGTACAGTGTAACTTCCGTGCAACGAAATCGGTGTTGTGCTGTAATTTATATAAGAAGCTGATGTCTATAAAAACTGACATCATCTTGATAGCAGAAATACTCATGATTGCGGATTAAGCGGTCTGGCGGTATATATTCTGCTGTTAAATAGTTAAATAGTTATATTTTCAGCTTGGTTCCGTTGTTTAAATTTTTTCATTTTGGACTCGATCTTACTTTCTCGATTTCTCATTATACTTTTTTCGGACTTCGAACTGTTTTTCGGGCAAAACATTGGCGTAGCTAAGCCCTTCTGGAGGACTAAACCACTCTCAGAACCGCTCTAGGCCCCTAGAAATTCAAAATATTAGAATAATTTTGATAACATAAGCAAACTGTAGAGACTATGGGGGGCGTTATCCTCCTCAGAAATATATCTAGCTACGCCAATGGAGCAAATGATCTCATAGTTCATCACACAGAAAAATGTCATATTATAATCACCGAAACCAAGTTTAATTTAAAATTTTTCGATAGTTATTTTGCTTCATGTTAATTCAACTTGGTTTTACAATAACTTTCAGACAACATTTTTCATTTTGAGATAACTATATTTTACGTTGATTTAATATTTCAGTATAGTTAAATCAAACTGAAGCTGATTCTGAAATAATACGAAGAATTATGTTGAATCAAAGTTATTTTAAATTGAAATAACATGAATTTGATACTGAAATAACACGAAGAATCATGTTGGATCAAAGTTATTTTAAATTGAAACAATATAAATTAAATATTATTAAGTATTTTACTTACGTGATGTGTATTAGCATACACTGAAAATAATCGTACATACATATTACGAAAAACAACTCGCCTCAACAATGCCTATAAGGCGCTGAGGCAACAAAAATGTACTGGATTATTGGAAAATAAATAAAAACAAAAAAAATAGGCAATATTTTTTTGAATTTGCGAAAGTAACGAAAACCTTTATTAAACATTTTTCCCTTTTAAAAATATATATTTGAAATAAAAACATAAGTTAGACATAAGGCTGAGCCCACACGGGCGTTTTTAAAACGCGGCGTTTCTGCTTTTTTCTTATTAAATTCGAAAATTCTCATTTTTTTAAAACTTCAAATTTAATATAAAAACGCCCGTGTGGCCTTAGCCTAAGTAAGTAAAACAAATTTTTAGATCTTATAACATATGTATGTAGAAAGTGGCTTAGTGGGTAGAGGACTTGTCTTGAAATACGAAGATTTTTTGTGCCCCGGTTGAGCCACACTTTTTTTTATTTTATTTTTTAAATATTTTCGTACATTTCGTATGTATTTAATAATTATAAAATATTTCGTAATATGCACGAGCGTTTATTTGCATATGTTGCATGGATTTTTTCGGTGTAGGCATGAGAAACTCGACTCACTTGTTGACAATGAACGGGCTGACCACTGCAGCCACAACAGCCTCTAATATAAATACCATCATAAGTAATATGGTTTTCGTTTTAGTTCAACATGATATAATTGATGATTTATCATACAATTTATTTGAAATTTAAGTTATAGTCATGTTAATTTAAAATGAAATATAACTTTGATAACAATGTTATTTTAACAGTGAAAAATATTAAGACATTTCAATTTAGATATAAAAATTGTTCATTTAAAATTAGTATGAAGCATTGGTAATTTTAAATTAGCAGCAGGAAATTTTCGCTGGTAATGCGAAGTTTGTCGGTTATTTGTCGGCTATTTATATTTGCACAACACGAACACCAAGAAAACAACAAGTCACACAATTGAGCACAACAGTGCATTATAGCTATGAACAAAGCAAATAAACACCAACACACTTAAACAATCAATAATTTCTCATAAATTTAATATGATTTACAATCAACATAGCGACATGTTGATTTTACATTGGTATTTTTTCCGTCTGTTAGTTATATCACAACTTAAGAACTACGCCAGCAACTCGTATAAAACTTTGCATACATAACAATACAATATTATGTATAGAAAAGTTGGCAGTGTCATGCCCATGTAAACAAAACGCTCTTCCTAACCAACTTCGCAACTTCATATGCCTATTTTGTAGTCGGTTGTATTTCTATACTACATATAAGGACAAGTTTTGTGTTAAAATACATTTCAATGCTAAATTTTTTTTATGAATACGGCAGTTAGTCTTCAAATAATTTTACATAAATCATGGAAGTAAAATTAATTTTAAAGCTTTTGCCCTCTAAGCCGTTAATCATTATTTTATTAATATTTTTGGTTGCTTGTTTGTTTTTTTTTTTTTTTTTTTGACAAAATGGACTCAATTAAAACTGCAGTTTTTCATGCAAACAAAAATTCAAAAGGTAAATTTCTCTTTAAAAACAAATCGTTTTAAATGCAAAATCGCATATAAACTCGCTGATATGGCCATAAATTTAAAAGCTTAATAACTAAAAACTTCTTCCCCTACAACACAAAATAAGCGTGTAAATTTTCACAGTGGCGAAAAACGAACTAGCACATCTCAAAATTTTCCTACTTCTTTCGGAATAGCAATTAGATTAGAGCATTCTGTTACTTTTAAGCAAATAGGACTAAGAGTTGTAAGCCCAACTGCATGATCTTGGAATTCCATGAAATATACATATTTAAAAAAATAATATATTAGTTTCTAATGATTGCATCGCACGGAAAGTGCTTATTATCTAGCTACCGCTGTATAAAAGCATGTATGTATTTCATAATGCATTGGATATGGCTAACGTTTAATCACCAATCCAAGCAAATAGTGCTGGCTACCACATGTAAAACATACATAAATAAATAAATAAGTATGTACTTTTAAAAATGTATGTGGTAGGTATATTCAGGATATTTGGTGTAAATCTAGTGTATGAGTAAAGTTGTAAATAAGTTACCGTGTTTCTGCTGCATACTACCGCATCTTTAAATAAACACACACATACACACACAAGAACATTTATAATATGAACAGCAGTTGTACACACTGGAGAATATGTGCGGCAACTAACGGTAGCAATAAATCGCTAAAAGCAAATAAATCAGAATACGAAAAAATTCCACTGCTTTTGGCTTCGTTTTCGACTTTATTTACAAACTCATGCATCAGTTAAATCCTTTTCAGTACAAAATGCAAACAAGGATAAAAACATAAAAGTCATACAAACATTGCATATACATTCGGGCAAATTAGCACTGAGGAAAATTTTATTTAAATAGAAAAAAATTCTAAGAAGGTGGAAAAATACTAAACCTTTTTAAAGAAGGGCTTTCAACGGTTTTTTTTTATCGAATTTGATGAATTATAAAGAATAGAGGGTGTAAATTAAACATCTTAAGCTATGTGCTTTAGTTATTTGTGCCTAATTAATTTCCTAAGTGTATTGCTTATACTAGGAATATTATATGTTTGGTTTTTTATTTATATGAATGGATAAGTATATCCAAATATATACGAATATATAATACATATATTTATTAAATTTAAACTTAAATTCTTATACTTCTTCCCATCATTTACCTAGAAAGCTGCACTAGTTGGAAGCCGTATACTAAAAACACTGTGCTACAGGGGAACTTATAATGAGTTTGTTTTGTTATAGGGTAAAAACGAAAATTTTCGACATGAAAACAAGGGTTTGGATCTTTCACCTCTCCGATTTAAATGAAAACCCATTGCGAAAAATTATTTCGATGCCTCTAAACTTGGGCATCTCGGCCATTTTTGAGAAAAGTTCGTCATATTAAAGATTGAATAACTTATGAACGCGTCATAGGATATAAATAAAGTTGATGTCATTAGAAAGGTTTCAGTCTCCTCTTAACTATTATTAGATAAAAAGAACATAGCTTTCTGTTACAAGTGCGTCTAAAATGCCAAATTATGCTTAAATATCCTGAAAAATGATATTTTAATTTTCCTTGTTTTTTTTGCAGAATGTAGCCAACTGATATATACTTATTGCTTACAATTTTCAAGATTGGATGAAAACAAACTTATAAGTTACAGTCTAAAGTTATTCAATCTTCAATATGACGAACTTTTCCTAAAAATGGCCGAGGTGCGCAAGTCTAGAGGCCTATAAAATAGAAACCCTAAGATGTATCAAAATAGTTTTTCGTCATGTTACGCGCACACAGAAGATATATGTTGATTTTCATTCAAATCGGAGAGGATCATAATCCAGACCGTTTTGAAAATTTTCGTTTTTATCCTTATATGACGAAAGAAAGCGTCATTTCTTAAACTTTTGAATCACTTCTTTAGGAATTTACCTTGTAAATAAGTGAGCCACTGAGCTAACTGAGCTAACTAAGTGAATTAGTTCAGTAAAGTGAGCTGAGCAGAAAAGCGCTCAATCATAACAGCTGATAAACACAACTCTATATAAGAGGCTTGCAGTAAATTATTTTTAAAATACAAGTTTATGCTTTTGTTTAACTTTGTTGTACACTGTGTTATTTTTTATATTTAAACTTTGTTGCACAGTGTTATATATTTTTTTTTTGCTAAATTTCAAATCCATTTATTAGAAATTTTTGAATTTGAGTTAGAAATTTAATATTTTCTTTTTACAATTGAAGGAAAATTTTGTGTATTTTAGTCGGAAATTTTTTTATTATTCCCAACCATTTTACACACTCAACACTTGCAGTTTCAGTTTACATTAAAAAGGCAGACTGGTTGGTTCAAAAAATTAAATTATGCAAAAGACACATCGAAATACCAAATTAAATGCGAACGACACAAATTCATGGTTGGCCGCAAAATCCATGTGTCTAGTGTTGTGTGTAAAGCTACACGAAAAGACTAGAGAATAGAATATAAAGGAAAGGCTACGGCGAATGACACAAAAATGCATGGGATTAAATACACATAAAATAAAAATAAATTAAAAAATAATTTATAAGCCAAAAACCAAAAAAGATGAGCTAAAGGTTTGTGAAACCTCAGACAGATATTTGCGAGCACAGGAAGCATAAATGGATATTTTTTAGCTTAACACCCGTGTAACATGCGGTGGTACTACGATGACAACATGCTCTATTGTCTTTAGTAAAAAAGGAATCAGGCGCAAAGACGCAACTCAACTTAGAAAATCAAACAAGAATTTTTAAAAATGATCTTAAAGATGCAAACAAATTTTTATTTATTGCAGCCCTTAAAAATTTCAAAAAAGTCATTGTTTGCAATTGGCACTCGACTTCTGTTTCTGGGTGAGTGATTATTTCTGTTAATTCACTCACCTTTAGGGGTGGGTTCTTTTTCTTTCTAAAATGTATGAACTGTGATCATCTGAGCTTATTGTATTTCTGTATGTGTCTTTTTTCTAATTTATTTGACATTATTTATTGCCCATAGATCATCTTTAAGATATTTTTAAGCAACTGTAGCATTATAATTATAAATCTTTTATATGGACAGCGCAGAAATTTTTTGTCAAGGATATGCTATAAATTATTATCCTTAACTAGTTGTTTATGTTCTTTTTGTTGAGAAAAAACTAACTGATGATTTATTTGTGTATTTATTGCATTAATAAGCATGTAGGTAGTCGTTTATGAAAAAAAATTTAAATGAAACAAATTTTTCATCAGTTTTTTTTTTTTTTGTAGATGTGTGTGTGTGTGTATGTTTGCTTTAGCACGGTTTACTTCTAAATCTATTTTGATTTATTAAAATATAATATCTTATAACCGCGTTAAAGAATTAAGATTCCTTCACTGAATACTTTTGGAGAAATTTTCTAAGGAAGAATTTGACTTTGGTCTCAGCTCATTAATATAAACTCTTTACATAAATGTTTTGATTTAGAAATGACGAAAAAGCAAAATTAATCTAAAAAAGTCAGAATAAAAAAAGAATGAAAATAGATTTGAAATAGATTTGACTGCTGAAAAAAACTAAAAGAAAAAAAAAACAAGTCCAGTGTACGGAACATAGCGATTTTGCATCCGCGAACCATTATTGCGAAGATTTGACGACTCGATTTGTAATGCTTTCCGACTGTAAAAGTCGCTATGTTCCGCACACTGGACATTTTTTTCTTTTAGTTTCTTTACGCAGTCGGTTTTATTGATTTTTTAAATTTATTTTTTATTTGTAATCTATTTAGTTTTCGTACACAGACAGCTTGGTTCTAGATTTTTTGTTAAAAGTTCACTTTTTACGCAATTGGGTTTTTTGGTTGTTAAACAACTTTAAACCGTCACAGATTCTAGATGGTCATTCGAAATGCAAAATAATAAGAAAAACCTAAAGAATATTTTGAAATACTTGTGGAATGATACCTATTTTAATATAGTTAGCAGACTTTGTATTTTTTTCGTATTCACAAAATGGCGGCCAACAGATCGCCATATTGAATTTTGACTACTGTCATATCTTGAGTGACACTCGCTGGATTAAGACAAATCGGTTGACATTAGAATCATCAAAATCGGTTTATATAGTGCCGCAAAGGAACACACATACGTACACACATACATAGGCTGATAAACACAATACCCTTCTTTGCGTCGCGCAGTCGTGTAAAAAGGACGCACGTTGTCGTGGGGCACGTAAGAACGAACTCCCTTATCTACCTAAAAAATTTAAGTTTATGTTATTTGTACATAACATGACATGACATAACAAGATATAACATAACATGATCTAACATGACATGAGATAACATGAAACGACACACAACATGGCATGATGATTACATTACAGGACTTGACATAATATGACATGACATGACATGACATGACATGACATGACATGACATGACATGACATGACATGACATGACATGACATGACATGTACTTCTGAGAAGGTAATACTACACCTCTAGCTGAAATAGAACCATCCTTCGCCTAAATTATCACCGACCCCGACTATACGTTTGTGGGACCAAACAGCAGGACAACTGCAGGGGTCAAAACTGAAGCAGGATTTTTCGTCCTAAAGACAGCTTAATTAGTCACATTTTTGTACAACAGTTTAACCCTCTAACTCTTCATTGTATTGGTCTTTTTGACCTTTTCTTAAAAAAAGGGAGAAGAAACTTCCCTTCAGCGGCATATAAATCCCCTTTAGCTGACTGAAATGTTCAAAAAAAATATTCGCCATAAAATTCTACTACAGGTCTTCAAAAACACCTAAGCTCCAAACGTAGTTTGAACGCCAAAAATCATTCAAAGCTTAAAATGAGTTTAGGCGTTAATTTCATGCTTATTCACAATTAGTACTCGGCATAGAAAATCTTGTAAGACTTACGTTCCGGGTATTATATGTGCTCGACACTTGTATATAAAACACAACGAGGAAGAGTTTTGTGAAAATTTTAGCCCGATGTATCACCAATGAAGGGCCCCTTTAGCCTCTTTTTTTACAAAGAGACTAAACGACCACAAAAATCAACGTTGTTGGCTGAGTGGTTAGCGCGTTTGACTACAAACCCTGAGTTCTTGAGTTCAAGATTAGTTTCAGGCAAGCCAACGACAAAGTGCATTTTTCTCATGTGCATTGGTGTGTTATTGTGTTGGATTTTGTTGGACTGTTGAAGCACTAATCAGCTTGGCAGTACAGGCAGCGATTAATACTATCATATCCGAATGCACTACACAGCACCCTTCTTCGTCGGTATTGTAATAGAACCGTCGGCGAATTAACAGAACTAATAAAACAGCTTAAACAACTCAATGCCTCTACTTGACACAAGACAGGCTTGCAACACTGCTGTACAAAAAACGCGCTATTACTTCTCTTTAAAAAAATAGAAATAAAAAAATGCTCCACGAAAATGTACTTCGTGGTGTTTTACATAAAAGTGCCAAACACATCTTGTGTCTTTAATGTAAGGCTTACAATATTTCCTATGCAGAGTCACTACAATTATGTATGTTAGGGATGGGCAAAAAATATCGATATATGGATGTTTTCTTAAAAATATATCGATATATATCGTCGATATTTTTTAATTTCGACATATCGGTATTTTTTCCAAATATATCGACAGGATCAAATTCGATATTTTTTTAGCTTTCGTTTGGTTTTCGTGCAATTTTTAAAAACATTTTGTCACAGTCTTCATGAAATAGAATATTACTAACAAAGTCTTTTGTTTAATTTATAATATTTTGTCTATTCGAAAAATTATCATTCTTTGAGTGTAATTTTGTCGATGTATGTTCCACGAAATATTGGTGGAACAGTAACGATCTTGGAAATTAACTCTTTCCAGCTTAATTATTAGTAAGAAATGTACTTTTTTGTTTTATTTAAAAAAAAAATTGGGACTACGTATGAATTATCATTGTTGAAAAATTATCTATATTTCGATATATCGATATTTTTTATTCGACATATATCGATGCCGATCGATATTTAAAAATATATCGATATCGATATATATCGATATATTTTTCACTTGCCCATCCCTAATGTATGTGCAAAAGGTTTGTAAATTTAACTCCCATAAAATGCGTCCCAGATGTAAACTTTAAAAACGCCGATGCACATGTATATTTATATTTGGGTCCGTCTACCAGAAGCAGCCGTTAGAACTTTATTTTGTATTTTGATGTTGAGGACTGACTTAGCTCGGACTCGAACTGAGGCCAACATATACATTTGAGGTCAACATATTCACTTGAATACTAATGCTAAGACGTTAAAGACAAGGATTTGCTTTAACTTGCCGATTAGAAAACCTAATACACAGGGATATATCCAATATGGGCACTCTTAAATATGATCGCAATGCAACCGACTCTTTTGCTGGTCTCAGCATTATCACAGCTTAATAAACACCAGCCTCTATTTTTACAGCCTTAGTTTAGTAAGTTTAGAAATCGCTTCCCCTCCCTCAAAATAAATATTTGCTTCATCAAAATCATAATTTATCATTTGCTTATTCACATAATAAGTTGGCACTTAAATTTGCAACGTTCGTAATTTTTTCTCCCCCGTAAAACAAACAATATTACGAGTATTAATATATTTTCTGTATTTAAAACACGATGTCATTTCGATGATTAAATCCTTTATTGAAGAAATTCATTAAGATCCTTTTTTTTATTTTTATGATATTGTCTAACGTTGCTCATCAAATGCAAAAAAATAATATGTAGAGAAATTCACAAATAATAAAAAAAAGAATTAAATTAATACGAGTAGAGTGTGAATAAAACAATGATTTTGCAGTGGTGACAAGAAGAGCACACAGTAGCAACATTTATTATTGCATTGAGGAGCAATCAAGAGTCTGTTTAGTTAAGGATTATCCGCTGCAATGTGTTGAATTATCAAATGATGACGTTAACAGACAATTGTTGTTGCTTTTTATTATTCTTTATATCATTGCTTATTTTTCGTTTTCGTTTTAATATCAGTGTTAATATTGTCTGATGAAGAGCTGATATGTTATTGCCACTGCATACACGTACTTTTAATCTCTGCTAAAGTGGGTACAAGTGTCAAATGAGACACCAACTTAGAACAATAGAGGAATTAAAATTTTCATCTGTTTAGAAAAGAGGGAGTTTTAGATTATACAGTTAACTTTTTTTTTTTTTTTTGCTCAATTATTAGTTGGTAAATTCTATTTGGGAGCCTGAAATAAAATCTGGATTTTTATTTTTTTATTTTCTTTTTCTGTGATCCGAAAGAAGTTTGCAAGAGGTGTGGTGTGATTTTGACAATGATTACGAGCTGTTTGGTTTACTGTAAATCCTTTTCCGTTGCCTGTTATGATGATTTTAAGAGTCTGAGCCGATTTAAGTCTTTGATTTCTATGGCTGTATCTTTAACACATGCTCACATTCATACATACGTTTAAATTAGTGCAAACAGTTGTGTTTGTACCACCTTTTGTTGCTGCTGCCTTAAACGGGGAATAAGTCTCATTCCTTCTTGTTTTGTTTTGCAAAATACACAAACTTACTAAACAAGTACGAGTACTTGGGTGCTTTGGTCGTTTTTATTAAGTTCGCCACGGGAATCTTTAATCTCTATGGGCTCAGATGTTTATATAATACACACATAGTTATTTATTGTACCTATACATACATGGACTTTTGTTGTTGACACATGTAGTTGTGGAGTAGTAGATACAAAGGTAAAGCATGTAGATATGTATGTATAGTACCTACAGTTGGGACTCCTCAAAAAGCATAAAAATGGTCTACATGGAGAAAATTAAAAAAAAAATTAGATACTCGGGTATATGGTATATAACAACAATAAATAACAAGGTTCTAACGTCTGATTCCGCTAGCGGGACCAAACAAATATACAACTCAATTGGCATTTTAAAAGTCTACATTTGGGACTCATTTTAGGAGAATTTTAATTTCCCTCCCTTTTACACTTAGTTACAGTGATTCGGTATATGAAATCTTTTAAGCCTTGCGTTAAAGGTACAAGATGTGTTAAGCACTTTTATGAAAAACAGAATGAGGAACATTTTTGTGGAACATTTTAACCTTCTATGTCTTCGATGTGTGGGTCGTTTTGACCGTTTCTTAAAAAAATCGCAAAAAACTTCTCTTCAGTCGTGGAATGTTCTACAAAAATTTTTGTCCTAAAATTCTATTATGCGTTTTTAAAGATACCAAACCTCCAAATTCAACTTGAATGCCCAAAATCATTTAAAACTTAAAATGTGTTGAAGGCCCAATTTTGTACTTATTCACAATTATTGCTAAAATAACCCTCAAAAGCCAATTTTATGAGGTTATGCACAGAAAAGAGGAATGTAAAATCAACATGACACAATTTTGATTGGAAATCATATTAAATTTACGTGAAATAATTTGTTGTTTAAGTGTGGGTGTTTATTTGCTTTGTTCATTGCTACAATTCACTGTTGTGCTCAGTTCTGTGACTTGTTGTTTTGTTGTTGTTTATTCGTACAATATTAACCCATAAATACAACTTAAGCTGTGAATAATTTCTTGTGATCAAGTTGAGTGTAAAGCTTAGCGGTCTTTATAGACCTGTAGTAGCAATTTATGGAAAATATCTTTGCAGTACTTTTCAGACCGCTATACCGCCGTGAAGAGGAGTTGTTTGTCCTTTTATAAGAAAGAGACTCAAAGACCCATACAACAAACAGTAAGAGGGTTAAAATGTTCTACAAAAATGTTTCTCGTATTGTTTTATCTAAATATGATATTAACCCTTAAACACAATTTAAGTTTTGAACGATTGCTGGCAGTCTAGTGTAGCTTAGAGCTTTGATGTTTTCAAAGACTTTATATAAAGTTTTATGACAAATATTTTTGTAGAACATTTAAAGTCGCTTTTTTAAGAAAGCGACAAAAAGTTCCATACTAGAAAGAGTTAGAGTGCTAAAATGTTCCATAAAAATATTTAATCGTACAAGATTTCTTCTGCCGATTCAATATAACAATGTGCTAAAGGGGAAAGAAATTTAGCTCCGCCTAAAATGAATCTCAGATGTAAACTTTTAAAGCGCAGATAAATGCAGATTTTTTTTGGTGCCCACTATAAGTATCAGTGATTAAAACTTTAACATTTTGATGCAATTGATTTTATTGTGCAGTGTTATCAGGAACAGGTATGGGAAATGGTGTGTTGCAATATAAAAATTAATAATACATATGGATCATAATCGATTTGAGAAAAAACTTAATAATTATTTTAAAAATCAAGCTAGAAGAGTGCCTTAAATTTTGAATCTTTTAGCTAAAACATAAATAAAATATGTGTAGATATTAAGTAGATATTTTTCGAAAACATGGAAAAGGGACATGGTTTTTTCTGCTCCAGTTAAATTTGTCACTATTATTTGAACTCCATATAATAAAAATTTTGATTTTAAAATTATACCAAATAGCTTCTAGTAGTATCACGGTATCAACAAGATCCAAAATGTGCTAAAAACACGTACCATTTTACTATCATTCCCATCCCTGGTTAGGAAAACCTGCTAACATTGTAAAGTGAATATAAAAAAACATTAATTCTGGTATTCAGTTTCATTAAATAGTTTGATTAAATAGTTAAATTTTTCTGTAAAAAATGGAAACAACAAAAAACTTGAATGCTAATGAGAGGAAGCTGCGGCCTTCGAAAACAGTGTGCTATTTCGTTCATGTTTTGGTTTACGGGAGCTAAGAACATTTTGCTCAAATTAAATGAAAACAAAATAGTTTCAGAAAAATAAATATAACCATATTTTTGCTCACTACTGTAAATATTTCATTAGTATTTGCACAAGCATATGTAGTCTCTTTTAGCAAAGCTGTTTAACCAAGATTTCTTATGCAAAAAATTATTAAATATTTCTCATTAAACAAGATATATCTTTTAGTTCTTTTCCCGTATTTCTAATTTTCGCAACAGTTTGAGTAAAATTTAATCCATCGTCCGCATACATGAAGAAGAAGTACTGGGCTCAAATGTGAATTTAATTTAGTTGTAACTCTTGTGTATGGCATATTATTGGAGAAGTGTTGGATTTATTGTTAATACGAAAAATACAACTTCTAAAACTATTCAAGTGTAACTACTACCCGAAGGAAATATTTCATGTATTAACTTAATAAGAACATACTGTTATGAGTTGAATAATATTGTTTAAATGATTACAAAAATGTTGAAATATTAACTTTAATTGAGAAACCCACACACGGAGAAAACATTCACACTTAAGCCTTTGTAGGAAGCTTAAGTAAGCTTAAGTCATCCTTTTGGGCATTCGGGCTTCTGGCAAAAATGAAATTAGTATTGGCTGGGGTGTGAGCATGTGTGTGTGTGTGTGTGTGTGTGTTAGAAGTTGCACAGATAATCCAACTTTGATTAAGTAATTTTCTGCTCACAATACATTTGGTGTTAAAATCCCGTTTATATTGTTATTCTCGCTTAGTTTTATTTTTATTTTGCAGCTCTACTTGCTGTCTTACTTTGGCAAAGGATAATAGAACCAGGGTGATTATCACTGTTTGTCAGCTTCCTACAATCACTCTGGCAGACAGACAGACAGCCAAACAGACGGACACAAGGTTTTTTTTGAAAGCATCCTTATGCACAATTGAATGACTTACTGACTGACTGACTGTTTGGTTATAGAATATGTTTGATTACTTGCACGAATTGAAATTCTTCATATGAAATTGAAATTACGCGAAATTGACGCAATTGTTATTTACTCTACCGGTACTTGTTCGTTGTCGTACTCGATTATGAGGAGTATAAATTAATATTTTGCACCATTGGGGGTTTTATTTAATACAGTCGCTTTAAATCACATAAGAAGCTTTTCTTTTCTTTTTTTTCTTTTCTTTTCTTTTTTTCAATTGTGTTCTATTGATAAAGGTTGGATATTATGAATTTCATTTCCCCCTTTTTTCCAAAGTCCCAAATGCTTACGTATGACAAAACAAAAATACTACAAAGCAAATTTTTACAAATTAATTGAATATGTGCTACATTATTTTTAATAAAATGATTATGAGTTTAAAGAAAAAAATCGTAAAATAAGATTTTATTAAATATCAAATGAAATTTTGATTTTTTCTTGTTAACAAAACCATAAAAGTGCGTAATTAGACGATTTTAATTTAATGTAAAAATCATTGTGTATGATTATAATTTTTTTTAAGAGATATAAACTTAAAAAGGCAGGCGTTAAATACACTTTATGTTGCATAAACTGTTGGCTTCTGAGAATCTCAGAATTCCTAAGAAAATTCCAAGTAATCCAAAAAAATTTAATTTTTTAATAAAGTCCATAGTTGGGTCCAAGTGCCATAAAATACTTTGGCAAATTATTTCATCACACGTTTTTAAACAAATTAAAATTCTGTTGCTTAACTAACAATGCAACAGTTGTGGCAAATTTCAATTGATAATACCTCACTAACTATAAATGGTCAACGCCTAAACAAACATGATTTTCTTATAATCCTATAAAGGCTATAAGGACACAAAACATTTTTAGATTCGAAGTGCCCCACTTTGGGATTTGACAGCTTCGCTCCTGAGTAACGTGGAAAGCTCATCTTCTTATGTTGAAAGGGAATACTTCTCTATGTCTATATGCAATATAATACTAATCGAATTATGCTAATTTATTTCCAAAATATTTTTATTCTACCCCACTTTGCACTGTACAACACAAACAAATTAAATGATTCTAATGAGTGATGCTGGTAGGAAGCACCAAAACATATCATACGTGTATGGGCGTTTTGAGAGTTTACATCTGCGATTCATTTTATGGGGAGGCTAAAGTCCCCCCATAGTTACAGTGTCTCGTCATAAAAAATCTTGTAAGCCTTACATTTAAGGTATAAGACTTGTTCACCAATTTCATGTAAAAACCCACTAGAAAAATTTGTATAGAACATTTGAATCCTTTAAGGTCTTGCTGTGTGGCTCTTTTTATCACTTTCTTCTCAAAGGACCAAAAACTCCATTTAACGGCAATGTATGGCAAAATTCGGTTTTGTGGGATATTTTTTATAATAATTGCAAATAAGTTTTATGTTAAGCCTTAAACATATTGCAGTTTTGAATGATTGCTGGCGCACAGTGCGTCTAATTGGAAAATTGATAATAAATCTATATTTTTGAAACTTGCGATTCGATTACGTAACGATGTATGTAAAAATCATAGGGGATGACCAAAGCTTTAAGAATGATCAAGATTGGACCACACTCTAGCTCACCCACGGTGAGCTACAGTGTGTTTCAAAGATGACTATCTCGGGCACGACAAACTTTGTTGGACTCATAATTTTTACAAATTTGCTCCAGCTTCTTTTTATTCTTCTTTTTTTTGTGTGAAAATATTAAAATAGGTGACTAAAATTATTTTGTGTAAAGAAATAAATAAAAAAATGAGCAAGAGCAATTATAAAAGCATTGGTAAAAAAAGAATAATTAATGAAAATAGAAGTTTGCATTGTAAGCAGAAAAACAATGAAATTGAAATCGTGGAAAATACTGAAGATGTAGAGCATTTGGGAGATCTCTGTTTCGCAATTGATGAAAATGTTTTAATTTCGATGAATATTTTTTGAACTGCTATTGAAAGATATATAAATTTCAAAAATACTTCGCTATGAATAATGATAATTTATTTAATTTTAATAAAAAAGAATAATAAAAAAATAAACATGTGTTTAAGTGCAAGGTCACTAAAATGTACTATTGAATCTCTGGTTCAAATGTCTCCATATGGTCGTAAAAGAACTACCTCGTCAATAGCGTTAAAATCTACTGGTAGATTTTCAATAACAAGCCTATTTTATGCCAATAGGCGATTACATTGGCTGAGGTACACCTGGTCAGTAGTACTACTGACAATGTCAATAGCAAATCACTACAGCTTCACTATTTGCATTTCCTACAGGGTAGCCACGACACAATATTATACATACATATATATACACATATATACAAAAAACATAGATGCATACACACACAAACATATAAACGAGTACTTTCGAGTATATTCGTGCAGCCCTCTAATGTTGATTATCGGGTAACTCCTCTATTTATGGATCCCATTACTTTTTTTCGAAAATCGGTGGGGTAATTGGTCCCCGAAATTTTGATATATGGATTGATTTAAAAATTCTGTGGTTATTTTAAAGGGCTTACATGCAGCTTGGTCCCATAATTTTTCTTAGAAAATTGGACGGGCAATTCGCTAACCCTATTTATATAATTCCTTCATTTGCGGACTGATTTTCAAAATCCTTTTGTTTGTTTCAAAGGGTTTGATTGCAGTTTTGTCCCATAATTTTACTTTTTTATTTTGATGGGACAATTGGCCTTCCTGAAGTATTGATTATCGAATAACTCTTCCATTTATGGACCGATTTTCAAACATTTTTTTTTGTTGTAAGCTTTGCTTGCAGTTTTGTCCCATAATTTGTTTTCGAAAATCGGACGAGAAATTTGCCTGTTCCAAATATTGACTGTCGCATAATTCAGCCATTTGGACCGGTATAAAAAAAAACTTTTTTTTTTAAGTGTATGCTGGCAGTTTGGTTCCAGAGAAATTTAAGTGGAAATTGGACTGTGGAGTCGCAAAGTGACTGCTTAAAATATTTGTAATATGTTCGATTGGCTCTTTGTGCCAGAATTATTTAAACTCAAGTGAGCATGCAAAAGCATGTCAAGGCGGGATATTTCGTGAAAGTTCTTAAACGTAAAGGGAATTCTGCTAAAGATTCCATCTATATTTCCATTAGCTTAAAATCTCTGCCAGAAGCAGTAACTTGACCACGAGATTTGCATCGTTTTGCACTTTAAACATCAAAAAATTAAAACAACTGCTTAAGATTTAACTTCTGGCAAAATACGAAACAGCAGCAAATGTTTACATTGTTTAATAGCTTTTAAATATCACGTAAGTGGTGTATATTAATTTCCGGACATTTTACTTTATTATATTTTTAATTTAAATTTCTACTTCACATTCCTTTTTTTCATGTTTGTCTACATTCATTCACTTTGTTTGATTATATTTATGGCTAAAATGGTTTTTAAGCCGTTTTCTTTTTGTGTTCTTGTAAAGTCACAACAAACAAAAAGCAAAACGACAATTTATAAGTGTATTTTTAGGTTCACTAGACCTGGGGTATGTCAACATCACAAGAGGAGGTATTTTTTTACTGATTCGTTTTTTTTTCTTTTTCTATAAATTTTTATGAAACCGCTACAGCAATTAATTACAGGGTTTTGCGGACAAATGAACCACACGTGCAAGCATTTCATTTAATCGAGTCTCTCAAACAAACATTTGAATTACTAAAAAATAAACACTCGGTCGCCTTAGATTTACTTTTGTGATGCATAAATCCCCAGCATATATCCAAGCATCCAAACAACGATTCATGTGAAAATAAAAAGAAAAGCTTAAGTATTTTTTTTTTTTTGAAATGTTAACATGATGTCCACTAATGATGTGATTTGATATGTTGTGATGTGATACCGTGCGATTTGTTTGCTGTGTGTTGAAATGTTTCTTCAAGGAGCAGCCAGCAAAAAAGAAAAAACGCTTGAAAGGATTGTTTGCTTTTAATGATTCGTAAACTAAATGCAGAAATTATAAAAAAAAGAAATATATATGTTTATAGAGATGTTGACATGCAGGGCGACGAGGCCAACAGTGGTCTATGAAGTCTTTGCTTATTTTGTTTTATATTTTCTATAATAATTATGGGGATTTTGTAACATTCAAACAGCAAAAAGCCAGCAATTACTGCTTCTAATATTTATACTCATGCACTAATACAGATTTACTCTTGTGTGTTCTTCTTTGCATATTTATATCCTTGAAAATAAATTGTTTTGTTAATTATTTATGCCTGGTTTAATGAGAGTTTTTCTTTCAATTTGCTGTGAGTTTAGCAGATGTGTCATTTAAGAGGATTTTTTAAATGCCTTTTAATGATTTCCACTGTTTAGTTTTGCAAAGTTTTGTGATAAAAATTTTGTGACTTCATTTAAATTGTTTGCTTTGCTACGATCTACTTTTAATGTCATGTAAAATATTTTAATGACTTTTAATGTTGATATGAATATTATTATAAATATGAAATACAAACAATATTAAACTGTACAATACAGAGATTAAAGTTTCCACCTGTTGACCTGATAGTGCAGCATATCAGTATATGAAACTATGTATGTGCTCTTTAAATCTAAGGTATATGATATGTTTAGTAGTTTTGTAGAAAATATTAGGACAAATATTTTTGTGGAACATATTAACAGTCTAACTTCCCCCATATAACGGTCATTTTTGGCTCCTTTCTAATAAATCGTAAAAAAACCCCTAAAAATGGGAAGTGCGGTTATAAAATGTTCTACGAAAATAGTGACCATAAAATTTTACTACAGATCTTCAAACACAATCAACCTCCATATTCAACTTCTACACCAGATATAATTGAAAACTTAAACTATGTTTAAGGGTTGACTTCATATTTATTTACAATTAGTACTCGACATGGGAAACCTTATAAGTCTTGCGTTTAAGGTATCATATGTGTTCAGCTTTTTTATGTAAAACACCACGAGAAACATCTTCGCTTTATGGGTCTTTTTATACATTTCTGAAAAAATAAGCAAAAAACTCCACTTCTAAAAAATATTCGCCATAAAATTTTACTAGGGCTTTTTAAAGAGACCTAAGCTCCAGACTTAGTTCGGGCGCTAGAAATCATTCAAAGCTTAAAATGTGTCTAGGGATTAATTGCGTACTTATGCACGATTCGTACTCGCCGTAGAAAATCTTATAGGCCTTACGTTTAAGTTTTTTTATGTGCAAGACCACGAGGAACATTTTTGTAGAAGATTTTTTCCTGCTATATCGCCCTTAAAAAGGGGAACTTTTTGCACCTTTTTTACGTAATTTACAAAAAGGGCCATTAAACAAAGAGTTAGAGGGTTAAAATGTACTAGAAAAATGTTTGCCTTAATATTTTCTATAAAGCGTATATATTTATTTTTGTCCTCTATACCAGAATCGGCTTACAGAACACCGTAATTTTGAAAAAGTTTGAAATTGTTGTATAGTGTTATTTATTAAGAAAAACGACATTAATTAAGACTTTTCTTGTGGCATAAAGATTTCATAATACTCCTAACTTTTTGTAATCAACTAGACGAAACGATAGATTTTTATAAACTGCGTCGTTCAATTTGGCCATTTAAATTGATACATATTATATCAACAGCTTTTGTATATGAAATTTAACGTAAAATATATTTTTAACTTTGTATAAATAAGAGTTAAATTCATATACAAAGGAGCCACCTAAATAGTGACAAAAGATATAAAACACACTTCAACACTGTTGTTGAGGGAAAAAAGAGAAAACTTGTTAAAATTTAATAACAATCAAGTAAAATCTTAATTTTCATTCGTTACGTATGAGCAATATATAATTACAAAAATCATGTGGTATCGTTACGTATGAGCAATATATAAATGTATTTATACGTCCCTCTAAAAATTGTTGGACTATGTACATGGTCCATTGTTACGAAAATGTAGCGACTACAATATGGTCCTGTATAATGCATTCGTGGATCATGTTCAATCAAATATAGCATTGCCAAAAATGTTATTCGTTAAATTATCATTAATAATGCTGCACAGTGGGGACTATCGTAAAATAAATGGTAATAAATCTGGAACTTGGAAGCATCTGATTGAATGTATGTAGCTAGAACTTGAAATATCTTTAGAGAGGGAGTGAGGGTTTATAACTCGTGTCTCGGCGGCCTTCTGTCTTAAGCACGAGAGGAATTACGGTAGGTCAAAGTTTACCACCTGGGACTCAAAAAAAAAAACTTCTGAGGCTTGTAACTTTCTTAAATGTTATACGATTTTAAACATTTTAAGTTCTGAGCTTATCTAAAAAATAAATAGAAGTAATGGCATTACATATGTTAACTTATTTTTATAGGTTTTGTCTGCTAATTTTTTTAGTTTGCATGTCGATTTTAATTTCAAGTGCAGCGTTCGGTGCCTGACAAAATGTTAAGTAAAAGAGGAGAAAAAAATTTTTATTATCTGCGTTCTTAAAAACTCAAAATTTTGAAATTGAGCTGAAAAAAATGTTTGTTTTTCAAAAAAGTATCTTCAATACTTTAAATTTTGTAAAAAACTTTGTTTAACATATTTACTCTTTAATTACATTTTGCAAAGGGCAAATTATTCGCAAAGTGTCTAGCGCTAATTATTTTGTGTTTTTAACATGTGCCCTACAGTCAGCAATGGCGCAATGTCGTAATTTTTAAAAATTATTTTTTGTGTTTAAGGGCAAAAAAAAAAATATTGCGATTATGAATCTTGAAAATTCCAACTATAACGTTTTATAATGTGGATAGCTTTAAGATTTTTGACACAAACTTGAAGAGGTCCTATTCATAAATGTGCATATACGCGCAGATTTTCTAAAAAAAAAGTAAAAATCTAGGAAATATAAAGTTTTGTACCATAATTATTTTCTCGTTTTCGAAAACGCATAAAAAAGTTAATAGGACAAAAATTCAAAATGTTTATCATTTATTAGAAAGCTAGGCACATTAGTAATAAAATAAGCCAAAAATCATTCAAATCGATGGACAAATGTCGTTTTTATTTGCAGTGCTAAACACATCTTATACTTAAAACGTAACGCTTACTAGATTTGTGAATAAGTATGAAATTTACCTTTAAACATATTTTAAGTTTTGAATGATTTCTGGCGTTCAACACTCAAAATAATAATATTGGTCAATCTAACTAATTTAAATTGTTAACTTACTGTTAATGAAAATTGTTAATGTACTTTTTATGAACAAACAATTTTTATTGGTTCAAATTATCTTTTAAAGTTGTAAGTCATTTAATGTCTATGTATACTTTGTGCTGTCATTATCTACCGAGAGATGACTTGGCTAAGATGGTAAAGGCGAAGAATTGTGAGAACTTAAGTTCAAGACCAAAAAATTACATTTTACTGAGCTGTATAATATAAATTTAGGAAAAACCACGTTATAAAATTAAAACTCTTTGTAATAAAAAACAAATAAATTAATTAACAATTTGGATGGTTAAAATTACTAATCTAGTTTTTAGCTATTTTTTTGGTTGAAATGATCAATTTTTATGATTAAAATGATCAATTTTAAATAATAACTACGAAAATAGTTATTTTGCAAAAATTACTGCATTTATAACCAACAAGTCACCACATGTCTGTCGTTATTTAAAAACATGACTCGGCTGAAATGTGAGAACTTAAGTTCAAGAGCAAAGGATTAAAAAAAAACTATTTTAGCCGACTTCAAAAAAGGAGGTTATCAATTCGTGTGTATTTTTTCCTTTTTTTGTACACGCATAAATCTGTCATTTTTAAATTGATTTTCAAAATTATTTTTTTGATTGAAAGGGCTTGCTTGCAGTTTGGTCCCATAATTTTTTGTCCAAAATCGGGGAAAATTTTCTCCCATCCAAAATATTGATTATCCCTTAACTCTTCCAATTGTGCACCGATTTTCAAAATTCTTTCTTTGTTTGTTTCGCTTGTAGTTGGGTCCCAATTTTTTTTCGAAGATCGGTAGGGGTTTTTTCAAAAATCGGCATGGCAATGTGCTCTTCTCCGATTATCGTATTATTTCGGAATTTATGGACCGATTTTTAAAATTTTTATGTTTGAAAAGCTTTTCTTCGAAAATCGGTAGGGGTTTTTCAAAAATCGGCATGGCAATCTGCCCTTCCCCGATTACCGTATTATTCCTGAATTTATGGACCGATTTAAAAAATTTTTATGTTTGAAAAGCTTTTCTTTCAGTTTAATCCCATATTTTTTGTGATTGGACAACCCGAGACCCTTACAATGACATTCTAGAGGGTTAAAACGTTCCATAAAAATGCATTTCTTTATGTCTTAGATAAAAATGCGAAACACATCTTTAACCTTAAACGTAAGGCCTACTAGATATCGTATGCCGAGTCAGTATAAAAGGGAGGAAAATTTAACACCCCCTAAAAAGTAAACTTTGAAAACACCGATACACGTATAAATTTGTTGGTCCCCTTTTCCAGAATCAGTCGCTAAAAACATGTTATTGTTTTAGTGCTGTACAGTGTAATTAATATGATTGTGTCCTCGAACATTTCAAAACAATAGCTACCTTAACATCTAAGACTACTTATTCTTTACACTGGTTATTTTCGAAAGTAATTCAATTCGACCTTTATTATACCACCAAATTAAACTGTCAATAATGTCACATACTTTTCACCAAAAATTAATGTAATTTACTTACAATTTAAATATGTAATGAAAGTGAAATGACATCAACCAAGTATGTTAGTTTGAGAAAATGGGCTATTTTCAGATTCTTGCACAATCATAAGAAACTAAACAGGTGGCGATGCCTCTTCATTACTTTAATTCAATGGAAAACAAAACCAAAATTTAAACAAAAGAAGTTTTGATTAAATCCATAGAGAGTGTCTGGCAAAACTTTTAGATCCTGCCACCTTTTGGGTGTTTAAAAGCACAAATTATATACAACGAACGAACGCACTTGAACTAAATCACAACAATAATTTTGAGAAGGCGTCAACTCCTTTTCATATACAGGACTAGCGAAGACGAAATCAGACAAAAGCATATCCGGCCTTGTCATAATACAATTGCTAAAAATGGCAGCGGCTTCATAATCATGTTTAAATGCCTTTCTTTTCAGGGCACAAGGGGTAATATACATTTAAACCAGCTACAAAACACTAAAAGTCTATCAAATTATTAATTTTATAAAGTGCAAATACTAAACGAGAGAAGGAAAAAAATTTAAAACAATTTTGCTAAAGCAAAAAAAAAATCTTCAGCCTCACATATGATTACGCACATTGTTCTTTCGTTTCGTGGAGTACATTTGTGAGCTAAATGAGTCTAAAGGCTGATGAAAATTAAAATTCCTCACACACAACCAAACAAAAACAAAACAAAAAATCCAGAAAAAAGTAAAGGGAATACTTTTTTTGGGCCCCTTTCATACCTCTTGAGGGAGAAAAGTGTAGCAACAACGAAAACAAACTGATTACTTTACACAATCAAAATAGCAACCAAAAATCATGTGTCTACAATTTACTTACACGTATTTATGGATGTACTTTTTCCTAGTGCAGGGGTTGTTGTCTCTGTATGTTGATTCTTGGAATCAATTCTCTCTATTGCAAATCAGCAGTAGTACTCCAACTACCACACTTTAAATTCATAATGCTAACGCTTACATGTGTGGGGGCGTATAGACCGAAACGCCTCCTCATCAGAATCCAATCAAATT
The DNA here is from genome assembly GCA_956483635.1 of Panzeria rudis. Classification (NCBI taxonomy): domain Eukaryota; kingdom Metazoa; phylum Arthropoda; class Insecta; order Diptera; family Tachinidae; genus Panzeria; species Panzeria rudis. The sequence continues at coordinate 4,716,643 of OY101449.1, forward strand.
AACTAAGACCACATTGAGTTCACTAGATGTAATATCAAGAACAACAACAGCCGTAACAACAACAGTAATAGCAATAACGTTAGCAACGACAACTAGTTCAAACGACAGACGTTAATTTCAATTTGATTTCCTTTTGGCCTGCTTACAAAAAAAAAAACTTGAACCAACAACGCCATTATTATCATCATCTTCGTCGCAATCATGGCCATCATCTACATCATCAATGACGACCGACTGTTGCTTTCCACTACAGCCTACTGCTGATGCTGCTTTTGATGTTGTGTGTGAGTGTGTTTAAGTTTACCATAAGACTTCATTAGGTCAAAACATGCCACAAGGGGGACGTACCAATTTAATCAGGGTAAAACTATTAATTAAATACCAATTCATTTCCGCACAACGTATTAACTAAACACTCACACACACAACTACTCACATATACAATTTTTTCTTCTGATTTTTGCAAAAATTAATCTGCTCCCGCATTAACAAATAAAAGTGGAATGAAAGGAAGCCCTGTTATTCTAATAAACTTTTGATGGTGATAGCAGCAACTACCATACAATGAAATTACCGGAAATGATTAATTCTAAGAATTTACTTGTAATTTAAATATCTGTTATTTCGATTTCTGAAAAGCTTTTATACAAATTTACTGTATTTCAGTAAACAGATTAAAGCTTTAGAGCTACAATTGAAGCTAAATTTAGTATTTTAGTGTTATGGTTTTCATACAACAACACCAATTCAAAACAGAGAAAAAATTGTGCATAGTTATTGCCCTTGCAAAGGTAAAATCTATGAACACACATGAGCGTTTTGTTTATTATTTTTATTTTAAGCAAAATTATACATGTGATCCTAAAATTATAGATCCTAAAATTCTGAACCGCTGTGTAATGTGGGCATTAATTGCATAACAAAAAATCGCCTCGCCTATTAAGTAATTAAAAAAAAATAGTTCCAACAACTGATTCTTGCATCGATTCTTCAATCGAAGAAGTAATGTGTAGAGAGGATTTTGGCTGAAGATGGAATATCTTTAAAAAGTCGAAACAAGTGCTATTTTCTTACCATATGAAGGAATATCATTTGATGGTAAAAGTGGTCTGGTGCCCATTTTTTGTAGTAGCTGAAATTTGAACTGATTGACCAATCTATGGACTCACGTGTTGGAACAAACCCTGGCTTGGACTCGGAAAATATGAAATGTAACACTTGGGATATAGCAAAACTCTTTTTTTGTCCTAGCCTATTGCTTACCATAGGAATACAAGGGTAGTGTCAATTTCTTGTAATGCTTCAGGCATAATTTTTTATGTTCATAATAATATCTTCAGTTTTGGGATTTCTTATTTAAACATTTCCATTAGCCTCAAATATAAGAATTTCACATTCGGCTTGTGTTTATACTCTGTCATTTTTGCGATATCTGTCTTTGCTATCCCAAACATTCAGGAATTTTTTTATTTTTTTATTTTTTTAAGAGAAGTAATACAATCAGGCAATTAATGCCTACCAGTTAATTAATTAATGTGTTACGTTCTTTGGAAAAGGGATAGTGTAGAGAGAACAGGTGGTGAAGTGGGAGAGAGATAGAAAGCTACAACCCTGCTATTGCGCGTTTTTTTTTGTAGAGCTATGTTGCAAGCCTCTCTGGTGTCAAGTAGAGGCATTGAGTTGTGGAAGCTGTGTATCCATTGAATTAGTTCTTTTACTTTGCCGACGGTTTTGCTACAATACCGACGAAGGAGGGTGAAGTGCATTAGGATATATTAGTATTACTAGCTGCCGGTACTGCCAAAGTGATCAGTGCTATGCCTTCATAACTTTAACAGTCTAACAACAACCAACACAATAACTCACCAATGCACATGAGAAAAATGCATGATGTTGTTGGCTTGCCTGAAACTAGTCTCGAACTCAAGACCCCAGGGTTTGTAGTCCAACGCGATAACTACTCAGCCAACAGCACCCTCAAGGAATAAGTGTCCTCTTTTAGGGAGTTAATATTATATTATTATTTTCCGCAGATGCTAGTAATAAAAGGAGACGGATCATGGCATGAATCCGATTTTGGTCGACAGGCTATTTACAAATGATATATCCCATTAACTGCATGACTTAAAAGTATACATTCAATTAGTTCAGGACTTAAGCCCTTTTCGTACCGACTTGAATTTCCGTAATCTGTAAAAGAAGATTTGTGGTACTCATAAATGTGTTATTTTTGTAGGGAATATGTAAAGCACGTAAATAAACAAAATGACATCAAAAAGTGAAATTTGAAAAAAGAGTGACTCATGCCCTTTTCGCAATGACTGGTTCAATTAGTACTCGGCAAGGATATCTTGTAAGCCTTACGTTTAAGCTGTAGGACATGCTTAGCACTTTTAAGTAAAACACCACAAAGAACATTTATGTAGAACATTTTATCCTGCTGTATCGCCAATGAAGGGGAGTTTCCTGCCCTTATTTAGTTAATGGACAAAAATACTCATATTAGTAAGAGTAAGAGGGTTAAAATGTTCTACAAATATGCTCGTGCCGTTTTATATAAAAGTGTTGAACATATCTTATACCTTAATCGTAAGGCTTACAAGATTTTCTATGCCGAGTCAGTCTAACGGCCAAAACCCAGATGTAAACTCCCGAAACCCCGATACACTCTACCTCAGTAGTTAGAACCTTTTAACTTTAAAACATTTTATTTTGTTGTACACTTTTATTAAAGCTTTCCATTTGTTAAATGTGGTAGCAAAGGAATTATCAAACTATATTGAAATTTTTATTTTATTTTACAATGTTTATTTTGGCAGAGAAATTACTTAAAATTTATTGCTCCTTTAAATAACCATTTTAATATCAACAGCAATTAAGAATTCTCAATAAATCTTTTCTTCGCTGCAATACCACTACTAATGTGGCTGCTGCTGCTATTAACACATTTTCCAAAGCATTTAAATTTATTTAAATGTGTGTTTGTGTATTTGTCCCAAGAGGTGCCAATATGCGTGCCCAAATGAGAAGAAAAAATCTTAAACAAATTATTAATTAGAATTGCTAAAGGTGATGACGACGATGATGGGTACAATAACGCTGATTATGATGATGATGATGGAGCTTGATGAGAATGCTAATATGTAATCACACAAGTGTGATAATTATTATGATGTTGTTGAGCGCTAATTAAAAGCACCCCTAGAGCTTTATTGCATCGTTGAGTTTAACAAAAACGTATTTAAACGTAATTAATTGCAATGTTTTCCTTATTTTTTCCGATGCTGCTACTGCTGATGCTACTAATACAGATTTTTTTTCTGTTGTTGCTATAATTATAATGTGCTACTAGGAGCACTTTATAACTTTAGAAAAATACAGCATTGTCCCTATTCTTATAGTCTCATTAGCTGCACATCAAGTGCTTAAAAAGCCCGTAGGGATCTATTTAACTTTTCTAGCACATAAGCCAGTCTCTTTTTCTTTTCTTCTCAACGTTTTTCGTTAAGTTCAGTTCAGTTAACTAAACGTGTGTAACGAGATGTTGCAGAAGAAAAAGAACAAAACCTCAAACGTTCCTTGGTAGCGTCGTCATCGTCATCGTCAACATCATCATCAGCACAACAACATTTTTGTCAATTGTCAATTTGCACTGTGTCGCACATAGAGAAGCAACAACAACTAACCCATTAATGTTAAGAGCCTTAACAAAAAAAAAACAAGAGCAACAAAGCAAACTGTATGTGTTATTTCACCTTTTTCATTAAGAAATAACAACAAATAAAACAATAATAATAATCACAACAACAGCAACAACCAGAAAAATTATCGCAATGCGGGTAAAAATTAAGAAAAACTGCTGCACATTATTTTGATTTAAAAAAATGTAAGTACCCAGTTGGCCAGTTGGCAATGTTAAGTCCTAGACGACACTTGAGCAACAGCCAGAACAAGTCATCAACGACATTTTGGAACCAATTTCGCTAAAATCCTGCACGGGTCAATGAGAGATCACGTCACTCCGCTAGTCGTTCACATAATAGCAGTGCGAATACATGGACGACAATATGCGAACAATATCATCTATATTGTCACCACATAAAATATCGACAACAAGAGATTAACATATTCATTTGTTTGATTGAAGATAAAACGTAAGATGTTGCCGTTCATCTTGTCCTTCACAAAGTTTTATTGAACACGAAATGTAGCACATTGTCGTTTATCTTGTCCTCAATAAAATTTATTAAAGAGAAATCATAAGACATTGTCGATCATGTTGTCCTCAACAGAGTGTGACTGAAGACAAAACATAAGACATTGTCACTCCTATTGTTCTCAACAAAGTTGGATTGACGACTAAATGTAAGATATTGTCGCTCATATTGTTCTCAACATTTTTACTGAAGACAAAAAGTAAGACACTGTCGATCATATTTTCCTCAACAAAGTTGTAGTGAGGACAAATTGTAAAATATTTTTGCTCATCTTGCCCTAAAAAATTTTACTGAAGACAAACGTGAGACCTTGTCGCTCATCTTGTCCTTAAAAGTGTTTAATGGAGGACAACAGCCAAGAGTTTGTCGCTCAGATTGTCGTGAACGGTTAAATGGCCGATTTGAAAATCGAATCGACAGAGGACAAGTGGTGTCGTGAAAGACGATCTGGGCAACTGGGTAAACTTTCATGGATGTGAGAGTGTGTGTGTGCGTGTTGTATAAACAAACACACATGCATAAATGAATTTTCATTTGAACGATGCTAAGAAACTCCAGCTACAGGTGTCACTCCATAATCAATAAACAATTTAAAAAGCTATTCCCCAAACGTTGCACATGGGATGGGAGTGTTTTTCTAACAAAGGAAACGGAAGTTTCGAAGCAATTTCCACATGGTGATGGTTTCCGTTTGAAGAAGAAAAGTAACAACTTTAAGGGAAATAAATGTATGCCTGAGCTATTGATTGGAAAGAAAAACTATCTTGCAGACTTGGATGTGCAAAAATTGGAACAATTAATATTTTTTCTTCAAAGACTTTAGAAACTTTTTTGGCTAAGAACAGAAAAAATAGCTCTTACAGTCCGTGATATTATCGGAACGAAGTTCCCTATAGCACATTGTGCACATCAATGATGTGAATGTTGTGAGGCAGAAAAAAATTTATGTACGAATTCTGGGAACGAAAATAAAAAAGAAAATTGTGCATGTTTCTGTTTTGCCACTCCACTTGCAAGGTGCCTCAAATTAATGTTGAAACTCCGCCTGAAAGGTGAATTCCGGTTGGTGATCATTGCTGTCGCTGCGGATTTTTTTTTTGGTTCTTCGGGGAAGTACCAGAGAGCTCCTGAGATTTTTGCCCCTGTTTTAGGAGTGTCTAGCCTGGATTTGTGTATTTGCTAAGTGGTTTGTGACATGACTAAGCTCGTGGCCGCGCCAGCTGAACGGGTTTCTGCTAACTTTTCCAAGTTTAGCTACTGACGAAGGGAAAGGAAGAAAACGGTGGCGAATTAACTATTGTGGTGATTCCGTCATAGAGTTCCAAAGAGTCAGTGTTCACTGTCGAGGTTGTTTGTAGCTGATGGAATAGATCGAGCACTGACTCATAAGGTAATTGATATGAGGCTCTCTTGAGAAAGCGCATAACTGAAAATGAGCGTATGAAGGGAAGGTTGCGGACCAACAGTTCACCACCAGAAGGATTGAGCTTTCTTTCAGATTATCATCACCTGCCTTCTCTTCACTATCCCTTTCCCAAAGAAGGTAACACATTAAGTAGTTAAGTAGGAGGCATTAATTGCCTGAATGTTACTTCTCTTTAAACAAAAAAAGTGCTGCTCCTGCAGTTGCCCCACGGGTTGCTCCCAAGGGGAAGTATGGAACTACCACATCTGAGGAGGTGTAGTAGTACCTCCTCAGACGTACATGTCATGTCGTATCCTATCACGTCATGTAATGTCCTGCCATATGTCATGTCGTGTCATGTCGTTTCATGTCATGTCATATCACGTAATTTCATGGCATATCTTGTCATATCATGTTATGTGAACATAACACAACATCACATACAATTTTATTTTTTTCTTTCCAACAACACCGTGCATTCTTTTTTAATAAAAAAAAACTTTATTTCAAGGCTCCACTGTAGCTCTTTCAATTTCAAAGTAGTTGTTGTATGAATAGTTTTTCTGTTTTTGTGTATTTTGTCTTGAGTTTTTTTCTGCTTCCTTTTTTATTAGTGCTAATGCTCGCTGATGAAAAACTTTTATAATTTCAAAAATTTGCACTCTTGGCACATAACACTTACTTACACAACAACAAACCAAGAGTATACACTACTACACCAAACTTCTACACTGCCACTAGTACGTGTTTGTATGTATTAAAACTTGTAATGCGACAAAATGGTTGATTTTTTTTGTTGCCTGCTTTTATGAGCACTTGCTTTTTAGATCTTTTCATGTGCGGAGTGAGTTAGAGGGACATGTATAGTGGTGTGCTGTTCACTGTTACAGGCATAGTCCTTGGCACTGCATCAACTTTGAAAAAGGACTCCAATGAGTAATTAAAACATTTGCACAACATTCACCAGAAAACAAGAAAACTGACTCATAAAGGAGTTTTTTTCCTGAGTATTTTCGTTTGCTTTTTTTAAATCAACAACATATTTTTACTTGGCACCTGATTACAATTATTGCTTTAAAGTGTATTAAAAAAATGTAAAAAAGCCAGCATGTTGCATAAAGAGTTTAAGCAGAGAGACCCTTCTTAAGTATGTTTAACATGTTTAACATTTTTAATTAACCAAAACGTTAAGTTACACATCGTGTCATGACACAACACAAGCCACCTTCTTATATTGGTTGTTCGAATCAAGACAACTGCACATAAGTGTCAAGAGTCACAAGTAGTCATACACTCATGTTATCATGAAATAAAACAAATGTTTAAATTAAATAAACTGACATCTTCCCAACTACTAGAGTATATCTCTTATTCAACACTTTGCCAGTTATCTTTCTGTGAAAGTCATTTCTTACCCGCCTGCAGCAGCTAGAAGCAAAAAAAAATCATAATTGAAACATCGATTAATTACGCCTTTTGGCTTTTTTATTAAACCCATAATGAGGTGATTATGATTAAACAAAGGCATTTCAAAATATATACTAAAACAACAACAGAAACAAGAATTTACAACTGAAAAAATCATAAAGTGTTTTTTAAAGAAAAACCAAAAAAAAACTTAACATCAAAGTAAAATCAGACGCCATTAACATCGTCTGTCTGTTTGTTATTTATTTAAAAAAAGTAGAAGAAAAAAATTATTACAATGATTTTCGTGCTTTTTTTTAGCATGCTACCAAAGTAATGGGAGTATATTAAAATTTCGGAAGGGTGTGTAAAACTTTAAAATTTATTAAATTAATAAATTGAAGAATCTAAGTACCAGAGAATACAAAATTTGGTTTTTATATCGAAAAAGTAGACTTAGAAATATCTCACTTAATAGTAGGGAGCAAACGCCACAACCAGTCGTGACAATCTGGCATATTATGGCACAATTAGATTGAAAATATTTAGAAACTATCATAAGTTGTTTGCTATAGTCATATATTGTTGCAAAAAGATAATTTTGTTGTTGAATGTCAATAAAAGCAGTCATACTGACTTTAGAAGTTTATCCAAAATACTCTAATCAAAGAATACATGGAGATTTTGTGATGACATGTCACTTCCAAGATGTCATAACGTCAACTTGGTAGCTTAGGTGTGACATTACCTCCATTATTTTTAAATTATAATAATGATTTTGGCAAAATAAAACGAATACAAAACCGGAGTCCACTACAAAACCGGAGTCCTAAGTCCACTTTTCTAATCATAATGTTTTAGTGTCCGGGTTACTTAATGTGTGTTTGTTTTTTTGTTAATAATCAGTTTGTTAATAATCAGTTAAATAGAAGTAGTTAAGAAATAATAGTTATTTTTGAAGGGCGTGGCACAGCCTACTTTTGTGATTATATTTTCAGGAGAATTAAATGTGTGCGCGTAGTTTCATCGGTTAAGTAGAAGTAATTGAAAAATAATATTCACTATGTTTGGGCGTGGCACTGCCCACTTTAGTAGCCATAAAGTTGCGTTGAAACTATAAAGAAATGTGTACGAAAATGTTCATAAGAAAGGGTTGAGTAGAAGCAATTGAAAATAAATATGTACTTAATTTATATAGGCGTGAGGCTGGCCACTTTTCAATGGGATCAATTTAGATGTACATCCTTTCAAATAAAGAAAAAGTAATGAGAAATCGGTTTGAAAATAGTGGAGTTCTAAGGGAACACGCATAAAAAATATACAAACGAGTTGAGAAGTTGATCCTTTTTTTAAGTCGGCTAAAAATCAAAAAAAAAATTTCTAGTATTATAAAAGAGAATTCAGTTTTATATCAATTTCATTGATTTATGCCTCTAAAACTTCTACTTCTGCATTTACTGTTGTAGGGTAGTGAAAATTCTCCAATGATGTTAAAAAATCTTCTTATTTCTTTCTTATATATTTTTGCTTTTGAACTAGAAAACATTAACTTCGGATGACACTAGGAAACATCAGATTGGTTAATAATTTTTTTCTCCTGTTAATGCTTTGTGGTTTTATGGCAGTGTTGGAGATTTGATGTTGCTAATAGAAACATCAAAGTGTTGAAGCTTACGAATTGTTTACACACCGGATGAACGAGTTGTTGCTGTTTCTGTTCTCGTTTGATGTTTAATATGTTTTTATTGTAAATTTTTTCGCGCTTTTGATGTATGTTTTCTTTGTTGTTATTCTACTTGTTCACCCTAAAAGTAGACCCGGAAATAACCCTATTTAATGGGAGTAACTTGTTGAGACAAGCATAACAATTTTATTAAATGGATGGATTGGAAGAAATTGTTAATCAATTAGTATAAAATCGAAATTGGGCAAGGGATCCCTTGAAATAATCCAATTTTAAGGGGGCCAATTTGTAGCACAAGCAGTTTGGATTTGTTAAGTGGACTTATGCACATAACTACTTTGGTAGTTGGTTAGTTATTTTCTCATCTAGCGTTAAGCCTAGATATTTCACCTTCCAGGATACATTAATTTCCGATCCAAAAAGTCCTAAAATATTGACGTGTATACCTTTTCTCTTTCGAAAAAAGAGCATAGCGTCTGATCTTCTTTAGCATTGATGGTTAGTTCGTGTTCCGTACATCACGTGTCTCGCTCCTCTCTCATTCAACTTAGAGAGCTTGTCCCATGCAATCTAGAATAGTGATCATGAACCTGCAACCAACCATCAGCTCTATATCGCCAGCATACCCTATAGTATGTTTTCCCATTAAGTCCAGTATTTAAAAAAAACATAGACGGTAGTGTTCCACAGTAAAGGGGAAAAACCCCTCCTTATGGGTATCCCTTCCCATAAAAGGTCCCATTCCTGACATTTGTAGCGGTCAATCGAGGTATAGAGACGATCCGTTCTAAAATAATGTCATCGGTCTCTGGCTCAGCAAGAGTTATTCTCAGTTTATCAAAATAAATCAAACGAGCCCTCTCCTCTATATCCATGAAAATGTATATAGCGGCACCGCCATTGTTAATGTCTCTTTCCATTACTCTAACAAGTTCATGTAGACCTGCCTGCTCTATAAGCGTGCTGATATCTACTTAGAGGCATATACATCAGCGTAGGATTCTCCAGGTAGCCCACCAAAACCCTCTCCATTGTTTTCAAAAGAGAGGGTAACTAGTCTGAAGGACTTTACTTCTGTATAGTATTTTTTCTCGTTTTGGCAGAAAAATAACCTTTGTTTCCCTCTATACCGTCGAGATATAGCGTGTCGAAAGACAGGCCACGCATATCTCTCTGATCCTGTCCAGTGAGCTAATTATAGCCACTGAAGCAAAAATGGAAAGACCGTATAATCTAGCAAAATTATATGGTGCAAAAGAAAGTAAAAAACTTTTGACACCATTTGGTGTCACTATCCTCTCAGCTTCCTATCGCGATAGTACACTATAACACTATAGGAGCCCATAGATCGTTCGAGAGAAAGCTACCTGAAAAATGTGTAGCCATCAACGACTGCAATGTGTCTGCCACAACCTCAGACATAGAACCATAATTTTTACGAACCAGTTCCACTTTTGAGACGGGGTCACAAGGGGTCTCAAGGGGGTCTCCCACACTGGAAGAGAATTCCCTCCACCTTCTTCGTTTTCGAATACGAATGAGTTTATTCAATTACCGCTTATAATGTTGTACAAATTTGTCTTTAATTCAACTCGGACGTGTTTCCTCACCTGTTGTTATATACTCAAAGTTTTAACTTCTAATAAGTCTTATTGTCGTCTTGTGGTGTTAACCAATCATTTGCTCTGGTTCCATTGTCTCGCTATCGATTAAAGTTTTCGTTATTCGTAAACGATTTGTGCCGTTAAATTTTTGTATTTACATCACCAATCATTGGAATAAATAAAAGAGACAGATCCATCTTTGCAAAAGTAATACACACACACGCATTAAAATTATAAGCGAAATCAGCTGTTTTGCCGTTGTTTTATTATATTTAAATATCATTGAAATATTTTGAGTGTATGAAAAAAAATTTTGTATCGTTAATGATGATGAGATCATCTGATGCTAAGATCATCTGAAAATACTTCAAAGTCAACACCGCAGATTATCCTTGATTCATCAGTATGCACCCCGAAATCTGAGTGTCTTTCTATATAACCTCTTTCCGCTCCCCGCTGGATGAAGGTAAAGCTTTGAAAGCGGTACCAAATCCCATTTGAGATACCATGTAATTGGAAGGCTTCCTCAGTATCGGTGGTAACCGTTCCAAAATCATTTTAATTTGGTAGTTTTGCTTATACTTTTTAAAAAGTTAGTTTATGTGTCCTTTCTTCACAATTCATGGGACGAAAATCTTATAAAAGATTGTTAAAATATTCCTCAGAGTATAAAAAATCTACTCGTAAATTTTAAAAAATAACAAATCAAAAAGTTTCATACTTTGTAATCCAAATCGGGAAATATTTTCTGTTGTCATTATCAAAACTTCTGACCTACTCTTATGAGCCTGCGTCTCTTTTTTATTAAGCTTTTTGGTTTTTTTTTGTGTAAAAACTATCTAAATTCTGATAAATTCATTTACTTATTTTAGTTTTACTTTTAAAGCCCGATTGCTAGTGTGCAATGATAACATTTCGGTATTTTTTTGCCATTATTGTTAAATGCTGTCTCAAGGCTAAGTGCAGAAATAATTGAAATAAAAATAAAAACTGAAATTTTTTTTTTATGTGGTAAAACAAACTTTTTCCTTGTAACATTTAACCTCTGGTTTACATGACTATTAAAATATTTTTTACTGCAAAAGATTGTTTTTAAAACAAAGTTTTAGTTTATTGTTGTTTATCCAATATTTTTTTTTGTTTTACTTTGTTGTTGTTGCTGTTATAGTTAAAACATATAGCAATTTGTTTATGTCTGTATGTAGAATTTTTCAAACCAAATATTTCCCGCCACATGTAATTTTTTATTTTTTGCTTTTATTTTTGGAGAGAACAGGAAAAAAACTTTTTCTTTACATTAATCTCACACGCTTTTAAACAAATAACATATTTATTATACAATTTTTGGCCAACAAACAAACTAACAAACGTATTAATGATATTTAAGAGGGGGAAGGAAGATAAAAAAGTTCTCTTAATGGTTTTTAAAAGTTGGCTTACGAGTATTTGATTGTTGTTGTTTTTGTTTCTTAGCTAAATGCTTTTAGTAACTTTTTAAAGTGAAATATTTTGCTAAAATGTCTAAAAGGCAGCAAATAACAATTTATTAAATTGCCGGTAAAACAAGCACAAACACCTTGAGTTTTTTCTTTTTTCGTATCTGAGGAAATTTCAAATTTTTATTTACAAGAAACAAAAACAGCTTTTGAATATATCTTTTGACTAGTACAACAGCTCCCTCTATTGATTAGTCTATAATTTTTCCATTCAATGAATCGAAATCATTGTCGGCTCTTAAGCTTGAATGTGAAAAAAAAAGAAATAATAGAAAGAAATAGAAATGAAAAAAAATGGAAAATAGAAAAAAGAAAACAAACAGCAATGACGACTGACTGACTGACTGATGATTATTTGGCATAGCAATTTCTAGCTAAAACAGTGTTGAGATGTGATATTTGAAGGCGTATACTTGTTGTAAGTGAATCTTGGTGTAATGATGATAATGATACTCTCTCCCACCACCGCTGAAAGTGTAACACAGTTGTCGATGGAGTGTTTATTGTATGATGATGCACTTGTTATGTTTTATTATTCGTTTTTTTTAAAATTTTTTTTTCTTCTTTTTTTATAATAATTTTAAACAAGACGGATGTTTTGTAACGTTTGAGTTTGCTAGAGTTTGAAACTGAAATTGTGTTTTGCTGGTTGGTTCGTCTAGTTGCACGTTAATTTTGTCTGTGAGTCCTTGAGTTGTTTTGTGGCATAAAGTTCCGCTGTTGTGATTGTTAACGCTTGGTTCATTTTGACTTTCATCATTCGGCACCCAGCTTAACTGTTATTTAGCTGATTTTTTTGCTGTTATTTTGTTTGTATTTTTATATTGCTTTGTTTTACATATTTTGTGTTATGATTGGTGACTTAAAATTGTTTAGTGTAATAAAGTAACCATGAAACAGTTAACGAATATTTTGTTTGATAAAAATAATATTAAACTCGTTGTCTTCATACAGCAAACTAGTATAGCCAACGGGCTACACAATCGTCCGTATTCTAGATGTAAATGATTTTATTAAGTGTCATAGAAAATGTGATAAAAAGTTCTTGAAAAAAAACACCACACAATATAAAGGGTGGTTAAATTTTAAGGGCCGATGTTGAATGTGAACCACACCTAAACGTCAAGTTTTTTTCTGCATTTCATTTGATATTTTTCAATTTCAGACTACCTCAATTTTAATCATGGAAAGATACACAATCGAGCAACGCGTTTAAGTTATTTAGGCTTATTATGAAAATGGGCGTTCAAATCAAAATGCATATCGTGCACTTCGTGAATTTTTCGGTCAATTTAATCGTCCAAATGTGCGTACAACCGGAAAAATCGTGCAAAAATTTTAGAAAACCGGGACTGTAGGAGATGTGAAAACAGCAGTGCATGCTCGTACTGCTGGCGGCATCATCGAGCCGTATTTTTTACCAAAATGAGGCTGGTCAGGCAGTTACTGTGAATGGTGTTCGCTATCGTGAGTTGATAACGAACTGTTTATTAACCGAATTTGAAGATATGTATGTGGACGATATGTGATTTCAACAGGACGTTGCCACTTGCCACACAGCTAACGAAACAATGGCTCTTTTGCGTGACAAATTCAATTGTGTTATCTCACGTGGTGGCGATGTCAATTGGCCGCCAAGATCATGTGACTTGACACCGTTGGACTTCTTTCTTTGGAGTTATTTGAAAGAAAAAGTGTACGTCGATAGGCCAGCAACAATTCAAGAGCTAAAGGATGAGATAATTCGACACATTAACGGCATAGAACCTCAATTATGCCTCAGCGTCATCGAAAATTTGGACCATCGGATGGAGGTGTACCGCCGAGGTCGCGGTGGCCATTTGGCCGATATTTTGTTCCATTCATAATTGAACCATACCATATTATCATAATAAAAGGAAATGGCAATAATTTACTAAATAATTTGTGTTTTATTCAAAATCAACATCGGCCCTTAAAATTTAACCACCCTTCGGATACAAGCCAAAATAATTAAATTTCTTTGGATATAAAGCAATACAGTTCGACTAAAGCTCATAACTTAATTATTTATATATTCTTAAAATGTTCGTGTTATAAAAAGTATTGTATCGATTATCAATAAGAAAAAGAGTTGAGTAGTCAAAAGTGTAAATGTTTTTCAGCTGTATTCTTAATTTTACGAATTTTTACTATTTTTCGTTTCGCGTACTTTTTTGGGCTATAGGTTTTTTGAGAGTAAATTTTTCGGTTTACTTAGAAATTCAGTTTACTCAGTAATACTGCATTTTATTGTAAAAGTAAACAAACGGACCTTATGTCATTAGGTTGGTGGTGCTTGTACCTAGAAAAACCTTGCTATCTCGGTAGACCTATGGCATACATAGAAGGATAGGCCGAAGAGATGTAGACTTATTAAGGCAGTAAAACAGATTTCAGTATCGTGAGTTCTTTCGATGCAACCTTCGCACCTGTTTAAGTTTAGTTTAGGATACTCCATCCGCCTCTTAAGCGATATTATCTAGGCAGTTACCGCGCACAGTAAATCACGGTATGTCCTTGGTCAGGCCACAGGAGATGCCAGAGAGAGAGAGAGAGAGAGGGCTTTCAAGACCTTATGATTGTCACAAGCATTATATGATTAATTAATGCTGTTTCTCGATTATGCATAGAAAAAAATATATATAAATCAACGTGAAAAAGTAATAAGCATTTGGATTGTTGGAGGGTGGAGGGGGAATATTATTTTCCCTCCCCTTCTACTATCCACGCCTTCCATAGATTTTGGTCACACCAACAATATATTTTTTTACTCGTAAACATGACATAAAATTTAAAGACCTTACATCTAAGAAAAAGTTTTATGACTCCATGAAAATGGCCCCAATGTAAAATGCCCTAAACTGAAAAAAGAAAAACGCCCAAGAAATATTCTATTAAAAACAAAAACAACAACAATTTTGTGCCTTTTCCATATTCAGTTTGAAACCCTTTTTAATTTCACTGTTTGGGGCCATTATTCATTGGTCGCGTTTGTCATTGGAGCCTTTTTTATTTATTTCGATTTGGATCCCATAACACTATAAGGTTATAGTAGTAGGGAGCCTTTTTATGGCGCTATTTTGTAAACTTAAAAAATCAATCGATTATTCGACTTAACTTATACACTAGATGTGACAATGTAACAATAATTTTTTGTAGCACTGTCGCATACATAAATGTACACACACATACACGCACTCACATTTAGATTTTAGCTTGTTGAGTTCAGTTCAGTTGTCGTGGGTAAATGCTACCAGGATTCTTTCCATTTGGACGCTTCTGAACATGACGATGATGATTATTTGTAGTATGTTTTCTTGTATGATTGTTGGTTTATATTCGCATTCGTATCGCTTTTCCATTCGCAATCGTATATATTTAAATCTAGATAAGTTGTTGATATTTTTTTTTTATATTTTTAATATTTCTTGTTGGTGTTTATGAATGTTTTGAGAATATGTACAAACGTATGCAAGGATATTTATGTTTATACGTGTGTATGTGTGTGTGTGTACTTGTAGGGTTTAAGAGGATTTGAAGAAACTGCTCTTTAGAGCTGCTTGGATGATTACGTTGTGAGTAAAAAGTCTGAAGTACTACATCAAGTGCTTCACTTGCGAGCAGTAAAGCTCTACGTAAGTGGTTGGCTCTACTTCCTTTTTATTTTTTGTTATTTTTTCTTGCTTTCCTTCTTAAATTGCTAGTATTTGTACTCCGTTTTTAAAAGGATGTATGAGTATCTCAATGTAACCTTGATTTTTAATGATTTTTTTTTGATACGTTAAAATTTCTTATAAACAATTTTGAAACCTGTTGTTTTATATAAAGAAAAATTTGTTGAACTTTTCTTCAAGAAAACAATCAATATATTTTTTAATTAAAGTTACAATATAGTAGAAATTGCTGCCGTGTTAATTTATATGAAGAAAAAAAAATATTTTCCAATTTTCATTAAAATTTTAGGGCCAGTGAAAAATAGATAAAATCCTCGTCCTCATACTTAAATTGAAAGTATGTATTGCGAATGTGTATTTTATACATACATACATACTTGGTTAGCAAGTTGTATGGCTAAATGATGATGGCTGTATGACTGACTGACTGGTTGGCTAGATAGATGGATGGAAGGATGCCATTGCTGTTTTACTGATTTCATTTTAAATATACATATTTTTTAATTTTCTTTATATTTTCTCTTACGGTATTGTAGACGTACACACATATAATGAAACTTTAGAGAAAACGATGAGTACATACTCGTACATATACACAAACGCACCATGCTGATGTTAATGTTAAAGTTGTGGCACAAGCTGATTTTGTTGATGATGGTGATGAAATTAAATTGGGGAAAGTTTTTTTATTCCAACATCTTCATAAAAATGATGGCAGTCATCAACTAGAACGTAGTCGCGACTTTACGTTAGAACTTTTAAATTAAAGTAATATAAAGTTTCTTTAGGTTTGATTTGTGGAAAGAGTGACACCGAAAAAGAAAAATATAGCCAGGGTCAAATAAACACTACTATAAAGTACTACTATTACTTCTCAACTAAATGAGAGTGTTCCAAAATATAGCTTTTAACAACTTTGTTTGCCACAAACATAATATAGTCGCCGCAACAATTCAATAATGAGGCATTATTTTCTGCGTCCGTGCCATATTTACATATGCCAGCATTAATTTTGTGATATAGTTAAGTTAAGGATACATTTGAAAAGAATTTTAGAGAAACTGTAGTTCTAATTAACACCGGTTGATGCTAAAAATTGGCTTCCATCGAGTCATAACCGTGCGGGAATTGTCTTCAACGTACTTGCCCTATGATTGATGAAAATGAGAGTGGTACAGTATGTCCCCGTCTACAAACGCTATTTGTGTTGCAGCAATTTTTTCAATTTTTGGGAGAGTGTTGAAATAGAAATATATATCATATCTATTCCTCCCTCGCTCTTTCTCACTAAAAAAAAAGAATTGCTGCAACAAAAACTGCACGTATAAGGCGGGACACTTAGCTAGAGCAAAAATATTAACAAAATATCCTCACTGTTTAAGAAGACCTTCTTTAAATCAAAATAACAGTAATGTGAATAGTATTAAAGAAACCAACACAAGACAAGCACATTAAGTTTGGACCTAGAACCTATCACTGATTATCTTAACTATGTCAATTAACTCGATGCAATGAAAACGCGATCTGCAAGTGACACGATACTCTCATATAAAGTTCCACAACTCGAACTGCTTGGTAGTCCTTGAGAACTAGTCCCGAAACTTGTCTTGTGACAGATTCTCTTCCCTGTGAGGATGTGAATTATTGCTGCGTGATATTATAACAACCAACTTTTGACTTAGAGTTAAAAATTATGTAAATATCTATTTATGACTCATTTATTTTAGAAAAGCAGACGGTTCCACGCTCACACCAAATATATATCATTTGTCAACTAATTTTACTTTCCCAATTCTTATTAAACTTTGGGCACACTTGGAGTACTCCGGCAATAAAATTTTGTGATTAGAAAAGTGGGCAGTGCCACACCCATACTAATGCAGTTTTATTTTTCAACCATTTTCACTTGCCTTATTCCTTTAAAAATTTGTGAACGCTTTGAGCTTTTTTACCAATAATAATGATTTGAAAAGTGGGCAGTACTTACAACACCCGTTCGAGGTAAGTAAGTATTGGTTTTCAGCTGCTTCTGCTCATCCGATTATTGTAAAGCCTTTCAAAAACTTTAAATTTTTTGGTCTACAGTGCAGTGCCACGCCCAAATAAATTAATTGTTATTTTTCATATATTTCTACCCAACTGATTCTTATGAAATTTTGTAATGGAAGTTTTAGTTTCCTTGACAATGCAATTAAGTGAACACTCCCATACAATATAAATATTCGTTTTTAACTACTTCTACTGAATCGATTCTTTTGCAACTTTGCACATACTTTGCACATACCTTTCGCATTAATAGTTAATGATAAAAAAAGTGAGCAGTGCCCACTTTTCTTTTCGTTATTAATTATGTTAATAATGTACTTTGGCTATTTCTTATATACAAAGTACCAAGTGTGCTATATAATTTAACTTGGCTGTATTTGCACATTTTTGACGTATTAGTGGTTTGATGGATTTTTGAAGATACGGAATTTTTTTAAGTAAAACTTAATTTTAAGTAAAATGTATTTTCTTGCTTATTTGTATGCGACTATAATAAAGCCTTGATAGCTGTTACTTTAGTTGATTTCTTGCCTTGCATGAAATGAGAAGAGCAAAAGAAATCATTCTCAAAGTAGAAAAAGTATAGGAAAACAAAAATCAAAAAGGGAGAAAGAAGAAAATGTTTTGTAAAGTTTTGCAATTTTAATTAAGTTTCGAAAACGTTTTATATCAAGCATACATTTAATCAAACTCATTGTGGAAGTCCCAGCCATGGACTACAGATTGAAACAAACACTCACAAGAACGTATAAAAAAACTTTCGTTATTTTAACGTGGTATACGTTGAATGTGTGTGTGTATTCATTTTTTACACATATATAAAACCATCTCTGATGAACATCCTTGTCATTATCATGAACAGCAGCAAACACAAAAAATAAAACTCAATCAAAAAACAAAAATAATATTAAAATCCAACAAACTACTGAAGCAGACAACACTGTATTATCAAAGTCGCGCACTCTTCAATTAAAAATATAATAAATAAAAACAACAGCAACAAAAAATATTAAAAAAAGAGTAAAAACAGTTCAGAGTGCAACATAAATAAAATTGAAATAAGGAAAAAGTAGCAACCCAGCCAACATTTTTGCTGATTTCTGTATCCGAAGTCGGTCCACTTTGTCTGAGGAAATTCTAAAATCATTCCCAAATGTCTAAGGGAATTTTCCAGGGAAACTCTATAGAAATTTTCGGCATGTCAGATTTTTCTGATATTTTTTACGTCCTGTCGTTTTGTAGAAGAGTCGGAGCTAAAATTATAAATTTGTCAGAACTCTCGTATAAAATTGGAACATAAAAAAAATGTTTAAGAATTCTGTTTCATCTTGTGCCATGCATTTTTCTGCAGCCCATCTCAAAATATTTCCTCATATTTTATAAGTTTAAGAACTCAAACATTTATGCACAATTTCTCAAGAAATAAATGAGAATTATTACGAAAACTATAATACATACAGTATGCAGAAGGAACTGCTTAAAGCCGTTAGACGTAGATCAGAAAATATGCAGACTATTCTATTAAATGTATTAAAGGAAATTAAATAGCCTTCAGCTAATGTGCAATCTGTGGCCCGTTTCTCAAAACTACAAGTTACAAATCTACAAGTAAAATAAATCCCAAAACAACAATAAATATTGTAAAAGTGTTGTTGTTTTGTGTGTATTTCACTTGTTGATTTGTAACTTTTATTTTTGAGAAACGGCTCCTGGTCTGCTATTAATCGTATAAAATTTCAGAATATGTGAAAAAACGTCGAACCAGAAAACTGCCGACTATTCGGCCAAATGTCTGAGGGAATTTTAAATAGCTCGGTTGATTGTCTAATAAAGTTTTGAGATATTTTTGACATCAGACATGTCTGCAAAATATGTTCACTGGGAAGGAAAAAGTAGTAAACATTGCACATAGACAAACAAACAGATATATACAAAAATACATTCACAAACTTTTATAAAATTTACTTTTTGTGCACAATTTTGTCGGCATGTGTGATAGTGTGAGATACAGTCGCACATGTGTATAAATATTTATGTATATGTTTTATATATTTAAAATAAAGCAATTGATAGTTTTCAAAAATTAAAATTTTACCTCTTTCCTTCTTCTTAAGAAGGACACGTTGCAAGCTTTATTAAATCTCTCAGTAAAGAATATAAGACCTTAAAAGTCTTCTACATATAACAAATGTGGCCGACTACAACCTTTTAAGTATAAAGATCCCATGAAACCTTAACTTAATTCAAGTAATTTCCTTTAAGATTCTGCTGTAACCGTTTTCAGGACAATAATAATAATTTTCCACGTCTTTAATCTGAATAAGTCAAGTGCAAAGTACAATGCAAAAAAATCCATATAAATCAATTTGAACTTATTAAATCTCTATACAATTTTTGTAATTTTCCCCCACCAAAAATAAACCAGCTTATTACTCATGTATACCGGCAAAATTAAAATTATCACGTTCATAATTTAATGGTTTTCTGTATTTCGTTTTTTTTTGTACATTTCTGTCCCCAACATTTTTCCTGCAAAATTCATATTCATTTCACAGGACACTTTTCAGCAAAGTAAGTCAAATGCGAACGTAACACGTTGAAATATATAAGAGATGTATGTTGTTGGTCCAAACAAGAAAAATAAATAAAACAAAAAATCACAAAATGAAATACACAAAAGTTCCATTTGCCAAACCGGATGCAACTCCACGCACTGTCTCGTTGCCTGTAACTGCGGAAGCAGTTCGCAATTGTGATTAATTGCAAAAAAATGTGAAAAAGAAAAACGACAGCAAATGAAATGGACATTTCTGTTATAAAATGTCTTCTACCCCGTCTCCAGTAGTTTTTCAAGCAAATAAACTTAAATACTTAACGTCTGGCAGTCATTAAACAAATGCAACAATTTCTTAAAATATTCATGAAAAATTTTTCATCAAAAAATAATCATAAGAAAAAACAGTTAAGCAGAAGAAGACATCATTAGCGAAATTTTAGTCGTAAGAAATTGTAAAAAAAAACTGTTTAAAGTGGACTAGAAAAAACTATACAACAAAATCAGTTTTTGGAACGAAGTTCCCTATGGCACGTTGTGCATAGGATATGCAGCATGTAAATGTTTTCTATGTTGAAAAAATTTTTTAAGTGAAAAAATACGTTTAACGAATACTGGTAACGACAACTCAAAACGAAGGCGACAGGCCGGCGCGAAAGTTAAATTCTTTAAACAGTTAGTGTTGCTGCTTCAATATTTTCGCAGCTTTCAGAGTTGTCATTGTTTTCTGGGAAAGTTCTGGGATTTTGGATATTTTTGTCCTAGTTTTTGGGAATCCGGGGAACTTCAGGGATTTTAGAGAGATTTTTGTTTTAGTTTGTGGGAATATTTGGACCAGGTTTGTCTCTTGGAAGCTGCCGTGCTAAGTGAAGGTGTCTCGACTAAACTCCAGGTGCTCGGCTATATTCTTGTGAAGTATCGCCTAAGTATCTTCCAGACGATAGCGGTTTTTTGTTGACGAAGTGTCTTCTTTTTTATCTAAAGGTTGAAATTACTATATTCATCTACTTGCTGTAATCAATTTTTATTTTTGGTGAGAGTCAGCGCGATAAAGATGAGGGGGCGTCGGGCATAGCGACAGAACGTGGCGTGACCAAGGTTGGCCAGCCGGTGGCATAAGGCCGAGCATAGCAGGTCGAAAACAGCAGGCCCCAGCCAATAGGAAGTAGGCCGAAGGGAACAGGAACTTCGTTCCAACACGGTATCCGTTCGCTCTGTTTGTTTTCAATTACAAGCTTCCAACGACTGATTTTGGTAGAGGGCACCAAAAAATTATTTACAAATAGAAAAACTACCAATGTAAAATCAACATGTCGCAACGTTGATCGGAAATCATATTAAATTTATGCGAAATAGTTTGTTGTTTAAGTATATTGGTGTTTAATTGTTTGGATCATAGCTACAATGCACTCTTGTGCTCAGTTGTGTGATTTTTTGTAGTTTATTTTTGTGTTCGAGTTGAATGAATGTAAATAGCCGATAAACGTGGCAACACTAATAAAATTGCCTTCTACTCATTTAAAACTACCACTGACTGAATCATATTAATTTTAAACGAAAAGTTATTAATCTATCCTTAAATCCCTTTGGTTTAATATATTTCACTGTTAAAATGACATTGTTATCAACGTTACATTTCATTCTAAATCAACGTTACTATAACTTTAAATTCAAATAAATTTTATGTTAAATCATCAATTAAATCATGTTAAATTAAAATTAAATTCATGTTTCGTATGATGGTATTTATATTAGTGCATATCTAAAATATATCTGCGCCTCTCGTGGATACAATGGCCAGCCCGTTGACTACCAAGCAAATGGCCCGAGCTCAAATCTTTGCTGGGGCAGCCAGCTATAACACAAATTTTTCTGATAACTATGCGAATGCACATCACGTAACTGAAATAATTAATATATGGCTACATTAAGTTGATGTTGTTTCAACTTGAAATAACTTTAATTCATCATGATGCTTTGTGTTGTTCCAATGTCAAATTCACTTTGCTTCAACTTGAAATAACATTGATTAAACATGATTCTTATTATTATTTCCGTATCAACTTTCATATTGATTTAGCTTTACTGGAATATTAAATCATGTCATGTTGATTTAATATTCCAGTAGTTATTTCAAAAGGAAAAATGGTATTTGAAGCTTATTATACAATCATGTTGAATTAATATGAAACACCTGTGAAGCCAAATCACGATTTTAATATGAAATCTTCCAGTATGTAGGTGTATCGTCGTTTTCAAAATTTAAACCTGGCAATCATTTTATGGGGGCTTACACTCCTCCCCTTACACATAGTTATAGTGACTCGGTATAGGAGATCTTGCAAGCGCTACATTTATGGTATAGCGGTGATATAGCAGGCTAAGATATTCGACATAAATGTGCCTCTTGGTGTCTTACATTAAAATTCGGAACACATATTTTACCTTAAATGTAAGGCTTAAATGATTCTTTCAATTTCGGTTTAACTATTAATGTCAGTCTATATTGTTGCATTAAATATAGAGTCAAGGTTTCGTTTTCATTAGGATTAAATGCTGATAAATTTCGTTTAGTTCAACTGTTTTTATGAATATTTTCGCTTCAGCTCACCACGGCTCTGTTCGTTGAAGAGTTGACGTATAGTTTCATTACAACGATTTGTTTTTTTTTGTAATCAGTTAAATGCACGTTTCCAGTTGGATAATCAAAACTTTATCAAGATTATTTTACTGATACTTTACCAAGATTTGCTGCTGTTTTGTTTGGGTGTGTTTGTGTGTTTGTATGTGAGTTTGTTTGAGCTGCTGAATTTGCTTTCCTAATACTCTCAAACACAACAAGCAACAGTCATTTCTAACATTAAAATAAGCACATAAATATATTTATATTTAGTATACAAATCTTTAAGCATTTTTATATGGCAGGAGAATGTCCGTCCGTCCGTCTGTCCTATTTTTAATACCCTTTCGTTTTGTGCGGACGAGTGCGTTACTTATGCGTTCAAAGAAAATCAATCTCAAACTAAGCTAAATTATCATTAAATTTATCAGTTTATAAAACAGTGTATGTGTATCAGTGTGTGTGTGTGTGTGTGTGTGAGAGCTTATTCGTTTATGTGCGTGTGTGTTAGAGTCAAATTTTATGTGGAATTAATTTGTGTACATAAGGTAGAAAAATCTTTAAATAAAAGGGGGAGTTCTTTATTGGGTATTTAATTTAAACAGTCTGTTTTAAAAATTTATACAAGATTGTGTGTCAGTTCTGCTGCTTATCTGTCTGCCTGTCTATCTGTCTGTTTGTCTGTTTGTATAGTGCTTGATTTAATATAGTTCTCTTTTTTTTAAAGCGCGAAGATTAGTTGATTGCTGCAATATGTTTCGAATATTCATCATATGATATGGACAAAAATTCTGCTGGAAATATTCGTAATTTTTAGGTCATACACTCAAAAAAACTTGTTAGTAAGAAATATTTTTTTACTAATAACACTGTACAACGAAATCAAAATAGCAAGAATCTAACGACTGATTCTTGTAGAGGGAGCATTTTGAAAATTTACATTTGGGACCCAATACAGGGAGAGGCAAAATTGCTCCCTTTTTGCAAATTGTTATAGTGAATCGGCAAACGAAATCTTGTAAGCATTGCGTTTAAGGTATAACATGTGTCTTGCTTTTTTATGAAAAATGCTGCGTTAGAAATTTTTGTTGAACATTTTAACCTTCCAACTCTTCGCGGTATGGGTCTCTTTGTCCTTTTCTTAAAAAATGGGGAAAAGCTGGTATACAAAAGTGATATAGTTGGCTGAAATGTTATAAAAATTTTTCCTCGTGGTGTTTTACTTAAAAGTGCTGAGCTGATCACATACCTTAATTAAAAGACTTACAAGATTTCCTACGCCGAGTACTTATTATGAATAAGTACTAAATTAATTAATTAAAACACATTTTAGGTCTTGAATGATTTCTGGCGTTCAAGTTGAGACTTGAGCTTGGTATCTTTAAGGATCCATAATAGAATTTTACGGCAAATGCTGTTATAGAACATTCTAGCCCGATATATCGCCGCTGAAAGGAAGTTTTTGATCCTTTTTTTAAAGAAAGAGGAAAAAAGACCCATAAAATCAAGAGTTGGAGTGTTAAAATGTTCCATAAAAATGTTTCACGTTGTGTTTTACATAAAAGTGCTGAGCACTGCTTATATCTTAAACGTAAGGCTAACAAGATTTCCTATGCCGAGTCCCTATAACAATGTGCAAAATGGTGGGGGCGGGGGTGGGGCGAATTTAACTGTCCTTAAAAGGAGTCCCAGATATAATTTATAATTAAAATTTTTTGAATATTACTAACACAATATCTTGAGCACATATTTAAGCAAAATATCTGTGGATAGTCACCACTTACTTACTGCATAAAATTCCTTGTACAATCAAATTAAATTATCTTTCAGCAGGATACATTTTACATCCCCTTGTTTCAGTTCAACACAAGAGATTTTTCAATCGTCCTTCCAAGTAAGAAAATAAAAAGTATCTACAATGTTGTTGCCATCGTTAATATAAACAAGAAAATTGCATACACACATACATACGCACACAAATACACAGATACAGATAAACACACACACAGCCAGCAATATTATCATTGGATTTTATAATCTACTAGGTAACGTGCACGCGTATATGCCTGAGTTTGGCTTCTATTCCAATCAGATTGTTTCCGTTGTATTTTAAATCTCATGTTCTTGTTTCATCGCTTCCCACACTCCCCTAACCCACCAACAACAACCATATTATCATTATCCTCGTCCTCATCCTCATCATCGTCATCATCATACTGTTAACGTTGCTGAAAGTAATGACAGCAAAACGTATGAATTCTTGTCGAGATTCAATTCGTATTAATACGTTTGACCCCCGGGCAATATTTGAATTACTGTGTGTGAGTAAATGAACGTGCGCCTGATTAACATATGTCAACAGAATCATATTCTTGCTGTTGCAAGTTATATTTGCCATGTTCCCCACTTCCATTTTTTTTTACAATTTTACTACCAAGTGGTTGTATTTTATTCCTTTTTTTAACACAATCCACAGACACATGTTGCTTTAAATGAAATTGAATTATTTGCTTATTTTAATATATCATTAAAATCTACTTCTAAACATTTTTCGTTTGTACAGTAGATTGTCTTCGAATTGAATTATAATTTGGTAAATCAATTAGATTTTATTGATACCATAAGAATATGAAAAAGAAAATAAGTTAGTAATTTAGTTGAATGTATGTTTAGTTGCTATTGATTATATGCAAATACAGTCCAAAAACCCAGAGAAAAGACTTTATGGTAGAACATAGTAGTTGCAACAACTATATTATGTTCTGTGTTGTCAAAGCCAAACTAGCTATAATTGTTTTTAAGCATGTTAATCATAATTTTAGCAACGAGCAACAAGTTCCAGTTTACTTTTGACCTCTAAAATATATGTGATGATCCCGATGAAAAGGGACCTTATATTCCGAAGGCCGAAATTGAGTTGGCTACATTTCCTAAAACTGGATACAATTCTGAATAGAAATTCCAAAATTGTACGGAGGTAATTATAAACTTTTGAATATTATAAATGTAAAAATATAGTTCTGAGTAAATATGCCTTAAAGTTGGGCAACATTGTGGTTCTGAAAAATCTCTTTTTAAGTCACTACAGAGGTAAATGTAATGATAATTCCACTTGTAAAGTGGAGGAACATTTCTGATCAGCGATACCAACCATAATCTCATAATCGACAAAAACTCCTACTGAAAATTCTTCTTAAATTTTTATCAGGATCATCACATATAATGCAGCTATAATGAATTAGTTCATAGTAAATTTCCAATAATGAAATTAAAAACAACAGTAAATTACAAAAAGAGAATATCCTCAAATAGGCGAATTGAATTTGTGGAACTCTCTTTTCTTTTAGTATCATGCCTTTCCTACAATAACACTAGCGCAAAGAAGAGAAAAATTGTTATCTTGTTATGCCGTTTGCTAAAGGGCCAAGAAAACTACACAATCGGCTTGCCAAACATGACAAAAATTCGTTGTATGGGTCTTTTTGAGCCTTTCTTAAAAGAGGGGGAAAAGACCTCGCCCCCCCCCCCAAAAAGGCGGCAATATTGCAGGCTAAAATGTGTTACAAAAAATTGCATAAAATTTTTGTATAGGTCTTCGAAAACTCCAAACTTCAACACCAGAAATCATTCAAAACTTAAAAGGTGTTTAAGGGTTCATTTCGTATTTATTCACAATTAGTACTCGGCATAGGATATCTTATAAGCCTTACGTTTAAGGTATAATATGTTTTCAGCATTTTTATGTAAAACCCTACGAAACTAATTTTTATAGAACATTTTAAAAATCTAACTCTTCGTTGTACGTGTCCTTTTGTCTCTTTCATTTCAAAGAAGCTAATGCTGACTTAAGACGACATTTTTTTACATATGGCTTGTCAGGTGTGTGAGACATATTTAACTTCGCATATTTCTCAAAATTATTAGTTTACAGACGGTTTATAATTTTTGCTTTCACACGTACATGTGCAATTACATCTGGCGTAACCTCTGAGTGTTTACAACAGCTAAGTTTTTTCACAGTTTTCATAAATATATGAAGTGCTCTATGCTTTTTAATGCTTTTTCAGCTAAACCACACTTTTGTTAATTCAATACAGCTGATGTCATATGCCTTGTCAGACGAAAATAGAACACGCTCTAATTGAAAATTGTTCATATGACCTTGCTTCTCTAAATGTCATCTGACAATGTTTCATATGTTTCCCACGGCATGTATAACTTTTGCAGTGGGAAATTTGACAAGTCAGATGTAAAATACATGTCGTGTAAAGTCAGCATAACTAAAGCTAAATTTAAAATACAACACGTTTAGAGATTTCATAAATATTTTCATAAATGAATATTTAATATTCTAATAAAAAAAAAAGACAAAATATTTTTACTCTCGAAAAGATATTCGAGTCCTTGCACCATTTCGATTTGGGATTTTTGCTTAAATTGAATAGTAAAGAAGGTTTGGCGGTTTTTATGCTTTCGCTTGTCTGTAAAATGCATTTACATAATATGCAAATTCTTCAACTTGTTGTTATGATTGTTCATATTTCTCGTATTCATTTATTTTTATATTTTAAACAGCATCCTTAAGTATGCCCTTGTTTTTGAAGAAGTTCAGTACAGTTTTTTTTCTTTATTTGAAAATTTAAACATTTTCTCAAAATTTGCATGGGCGTTGTGGCAAGACCTGGGTGTGTGAGAACATGATTTCTACTCATTAAGATGGCTCTTGAGCCAACATCGAAGTGAACAAGCGGCAAGCTAATTGAAAAATATTTATATAGAAAAGAACATCAGCAAAAAATATGGTAGTAGGTAGAACTGATACTGAGCAGTGGTGGCAGCAAAGCAACCAGCATCACGGTGTAATCTACTCATGCCACTTCAAGTCTGCCAGCCTAACGATAGAATTCACTAAACAAGGAAGCTTGTTTTTAAGTAGTTCATTAATGGCTGGTTGGTTTTTGTTCATGTGTATTTTTTTATATTTCTGAAAACGAAAGTGGGGTTTGGCTTACTGAAATTACTTGCTGAATGACTGACTGACTGTTGACCAATTTTCTTTTTTGTTCAACTGATGCTTCTGCTGTTGGTTGGGTTTGATTTGGATTTTGTGGTGGCATTTGTATGAAATATTTATGCAATGAAATTAACAAAAATTCGATAAGGAGCCTCCTCAAAACAAATAATAAATTTTGATAAAAAAAAGAAAAGAAATGGCAACACTTAAGTACTGAACTCTTTAACTATACTGGCTGCATTTACTTTGCTATGATTCTTTGTTATTTGATAACAGGTAGCGTTCTATTTAGTTAAAATTGCAACTACAAGCTTAACTAGTGCTTTTTAAGTTGTGCCAATAAGTAATGAAATTGATAGCATCCCTAAAGGGCAACCACCAAACCAAACCACCTTAACGGCCTCTTCATGCCTGATGTTATTAATTTTCGAGACAATGATGGCGGACAAGTGGTTTATGGTTTGCTTGTTTATGCTACTGATAGTTGTTACCTTGTTTAATGCTAAAGGTTGCCAGTAGTAATACGAGCAAAAGGATTCCCCAAAAATTGAAGAAGAAAGGAAATGTTAAGGATTTATTTGTTGCTTGCTTGGTTGTGTAACCGTATGGCTGTATGAGATTTACTATATGTCTGTGTGTGTTAATTGAAAAATATTTTTCTGTGTGAATCAAAATATAAGAGAATTTGTGCGAGTAAAATTGAAGCTTCTTAATCCGTTTATCTTGCTTCGTACACGGATGGACTTGCAACACGTAAAAGCGTTGTACTGACACAACATTCGCTTGCTTTTAACAAATTTTGTTTTCTCTCTTCCTCTGGCCATCAAATTTCATGTTTCTTAGTCAAGCCGGGTCATTTTTATTTTTTACTGCAGACCATTAGTAATAACCTTCAGAAAATGGAGGAGTAGACAGCCGGATCGATAGTCATGTAGTTTGTGAGTCAAATTTATAAATTTCTATATTTAGTTGGCCACTTTCCCTGTGACGACCAAACATTTCAAAAAACTTCATCAAACAAAATGGCGGTAGTATCACAGATGGTTGGGGGAGTGGGGAATTTAATATAATATTGTTTTATTTTGGCCGTCCAACACTTTTGCCCTCTTCTACCATCTTTAACATGATTTTGTGCAAGAGGCAAATTTAATATGAACAACACAGGGCCTTAATAAGAAACGTTGCGTTTCTCTTGTAAAACTTAAATGATGTACAGTCAGAAGCATCCAGAGCAAACCTTAAGATAAACAACCAATATCTGGATAACGTTAATTTTGCTACCTCGGAAGTCTTTTAACTTCATCCGGTGGATCAAGTGCAGATATAAGAATCAGAATAAACGCTGCAAACCAAGAGTATGGGCGGGCCGACTGAATTCTGTGTGGAGATCTTCGCTCACATCTACTAATGCGAAACTCAAAATATTCAATTTTTGTGTAAAATCCACACTTTTATACGATACGAATCATAGAACACGGCAAGCAAAGATATAAACGTAGTTCAGGTATTTACCAACCGACGCTTGCGAAGAACTTTACACAGAAAAAATTATCACCAAAAATTTTTCAAACAAAAGTTTGTCTAATAATAAATTTAATTTTCAGTAAATTTTCTGTCCATAGTCTATGAATTGTTTGTTTGACTTTTATTTAGAAGGCAAACACCAAAAACAACAATAAAAACTCTGTCGTAAAAAACCACCCCTATGGCGACATACCCACAAATAACAACAACAATCATAGCAAGACGAATGCAATTGTACAAAGTTTGTTTACAAAAGATTTTTGAGTGAATCGATTAGTTAATGTCCTTGCATTAACTCTCATTCATTTTTTTAGAATATTTAGATAAACATTCAGACTTGAACACATTTAGCAAAGTGAAATCTCCTAAATGCTTAATAGATGATGACGATGATTAAGTAAATTATTTTGCTAATAATTGTTAGTATCTTTACACTAATTGTTTATTAAATTCAGACAGAAATATTGTTTTATATTTTTCAGAAAATCCAGTAAATATTTTTGTTTGATTTAGTAAATTTTTTTGTCTACAATTTGTAAATATTTTTAGACAACTTGTTTTATAGATTTAAACAATTTGTTCACTGAAAAAAACACTTTTTTTCATTAAAATTGTTGAGGAATTATGTATTTACAAATTCGTTTGTAACTCCGTTCATAGACAAAATATTTACTATTTCATTGAATTCCTTTACAGAAAATGAAATTTAGTTTTTTCTGTGTACACATATTCTGGCCAGCTACAATTTCAAATAACTGTCTTTGGCAACGTACACAGAAAAAAATAGACAAGAATTATATTCAATAAAACCATGTTATTAAAAAAAATATGAATTTCAATAACATTTATATTTAATAAAATATTTCGTTGTAAGTATTTATTTTCCATGCCGGATATTTCTTTTCTTTTTATACATAAGTACTTAAAACAAGTTGTATCCCATAAAAAAATAAATGGGATATGGCTCAGTTAAAGAGTGTATGCTTTACGTCCGGAAAGCCCGGGTTCGTATTCCAGCCATGTCAACATTTTTTTAATTTATATATATATTTTTATTTTGAAATAATTTTGTTATCAATATAGGGGAATTCCTTATCACAGGAAATTTGAAAAAAAAATTATTGAATACCGGGATTTTTGTTATCAAAAACGAAACTTATTTTTTTCTGTGTACACACCAAACACCAATCACAGTGGCTGTTTGTAGAAGGAAATAGAGATGGATTGGGCATTCGTTAAGAAAGCCCAATGAATACATCATCAAAACAGCAGTAGAGTGAAATCCGCAAGGGAGTACAAGACAGGGTCGACCAACACACATATGGAGACGCCAAATTGAGAAGGCTGCAGCCACACAAGGAATTACCTGGAGGCAACTGAAAGCGCTGGCATTAGATAGATCTAAAAGGAAAGAATTTGTGATGGCCCTATGATCCTTATAGGATCTAAAGAAAATAATAATAATAATAATTGTCTGTGTATGGCATACATTCATGAACTCGCTCAAATTTCCTAACACATGCACGTTGTTGATAGAAACACACCAGAGATGTGCCTGTGTGACGCACATATTCTCAAATGAACTAAGTCAGCTTATCTTGCGGTGGTATCTGTTTAAGTTACCTTGGAGTTGGTAGAGTGCTGGCTCATCATTTTCGAAAAGGCACTTTTGAAAAGGTTTTCTTTCTTATAATGTCCTTTTTGCAAAAAGTATTTTGATAAAAGTTCCTTTTTTGAAAAGCTACTTTTTCAATAGTTACTTTTTTAAAGCGACTTTTTAAAAGGAATATTCTTTTAAAGGTACTTTCTTAAAATGTATTTTTTTGAAAAAAGTACTTTTTTTAAGAAAAGTTTTTTCGTTTTTTGAGATGATTTTTTATATTTGGTACTTTTCAAATTGGAAAAAATGCTGTAATAAAAAGGCCTTCTGTATGCTTATAACCTCAATTGCCATAGAGTTTTTTTTTATATTTCATCAAACAAACAAACGCAATGTTTTAATATTAAGAGGTCTTTTCATTTAACATTATTTTTTGGGGAGGTAAACTGGTCTAATATTTCTTACTGTGGGTGGTTTTGTTAAGCTGATGGATGATGAAAGTGGTTGTGGAGACTTGAATGAAATGTATGTCTGGCAAGTACATACCAAGTGGGCGTGAGTGGCTGAGTGTGTGTGTCAATTTTTGTATGCTTAAGTTTGTGTATGGTAGGAGATCAATAAGTTTGCCATTTTTGTTTGCAGTCCTTACGTTGTTGTTGTTGTTGCTTTTGTTGTTTCAGCATTTTGTTGCTTTTGTTTTGTTTCGTTCATTGAGTATTTTGTATTTCGGTATGTCGCTGTCGAAGTAGTCCTTTTCGTTGTTGTTGTTGTTGTTGTTGTTCTTGGCATTATTTCTCCTCCCGCCCGCCACAACTATTGGCAACCGTTGCTGCATGGGCAAATTGAAACTGTGCTCAAATCGACGTAGCGAGTTGTAAGTAGATTATTTTTGATTGATTTTTTATTTTCAATTTTATTTTTATTATTCGAATTAGTTTTTTTTGCGTTTTGTTTGAAATGCGTTTGTGTATTCGCTGTTATTTATTAAATGTATAAAAGTAAAATGAATGAAATTTTTTCCTGAGATTTAAACGTTAATATTATTTTTCAATTAAAAATAATATCTAAAAATGTTAAATTGAAAAATAAGCAGAATTAATTAATTCACATGGATGAAAAGAAGGCATCAATGGCTTTATGAAGACCATTAGTGTTTTAATTACTTTCTCTTTTAGAGATGTTATTAATTTAAATTCTTAAAAAAGTAATTTATATTATATGTATATTTTAGAAGTCATCAAAAGGCATATTATATTACAGCTACTATTTAAAAACGTACATTTGATAAAAAGTAATTTAAAGGAAAGCTTTATAGGAAGGTATTTTGTTTTTGTTAATGATGTTCATATTTCTTCCAAATCAGATCTTCATTTTTAGTCGTTGCAAATTAAACTGTTTTACAAGCCTTCTTTAACTGTTTTAGAAGCCTCATTTATCAGAACTTTGTAGACTCCAAACCTGTTATTTCTTTAGCTTCAAAAAGTTTCATGAGCTTAAACCAATTCATATATAACTGGTCTGCAAAATAATTGCCTTTATATAAAAATATGTATAATATAAATAGTTTAAATTATAATTCATGTTCAGTTTTTTTTCTATCAGGTAAAGATTATTTTTGAATTTTCAATAGGAATGTCAGTATATTTCACCCTAACTTGAGAACGGTATGCTTGATTTCGATACACAGACCAAAATTGCCTTCAAACTTTCTTAAAATATAGTTTTTTTATTTGATTAACGATTTCAGAGCTCTTCACAAAATAATATAAGAAAGAAATATAAAAAAGCAAAATTGAAAAAAAAACTTTCTTTCTAAAAGCTTACGAAAAATGAAAAATTTCAAAAACTTTACCGTCTAACTAGTAAAGACAACAGTCTTGCGAACAAAATAAGTCATATATGATGACAATCGATGGATAAATGTAGATTTTATTAGCAATTAAGTGAATACACCCAGACACTTAAAAAACATACTTTTAGTAAAACATTTATTTTTGGTTTTAAAAAGTTTCAACGAAAGTACCTTTTAAGTGTCTGGGTGTATTTACTAGACATCTGCGAATTGCCATTTGAAACGCCTTTTAAATCACACTATGTTATTCCAAATCGTGCTTTGATTTGATTTGAAATTTACATGCTAAGTGATCACACCATACAAAAACAGGAATGTTTTACAAATCATACGCTTGTAAGTAATAAGTCAAATGTGTGTAGAGCAATGCACAAGAAAAGGCAGTAAATCATTTTAGCTTGTAAGACATGATTTAAATTGCGTGTCACACATACATATGTGGATTTGTACATGAGTGATTCCACGTAAAACGGCCCGCCCTATGCAAGGAAAAAATAATTTTTTTATTTTTAATAAAAATCTCTCAATTGATGACAATTATAGAAAAAATAAAAAATACATTATATAATATTTTTTAAGCAATTTGAGGCACTTTTATATGATCATGCACGAAATATTTTGCTCTCCTCTTTGTTTGTTTAATATTTATTTCAGATTTTCTTTTCTTCCCTTTCTCATTATTAATAAAAACCCTTATCTCTGAAAAGAATATACTTTTTTCGCTTTTTATTGAATTAAAAAAAAATACTCAGCTAGAGTATTCTGCTGTCTATAATAGAACGGATAGCAAATAATTTAATATGTTTTTATTTTCTTATGATTTATTTTTATATTATTTATATTAATGAAATCAATAAAAAGTTTTATTTCTTCGAATTTTTTAAATTTTCATATTAGGTCACATCCGTGGGTCACACCCGTCACATTTTATAAAATGTTTTTTGTTACGAAAACTGATTGTTTGTCAAAAAGTTAATACATAATACAGCTAAAGACACTTTGAATAGACAGCTATACCAAAATTATTGTGTACGTTATAGTAAAAATTTTACAGAATTTATGCTGAAAGTCATAATTCTTTAAAACGAAGATTTGTAAGGTCACACCCTTCGCAGCCGTCTGACGATCACTCTAAGCAGGAATCGTGTTCTTTCAGTGTCTACCCGTTATTCAACGACTTTAAGCTTAATGGCCTTCGGAGTCGCAACATTTTTTTAAGTAAAAATTTTATATTCTTTATTTATAACAAAAAATATGTGT
The DNA here is from genome assembly GCA_956483635.1 of Panzeria rudis. NCBI lineage: Eukaryota > Metazoa > Arthropoda > Insecta > Diptera > Tachinidae > Panzeria > Panzeria rudis. The sequence goes on from OY101449.1 coordinate 4,750,621, forward strand.
AAAGTGGTCACACCCGGCTAAATGCAATTACTCAGATATTTATGTATTATGTATGGGTCAAATCTAGTAGTTGATAATTTACACTTTTCCTGTTGACCGATTTATCTGAAATTTGGTTGGTTGACACCTTTACTGAGTGTTGCCGTTTTGGTATTTTTATGGCTTACAGTGTTACCGTTGCTTTCGGGGGAACTTCTGGGATTTTGGGGAGATTTTTGTAAACGTTTTTTGAAATCCGGGAAACTTCTGGAATCTTGGGGATTTTTAAAAAGTTTTTGGAAACCTGGGAAACTTCTGGGATTTTGAGGATTTTTGTAAACTTTTTTTGGGAATCCGGGGAACTTCTGAGATTTCGGCGATATTTTTGTCACAGTCGTCTTAGACCGGTTTTGTGTCAAGGATGGTGTCCTTGCTTAGTGAAGGTGTCATGTAATGACTTGATTCTCACGAAACAAGACATGATTTGATTCTCTTAAAACTGTTTGTTGCTTTCATTTGTTTTGCTTTGCTTTGAGATTTAGCAATAGCGTGTGTGATTTTAGTGCTATGTATTACTGTGAATTGAAATTCAAATGGCTTGTTGCATATGATTAGAATTTACTTAATTGATAATAAGATCATCATTTGTCTATCGATTTTCGTGATACATGGTTTCTTTTGTTTGTGCGAAAATCTTATCTTTGAGAACAATAGTTAAAAGGAATAGGTTTTGCAGTTTAAAATTGTTTAAGAGTTTTTAGAAAGAAAAAAATTTTCATTATGCTTTTTCAGGCATAATTTGGAAATAACTCCGAAAGCATAAATCGAATCAAAAAACTTTATTTCACAAGTTTAAAGGCAATTTTGTCTTATATATTTTGGTTTTTTGTTGCTCCTAATCCAACAAACCGATCTCGATATGATAGCGTGATCGCCAAATTTCGGGAGTCATATTAGTCATGGCGATTAAATTAAAATTTGTACGTGATAGAAAAAAAACTGAATACAGATTTTAGTGTACCGCATTAAACTTTTTATAGTTATTCCACATATTTTTATTTCAAATACTCATAAAAACCTTTTTTGCAGACCAGTGTATTCAGTTGCAATGCATCTAAAATGGTTAGCCTCCTAATAACAACATTTATAAAATTAATACGTATCTTAAAAGAAAAACTTGAAGTTCTTGTAAGTTTTCGCGTCCTTATCAATTTGATCAATTATTGACAATGTCACCAAATTATGGTGACCATTGGAGCGTATGAAAAGAAGGATTAATATTAATAAACAGAAGCGTGCACAGACGATAGCAACTTTCAGCCATTCTAGCGGCAAAAGTAAGATAAAACCATCAAATGAATATGATTTCTTTTGATATTATTCACACAGAAAATCGAGGGAGAGAGAAAAAAAAAACGGTGACACATCAATGTCAGTTACATCATTTATGTAACACACTGAGTGATTGTGTCTATTAGACAGACGTTATTGAATGTAACTAATAGTTACAAGATGTAACAACAAGATAAAAGTAATTTTGGCAGAGTTGGCCAAAAATCATTTTGAGCTCGCATTGTTGGTCATTAATTGAATACTCACACTCGTAGAGCTAAAAATAACATTGCTGTGACAGCAAATGTCACATGTTAGTCAATGGTGGTGTGGACGAGCATCACAATATCGCAGACTCTCCCACTCGATTAAAGAAACCCAACAAGGCAACACTTGAAAGGTTCCACCAAGACTACATTACCTTCTCATTTAGTTTAGCTTAGATTTTTCCCTTAGATTGATTAAGTAGCTTTATATCTATTTATGTGTGTGTGTGTGTGTGTGTGTGTGTGTGTGTGTGTGTGTGTGTGTGTGTGTGAGTATATGTTTGCTTGTGTTTGAGGCGTTTTTGTATAGCTTGATACACGTGGCAAGTTGTTGTAATTTTGTTGAGTGAAAATATGCCCGCTGTGTGCCACGCGTATATAACACGATATTTTTTGGTCAGACGTTACTTATTGGAATAAGGCAGTCAGTCAAGTCAGTCTGTCAAACATCTCTAGCATTTACAAATCCATCTCGGCATCATTGTTTACACACTGACAGTGGTCAATTAAATTTTGACTTTCTTGAAATTAACTCTTCTTTGTAACATCATACTTTTTTTATGTGAAATTTTTTAAATAATTTTTTCATCATCATCATGTTGCTTCTTCCAGGTTAATTCACATTTTTTTCTTATTTTATTATTTCTTTTTGCTGTTGAGAATATCCTTCGTTGTCGGTTTGATATAACTCCTCCATTTCCTGTTATTTACCATAATAAATCGATTAAGACCGGGTGGTGGTGCTAAGTTGTCTGTGGTTGTGGTGGTGTCGCATGTGTTTAAACGTCAGCCAGTTTAAAAATGTATGCAACGCTTTGTTGAGGTGAGAGCTGTTTACTGCTGGCATATTTAATAAGCAAGTTGCCCTCGGTTTGAATCATTTTGTTTGTGTATTTATATACAACCCATTCCATGACATTCCAATATTCAGTATTCAGGCTATATTATATAATTCCGATGACGTTGATTATTCTAATATTGTGTTAATAACTGTTATATGTGTGTGTGTGTGTGTGTGTGTGTCTGTGTAGGGCCAGATGATTTTATTTTTGCTCTGTTGTCTCATTTTCCCTTTTCGTTGTTTACAAAAACAACAACAACAACAGCAAGAGCAATCAGGACTGGATTGAAAATGATTGATAGCTTTTTATGGTTGATGATGGTGATGATGATATTGCTCTTATATTAATGTTGATGCTGTTGTTGATACTATTAATGTTGTTGTCTTTTCTGGACCTATGTTGCCGTAATAAATCTCCTTATATATTCATTATTGTTTATCATTTATGTGGCATGCGATTATACACAAACGCTCACACAAACTTTAAGTTTTCCAACTATCACTGCAACGGACACATCCTTAAACACAACTTTTAATATGTAAAAACATCGGTATGCGTCATATTAAAGTTTTCGCACCATAATTTCATAACAGATTTCAAATCGGAATTGATATAAGTAAGAATTTGAAGTCCAGCTAAGGCAGCGAATGCAATACCCTCTATTAACAAAAGCTTTCAAAAAAATTTTTTTCAAAAGGATTTGCTTTTTCAAATAGTATTTTTTCAAAAAATACTTTCTAAAGGTACTTCGCTAAAAAGGTACTATTTCAAAAGGTACCTTTTCTAAACGTGCTTTTTTCCAAAGGAGTTTTTTGCAAATGGTACTATTATAAAAGGTACAATTTATAGCCTTCACCATTCCGTTTGTAATTTCTACAATATTTGTTTGCGACCTACAAAGTATGTATTTATATTTTGTGTCCATGCGTCCATCTGTCTATCTGTCCGATGTTGAAATGCATTTCATTAAGGCCATAGCTTACATACGCTCTTAAATTATAGATTAATCCGCTAAAATATTTCCGAAATATTAGAAATTAGAGAGATTGGTTCATAGATTTTGGAGTTATAGCCAAAAACGTACTTTTACTTATGTTTCCTCATGTACAGTTTTCTGAAGCTTTCGATAGAACGAAAAAAACACCAAAGCGGAGAAAAAGTCCCCAAGAAGAAAAAATCGCTAAAATGGGTTAATACTAAAGCGAAAAAGTATTATCAAAACTTGGAAAAAAATCGCCACAGCGGGAAAAATTATTCAACTGAATAAAATCGCTTAAACAGCAAAAATTGCCAAAACGGAAAAACCAACGAAACGAAAAATATCGTCTAAGCGAGAAAGTCGCCAAAAGTATAAGAATTCGGCAAAAAGGAAAAAAGCGCTAAAAAACAGGAAACGGGAAAAAATCATCAAGATGAAAATTAGTCTCCAAAACGGAAAAAGTTGCCAAAACGGAAAATGTCGTTAAAACTCAAAAAATTTCCGAAATGAAAAAGTAAGGCCAAAACAGAAAAATCGTCAAAATGGGAACAAATTGATAAAAGGTGGAAAGAAAAATCACCAAAATATAATTGCTAAAACGAGAAAAGTCGATCATATTGCAAAAAATTGTTAAAGCGAAAAATATCGCCAAAAACAGCAAATATTGCTGAAACGAAAACAATCACCAAAATTTGGGAAGAGTCGCAAAAACAAAAAACAAATTGCCTAAATTGAAAAAATCGTTAAAAAAGAATATAATTCCAAGAACAGAACAGAGTCGCTACAATTCGAAACGAAAGAAGTCGTTAAACTGAAAATGTCACTAAAAAAAAGAAAATCGAAAACACGGAATAATATCGCCAAAACGCCAACAAAAAAATTAAAAACAAAAAAAATTTCAAAAACTAAAATGTGGCCATAATGAAAAAAAAAAATAGAAAAAAAAACGTCAAAATGAAAAAGTCGGCTAAAGAGAAACAAACAAACAATCGACAAAATAATTGTAAAAAGCTTTATAAAATTTTTTTATGTAAAATTAAATCTTTTAAAAAGTCTTATGAATAAGACAGTAAACTAGTATTTTTTCAGCATATTCTCCTTTTTACCCGGCTGCGCTACGCAAAGAAGAATATCGTGTTTTTCAGCCTATGTATGTATGTGTGCTCTTTTCGACACTATATAAACCGAACACGTTGGCCGATTTTGATGATTCTTTCGTCAACCGATTTGTATTAATCCTTAATCACTAAAGATATGACAGTAGTTAAAATTCAATATGGCGGCCATATGCATGCATTTCATTGGAGCTTATGCCAAATCATCAATAGACCTTAAAGCATATTCTTGAAAAGTGTCAAACCTCTTAGATTATACAATAACTTTCATAAATCAAATGGGAATTATAAAAATTGCAAAAGTATAATGATGGTTTTTTTCGAAAGCTGATTTGCGCAATAAAAAAGCTTTTGGTCGGGACCTTCTTAAAAGTCATGGCACTTTTATAAATGGTAAAGTGTGATTAAGGCCAATATATGAGTTTGCTTCAAATATTTAAAATTCAGTCTGAAGCGGCCCATCCATTAAACAATATTATTGCATATGTTATTGTACATATTATTGTCTCTTTGATCTATACTTTGTAATAAATGGCAGAACATTTTCAAAGAAAATATTGCCCAATTTTCCTGACAGTGAAAAAGTAATCACAAGACTAAACAATGCTGCCACCACACTACACAATTTTTATTATTGTACAATAAAAATCAAAAGCCTTTTGATGTTTGCCAATATATTGTGCCACCTTCGATATACATTGGCGATATTATTGTACAATACGAAAAATTGCACAATTATATTGCAAGTGGGAGGGCCACTTAAGATTGATTCCAGCGTATAATTAATACAAGACACCACTTCTAAAATGAATCATACGTCAAGGGTTATTTGCTATACTTAAATTTTAAATGTACATATTTATATACATATGGAAAAGTACAGTCTTATGAATTATAGTCTTATTAATTATACTCCCTAGTTATTTGTTTAAAATTTTAAACATATAGAGAAACTCTAAGCATATGCTTTAAATAAACAAATTTCTCAGGATCGCTTAAAACTTTATTTAGGTATTTGATTGATTATTCTAATATTACATAAATTAAACTAAAATTACTCTTCCTTTGTAGGGTATAAAAACAAAAGTTATGCATACTACTACACTGGCATGTATGTTTCATATTTTTCCTTATGTTAATGCATGAATAATTCTCAGTTTAATTTTATATGAATTTTCAATCATTCAGGCTTAATGTTTTTATATGAGAAATGTGCTCTCCACAGCCACTGTAACCTTTCAATCATTATTTATAAATACATATATTTTTTCAAATAGACATAAATGATTTTTAAGCCGCTTACTCATAGACTGGTTTGAGTTTAGAATATTTTAATAAAAAAAGAAATAATATATCTTTCTTCTTTTACTATTTGCCTTAAATTATTTTAAAGGTTTACTTTTCGATTCATTATAATATTTTCTGTTTGTTTGTTTGTTTTTGGGTGTTTTCTTTAGATTTGATTAGCGTGAGGAAATGATTAAATATAAGAAATTAAAATGCCTAAAGCGCTTGAAAATTAAATTGGCCGAACGTTTGGCAAATAAATAAATAAATACATACTCCAACATACACTTATACATATATTCGTATAATGATGTGGTTAAGGCATGTAGCCGTAGTCCATATATATATTTGAAGATAGGAAGTCATTGCATAATGATGTTAAAATATGTAGAAAATACCAAAATCATTTCTAGCATATTTTTACCTTTTAAGGATACAAGTAGATTTAAGAGGAAACCCCATAAAAAATATACCCCAAAACTAAGAAAGCCTTAAGAGAAGAATCATCATCCTCGAAAAATTTCCAAATACTTTAAGGTCTATCCTCATATTTGTTCGTATATTTCGTTCATACATTTATGTACACACAACTTAAGGAAACAAGTGTTTGCTTGTATAAGCACAAGCACACTCCCACAGACACTGTTCTCCATGATTATGTTTGCATAAGGAAATGTTTGCTTAACCACACATACATACACATGCTCGTAATATTAGTTATTAATAATTAATAAGCGCGAATAAATAAAGCAAAAACAACTTAATCTTAGTTGATGAGGGTTTGGAGGGTGGGTGAGTGAGTGCTGAAAAAAGCTTCAGCTTTTTTATTTCTTCTTGCAAACTTGTATGCAGAGCGCAAACGATTTGCTTGTCCTTTGAATATAAATGAATTTTCGCTTAGTTTTTCCTAAGGCAAAGGAATAGCTACGTGATGACGACATATTGACATTTAAGAATTTTAATAAATGTTGCTACTATGCCACTCATTCATTCTATATTCTGAAAAGGTTTAGAGTTTGTAACTAAAATATTGAAATTTTAATTTCACTTAAATGTCAATTTTGTGTAAAGTTTTTTTTATGTTCAAAAAACATGGCTGTTATAAAGAATGTAATAAAGATATTTTTAAAGGTTATCCTCAATTTTGTAGTTTATAGAAAACCGAGTATACAGCTCATATAGTTTCATTTTTAAGACCAAACACACTTATATACATATAAATGTTTGTACAGTATACGTTATAAAATGGGGGAAAACTTGAAGAAATGTGGTTCTCATAATAGCATCCCACTTGGCCAGATCGTCTTCCACGATATTGTCGTCGATGACTCGAGTATAACTTGTCCTCTATCGATTACGTTTTCTTCTTGACAATTTTTTTCGCATTCAAGGGATGATCTTATGCAGTGGATTGTGCCGGAACTAGGAACATGGGTTATAGATAAGAGAAATCGTCGTTCACGACAATCTGAGCATGAAATTCATGGACTAAACTTTTTTGACGACAATATGAGCGATGTAGTCTTAATTTTTGTCTTCAGTAATTCTAAATTTTGCCCTCAATTTAACTTTGGTAAGCACAAAATGAGTGACTGTGTCTTACACATTGTCTTCAGTAAAATTTTTGAAGACAAGATGAGCAAATATGTCTTATATTTTGTCTCCAATGCAACTTTGTTGCGAACAATAAGAGCGACAATATTCTAAATTTTATCCTCCATACAACTTTAATGAGCACCAAATGAGCGAAAGCGCCTTGCCTCATTGAGGACAAAATGAGTGGCAATGTGAACAATATGAGCGACGGTGTTTTATGTGTTGTGGTCAGTAAAATTGTTTATTAAATAAAGTCCGTCGGATAATTAAATAAAAAAATTAATAAAAGAAAAAATAATAACTAGAATAAAATATATGTGATGAATCTGATGAAAAGCTAAGGAAATTGAGTTAGCAACGTTTCCTAAAACTATATAAAAATCTGCAAATAATGCCATTTTTACCGAGATATGAATAGTTAATGTTATAAAGGTAAAAAATAGCCGTGGGTAAATGAGCTTTAAAGTTTTTCTCTTAGAGTAGAGGTTGGGAAAATTATCTTTTTAAGTAATTTCGGAGGTGAATATAGGAATAACTCCACCGTTAAAGTGGGGAAAATATATCTGACCAGTGATACCAGCCAGAATCTCAAAATCGAAAAAATTTATACAAACAGGTTTTTTTTTGCTTTACTGAAAATTCTTGCTGACAAGATAAGGTTCCTTTTCATCAGGATCCTCACATATTTTGATGACAAAAAACATGACATTGTTACCCCGTAATCATTAACGATTATATAGAAGACATTGTTTTCAATATAATTGTAGACGACAAAATAGGCGACATTGTCGCCTATGTAATCACACTGGTATTGTGTGAATGACAAGCTGAGCGACATTGTCTCCCATTAAGCTGTGCACGAATTTTGTGTCACATGTCATCGAGCGCTTAACATTGTCGTACATCCGTCACTGATAATGTCTTAAAGATTTGGTTAACTGGGTTATGTTTGTTACAATTATATTTCTTCTTTAATGCAAAGTTATTTAGATTACTGCTGCGAAAGTGTTTGAAACAACACAAATGTCTTAACCATGTCTTTCTCTGCAGGCCTGTACTAAAGAAGAGTTTAAGTATTTTTATTTTCTCCTTTCTTATACATACATATTCATGTGTTTAGCTTTTACATACAAACACATGTGTGTATTGTAAATATATAAACGAATGAGACTATATATACATCATAAATAAAACTTCATGTCATATCCGTTGGTTGACAACATCCTAATTGGTTTTTAGGGAATTACTTTTTTTATAGGAAAAGAACTTTATTGCAAAATAGTCGTTTATACTTGTGAAAACGTACGTGTGAATAATGTCAAATATCTTAAATTGGTTGTATTAAGCAAAAGCCAATACGCATATATTTACTCTCTCACTAAAGTTCTTACTTTACAAATTAAAAACATTAATAAGACTCAATCTTAAACGTCAATTTGTAACGACTATTCTTAAAAAAATTTTTTTTCATTTCAACAAATTTAAAAGAAAGCAAATAAAAGGGCAACTTGAAAATCACCAAATATGTTCACGTTGACCGGACTATGATAAAGTATACTTCTCGTATTCAACCCAAAATATACAGAATTTCTTCATTTTCTACGATTTAAAAAATTCTTCAATACATCCTACATTGTATGACCTTTACTAGGCCACTTGTTAAATTAAAAAAAAATCTGGCGACTTTTGACGGGTTTATAAAAACTTTATAAACCTTATAAACTTTAATAAAAACTTCAACAAAAAGGATATATGGGAGTAAGCCAAGTCCTTGCAGGAATTCCATTGAAATTTGTCACAAAGCTTAACAGAATTTTTCTAAAAACTGTTACCAATTTAATTGTAATTAATACATAAATTTAAAAATTAAGGATAATGGTAGGTAGGCATATATTAACATCGATTGAAACTAAATTCGCCATAATGCTTATCTGCATTATAATTTCAGAAGTATTCACTAATTTGATATTCACACTGATCAGAATTTTTTATAAAATTCAATTATTAAAATTAAGGATATTCGGGAGGTAGAGTTTTCCTACCATTGATTAAAATGAAATTAGCCACACTGATTACCAACATAATTTTACAAGTAGCTATAAATTTATAGCGCATTCTGAATATAATTGTGGGTAAAACTCAGTTTTGAAGTCTAAGGATATTTAAAAGGTAAATACTGCTTTGCACTGATTGAAATTAAATTTTCAATAAAAGTTTCACAGTAACATTATATAAGAATGTAACAATTTTCGAAGAGTACTGTTCATAATTATGGCTAAAATTTACTGTGTAAAATTAAGGATATATGAGAGGTAAACAAGTATTTGTACCGATTGTATAAAAACTCACCGAAGAGCCTAACAGTTTAATATCAGAGGTGTTTTCTTTTTTTTTGCATTTTGGTCATAAATGTAGCTAAAATTTGATTTTTAATATTAAGGATATGTGGGAGGTAGCAATTTTCTTTCACCGAATGAAATGAGAACTAACACAAACTTTTAAAATAAAATTCTAGAAGTAGTTATTAAGTGTCGCTGCATTATAAAAAAATTTTAGCTAAAATTAAATTTTAAAAATTAAGAATATATGGAGATAAAATGAAAGATATCACCGAATTCAAAAGAAAAATTTTTTAACCTATTGTAAGTTTTTGATGCATTCTGATAATAATTGTTTGTAAAAGTTATTTTTTGGCAGGTAAGAGTAGTATCCTTTCACCGATTAAATTGAGATTCACAACAATGGTAAATAGCATAATTTTAGAAGTGCTTATCAACTTTCAATGCATTCTGATCGTAATTTTAGCCAAAATTTAATTTTTAAAGTTAAGGATATTAGGTGGTAAAAATTTGCAGGCAAAATTTTAGCAATAGTTGTCAGCTTGCGATGCATTCTGACCAAAAATTTAAGCTAAAATTTAATTTTCAGTATTAAGAACATTCAGGAGATAATGATTTCCTTGCAACGATTGAAATATAATTTAGAACAAAGCCTCACAGTATAATTTGCAAAGTAGTAATGAGTTTTTGATTATTTGTAATTATATTTGTGGCTAAAATTTAATGTTTAAAATTAAAGACATTTGGAAGGTAAGAGTTTCCTTGCACCGATTGAAATCAGATTCGAATCAGACCTGATCGGCATTATTCTTCTAAAAGTAGTTGTCAGCTTCCGACTCATTACATCCCAAATTGTAGATTACATTTAATTTGAAGCGCATTTGGGAGGTAAGAATTTCCCTGCGCCGATTGAAGTGAGACTTGCAGCAGCGCTAAGGAGCATTATTTTAGAAGCAGGTGCGAGCTTTCAATGCATTCTGATCAAAACTGCAGCTAGTATAATAATAATGAGGTTCACAGCTGACCCATACAGCATTATTTTAAAAGTAGCTAAAAACTTTTGATGTATTCTAAATATAACTGTAGCTGTATACAATTTTCAAAGTAAAGAACATTTGGAATATAAAACCTTCTTTGGACCGATCAAAATGATATTCACATCAGACATCAGAATATTTCAAAGGTAATTATCAATTTTCGATGCATTCTGATTATAATTGTAGCTAAAATTTCATTTAAAAAATTAAGGACATTTGGAGATGAGAATTTTCAAACATTGATTGAAATGATATTCACAGGAGACCAAAACAGTATTAATTAAAAAAATGACCAACTTTTGATATATTCTAATCATATTTGTAATCATATTTGTAATCATATTTGAAAACAAAGGACATTTGGAAGGTAAGAATTTCCTTGCATTAATTGAAATGAAATTTACTACGGATATTCGCACTATAATTTCAAAAGTAGTAATGAGTTTTTTGATTAATTCTGATCTTATTTGTGGCTATAATTTATTGTTTTAAATCAAGGACATTTGGAAGGTAGAAGTTTCCTTGCGCCTATTGGAATGAGATTTAAATCAGAGCTGAACAGCATTATCTTAGAAGTAGTTGTCAGCTTTCGATCTATTTCGATCATAATTGTAGCTCAAATTTAATTTTCAAAATTAAGGACATTTAAGAGACAATGATTTGTAAAATGAAGGATTTTTAGATAGATAGGAACTTCCCTGCATCGAATAAAATGAGATTAAACGCAGATCATTATAGTAGAGTTGTGCTGTTCATGAACTAATTTGAATAATTTAATGGTATGAACGATGTGAGCTGTCCAGTCTTTTTGTTCTTTTTTGTTCGTTTTATTCTTTCTAATTTACTATACGAAAACAAAATTTCTTTATAAATACATTAATATTTCACAAAGTATATCAATATCTGATAAATAAAATTATTTTCATTAATATATTTGCTTTAATTTTTTTTCAATCAAATTGTTTAAAATGTAATAATGAAAAGATGTTCAATCATTCAGTACAAAAATAAAGTGAACAGCTGAACGAAAAGATCGAACTTGTTCATATTTTTGCTGTGAACAAAAATGAACGATATGCCAAACTCTACTTTATAGCGTTATTTTAGAATCTACTTTCCCTGAAAAAATTACCACTTATTGCACCCAAAAGTATCCAATCTGTCAAGCTAAATCAACCACACAGACTTTCAAATTTTTATCGAAATTTTGTATTCTCGTATATTAAAATAACCCAAAATTCCATGATACTTACTAGAATTTTCCTACACTCAATTCTTATTTCCTAATACTTTTATCAACGTTAATAAAAATTTCAAATCCCCAATTTGTACTTGGAACTTTAAATTAGTTAAGCACTTCCTTCATTTTCTTAATTCACTTCCTTTTGGAAGCTCTTTTTATCTCTGGCTGCGCTGTCAAGACCATGGGAGACAAAAGTTTGTAATAAAATATTAAACTAATAAATTTCCGGTTGCAATTAATTTTTGTGTTCCTAATGACTATTTATGTCTACAAAGACTTAAGATTCAAAGCAACAACAATGGCAACAGCAACAACCACACATCCTTTTACAACGAATACAGCACCAAGCAGCGCTACAATAAATATTTTAGCATGTATGTGAATGAATATAAGTACGCAAAAAATTATGTGTATTTCAAAGAAGTATATAGAAGTAAAAAAAGTTATCCACAAAATCTTAAGTAAACATAATTTTCAAGCGTTCAAAAACAAACAGACGCAAAATGTTTTTAAGGACATCCTTCGCCAGATTTGTTTCCCCATTTGCAAACAAACATAAACATCTCCCTGCCACACTACCCCTAAAACCTAAGGACGAAGCTAAAACTTAATGTCTTTCTACAGACATTCGCACTGGATGAAACCCTCTTAAAATCAGCGAGTAAATCCCAGCAAATTGCAGGCAATTCCGCAAATGATGTAGAAACATCGGGTGGCTTTGGCAAATGTGTTTCAACATATGCGTTCGTTTCTGTGTATGTGTGTGTACACACTCGCGTCTTCAGGTTTACAAGATTTCTTGTTTCTTTGTTTGTAGTTAGTGAATGTATCTTACGAATATGTACTTAAAAGTATTTAAACACACACATTTTAGAAGTTCTGCGTAAAACTTACTTCCACACACATAAATCTTCAAAAGTTTATGATAAAAAACAACTTTATAAAGCTTTTGGCTTGACTTTGTTTTACTTTTTAAGAAATTTTAAGAAAAAAAATTTGTGTTAAATCGAAAAATTTATGATGCCAGTGCGACTGGCGAGAAGGTAAATTCAGGAAATCTTGTCTTAGAAAACAATACCAACAAAATTACAAATTGCAAATGAAAAAAATACAAATACTTACTCTAATGCTTTTTCAGTTACTCGTAGCTTTACGGCCAGAACAAGACAAACAGCCCAAGCAAACCAAAATATAAACCAGCCAAATCTCTTTAGTTGCCCCTGTTTATGATTTATGGCATTTGAAAGTAAAAACTTCACTAACCACGAAGGTCATCACTTGAATTCCAATTTTTTTTAATATTTGCTATAAGTAAATAATATAACGTTTTAAAGTAACTTTTTAAAAAGTACTTATATAAGAAAGTACCTTATATAAAAGTACCTTAATAAAAATGTACCTTATAAAAAAGTAGCTTTCAAAACCAGTACCTTTTAAAAGTACTTTTAAAAAGGGTATTTTCAATAAAGCGTACCGTTTAATGAATGTCTCTTTTAAGAAAAATACTCTTTAAAAAAAAGCAAAAAGTTAAGATAGAAATTTTGCTTTTGCAATTTACGGGACACACATCCCTCGTATTTACTTTTTAATACATGAATTTGTACATATTATCTACCAGTATTCTTGGCAAAAACAAAAATCCAATCTTGATTTTTTTTTTGTTCTTCTTTAAGAAAAAGTTTAAAAGTTTGCATGTTTTAGATATTTTTATTTTTTTTTTTTTGTTGCTGTGTTCGGTTCTGTTTTTGTTTTGCTGGCTTTTTGTATACAGCAGGAAATCCAAGATTCAAGGCAAGTAGTACAACTACCTTTACTTAAAGATAAAAGCACAAGAACAGCAACAACAAAATCAAGGAAAAGAACCAACCACATTTTGGTTGTTTAGCATTTACTACAAAACGCACACTCTAACACGTATTAACAAAATTTAAATCTCGGTAATATGGAGTAAAGAAGCAACAGAAGGACAAAGGACATCATAAAAAAGGGAATCCCTTTTTTTAATAAAATGCTGTCATTTTATTTATTACTTTTAGTACAAAACAGCAATAACAAGAACAATAACGAAAATATTAACAATAACGTCGTTTAATTCTTTATATTTTCAAACGCACATGTTACAAAAAAGCAACACGCAACTTTAAGAAAAAAAAAATGGCAACAATATAAAAAGCTTTAGTTTTGTTCATGAAATTAATCTGTTGAAATTATTTAAGGGATTTCTTAAGAAAAACGAGTTGGAAAAATATTTTGCTAAGAAATTTATCTTGTAGAAAATGGCGACTCAAGTATAATAAATTGGAAACATATTTTAGTTTCGTTGAAGTTGGAAAAATTAATATATAAAATTATTTTCAACAAGTTATTTGACATCGTCCGAGTACCAAAAGAAAGATTTTCCGCTACTGTATAAGGGCATGTTGATATGGATGATTTTATCTGCATATACTTGTAGTGTTTTGTATCGGCTCATGCTTAAATATAACCATTATAGAATTTTTTCTTAAATTTTTGTTTAAAAATTTGTGACCATTATATGTTAAAAAACAGAAATTCTTTTGTCCCTCGCCATGAAAACGATAGAATTTTGGAAAATATTATTATAATGTATAACAGTATTAAACTAATATGTATAACAGGCAAGACAGTTTTTGGTTATACATTTTACGCTTAAATTATAGCACCGATTTTTCCAAAACTTATACAATTTTAAAGATATTCATTTGCAGATATGCACAATATATATTTTGTTAAAATCGATGCAGTATTATGGAACCTATAAACACATAAAATTGCTTCTAATACATGCTCTGATGTACACATGCATGTATTAGGTTGAAGTTAAAAAAATAAAAAAAACACACAACACACATGCCTGTGCTTGCAGATTTTAAATAACAGAAAGAAATTTCTTCTCTGCTTGAAATTAGTGTTGTTGTAGGAGTGTCATAATACTAGAAGGAAGAGATTTCAATAAATTGAATTATTGAAGGTATTTTGTTTTTGTATTTTACCGTTATACTTTAATTTCCCTATCCAGGTGGATAAAACTACTTAAACTACACATTTTTTAGCTGGACTATAAATTTTGTGTGTCCTACCGTTCATTAGTTAAGCAGACAAGTGTCCTTCTTGCCTTGCATTCCTTTAAATTCATAGCGCTAAATGTTAATTAATAACAAAACTCTAACTCTGCTTTTTTTTGTTCTTCTTTGGAGCTGAGGCGGCTGGTGGTGGCCTTTACAAATATTTGCTTTAATTGGCCTTTTAAAAGTCTCTATGTAAATATTTTTCTTTATCAGTCTGCATAGATTTCTTTCAATTTGCAGTTTATTTCCTTTTTATATTTCATTTTTTAGTTTTCTCTGAAGTACTTAATGATGCAAAGTGTTGTTGAATCAATACAATTTTTTTCTCTATATTAAAATGTAATCATCATCGTAAAAGTATAGACTATGCTCACAGTTAGTTCAGGAGATGTCGATGGTTCTATACAAATATCAAACATTGGACATGTGTGTTCTGGTACATGAGAATATTTGGTGAACTTTCGCTAGTCTTTAATACATAAAGAGTTTTAGTTGAATTTATCTACTATTTTTTCTTTCTTCTATTTTTGGAGGGAGCATTTTCAACGAGTTATTTTCTTCGTCATCGCGCCGTCATCATCATAATCAACAGCAGCCATTCCCATTCAGTCATTTATTTATTCATTTTCCATCTATACATCCATCCATGGATTCATTCATTCATCTATCCTTCATTGGTTTATTTAATATTGCACTCATACTTGTTAATTTTTACTACCAGTCGTCGTTTCAAAATGTTTCTTCACTTCTTCATTTTAAATGCAATTTTTCATATATTTTTTGTAGATTTCGTTTTTTTTTCTTCTTTCTATACGATGTTTTCTTTAGTTCGTTCTATGATTTGTTTTTCATGAAGTGAAACATTCAAGTTTCCTGCTGTTAGTATCCAATTAAAATCGAAAATTAAATGTCAGACTAAAACGGCAAAAGAGTTTGGGAATGCAAAGAAAAAAAAGTAACCCACAAAAATAATGTATTAGAAAAAAGAAAGGAAAATATGTAATGAAATTTCAATGTGTGCGGTTAATGAAGGAAGTAATAAGTAGTTAAACGATTAAATATGTAGATGACAACTTTGATTAAATAAAAATGACGAAATAATTAAATTTTTAGTTTTGTATGACCCAAGCAATTTATTAGTGTTAAGAATGAGACAGAACTATGAAGTTTCCGTCAAGAATTATGCCCTTAGTATGAGTATGGCTGTAAGGCAACGATCACCAAACATTGCCCTAAGAGTTAAAAACCAACTCAACTAAAAACACGAACACGGAAAAATTTTATAAAATAAAATCGTTGAAAATAAGGTTAATTTAACATTTTTCATGCTAGTTCAACATGATTTTACTATGACCTTTGTGGTTTTCATTAAAAATTCCAGATTTGACAGAATACAAATACCATAAAAAATTTACCATTTTTTACATATTTTTGAATATTTTAGACGAAAACAGCAGATTCAATTAATATCGTTGTTTAAGTTAAAGATACGACGAAAATTCTATATTCAATTACTCAAATTTTTTTATAAATTGTTAGAAAATTTTTTTTTTGTTTACATGATTAATTGACTCAATTACGGAATAAATTGAAATCAGTTTTAATTTTTGATTAAGTGCATTAATTGGAAGTTTTTGCGGAATAAACTATTCCTATAAAATTTTCAATTAAAACACTTAATCAAAAACTAAAACTAGTTTCATTTTCACTAATTTCACAATTGAATCAATTATTCAGGAGACCGAAAACAAAATTTTCTAACACTTTTAGCAAATTTTGAGTAATTCAAAATTTGAACTTTAGTGATTGAATACATAATTTTCGTCGTAGTTTGAACTTCAACAACGAAATTAATTGAATATGCAGTTTTCGTAATTGAATTTGTATATTACTTTTTACTTGTTGCGTACACAGAAAAAACTAAAATAAAATTTCAATTATGAAAACTGCAGATTCAATTAATTTTATTGTTGAAGTTCAACCTACGACGAATATAGAAAAAACTGAAATAGTATTTCAATTACGAAAATTAGCAAATTCAATTAATTGTGTTGTTGAAGTTCAATTAATAAAATTCAAATATTCAATTACTCAAAATTTTTTAAAATTGTTAGAAAATTTTGTTTTCGGTCACATGCGTAATTGATACAATCACTTAATTAATTGAAACTAGTTTTAATTTTTAATTAAGTATATTAATTGAAAATTTTTTTGGTGTATAAAAAAATATTGTAAATGTCTTTGGGTTGTGTTTTTTTTTTAATTAATTTGAGCAAAAACCGATCCACACTTTTTGCTCTAATGACATTAGCATTAACATTATAGATATATTAAATTATAAATAACATTAACATAACATGCTGTTCAAGTATAAATTCACTTGAAAAATAACTTAGGACAATTTTGGTAGATCATTTTGCCATTTCTAGAAATTTCAATAAACATTTAAAATCGATAAAGGATGATATTTTAAGAATTTCCATCTAGTTAGTTGAAGACGAATATTTACAGTGTTATTAAATTGAATTTTCAAAACAATTCAGTGTGTGTGCAAATTTCCACAAGAACTGGTCTAGTAAAAGTATTTCAAGAAAAATATTTACATTGTATAGGCATGGTACTGCCCACTTTTCATATCAGTAGATTGTGTTGTCAAGGTATTTCAATATGTGTGTCATAAGACTTAGCTTAGTGCAGGTAGTTCAAAAAGAATATCTATTTCGTATGGGCGCGGCAATGTCCAATTTTCTAACTATTATATTGTATTGTCGATAAAATTCAATGAGTGTGAAAGGCCTTCGAATCGATCGGACCCCTTGAAAATGTTGAAAACTATCTTAAAAGATTTGACTACATTATTTAGTAGGTATTAAAAGAGAACTTCTTTCATTGAGAAGATCGTATGAATCACTAGAAATGATTCAAACATGCACCAATTCTCAATCACAAATTCATGATCTTACTGTCTTGTTGGGAAGTTATTTCTTCATTGGGAAGTAAGTCACAATTTTTTCGTGAACACTAAATCAAAAATTAATTTTTTAAATCACTTTAGATCCATTATACAGTTCACAATAAACGACGCAGGACTATAGATTGTTTCTATGCTATGGTTCAATTTTTGTTTAGTTTTGTAAACAACATGCCTTATTAAAACCTTTACTTGTTATTATTTTAAAGAATAAATTAATTTATTATAATCAAAGATTTTTCCAAATGAGTTGTTACTGTTTGATTTCATCAGAAAAAACATTCCATCAGGCTTAATTACAGTTGACCTCCTGAGGCAAAAAAGCAAGAGAGAGACTTGATGTAACTCTTTCACGACATCATTAATAATCGTATTTACCATAAAGGCATGTAATTTTATGTAAGTGTGTGAGTGTGTGTTGCAAGTTTAATCAAGTAAAAATGTATGCCAGTTTACTGCTGTCAAAATACTTGTATTTTTAGAAGACATTGGAAAACTCATTATTTGTAAAGACTTAATGCAGCAGTCGGTCGCCTTTCCGTCTGGCATGAGGCAAGAAGGGCTAAATAAGTGAGTAAGTATGTAAACTTGCTTAGTAACTCTTAAATGGCAGACTGAATGGCGGCTGGCTTTAGCTAGACATTGAGACGCATTATTAAACCCTAAAATAGTTTTACTTACTGTTTTACAAACAACGAACGATCTATTCAACCAACCATCGATCCAAGCCATCCATCTATCCAACCATCCATCTATTTATCCTGCTGTTTCCACAGTCATCTATCATATTCAATGTATGTGTGTCTGTGTGTGTGTGTGTGTAAAAAGAACGAGTATTAATGAATTGTTAAGACTTGCTTTGATTTTTGAACACCTGAATTATGTTTTGTGAATGTGTTCCATTTTTATTTTATGCTTCGGATAAAAACTGCGCATGTGTAACATTTGAAAATTGCGCATTAAATGTGTTTAGGGTTTGTGTTCATCTTTTTCAAAGAAAAAAGTTTCCTTTTATTTATCTTTTGTATTGAAAACAAAAAAGGAAAACAAACCATTCTTTTTTCTTTGAAAGTGTACTTAAGGATAATATAAGCCACTACCTGTTGCATGAAAAGAAAAACAATAAACATTTCTATGCTGAAATCTTTTCCTTTTTAAACTAAAAAAATACAGGAATTGTTTATATTTTATAAATGGAAATTTTCAAGTGCTTTCAACCATTACAAGGGTGCAACATTTTAATCATTGTTGTTAAATTTATTTATTATATTTTTATTGTACCAAACAATTACTTTAAATTTTCATCAGTATCCTGAATTGAGTTTTTTTGGTTTAAAAGTCATTGATTTTATTACACTGTACAACACAAAAAATAAAATAACTTTGTTTTAACGACTGATTCTGGCAGAGCGCATCACAAAAAAAAATATACGTATATCGGCGCATTGAAAGTTTACATCTAGGACCCATTTTAGGGGGAGTTAAAGCTCCCGCCTTTTGCACATAGACTAGGCATAAGAAATCTTGTAAGCCTTACGTTTAAGGTATGAGATATCCCTAGCACTTTTATGTAAATACCACAATAAACATCTTCATTGCATGGGTCTTATTGTCCCTTTCTTATAAAAAGGGGAAAAACCCCACCTTCAAGGGCGATAAAGTGATCTGAAATAGTCTACAAAAATATTTGCCATATCATTCTAATATAAGTCTACTAAGCCAACCAGGATCCAGACTCGACCTGAACGCCAGAAATCATTCAAAACTTAAAATTACCACATTAGGGCTAACTTCATGCATATTCACAATTAGTACTTTATTAGAAAAGTGAAAAAACTGCCCTTCAGCGGCGATATAGCGGGCTGAAATGTTTTACAATAATATTTCCCATAAAATTCTACAACAACCCTTCAAAAATAAGCTGTAGACTTAACTGGAATCTCAAAAATCCATTAAATCTTAAAATGGCTTTAAGGGTTGCATAGAAAGTCTTGTAAGCCTTACGTTTAAGGTATAAGAAGTGATCAGCACTTTTCTGTAAAACAACCAAAATGTTTCTCGTGGTGTTTTGCACAAAAGTGCTAAGCCTTACGTTTAAGGTATAAGAAGTGATCAGCACTTTTCTGTAAAACAACCAAAATGTTTCTCGTGGTGTTTTGCACAAAAGTGCTAAACATATTATATACTTTAAACGTAAGGCTTGCAAGTTTTCTTATACTGAGTCACAACAACTATGTTTAAAAGAAAGGGTGATATGTAACTCCCCCTAGTGCCAGATATAAACTTATATATTTTTTGCTGCTCTTTACCAGAATCAGTCTGTAGAGCCTTGTTATTTAAAAAAAAATTATTTTGTTGTACAGTGTTATTATTATTATTTTTTTAATAAAAAACATCTTTAAATTGTTAGACCTACAAAATAGTTTTAGAACGTTCATTTGTTGTCCTAACGACTTCTATATTTTCTTTTTGAGTTGAAAATCAATAATATTTGTTGTCATATTTTGTAGCACTAGAGCATGTTCTGCATTTATCTGTGTTGTGTTGAAAGGATGTTATAAGATTTTGACGCATTGATAAGCATCCTGTGTATGGCAATGTTTGCGAAAATGCCAATACAAGCACGTTTGCAACACCATACGAGTACTTACTTATTTAGTTATTTTATAAACGACCATATTCAGGCCATAAAGGTATGCAATTTAAGTCGTAAATTATAGTTCACTTCAAGTTTGTTAAAAAGCAAGAAAAAACAAGCTCTAAACACTCATAAATCTTTAACATTTTATGAACATAAGCAAATAAATATAAACACGCAGTTTTTCCAAGTAGCAGCAACTAACTGGAGAAAGAGGTGAAAAAACCAAATAATAAATATTGTTATCGACCCCTCTGGTCACCACCCATTTGCCATAAATTCTTCATTGCGCTGCTTCTTGTACTAAAGCAAATTTAAAGACTGCAACTGCTGATACTGTTACTAACTACTAGTCATATTTTTAAAATAAATCAAGCGTCATATAGTCTTGTCTTGTAAAGTGTATTTATTTGGAGGGCAAAAGGTCTTCCCTTTTTTTTAAATTTGTATTTTGGTCTTGGTAAAAATGTGGTTGCGTGCTCTATCGAAATTTGATTTGGCGCATCCACACGCACCAGAACAGAAACAAAACAAAACAAAATAACCTAAAACTCTAGGAGATGCTAGTTGGCTGGCTGACTGAACGACTGACTGTCTGGTTTGACACCAAAATATTTGTAACTAAGAATGAATAAGAAAAAATATTAGTAAATGACGACTGACTGACTGCTGACATGTATTAACAGCCAAAACAATAAATTATATTTGAAAGCTGACGATGAAAATTATAAACACTCGTACACACAGACCTGGAAGGAAACATGCAACATATCCCACAAAACCTTATTCTACGTATTAAATGATAACGCTAAAAATGCATGACAGCTGTACATACGAATATACAATTCCTAATGGAAAAAGTGAAAAATAAAAAAACAAACCGTGAAAATAAAAATTGGTATAATAAAAATTCATTTTCTGTCTTATGCGTGTCATAAAAAAGGAATATAACCAAAAATCTATAGCAAGTTTACTTATGTAAAACATGCTACAACTTCAATCAAGGCTTAAACAAAAATAAATAAAAAATACAAAATCTCTCTTTCATATTTAATCTACAAACATAAAAAAATCCTTTTACTTTTTATGGCCGAGTTATACATTCATCCATGCATCCATCCATCCATCCATCTATTGATCTCTGGCAGTTATAATTTAACGACCACCTTTGAGTTTTAATGTCCTACAAAACAAAAAGGGACGGGACGGGACAGTGGCTGTAAACGAGTCACAGTCTTAAGGTGTGAATTCAGGTTGTATTTTATGGTTTTGATGTTTTTATGACATTTTGTTTGACGCTTTACAAACTAACTGTAGGCTCACACAATACTTAACGATAATTTATTAGTTGAAAATAAATTTAAAGAAATAATATTAATATTGACCTTGGTTTAGCCTTAATAAATGTTTGACAGAAGGCAGTCTTGTATAAAAAAACTAAAATATTTTAATTATGTACATATAAGATATATGGGGCATTATTTTTAAAGCGGCCAACCCAAAAAAAATTTTTTGTCGAAATTCATTGATATTAGGCATAACTATAGTTCTAGTATATATAAACGTGTATGCAAAATGTTTTTTTTGTATGATGTTTATTTGTAGAGTTAAAGAGTTGCCGTTTTTGAAAAAAAATTTAAATTTTTGTTTCGAACTAGAAAAATATAAAATAAAAAAATTAAAATGGGAAATCGTATGATCTGTTCAAAAAAATATTTAATAAAAAAAAAATTTTTTTCATGATCAAAACCGGAAATGACCAATTGAAATTGAAATTTTTCTAATTTCGACCCTTTTTATTATTTTTATATTTTTTAGCCTAGCGTGTCCTTATTATACTGTTTAAAAGTTTTTAAAAGTTATGCAAATTTTTGTACATGAACCCCACCTTTTGGTCATTGTTATAGAGAAACGTTATAAGATATCGTTTAACCTTACGTTAAATATATTAGGTGGTTCAGTACTTTTATGTAAAACTAAATGAAAAATTATTTCATGGAACATTTTAACCCTCTAGCGCTTCGCTGCATGGGTCTTTTTACCCTTTCTTAAAAATGGTCAAAAAACTTCCCTTTGATGGCGAGATAGCGGGCCGAAATATCCAACAAAAAAGTTCTCATAAAATTTCATTATAAGGTTTTAAGGACAATACATTTCTAAACTCAACTGTAATGCCAGAAATCATTAAAAACTAATTGTGAATAAATACGAAAGTAACCCTCAAGCCCATTTAAAATTTTTACCGATTTCTGGCGTTCAAGTTGGTTTCAGAAATTAATTGTCTTAAAAGACTTATAATAAAATTTTATGAGCAATTTTTTGTAGGGTATTTCAGCCCACTATCTTGCCGTCGAAGGGGGATTTTTTGCCCCTTTTTATGAAATTATTTCCAGTAGAGTTTTACATAAAAGCTGTAAACACATTAAATACATTAAACATAAGGTCTACACGAAAACAGTATGTACCCTACTCATACACCCTGAGTAGGGTATCCTCATTATACTGTAAAAGCAAATTTTGGTAAAAAAAAATATAAAAATAAAAAGGGTCGAAATAAGAAAAATTTTAATTTCAGTTGTTTATTTGCGGCTTTGATCTAGAAAAATTTTTTGTTTTAATTAAATATTTTTTTTAAGATCAAACGATTTCCTATAAGAATCACGTATTTTAGTTATTTTGTTTTATTTTTTAGTTCAAAACAGTAATTAAAATTTTTTTCCAAAAAACGGCAGCACTTTCACACCCCATAACTCGACAAATCAACATGATGCAAAACAAAAACTTTTTGCATACAAATTTATAACTACTAGGACTATAGTTATGCAAAATATCAAGGAATTTCGGGAAATTTTTTTTTTTGGGTTGTCCGCTTCAAAAATAAAGCCCCATATACATATTTCTTTTTTCTAAGGAATTAAGCAAAAGTTCTCGTTTTCTGACAGCAAGACAAAGTCTTAAAAGGTATTTTTTTGAAAAAGGTAGCTTTTCTAAAAAACACTTTTTTAAAAGCTACTTGTTTTAAATAGTAACTTTTTTAAAGGTACTTTTTTAAAACAGTACCACACTGATGGGCATTTTTCCCATTCTAAATTGTACTTGTAAGAAGATATGTAGGAAAATAATGTAAAAACAACAACAACAACTATATATTGAATATAGTGTGTTGTTAAACAAGTGTTACTTTTTGGCCAGGTGCTGCCATGTTTTATAATTACTGATTTTTTTTGGGAATTGCTATAATTAAATTTTTAAATTTATAATCGCACTATTTCCCAAAATTAAAATTTTACTTATGTAGTGAAATTTTGAAATTCGGTCAAGAAATGGCGATGTTATGCGATAATCAATATATCGGTCTAGCACTTTTTCCGCCCGATTTACACTTCAATGGGGCCAAAAATCAAGCAAACCCTTTCAAACAAAAAACAATTTTTTTTAAATCTGTTCACATATGACAGAGTTATACTTTGAGGGAGAAAATTTCCCCATCAATTTTCGAAAAAATATTTCAGAAAAAAACTGCAAGCAAACCTTTTTAAACAAAAAAATAATTATAAATCGTTTGACAAGTGACAGGGTTATGCGTGGGTGGAGCGAATTTCCGCACCTATTTTCGAAAAAAAAAATATTGAACCAAACTGCAAGCAAAACCTTTCAAACAAAAAGAAATTTGAAAATCAGTTTACAAGTTATAGAGTTAAGCATGGCGGTGGAGAGAATTTCCCCACCGATTTTGGGAAAAAAATTATGAAACAAAACTGCAAGCAAACCTTTTCAAACCAATAAAGAATTTTTAAAATCGACTGACAAATGACAGAGTTTTGCGTGGGGACCAAATTTCCCCTTTTCCCATTTTCGAAAACAAATTATTGGACCAAACTGCAAGCAAACCCTTGCAAACAAAACAGAATTTTGAGAATTGGTTCACAAATGATAGAGTTAAGCATTTGGGGAGGAAATTTCCTTACCGATTTTTGGAAAAAAGATTATGGAAACAAACTTTCAAACCAATAAATAATTTTGAAAATCGGTTGACAGGGCTATGCGTGGGGGAGCGAATTCCCGCTATTAAAAATAAGAACTTACTCATATCACCGCGATTTTCGAAAAACGAGATTTTATTACATCTTGACCCTTTGAGGTAATGGGAATCTATTCTGTCTATTTTTGCGATGATGTCCGTATATATGCATGTATGTGTGTGTGTGTGTGTTATTAACTTTGGGTCAATAGCTACGGAAGGAATATTGGCCTCGCTCTTTCTTGGATATAACGTATAACAACTTCGGTTTCTCCAAATTAGTTTTTTCCGTTTGTCTTCAAACATAAACCAGTTTTCATAAGTGTTACATTAACTGAATGAGAATTTTGACTTACTGCTGTATATACAAAATACTTTGCATACGCATTTATTTCCCATGACAAGACAATACATATTATGAGTAGAAAAGTGGGTAGTGCCGCGCACACACAAACGACATATTCTTTTAAAACCCCTTCTGCTTAAACGACTGTTGTGAAACTTCGCACACACGTTCAATTGCATTCGTAATGAAAAATGATTATTAGAAAAGGTGGGTGTTTCACGCCCATACAAAGTACATGAGCTTACTGCTGCTTAAATCTTTTTTAAAAGCTTCACTTAACATTTGTTTCTTTAAATTTTTAACATAAAATCACTAATTCAACCAAAACTCTTGATCTGAGCTTCATAGTTTAGTACAGTTAAGTATTTTCGAAATGCCTAATTTATGGTTGATTGAAGATCTTCCTTTCTTACACCAGAACGAAAAAAAAAACTAATTGAAATGTTTTCGAAATTTAGCGCCTTGAACACCTGGCCAAATTACCAACAACGGACCTGTTGGCTGGCACAAATTACCAAATGAAAATAAATTTTCAACAACAACAACAACAGAGATTTCCCCAGTTGCAATATTTCTGAATGATTAAAATATGTATGTATATTTTTCAAACAAAAAAAAAACAAATATTAAAGTATATAATTTTCTCAACTATTCTTTTGTTGTGAAAAAAAGTAAATCATGTGAAAAAAATTATATTAAAAAAATAAATTGTATAAAAAGAAAAAGGGATCATAGTTGTGTACGTACTACTTAAGAACAATTGATCCTCCTACTGCCACTAATACTACAGCACTAAATTCATATACAGCAACAACAACATTAACAAAAGAAATCCTTTGTCTTTTGTTGTTGCACAGCAGGTAGAAAAGATGCAGTAAAATCGCAGAGTGATCGTTTGTTTTAACAAATGAGGGTTGATTTTTTTCCTTTCTTTTCTTTCTGCATTTCTAATCCTCAAACTTAAATCTAGAAAATCACCTACAAAGCAGGATGGAGGAATTGATAGGTGTATGACAGGATAATATAATGAAACACCTGGCCAGGTAGAATTATACGCTCAACTCTCCTTCTAACATTTTGGGTATTAGCATTGTATTGTTTAATGTCAAAGAGTTTTTTTTTTGGGTTAGGGAACTTAACATGAATTTCATTTGTAGCTTAGGAGCGTGCACAGTGGGTTTGATCATACAATATATTGTAGAATATTTACTAATTTTTAAAAACTAATTGGATTTGCTTAGAAAGGAAAAATAAGCTTTTAGAATAATATATGCAGCACAGTGGGACGAATTTGTGAAATAAGCTTTTTTTAAGTTTTTTTTTGTTTCAAGGCTTACTTGCAGTAGCAAATAAATTAACTAAGATAAACATAATCAACTAATCTGGTAAATGAGGTTTCAAGGCCTAAAACCAAGTTCGAAAACTCAGAAAGGTCGTTTTTATAACTCTTCCGTTTAGTTTTATAGCACTAATATTGGAATATGGTGTCTTGTAAAAAAATGCTCTATTTATTTTACGATCAGTCCCACTGTGAAGTGTACTAATCTGAGTAAAAATCTGTTAAAGCTTTAAAAACTCTTAATTTTTAATTAAATTTTACATTATTACTCTTAAAAATGCATTCACTCCCGGTTTTTAAAATAATATTTATGCATTTCAATATAAATGCAGTGATTTTGGTCAACTTTGTATTATTTACTTAATCAACAGATGTTGCATTTTTTCTCTCTTTGTCGCTATTTGTTTTTCTTTTCAATCGGCACGCGATCTGCTTTCTTAATTGTCGATCTTTAGTATTATTTTCAATAGAGTGTTTGTTAACAAAAGCCAAATCGTTAATAAATCATAAACAATTAATGTTATTGATAAATTTGTTATAAACAAAATTAAACAAAAATTATTTTAAACAAAAGACTTTTATACAGACGTTTTGTTTTTCATGCCCGTGCTAAAATCACACAATACCGTTCGTTCGTTCAATTTTAATTAGATATATTAGTTAGGTGATTGTTATCGCTGTTCAATACGAACTTTTGAAATATGTGAATGGATTTGCATTTAAAAAACGCACTTCTCATCAAACAGCTTAATAAAATATGTGTAATTAAAAATATGGTAATAGTGGAAACGCATTATGCAAATCGTATACTCAAAATAATGGCGCATATTCATAGTCAAAACAAACTATACTTTAAGAGTTTAAAACCGGTATTTTGTATGGCAATACTGGTTTTAAATTCCTAAAGTTCATTATTTAAAAACTGGTATAGCCGACGGACAATACAATCATCCGGGTTCTAGATGTAAATAGTTTTACTAATGGATCATAGAAAAATTACACATGTTTACAAATTTCGAAAAACTTTCTCGTTTGCTAGAAATGAAAGTAGTTTCTTTAGTTATTTGGAACGCTGAACGCGAATGTGCACTCCATTTGTCTCCATCAGTTCTAGTTTTCGCGATATAGCGTTATGTAAAAAATAAAGGCATAACTTGAAAAGGGGTTTATCTCTTCAGTAAAGAACAAAAACCGAAACTCGACAACAAAATAATCTTGAGTTCGGCCAGACATTGTTTCTAAATTTGCTTACTACTTTCAGAGATATCATAAAATTCTAGCCAAAAATATGAACATTTTATAAAAAGTTGTGAATTTTTTGTTTTAAGAATGCTTTTTTATGTATTCTTAAAAGTACAACAATGAGCTTATTTCTGATTTAGCAGCTTGTTCCTAAATGTATTCTAAAAGAATTTTTTGAAATTGGTGCAAAACTTTTGACTTTATTCATAATTCAGTGAGAGAACTGAATTGATAAAAATTAAATTTTCATACAACAGCAATTTCTGATTGCAAGAATATCTATAAAACAGTTAAAGCACAGCTTGCTAAGGATAATAACTACTAGTTTTAAAATAATTTGATTAAAGGAAATTTATTGAAACTATTAACATAACATATAACAGTCCACTACAGTCCTATATAGCCAATATAAGGGTTGTACTTTCATTTAAACCAAGAATAACTAAAAAATACTTCTCCTGTAAAATTTACTTTTTGGCGCTTACTTTGGCGGTTATGGCACGATATATAGTCGGTAACGTCTAAAATTTTTCCGGAATGCGATGTACTGTAAACACGTGTTATCCAAACGTCTATATGTTATAAAAACCTCTTTAAAAAACGTTCCTACACTGAAATTAAAAATAGCTGTGAAATAAAATAATTCTAGCAAAGAAATCGTTTTTTTTAAAGCAAAAAAACCATTTTGAAAATCGGTCCATACATGGAGCAGTTATGCGATAACCAATAATAATAAGCACGAATTGATAACCTCCTCCTTTTTTGAAGTTGGCTAAAAACGAAATACCTTCAAATAAGATCGTCCTTATTAGTCTTATATTTTCGCTACAACAACACCAATTCGAAACAGAGAAAAAAAGTTGTTACTCTCTTGGCAAAATTAATATCTGCAAAAACACAGGCTATAATCCATGTATGTGTACTATGTGCGCATGCATTAGTAGCAACTTTAAGCGCTCATAGCTCCCAAGATAATGAATAAATTTTACCAAAATAGAGCTCGTGAACATCTGGCAATAAATATCTTTAAAATGGCATTTTATAGCCGATTTGGACAAAACTTATTTTGTCCCAATCGGCTATAAAATATATGACAACAATTCACATTGCCTATTAGTTACACTGTAGAACAAAATTAAATATTATTCAACACTTCAAAGAAGTGATTCTGCTACACACAGAAAAAAAGGAATGTAGAATCAACATGATGCAATTTTGATTCGAATTATATTAAATTTACAAGATATAATTTGCCGTTTAAATGTGTTAGTGTTTATTTGCTTTGTTCATTACTACAATTCATTGTATGTGCTCAGTTTTGTGACTTGTTGTTGTTCTGTTATTGTTTATTCTTTTATAGTCGAAGAATATTGAATTACCAGCGAAAATTTACTGCTGCTGGTTTAAAATTGCCATTGTTTCATATTAATTTTAAACGAAAAATTATTAATCTAACCTTAAATCGCTTTGATTTAAAATTGTTCACTGTTGAAAAAACTTTGTTAGAAACGTTACATTTCATTTTAAATCAACATGACTATATTGAATTTTTTTCACAACAATTTGTTTGATTCAACTTTAGTTCATATGTTAGACGGGCTTATCATTAGGATTTGTTTCAACAGTTGTTTCGCAATTAAGAAATGGGAACAGTCTTTTCTCTGGGGAAATTAAGACCGCTACTTTAATTTCAAATAAGTTTTATGTTAAATAATCACTTAAATTATGTTGAATTAAAACGAAATTAATTTTTCATACGATGGTATTTATTTAGTGTATATACTTATAAGGTAGAGTTTGAAGTGGTACGACTTCAAATCTTGGCTGGGGCAGCCAACTACAACACAAAGTTTTCTGAAAAAACTTCCTTCAGCGGCGATTAAGCGAGAAGAAATGTTCTACAAAAATCTTTCTCATGTGTTTAACATCATATATACCATAAACGTAGGCTTACAAGATTTCCTATGCCGGGTATTAATTGTGAATAAGTACTAAATTAACCGATTAACAATTTTAAGTTTCGAATAATTTCTGGCGTTCTCATTGCGTGTGGAACTTTGCTGTCTTTAAAGACCTGTAGTAAAATTATATCGTAGAAATTCGTAGAATATTTTATACCGTTATAATGCCTCTGAAGGGGAGCTTTTTGTCCCTTGTTGAAGAAAGCGGCAAAAAGACCCA
This sequence comes from Panzeria rudis, assembly GCA_956483635.1. Taxonomy (NCBI): domain Eukaryota; kingdom Metazoa; phylum Arthropoda; class Insecta; order Diptera; family Tachinidae; genus Panzeria; species Panzeria rudis. The sequence continues at coordinate 4,780,463 of OY101449.1, forward strand.
TACAACGAAGAGTTAGAGGATTAAAATGTTCTACAAAAAATTTTACTTGTGGTGTTCTACATAAAAGTACTGAACACATGTTATACCATAAACATAAAACTTCCAATGCCGATTTACTGCACAAATGTCGAAAGGGGGAATTTTATTCCCCATATAATGCGTCCCAGATGTAAACTTTCAAAACGCCGATATATTTACATTCATTTTGTTGCCCTCTATCAGAATCAGCTATTTGAACCCTGTAATATTTTTTGTGCTGTACAGTGCTATCTAATATAAGTTAATTTTTTTTTCTTTTGAGGGCTCACTACCCTATTTCAATATGGCTCAGCCCGTAAGTTACAAATTACACAGAAAAGTAAATATCATCTATATCTTCATGTGTTGCTGAGGGAGGACATCTAAAAAGCAAAACCTAAACAAGTCTATACAGAATTGTAATAAAAAAACCTAATAATAATGGAAAACATTTTATAAAAAATTATCAAGGAAGTCATCATCATCATCAACAGCATCAACATTAAGGATAACTTGGAGCAAGCAAACAACAAATATATGTGTTTTCTGTTTTTCAATTCAGTTATGCCATGTCTTTATTCACATATTAGCAAAAAACACACACACATATTTAATCACATATACACATGTACAAATATATATCCGGTTGGCCATGTCTTTCAGACATCTTGCAAGACCGATGCATGACAATGTCAAAGCGTCGATGACCTGTTGGAGACAGCTCAAACAGATCAGTGAGGACATTTTCGAACAAATGGCCGCTAAGTTCATACATGACAGCAAGAGCTATACTGTCACCCATCTTTTCATTAATGACCATAGATATGACAACATCCTCAGAAATGTTCGCATTACATTTGCTCTTTTGTTTATTTCTTACATGCGTTCTGCAACAACAATTTCAGGAATTTGTCGCTTAGAGAGTATTTAAGGCAAGAAGTTTTAATAGACATTGTAACAGAACTTTTCATCAGCTCAATTTTGCTAAATTTTAGCAAGCAGGAATGTATAAAAATGATTTAAATTGGTGACAGACTGAGTGATAATGTCAACAAGAAATTAATGTACTGGTATACGAAGAGTAGTGTTTTTTGTTGTAACGAAATTATAAAGAATTTTAAATTGAACGTTGCAAGATTAGCGTCAGGACAATATCTATCAAGTAGGTGGCATGACAAGTTGAGTAGTTTGTCTTTTACTCATTCTTTGAGTACGGTTTCTGTTAGATTGTCTTAAAAGAAACTGTAATCGACAAATATCGTGCATGACAAATGTCGAAATTTCTTTAAGTAGTCGTTGATGAAAATGTCCTCTACAATGACTTGGCCAACCGGGTATACACATGTACAAATACATAATCAAACTAACCTACATACACTTAAGACTATATGTACCCACTTGACCTGAGATTCAAAATAAACGTATGCTCGCTAAAGCAAAGAATTTTCAAAATAAAAATGTTCATATAAGTGCTAACGAATCTGAAAAAAGACGATGGATCGCTAAAGCGAGCTTCTCTTAACAATCTCGCGATAATAAACATTCGCGAAATGATCGAAAATTAATGAAATATCAATGTTCGCTAAATCGAACTATTTTCGATAATTTCTAAATGCATTTCGTTAATGTGTACCCAGCAACCAAAACATTTGAAAATAATATCGCATTCGAATGTTGCGTACACATTTCTCGGACAAAACACTCGAGAACGGCTATCGAAGTCGGAAAGAGAAAAAGCTGCTAGAGCCCACTCGTCGCTCACTTTGTGGCAGCAAATCTTTCGATTTCGATGTTTCGCTGACGGATCAATAGCGAACCAATATGGAAGAAATATCGATATCACAAAAATGCAGAAAAAAGTAATTTTTCAAGATTGCTATCTTTATTTTTTTAATTTATTTATTTTAATGTAAATGGAATATTTATTTATTTAAAATTGTAACTTAGGCTGCAGTCAATCAGATTCGAACACGGTACCGCAGATTAGCACACATCCACTAGGCTATCGTGGCAAATTTTTTTCTATAAATTATCGAAAATAGTTCAATGCTGCGAACATTCACTTTTTATGAAATTTGGCAATTGCGCTTCTTATCGAGACATATTTCGATGCTGCGAACATTCACATTTTATGAAATTTGGCAATTGAGCTTATTGTCGCAACATTATCGACAAAAGCTCGCATTTGCGAACATTCGATTTTTTTTCGATTCACGAGCATTTATCGAACAAATTTGTTTCGAAAATTCTTCGTTTTAGCGAACCTTCTTTTATTTCGAATCTCAGGCTTAGTGGGTAATTTTCACACACGATAGGCTAGTTGGAAGTGTAGTCTGTTAGGCTTGAGACAGCGGGTTCAATTCTCAGTAATTGTTCTAGGTTTTCTGTCTGCAACGTAGGTTATCTATCATATTCCTTTTACATTAGAATTAGAAATTACATTAAAATATATAAATTAAAATCCTGAAAATCACTTTTCACAATTTTTTTCGATATCGGAATTTGTTCGATATCGGTTCACATTTGATATTGTCAAAGATTAACTTTTGATATCACGAGCAGTGAACCTTTGAAATCGATTGGTTTTAGAAACAAAACTGAGCGACAGATAAACTTTTTTCGATTAGTTTTTTATTGTCGATATCGAAACTTTTACACGAGATTTGCTAGAAATTTTTTCGTAAACGAAAGTACTGGTCAAGTGGGTATACAAATATGTATAACTCAGAATAAAATATAATTTTGTGTTTCGTATTATGTTTGCAGTCAGTACCTTAAATCAACTACTTTGCATATGCCTTCAGGTCATAAAGGAAAAAACATTTGGGTACATGAAATAGTATACACGTTTGTACTCCCATACATGATTATTCAAAAATATACTATCTATGATTTTATGTGTGTACGTAAGTCTTGATCTTTAGGACTTCAAATATACCAATTTTAGTATTTATTTTTAACATTCTCATACTCACTCACATTATTGTATCGGATTAAAAATATATGAATATAATAACAGCAACAAATTAAAAATGTTTAAAATTTTGCAGTAACATTATAAACACAGCCAAACAAACGGACACAGGAATGGCCTGAAAGAGAGTTACGGGAGTATGATTATGAAAAAACTATATTTTAAGTCGAGGCTACTTGATGTTATTTTCTTATCGAGAACTATTTAGTATGGAGCAGGGATGCCAACTAAGCACTTTTCGGGCTAGATTTAGCCCGTTTTTAGTTACTCAAAACGCGAAAAAAATGTTTAACCCCAAACAAAAAACTTGCAAATCTAGCAATTTACAATAAAATTGAGAACTTTTAGCCTCTTTTTACATTTTGACCAATATGGGTACGTTTTTTATATTTGCGAACTATTTATTATTTTAGTCCCGGTCCACACGTGCAATTTTTCTTACAGCAATTCTTCATTTTTCAGTGAGAAAGAGCGAGAGAGGAATAGATATGGTATACATTTCTATTTCAGCACTCTCCTACAAATTCAGAAATTGCTGCAACAATAATTGCATGTGTGTCCGGGGAGTTATTATAACGACTTGTGAATTAACGTGCCAATATCGTTTTTTCTCATTTTCTTTTGTTACTTTGCTTTACCAGCAATAACAAGAAGAACAGCTTAAAATAATCTTCTATTTCTTTCAAAATTGGTTGTGATTTTAAGTTGGTCCCAAACTTTAAACGTGCTTTGATTTTCACAAGAAACACTTTAAAATTTACCTCTTTTTCCGCTTTTGCGATTGGATATGGCTTTATACGCATCTTTTTTCAGTGTGGCACCCTTCAATTAAAAGTTATCCTTCAATTAAAAGAAAAATTTTTTTTAATTTTTTACGAGTTTGTAGACAGCTTATGGCTCGATCTACGCTTTGAGAGTAATTCACAATATAGTATCGAAAAAAGTGCTTTCTCATGCAAAATAAAAAAAAATTGTTTCTAACGTCTAATAAAAAGTTTTCAGCAACAAAAATTTTACTTTTAACAAATTTTTCTTAAGACAGATGTCTTCCAAATAAAATAAGCCGTATAATTTGAAAATCGATAGTTAAATGTTGATTTTATTAGCAATTAAGTGAAAAGACCCAGACACTAAAAAGGTACTTTCGATAATAAACTTATTTTTTGTTGGAAAAAAATTTAGAGCGAAAGTACGTTTCAATCAATAAAATCAAAAATCAATAGATTTTCCTGACATTTGGTAAAATTAAAGTTTTTGCAGTTTTTAATATCTTATAGAATTTAGTTTAGCGCATTAAAGATTTTGTATTCCAAATATTTTTATTAAAGGATATTTTCTTTGCCGATCAGTGTAATTAAAAAATAAAAACTTCTCTGTCGTTAGTAAAATTACGTTTAAAATATTTGATTGATTTAATCATACATAGTTTGCCACTATTATATTATACATAGTTGACACAACCATGCCATTGAACATGTCTTTTCTATACCCAAAAGCCATAAAACATTAATCAGTATTTCTTCTAAAAAAAACTTTATTGTGTACAGTCTTTTCATATATAAATGATTCTACTGCAGTTAAGTATATCTACTGCTACACCTCAAAGATGTTTTTAATGCTCGTTGTTTTCATTAAAAAAGCAATTTTAAAGAATGTTGAATGTTTCTTTTAACCAAACAAACCCTACAAGTACTTTGTGCAAGTCTGTATATCCATTCAAATTTGTATTAGAAACCATTATTTTGGGGAAAAAGAATAAATGCGGAAAGAGTTACCCCACATGCCAGGTCTATATAGTTGCTAACCTGTGCTTTCAGGCATGCTGCATGCATGATTCCAACAAGCAACAAACAAACAAACAAATCAGTGAGTGGTCAGTTTATAATGCAGAGTGTTTGCATGAAGATTGCATATGTACATGTAAAAGTATGTATGAACTCCTGTCGTTAATGTACAGATTTGAAAAGTTGAATGTATTTCCAAGTTTGCTTTTGGTTTTATATACTCCCTTCGTGTTCATAAACTTTGAAAATGAAATAACCAGCCGGCTGTCTTGCCTGTCTTCCTGCTTTGCCTGCCAACCATCAGATTTATCCGTTTTATTTGGATTTCATTAACTTTATATTAGGCAAACGTTTAGCAAAATTTTACTTTGTGGTTTTAATTAATTTTCTTCTAAATATTTTTTGTGGGTTTTATTACTGCTTTACACTTTGTTGTTCTTTGATAAAATTACAAACAACAAAAAAAGGATTAATTTTATATTTAAAACGTTTAATTTAACTCTTTCTTGTTGAAAGTTTTTTACATAAAATATAAGAAACACCCACTTCGGTTTCAAATTTACAAAAATCTAGTGAAATGTAAAAAAACAGATCCTTTTGTACCACAATTACGGTAGTTTTTTTTTTTTTTTTTGATTGCAGATACAATGAAATATGGCAGGTTTCTCACGATCCTTTTCCTTAAGATTCCAGATTCTGCGCACACATACTAAACATGAAAGAAAAAAATATATAATTACAGGCTTAAAATTCCTGGTAAAAATATTAAAATAAACGAGTACAAACAAACAACTACTACGTAGTGCGCTCCCTATCATGATCAGTTCTTTTTTATATAAACTAAATACGCAGCACGAATCGAAAACAGCTCTAATTGCAAAACATCAACGGCAACAAAAACAAAATAATAATTGTGATTACAAACAAAAATAAATCACAACGACCCTTATTTGTGGCACATACTTTTGTCATGAAGAAAAATTAAAGCAGCAGAAAAATAAAACTACACTGATATCAAATAGAAGTAATCAAAAAACAGCAAGATTGAACAAACACTTGGGTCTGGCTGCTTCAATTTTTTATTGCATTTAGTTGTAAATCTCTGCTTAATTTTGCTCTTGGCCTCTCCTCTGTGTTCTTGAAGATTTGCTGACTGTTTCGGTACAACAAGCCGGAAAAGTCTTCTCAAATTACTCATCTCCATCCATGTAGCTGGCATACGAGTACCAGCTCAAATACCCAACAAAATTGTATCTACATACGAGTAAATATATTTCCTTGAGCGTGTAGAAGCATAAATACTTGCAAATGAAGTCGTAGAGTACCAATAGACAGACGCACAGACCGACCGACAGCTACACGGTCTGGCTGTCAGTTATACCTTTTTTACATACGTAGTTTTAAATGGAACTTTAATTAAAGAGGGTTCCTTCATTTAAGCAGAGAAAATACGAATAAAAATTGTGCTCTTATTTACGTAGTTAAAACAGTTGTTGAATCTTTAGCCGACGATTTACGATCATCATCTTTTAATTGCACTGCATAATTTTCTTCGGTAATGTTTAAGAAAATCTCAATTGCAAATATTATTTTAGAGATTAATGCCAGTAGAACTGTTATCTAAAAAAAAAAGATTTAGGCAATCGATAGTTTATTATATTACAGTATTAAGTATAATATCGAGCGGTTGGATGGACGATGTTTGTTTGCTTTACTCCCATAATACAGATATTTAAATAGCTGGTAACACGCGCTTTTTCCGATATGTCTTTTTTGTAGCGAGGGGGGGGGGGGGAGTTCTTTAAAAATAGATGATCGATTTGAGAGCTATGGACTCTTTTTAAACCCTGGAATGGCTTTTGACTCCGGCGGAATTTTAAAAATTTCACAGAGGAAGTGCCTGCTCTATGAACAGAGAAGTAGACAGACCACTAATTTTCTGAGTCCTACTTCGTCTCTCTTGGGCTCTGCGATTGCTGTCAGAGTGAACTTTAATATCGACTTGCCCTGCGATCACTGAGGATTGTGTCAAAACCAGTGTTCAGTCTAGATTTTTCTGATTATCCTCTAACTTTCGATTGGTAGATATTGAATAGCAATTAATTATTTCCTGCCTCTTTGTTAGGTCCAGCTACTGTAAGCATTTAGCTCCAATCATCCTAATCCCACACTGAACCAAAAAGGTACATACATAAATTCAAGGGAAAAGATCATTGTTTCAACAAATTGCTCATTAGTTTTGACCTAATGTACTAGTACGCTAAATCAATGAATTGGGTTATTAATTTTGTTAAAGAATAACAACAACGAGTGCTTTCAATGAACCGCTTTACATTGAAATTCAATAAAAATTTTCATTAAAACAATGTATGCGTATATGGAATCAACGTATTTTTTCAAATACTAATGAATGTAAGTCACTGGATGTTATTCATTGAAATTATTTAAATAAATTTTTTCTGTGCAGTGCGATTTCAGCTTCAGTTACACAAAACGTTGCACTACACTGAAATAAAAAGATACATAAATTCAAGGAAAAAGTTCATTATTTCAATGAATTTGATCATTAATTTTGACCTAATGTACTAGTACGTTAAATCAATGCACTGGTTAATTAATTTTGTTAAAGAACAGCAACAACGAATGCTTTCAATGAACCGTTTTATATTGAACTTCAATGAATATTTTCATTGAAACAACGTATGCGTACATTGAATCGACGTATTTTTGCAACAAATAAATTAATCTAAGTCAAAGAATGTCATGTATTGATATTATGTAAATAATTTTTTCTGTGCAGAATTTTCTTTTTATAGTTCGCGTACTTCTTTGTTTACCTTCGCCGTTGCGCTATAGTCAACGATCTACTGGAGTGTCCGGAATGCCAAAGCGAAAACTACACCCGTTTACGAATCTGAATACCTTCAGAGCTTAAACCTCTCTACGAGTCCTTCCACATCCGGAGTTGTGCTCCATTTGTCGAGCTGATTTCGCATCTTCCTTATATCCTTTCAATCGTTTTCTCAGTTCTTTTGTCACAATATTTCCACATGATCTGCATCGTCTTCAAACCGTAAGCGCTAGTACTCATTCCTCTGTCTTCTCTGACCATACGTCACCATACATAGACGAATGCGATCCTTAAAACGGTTTCCGTTTCTTTTCCTCCTCCGCTTTTTAAGCAAATTTTTTGCAGCAAAAATTTTTTTCTGTGACAGCTGATTTGTAAGCGTTCCATAGTTTTGGAGCAATGGCGTACCCATTGAAAACTTTGAAATTTTTTAGTGTGGCAGTATCTTACAGGTCAAGTGCCTGCTCCACCAAAACGTTAGGATTGTTCTATATACTTGCGAAGGAAATGCCGCAGTAGGCATTTATTTTCCACAGTCCTATTTCGATTCCCTTCGGCTCTCACTGATTGCAGTCACAGCCAACTATTATTTTTGATTTACCCTACAATCACTGAGCATTATGACATAATCAGCATTTGGTTTAAACTCTTCTGATGATATTGTAGCTGTCGGCTACCAAGTACTTATCTCCTGTTTCCTCTTTAGGTCCAACTCCTCTACCAATGGAGTTCCCGATTAGAACCTTCTCTTGAAAGATTCCTGCGCTTTAGTCAACCATCCATGAAACCTACCTGACTCCTGGGAATATCCAAACGAACAAAGGCTTCTCCACATTAGTCAGCTGAGGTGGTTCAGAGTTGCCAGAAATGTTTCTCCTAAATGTCTTTTCCAATGCTGCCATTTCCTTAACAGTGGTCCCACTCGTCAATTTATCGAACTGACTTATCATCTTCTATATACTCTTTAGATCACTTTTTCAGTTCCTCTTTTGTCTCAGCATTTCCTTGTGATCCACTTCGACTATGAGTCGATGGCGGACAACCTACTCATGGATGTAGTCTTTCCGAGAAATTGCTACGAGTTCTTCCCCTTCCTTTTCAGGTCATCAGTTTTTGCAATGATTAGTATCAACTCCAAGCTGTCGTCACAGGACCTTTTTCCAACTGATTTCTCTTCATCGTTATGTCTTGGCTAAGCACGTGTGAAGATTGTACACTAAAGTACATGGCTTCGAAATGATTCTTCTTCTTTTTTTTGTTGAGCTAGCGCACAGCATCCAGAGATTTAACTCTTAAACCGGTTTGCCTGCCTCTTAACACTCACGAGTCATGTCCTTCTCGTCGATGTGTCGCGTCGTTGACAATATTTTTCTGTTCCCTTCAATCAAATGCTGTCCTTACGCCAGTTTTTCAGCTTCTCACACCAATGAGTGATCCACTTCAACTCGTAAGTCTCCAACTGGCTTAACTTTGTCGTTGCATCTTGCTAACGATATGTAAGGGTCGTCCGCCAAGCTGTATGGCTTCTGAAGAAGAACCGTCTTCCTTTCACAGATAAGCTGGCTCAGAGATCCGCAAGTTCCGAACTGTGCCCTCCTTCCCAGTCTATTGCGACGATTTGATATTTCCTCGACAATCTTACAATCAAAATTTCTGATTGGTGTTAACTTATATTTTGAGGCTACTTTGCCTTGGCGTTTTGTTATGAATGACGAACACTTGGTGAATGGTTGAATGGTGCAACTGTGTCTGAGTGTTAGCGGTGCTAGCCTGTCAGTTTAGAGGTCGTGGGTTTGATTCCCGCCATAGACCCTGGGTGTTAGCCGCAAACAAGTTAATCATTTCGAGGGTTGGGTTGGTTAAAAAAGAACAATGTCTAAACTACTGTGAAGAGTGTCAGGAAACATCAATTACCCATCAGAGAAAGCGAAAGCCCGCTATGAATGTAGTTAACCAGGAAACCCTTTAGCTTACATATAACGATATCTATAGGGGAGAGTGACAATGCTTACAGCTACCTACTTGCTTGCAGTAGGAATGACTTTTATACAGAGAGTTTCCAATTAGAAGTTATTACCGATGTGAAAATCGTTGCAATGCAACGTACTTCCCTGTAAGCGAAAGGTGTATGGACGAAACTCATAAAAAGGCTTCTAAAGATTCTTTCTTTTGAGAAATGCTTCAAACACCTTTAACATTTTTAATGACTGGACACCTTCTTTCTTTAACCCTAGAAGGGTTTCGTTCCTTTAGCATGACTAGCACCAAATTAACAACTAAATATTCAGATATGCATGAACAAATAACCCTTTGATGCATTGCATTAAAGAAGAGAACAGGAAATAAGTGTTCTCCTTTATTTAAAGATATAGAATGTAAATTGAAGGTCTCAAATTAAGAGAAATCACACAAAATATCATTGTTAGTACTTGAATCGACTATTTAACAAAACATTTTTACGGTTAAACGTTAATCGTTATACTAGATCTCTATATAGAACATAATATGCTTCTTAATCCTCAATTTTTAATTAAATTGTCATTGAAACAATATCTGTAATATAAAATTAAATAGGTAAGACGGGCAAACGTTTCTTATTACTTGCGTCGTGAAATATATATTGCAGTAAAACCTTAATATCGTTCTAGATCACAAACAACTAGTCATTAAGCCCAAGCAATTTGAAATTTTAAAAGTGAACGACATAATAACGGGTGCGTAGCATAAAAATGAGCAACAGAACTTAATTTATAAATGGGGGGTAATAAATCAAGATTTACAAATTTATATAAGTTCCAACACCAAATGTTGAAAATCATTTGAGTATTTTGGAGACAAGTATTAACTAAGCACCCGTTATATGTGTATGCAAATAAATTTACATTTTATTGTGCAATACAACTTAAAGTGGCATGCCCCAATGTATCGCATGTTACTATTGCCTTCGTATGTGATCAGAACTCAACTCATGTAATCTGCGTTTATCTGTTCAGCAACTCACTATATTTTGTGTGGCTGTTAATTCGTCATCTAACAAGTTTCTTTTTTCTCCTCTTCTTCTTTTTTCTTTTTGCAATTTTTGTGTCCATTTTTCCACCAAGATTGCCTGCCATTCGCTCGCTGGTCTGGCTACACAAACCCCAAGAGGGTTTCAGTTATGAAACATACTGCGAGATTCAGTGGATGTGTGTATTTTTGTATATGTTTTTATCGCGAATGTTCATATTTTTGTTGTTGGTTGTTACTTTGCTGGTTATGTCAAGTTGTATTTCTTTTTGTTTCTTAGACGACGACCGACGCCATATTACTAAAACTTAAATTCAGATGAATACTCGTGCTTGCACATTCACTTACATCCAGATAGTGTACACGACTAATGTATCTTTGAATACACTAGTTAGCTTCCATTTTTGTTCATTATTAAAGATTGTGCTTGATTGGTTGAATGAATAGTTTATTTTTTCGTAGATTTTTTAAACATATGAAATCTTAAGTGGTCGCTATAATTAGACAAATTTCATACTTCGGTAAGAGAAATCATAAAGAAGACAATAACACACACTGACTATAATATTTCATAACTGAACAGTTAGAAGCAATGAAGTTATTATGGACATATTGTATTGTATTGTAGCTGTAAAACCATCTGCGTTCCCTACTTATGTTGGGCTCTAAAGTTGATATTTCAAGGAGCCTCTTAAAACAATATTTACCCAAGTATTGAAGTCATTGGACCAGTTCTTCAATACTTTATTAATCATTATATTTTATCTTGAGAGAATATTGCAAGGGAGATTTAGCCTTGTGATGGATTTTCCAACATACAGTGTAACGTATTTGCTTTCTTAGAAATGTCTGAAGATGTATTATTTTGATACTATTAAAGGCATTGTTTCACATAATCTGAGAGGTCAAAATTCAGTAGGCTGCGCGTGAAAGGCGTTATGTCTTTATATAATTTTTAAAAGGTATTCTAGAAATGTAGTACAAATACCTGGTCCACAACAATGAAAAACATTCGGAGATAAAAATAGATAATTCTTATGTATTTTCATCTGCTGAATTCAGAAATCACCATAAAAATTTGCGATTACCTCTAATTTTAAGAATGCAGTGACTTTAATATTTTCATAAATTACACCAGTTTTTGTATTCTTCGCATCGTTTCTTTTTACGGCCCCTAGGGATTATTAGTCCAAGTGATGCATGGTTTGCTATCATTGAGAAAGTGAGGCATAGTGACATGTATAGCGAGGTTAATAAGAGTGTGAGGAGTAGGCGTTCTAAGCCTAAGACCAGGAGCACTGCTGCTACTGCAGCTTCAGCTGCCGAGCATGCTGTTGGTGTCAGTGCGACTGATAATGGCATAGCTGAGGAGGTGGAGGTGTTCAATGTTTTTGGAACGATTTTCCGTCATCCCACGTCAAATTTGGTTTGAAAACAGACCGGTTTCGGCTATGTGCCATCTTCAGTGTTCTATTGAATACTAAATGTTCTCCCCTCTACTCGTAAGGTAACTACCATTTCGGTAGAGTGTGAGGTTCTCTTGATGAAGCTCATAACTAATATTAAGCCTTTGAGGGGTAGGTTGGAGGGTGGCAGTCAACCAGCATTGTTGACTACATCTTTTGCGGTTAATGTTGCTGTCCTTAGGGCGGAAAACGCTGATCCAGTGATGATGCCTGTAGTTATCCCGGTAGTTTATTGCAAACTAGTTGAGACATGGTCCAAGGTGGTTAAGGGGGAATGGTGGTACTCCTAGAGGTGTTGTGGTACTTTCTCAGATGTACATGTCATGTTATGTCTCATCATGTCATGCCGCTTCATAGCATACACAGAAAAAATAAGTTTAGTTTTTGATATCAAAAATCCCGTTATTAAATTTTTTATTCAAATTTCCTGTGATGAAGAATTCCGCTATATTGATAAAAAAATTATTTCTAAAGAAAAAAATGTAATTAAAAAAAATGTTGACATGGCTGGGATACGAACCCGGGCTTCCCGGACGTAAAGCACGCTCTCTACAGTTGAGCCATATCCCAGTTATTTTTTATAAGATAAAATTTGTTTTAAGTACTTAAGAAAAGAAATAACCGGCATGGAAAAGAGATACATGCAACGAAATATTGTATTACGTTAATGACAAATGTTATTGAAACTCATATATTTCCAAGAAATGGAATTCTGCAAGTCCGTTAAACATTTATCTGGAGAGTCGGATTGGCCTATATAGAGGCGAAAGGTAAAAGATCTGTTTGAATTTCACGAATTTCATGATTTAGATTGACATCATATGAATGGGAGGGAGGTAGCGATGTTCTTACGTCGATTGAAAAGTTATTCAGCCTATATAATTAATAATTAAGACAATTTTGCAATCCCTTTTACAATCATATTTTAAAGCTAGTTTAGGTAAATGATATACAATTATAAAGATATTTATTTACAGACGTGCACAATGAAAATTTTATTAAAATCGTTTTAGTAGTTTGGGTGTTATAATTGATCAAATATACTACTAATGCAACAAAACATAATGAACATACATACATGTTCTTGTTAAAATATACACAAACTTTCATATAAGTCGAAATTTCAAAAAAAAATTAAATTTTGAGAAAGTCCATAAAGAAATCTTTAAAAATATTACTCAAAACTTTATTTGTATCTAAATGAAAATAAAAATATTTTTTTTTCTAGAACAATTTGCTGTCAAACAATTTTGCTTTAATCGGGTAAGTTTTGCATAAAATGAAATTATTAAACAACTTAATAAATATCTCTAATAACTGCATAATATTTACTAATAAAGACATGAAAATATAAAATTTTTTAAAACAATAACCCGTTAAAATATGCAACTGATAACAAATTATAAAATGATTAAATTGTGAATATAAAATAACACGTCGTTCATAGAAAAACAAAAGATCGGTGAATTAATTAGCGTCTGAAAAATAATTCATTTAATTTTGATTAAGAGAAAAAAAACTAACACTCGCAAAACTTATTTAAATACAATACAATGTATAACTGCATTTTGGCATATGTAGAGCTATTAATTTTTTTTCATATTTTTTCCAATATAAAAATTATAAATTCCCCATGAGCACCTCAAGGTATTGGATTAGAATGTTTATATAAAAAGTTTAATCTTTATTTGAAATTTTTTTAGTTTTAACATAATAAAATCATAAATATTAGAAAATTAATAAAACAGTATAAAGTTCGAATTAAAGGTGTCACAAAATACAAAAAAACGATCAATATTTATTGTACAAACGATCGTAGCATGTCGTTTTGATAACACATTCAAAAGATGCCTTTTATTTAAGGCTACTCACCCTTTTAGTTTTTATGTTTATTAACATTTCTAGTCAAACCGATCTCGATCGATGGTTTGTTGGCATGTTGAGCTCAAGAACTTATCTAAAGCTCTTAAGTTTATCCCGGCTATTTGTTTTTGATTATTTATGATAGAATACAAATATAAAGTTATATATTTACGTAGATAGAGGATCGTTTTATTAATGAAGTGACCGAGATCTACATAAATTTTCAATTAGTCTCAGTTCATAATATCTAAGATTTACACCTGTTCGTAGAGCTAACAGAAATAAATAATCATACTTGTGTTAAATAGACAAGCCAAATGGACAGAAAACGAGGCAACGAGACAAATAATCACATGCAGCTTCATTATGTTTGTTCCACCATTAAAAAAGATGTTAGAAATAGCCAATTTGTATTAGAGTAATTTAAATAGCAGTCAGTTGCTACATACAGATTTCCATTCATATAACGGGTGCTTATTAAGTATTTAAAATAGGCTTTTGTGTTTGTTTACAAACACCGGAAAAGTAAACGAAATTTATCGTATGATTGATGTACTCAGCTTACGCGTTAGGCAGGCCCGCCGCGCCGTCCACTTTTCTTGAAAAAAGTCACATACAATACTGCAATTTATATTAATTTTCCTACAGGTGCAGCATTTATCAGTTTGTACATATATGATTCTTAACGTTGCACAATGGTGTAGATTAATCAAAAAAGTGGTAGTAAGTATGGAACTTCAAAACTTTTGAATGGATTTGTCTAAATTGTCAAAAACTGAAGCTTTTGGATACTTACGAGTTTTTGGAAATTTTGAGGTATAACGAGCCAAACGGACCTCATATTCGGACCCTTCGCATAGTTAGGTGGTTCTGGTCAAATTCGCAGCCCACTTTTTTTTGTTTGTTATTTTTTTGCCTTTCTGGTAAAATCATTGAATTAATATTTCTAATAAAATTTTTTACAGTTTTAAAAATTATGAAAGCACTTTTTTGGAAAAACAAAAGATTTTTTTAGTTAAATGTCAACGTTTTGAGCTTATCGGCCCCGTTCTGTAAACCGAATCCGAGTAAATTTCTCGGTTTGCAAAAATAAATAATATACCCATTGAGTTATTTTAAGTCGTATATAGTAATTTAATTTCAGATGATATATTAAGCTCTAAAAATTATGAAACTGCAAAAAAGTCTGAACAAGTTTTGCTATTAGTAGATTTAATTTCTCTAAATCGAGCGTTTCTAAATCGACTCGATTTTCAGAACATGCAGGGATATATTTATCAGCAATTTAATGGTGTGCTAGACATTAAAATCAAATACTTAGTAAAAAAGTTAAAACCAAAAAAACCAAAAAAATTTCCAAGCAAAAAACTACAACTTTTAATTTCACCGGTGTTTTTAAAATGCGCGTTTCTGTTTTTTAACCGACTTCAAAAAGAGGAGAAAGGTTATTAATTCGTCATGTATTTTTCTTATGGATGTTCCCTCAAAGCTGCGCCATTTATAAAACAATTTCGGATTTTTTTTCTTCATTTAAAAGAATGTACTGCCAGATTGGTCTCGTTCCAAAATATTCGGGGTCACGCCCATACGAAGTAAATACACATACATTTTCAACTACTTCTACTCAACCGATTCTTATGAAACTCTGCAAACACATTAACTTTCTGTTTAAATACTATATGATAATTAAGAAAGTGGCCGTGCAACGCCCATGCGAAGTAAATGTTATTTTTTAACAACTTCTACTAAACCGACTCTTATGAAACTTTGTATACACCTTTAGTTACCCCTACAATATAACATTATGTTAGAAAAGTGGGCAGCGCCACATCCATGAAAAGCAAATATTCATTTTAACTACTTCTACTTAACCGATTCTTATGAAACTTCGCACACGCAATTAGTTCGCATACAACATGATGATAAAATATGGTTGATAAAATATTTGTACGGGCGTGGTACTGCCCACTTTTTTAATCATGATGTAGTATTCAAAGAGCAGCTTAATGTGTGTGCAAAATTTCATAGGAATCGGCTGACTAGAAGTAGATGCAAAGGCATGGTATTTACTTCGTATGGGCGTATCCACACGCCCACTTTTCAATGAAACCAATCTGAAAGTACATCCTTTGAAATAAAGAAAAAAATCTGAAACCGGTTTACAAATGGAGGAGTTTTGAGGGAACATCCAAAAACAATTATAACATTTTTTATTCGATTTGCCTAACGCGCTTGAAATTTTATTAATCGCACACCCAAGATGGCCAACTTTCTCCCATCTTTTTTTATTTGCACCACTATGCGTTGAAAGCTTTTTTTGGCGTAAATAAATAGGCCCTGGAAATACTAAAGCAGACTCCGAAGTGTTTTCAGACTATAAAATCAGATAACATAAAAAGGACTTGTTCTCACGTCCTTTCTTTGTATTTTCAATAAAAATTATTTCTCTGTCTTTAGCACCCTGTATAAACGTTTTTTCACATTATCGTGATTATATTTTGCAAATGTATATATTAACAATTATATAACATTAATAAGCATATTTTATTTATTAATATTTATGTTTATGTTCCAGCACTTAAGAAGATTCAAATATTAACTTACGTTTGATTTTGAATTCATAATTAAAAATATAATTTTCTAAAACGTGTCTCTGCAAAACGTCTTGATAACTGTATTTAATATTCACTTAATTATACCAATAATTTATTTATGAATATATTTATTAAGTGAATTTATTAAATTTCCTTTTGCCTGCCAGGTTCATTTCTCGCTAGATGTATGTATTCTTAGTATAGAAGTATTTTTGAATAAAAGTTATTAATATATAATATGAGATGAATACTATTACACTACCTAATAGATACACATGAAAAACAATACATTGGATTAGAGAAAAAGAGTGCCTCTATGCAACCGACCCATGAGCAAAGTTGAATGAAATTTTTTTATTGTTCAACATGAGACGAAAATTGTGCATTGTACTACTACGAGTAAAACTCTAATTTTCAATTGCTCAAAATTTGTTAATATCTTTGGAAAATCTCGTATTTCATAGCAATATCGAAAATGAGGCAGAAAACTGTACGAAACTAGAATTTCCCTTCAAGGGAAATTTTTTAATTTTTCCTCAAATGACTTCAGATTGCTAAATTTTATGTAAATAGTTTATAAACTTTTCATAACCATAAATTCCCTGAAAGGGAAATTTTTATATACTTATACTTATTTACTGCAAATGTAAAAACAAAATTGAGATTCTAAGAAAATCTAAATTTGCCCTCAAGGGAAATTTATTCAAGTATGCAAAATATTATAATTGTGATGAAATTGTGCTGAAATTGATCAATTTTATGCAAATTTTAAATCCTGCGGCTTGCATGCCTCTCGAAATGTAAAAGTTTCCTATTGAAAGGATTTCTTTTTAGGCTTCTTAATTAGGTTTTACTTTTAATACTAGGTCTTGTTTATTTACATTATTTCGAAAATTCCATAAAAAAAATTTCCTTTAATACCGAATTTTTAAATTTAGTGAGACGTTGTGTTTTTCATATTAAATTACCTTCACGAAGAAAAAATTTAAAGTACAACCGCCGAAAACAAGGTTAATTTTACATTTGTCGCTATATATTTTGTTTCATAGGTGTTTCATGTTAATTCAACTTGGCCTTACAATAACCTTCAAAAAACATTTTTCCTTTTAAAACATCTATACATATTTCATGTAGATGTAATATTCCAGTACAGTACTGAGAGCAAAATAAAGTTGATACTGAAATAATATGAAAATCACGTTGATTCAAAGTTATTTCAATATGAAACAGCTTGAACTTGATACTGAAATAACACGAGGAATCATGTTGAATCAAAGTTGCTTCAAGTTGAAACAAAAAAAATATATATATATTATTTTAATATAATAAAAATTTTAATATATGTGCTTAATTTATTTTGTTATTCTCTCTGCTAATTACAAGCTCTAAGCGCTGAAAAATCCAGAAAACGTCAAATGTTACAAAAGGGAAATTTAAAAAACACAAAAATATTTGGAAACAAAATGTATTTCTAATGAGAAGTTATAATACATGAGACTTCTTTTCTTTGCGAAATATGAAAATATATTTGTAGTTCATAGATCTTTAAAAGGAAATTTTTTATGTGTAAGGGAAATTGGGAGAAGTGAACTTAAACTATTTTTAATGCTCTTTTTATATTGCTATATTAGTAAGAAACTTGAAAAAGTTAAAAATGAAATGATTGTTCAGCATTTTTCATTTAAAAACTTCCGATGACACTGTTCGAAAAAAAAACAGAAAAATTAGTTGAAATAAACATTGTTTTAGTTAAAATACGAACTTTAAAACTATTTACTGAGTAATGAGTTAACTGAAAAAAAATTGTTATATAACACTATGCAACAAGAAAAATGTCTGGGAAAAATGTCCCCTAGCTACAAAAAAAGTAGAAATTTTTAATTCTTAGATACATTTTTTAAAAAATTTTTTTTTTTTTAATTTGGGGTGTTTGAAGAGGCTGTTCCACTGATTTTAATATTACTTATGAAGGGGTTGTCCAATTTTATTACAAAAGCTACTTAAAAACTTTAAATAAAATTATCTTTAAGCCATTCTAACATTATTTTTTCATATACTCTATGGTTTCAGAATTATTCACTACGCAATGATGAAAAATATATTTTTTTATGCAAAATTGGAACAATTTAGTTATTAAAAAATTTATAAAAAATCGAAAAGGGCCAAAAAAAAAACGTCAGCATTTCTATGTAAAATAACACGGTTAACATATTTGTATATCATTTTAACAATCTAGCTCTTCGTGGGATAGGCCTGTTTGATCCATAAATAAACAAGAGGCAAAAAACTCCCCTTCAGAGGTGTAATAGCGGTCTTAATTGTTCCACAAAAATATTCCACGTTGTGTTTTACATAAAATTGTTGAACACAATATACATCTTAAACGTAAGCCCTACAAGATATTCTATGCCGAGTCAGTATAACTATGTGCAAAAGGGTGGGGGAATTTAACTCCCCCTAAAATAAAGCCCAGATGTCAATTTTCAAAACGCTGATACACGTATGTATTATTTTGATGACTTCTACCAGCATCAGTTGTGAAAAACTTGTTATTCAAGAAAAAATTGCTTTTGTTGTACAGTGTAAATATTTATAATATTAGCAAAAATCAGGTGATTTCACTTTATTATGAATAAAATCAATATTTATCAATCGATTTTCATGAAATAAAGCTTATTTTATTTCTAATAAATGTGGCTTTATAATAGATTTTTGCACTTTTCGATTTTTTTATAAATTTTTCTATAATAAACATTTTCCGATTTTATAAAAAAAAATTTATTTTTTATCAGTGCGGTCTGAATAATTCCGAAACCATTTAGTATGTAAAAAAGTAATATTAGAAGGGCTTAAAGGTAATTTTATTCCCAGTTTATTAGTGTATTTTGTGAGGAAATTGGTATAGCAGCCTCTTAATAAATCCCAAATTTAAAAAAATATATATATATAAAAAAACATGTCCATAGAATTTTAAATTTCGACTGGTCTTGTAGTTAGGAGACCAATACACATTAAAAAAATATAGTGGTGCTCAAAGATCATGATAAAAGTTTAATTTTCTTGCTTAGTGTAATTAATATTTTTGCTTTGTTGCTTAGTGTAATTAATATTTTGGATGGACATACGGAAGTTGAAAATAGCTCTCTAGTCCTTAAGGGGAGTGTAGGAAATAGTGTATGCAATATTAAAGGTTACTTGTGTTTTGGTTAAAACCGATATTTGTTATACTGTTCTTTAATATATTTGCCATATTATTTTCCAAACGTACCACCAAAATACTCCTAAGCAATAAAACAAAAAATGTGACAAAAGAAGGGTCAAACAATTGAAGAACAAAAAAAAAAACACATATTGATATATAAAGATTTTATCTATTATCGGGGATTAGAGGTTTAAGCAATAAACATGCAGCACATTTGTAATCTATGAGTGTAATATTCTCGTTACATTATGCCATGTAATGTATCCATCCTCAATCTATTGAAAGTTTATAATTTAACAGACAATAAAAAGAACATGCTGACCACAGCGTTAGTTTTTGTTTTCGTTCTCGTTTTATTTTAAGAATATTTTGGAAATTGCTTGAAGAACATTCTAAGCAATTGAAAGTTTAAGCAAACAAAAGAAACTCAAATGCTCCTAAATCAGTAAGAAGCTAAAGAAAATAGACAAAGAGAGAAGGCAACTACAAGTACGTATTTATATCAGGTTTATTGGAATTGTCGCCACAATTTACAATTGCTTTTGAACAATGAAAATGGAATAAAAAGTAAAAGAAATGAAAAAAACTGGAACAGAAGTAAAAAAATCTAGTTAAATTGTTAAATCGAACCATCTAACCAGAGCAGAGTGAGAGGGAGTGCAAAATATGTCAAATGAGACGGACAGTGGCTTAAGCAGGCATTGTGAATAGTTCAGTATAATGTAAGAATTACAAATATTTTTTATATAAAGTTTTTAATTTGTTGCTGTCTAGATAAGCACCAATGAATCAATGTGATTATAGTCAAGTACGAGGGTTACTAATTAGATATTTTGTGGAACTAATGGTAAAAAAATTATATAATTTCTTATCGAAAATGTTCTCCTTTGCAAAATATTATCCTTGCATATAATTGGACCACTCTCTTTTAAATATTTCGTTAAGTATGAGAAAACCAAATACGTATAATACCCCTCGCATTCATTCACTACTGTATGTCCTCATCTGTATCTTTTTCAAACCGAAGCATAAGAAAAAAAAGTTTCTTTGTTTGTTAAAAGTCTTGAAAAAGCAAAAACGCCAATAAAGAAACTTAATAGAAAAATCGCAAACGTAATGAAATGTCAGTCATCCAATTAAGTGTAGGAGCTAAAGGAACTGACAACATTGAGGCATTTGCGATTTGTTCAAGTATAGTAGAATGAATATGTGTATGTGTGTCTGGTTGTGTTTGTTTCAATGAATAAAATGACCATTATGTATTTGTGTGTGCTGGGTAATAAAAATCCGTATCACACGCTTTTGAAAGGAAATGCATCATCAGCGCTTATTTGCAGTGACATGAATTTAATTTGTGAAAATTATCTCCAATTGCTGGCAATTGGAAAATTTCACCTAAAGAAAATTGGATTGGATGAAAGAACTAAAGACTGAAAATAAAAATTTATCTGTTTTGATATTCCTACAAACTCACACTCACATACACAAGAAGGTAAAGCAAAGCTAAACCAATTAATTAGGAAATTTCCACAAACTTGCCAAAAATACACAAAATTAAGTCATAAGGAGGGAGGGTGGTGTGTTAAGTATAGGAAACCAATCATGCGCATTATAGCCGTGACATGTTAAAAGTACTTTCCGAAAACTTGGTCCAGCTGGTTAGATTGATGCATTTTGGTTCTTAATAATGCATCGGAAAAAATATGGCCAAAAAATGCTAAATTAGAAAAAAAAATTTTTTTTCACTGAAAGCATAAAATCATGCTAGTCTTATGGCTTCTTGGTAGTCAGAAGAGTATGTAACAGCAAAGAGTAGCGCCGCTTTCTTTTGCGCTTTACGCAAACCGCAGAGCCAATCCAACCTAAATCCATTTGTGAGTTTTTGAATATCGTGCGCATCATAAATAATTGGCGCGTGTGGAAGAAAATTATAAAGAATGACTCCTTGTTCTTCTTTTCGTGTGTCTATCTAAACATTGTTAAAAGTACTTTCCGAAAACTTGGTCCAGCTGGTTAGATTGATGCATTTTGGTTCTTAATAATGCATCGGAAAAAATATGGCCAAAAAATGCTAAATTAGAAAAAAAAAATTTTTTCACTGAAAGCATAAAATCATGCTAGTCTTATGGCTTCTTGGTAGTCAGAAGAGTATGTAACAGCAAAGAGTAGCGCCGCTTTCTTTTGCGCTTTACGCAAACCGCAGAGCCAATCCAACCTAAATCCATTTGTGAGTTTTTGAATATCGTGCGCATCATAAATAATTGGCGCGTGTGGAAGAAAATTATAAAGAATGACTCCTTGTTCTTTCCAGCATGGTTTCTTCTTATTTCTAATGGACATAGCCCTCTTTTTCAGAATTCATATTGTCAATTCAATATATTCATGATCAGAGAACCCTCAATATTCTAATCGAAATTCGAGTGCTTTGAACTAACTAGCATGATGTTTAGAGCCTCCTTTCTGCTTCATACAATGAAATTGGAATCTGACCCAACATTTTAAATGCCTAGATTGTTATAAATAATAATATCAAATAAAGACTTACCCCTTGTATTAGTGTCAGAGCTTTCCCATACGACATGATGTGCATTTGCCATTAGTATTTCTTCGAAAACCTTTGTGGGCGGAGATTCGCATTCGTGCGCCATGTAACTCGATATGACTACAATCGAACCTATAGTTGTCCCCCACGCTATTAATGTAGTGTCTTCATGTCTGAAATCAGATTGCATGAATATTTGTATTTAAGTTGTCTCCGGTTATTGTATTCGCTTTGATATTACCTGTATCATTCGCATCAAGTAGCCAGAAGTCTTTCATCCTTAGTCCGAAAACTTTTTCTTTATAGATCCAGGGTTCTTGGATGAAAACGAGCTCCTCCATTCTCTCTACTATCCGGAGCAGCATTGAAACGGATGTTGCTTTAGAACGGTGAACGTTCACTTGTGTTAGATGGTCTTCTGGTCCGAGTCCAGGAGATCATGATCACCAACTGCATCGTCTAGACTTTACCAACCCAGCCTGAGTTGGATATGATGCTTTTTTAAAAACTCGACTGGCAATCTCATTGACTGACCTTGCGTCCGGATTTGGTTTGACATTTTTTGGACGCGTTTGTATTTCTTATCACCATTGTAGACATTCAGGAAGATGTCCTCGCGGGGCAATGCAGACGCGTTGTTCAAAAGAATGACAACCCTTCTGTAACCGTGGGAACCTTCAAGTTATAGGTGGGTATATCGCTGTTGCTAGCCCGTAGGAGTGTCAGTATCTCTCCGGGTTTGGATGTTTCATCGGGGCGCTAAGTCTACGTGGGATATCATTTAGAGGCACACCATCGATCCTACCTCCATCTCATATATCTTCCAAATATCGACCCCCTGATTAGATAGAATGATCGATCGCTTATCTGAGAAAGGCATGCGCCTAATTCACCAACCCCGATTCCATCCACCGTCTTTATATTGAGGAATGGGTCCTGGTTTGTCTTTAAGGACTTTCCAGCACACCTCCAGCAACGTCGTGAATCGTGTCCCACTCTGCCTAGGAGTAGTCTACATCACTTCTGTCGATGACAACTTGAGCAAGGTGGCCTTTCGTGAGAGGTCTGTGCACCTACTTGTGACGTTGGTTCCGATCTGTTTTATCTGCAAATGAACGTCCTGTTCTAACCGATGTGGTTTAGATACGTCCGCAAACGCTGAGGGAGGCTTTTGCAGCTTGGCCAGAAAGTTGTTAGCCCGGATTAGAGATGCAAGCTCTTCGTTTCTGAGGGACTCAGCTGGCTTTTTGTTAGCTTGTCCAGGCATTTGCATGGGTCATAGTACTTAAGCATCCGTTCGTGGGGAAAAACGTTTCATATTTTGATCGCTTATTTTGGGCAGAAAGTAACAAATCTAATTCTTTTCAGCAATTTCTAACTTCCAACCATCATTACCTCCTTGAACAACCGTCCACTATCTTATACACAGTTGGTATACATTTTTATGTTTTGTATTTAACTTAAAGTTATTTCTTGAAGTGCGAAAATGCATAAACTTAAAACTATCGAAAGTTGAGTCAACTCTTCTGTGTATTTTGCAGAGGCGTTAATGGATAGACAAACTTAATAAAACTAAACTGGGCAGGAAAAGTTTGTCCTCATTACCAAAAACACTACAACTTTGAGTTAAAGCTGCAACCAACAACAACTAACTGGAATATACACAAAACAGTGTCAGTAGCAGCACCTCTTTCATCTGATGTAAATCTTTTGCTCTCTATCCCTCTCCTTTTTTTTAGGTACGAATATACTTAGAAACTCTTCATTATTCTACTTTTGGCTCAGTCATAAAGTTCACAAATTCAAAATGTAAATACATGCAAATTATGTTAGAAAAAAATCTAAAGAAAGAAAACTAAAATATAAACGAAAGAAATTGTAAAAATAAGAGAGAAAAAAATAAAATTGCATTGTCCTTCTTTGGCTCTTTGTAAACTGTCCAGTAATATGACATCTAACTGCCTTCGCCAACTGTGACTGCTGTCCAAGTATTTGAATAAAACAAAGAAGTAGCCAGTGACAAAATTTCTCGAAAGCTTAGCTATAGTTTAACAATTTTTAGGGCACACTTATCGTTGGTCTTACGTTTCAGTATTATGCCATTATACTTGTTGTGGCTGTGTCAACATCGGTTGTCCTACACATCATAGACAAAGTTCTAAATTCTTTTTCTTTCTCTGGTTTATTTAACTTGGATTTTTTTTCATATTCATTTTGCATTTTAAGCTTTGAAAGATTACATTCTTAAAACAACTGACATTGGTTCTTGTGAAGGAAGCATCATGGTCCTTCTCATCATCATCAACAACAACTTTCTGCCAACAACTATATAACAATCACATGCACACAATTACGGCGACAACGTCAACGTCGGAGGCAAGCAAAAGGAATAATACAAATATTTGACAAATTAAATCAGTAAAGTTAAGTTTAAATTTATAATAAGTATGAATGTTTTTAGTTTAGTTAGTTGCCTTCCCGTAAAAAATGAAAAAAAGACAAACAAAATTTGTTTTCTTCGTTTTTAATGAGATGATGATTATAATATTGATAATGTTGGCAAATATTGTACTGTACTCGTGTTTAATTAAAGAAAATTATCCAACGTTATACATGACGTTAAGAGAAGAATATGTGACTTGAGCCGAGATGAATATAAAATAAAGAAACCAAATTATAAAATGTATGTCTAGGATCGAAAAAGTTGTTAATTCCAGCAAAATACACTCATCCATCTGCTTATTTTAAATAAGAATAATTTATTTATTTCCAAAAAGTCACTTTACTAAAGAAAATTTAAATTGAATTAAATGCAATAACTACAACTCAGGATACTTGGAAGTACAGTTTACTAAATAATTATACAAACAAATCAAAATAACTATTTTGACAAGATTTAACGGTTACTTTTAAAAATGATCTTGTGAGCACTTTTTTTACAATAAAATTTTTTTTAATTTACTTTTTTTGTAGGTATTTTTTCAGAGCTACTTTTTTTACAAGTTACCTTTGTAAATGTATTTTTTATAAGGTACTTTTTAATTTAAAAGGTACTCTTTTTAAAAGTTAATTTTCTAAAAGGGTAGTTTTTAAGTGGTACTTATTTTAAAAGTTTATTTTTTTTAATGGTACTTTTATTAAAAATTACTTTTATGAAAAAGTACTTTTATTAAAAGATACTTTTATTAAAAGGTACTTTTATTAAAAGGGACTTTTATTAAAAGGTACTTTTATTAAAAGGTATTTTTATTAAAAGGTACTTTTATTAAAAGGTACTTTTATTAAAAGGTACTTTTATTAAAAGGTACTTTTATTAAAAGGTACTTTTATTAAAAGGTACTTTTATTAAAAGGTACTTTTATTAAAAGGTACTTTTATTAAAAGGTACTTTTATTTAAAGGTACTTTTATTAAAAGGTACTTGTATTAAAAGGTACTTTTATTAAAAGGTACTTTTATTAAAAGGTACTTTTATTAAAAGGTACTTTTATTAAAAGGTACTTTTATTAAAAGGTACTTTTATTAAAAGGTACTTTTATTAAAAGGTACTTTTATTAAAAGGTACTTTTATTAAAAGGTACTTTTATTAAAAGGTACTTTTATTAAAAGGTACTTTTATTAAAAGGTAATTTTATTAAAAGGTACTTTTATTAAAAGGTACTTTTATTAAAAGATACTTTAATTAAAAGGTACTTTTATTAAAAGGTACTTTTATTAAAAGGTACTTTTATGAAAAGATACTTTAATTAAAAGGTACTTTTGTTATATTTTGCATTCAGATTTAGCTATCATGGCAATACAATCCCCCTTATTCCGTAACTATTTGTAAAACAATACCAAAAATTGGCACATTTCTACTCGTCATCGACAACAATTATCTATTACTAACAGCCACTTACTATTCGCTAAGGCATAGGAAATGGGAAGTGGCCGTTAATATTAGTAAGTTTTTGTCGACAGCGAGTAGACAAGTCCTAATTTTTTGGTATTGCCTTGGCGCGACGTCGACAAATTGTTACGGAATAACGAGGAGTATTATGGTTTTAAAAAGGAGCAGTGCCGCGCCGAAATGTAGTAAATATTTTTTTTCAACTACTTCTACCTGACTGATTGTTATGAAACTTTGCGCACACATTAAGTTTCCGTGGCAGTATTATATTACGATAACAAAATACAGCAGTGCCACGCCCATGAAGAGTAAATATTCTTTTTCGTACTAAACACATTTATTTTTAGTGAAAATATAACATTATGATCAGAAAAAAGAGCAGCTCTTCGTCCATCGAAATAAATATATACCTATTTATTTTTCAGATACTTCTACTTAACCGATTCTTAATACAACAATACAATATTGTGATCAGAAAGTGGACAGTGACATGCCTGTTTTGTAGTCGGTTTATTTTTTGAAGAGTTATTAAACGATATATTTCTTACAAATAATTATCTTGTACAAGGGAACTGGTTTTGAGAAGTGCATTTTTTTAAGTACATGCCTAAAAATTTTCTACTTTAGAGATTTGTAGAGAATAATATAATTTTCTCAGCCACTGTACGTTATTACTATATAACTTGAAAGCTGTATATTAAGGGAAAGCACACATATGTAAGTTGATGCTGTTGCCGTTATACTTGTACTAAGTTTTAATTTTTTTTTGATATAAATTACCACAGAAGATTGCCTTTTTCCATTTATTCATCTACTCTAATTGAGTATATCCGCTTTAAGTATGGCGATTGTCATTTAAAGTCACGAATACTTACTTTCATATATGACAGTCAGTCTCGCAATCAGAAGACATTTATTTTTACTTTCAGCCATTAAAATTATAATACAAAAAAAATCTTAGTGTATATACCTCAAATACTTGTGCTATAGTTATGTATATGTCTACAAGTAATTTAACATAGAATGTACCCCAGAAACATTTTTTGCCGATTTCGGTCAGAGAGCCTGCACACTATGCCGAAGTCGGTACGAAAACGTATCGAAAATCATATGAGTGGTTGACCTCTTTGTCTGAAGAAATTCTAAGAACTTTGCCGAAATGTTCAAGAGAAATCTGTAGGCAATCTGAAGAATTTGCCAGGGAAATTCTAAAAGAATTTGCGGCCTGTGTGCACAATTTCGGAAAACTCTCAACAGACAAATGAGAATTATTAAGAAAACTAAAATCTAACAATGTGCAGAAGTGACTGCTAAAAGTTTTAAGTCGTAGCTTAGAAAATGTACTGACTATTCCGTTAACTGCCTTAAATAAAATTAAATTGTCTTCAGATAATGTGCAGACTAGTCTGTTATTAATCGGATACTATTTTGGAAAATGTGGAGAAACGTCGAACCAGACTTCAGATATGACGGCAGAAAATGTGTTCTGGGTAGTTAGTACTTGTATAGTTTATACAGTCAGTGTTACCAGAAACTTGAAATTCATTTTATATGAAGAATCATCAATTATTTGCTGTTTTAACCCACTGAAAAATTTTTATGTTCTTAGAAGCATGTGACGAACGGATGCGCTTGAGAAAGCCCTTTGTTGATTTTTGTGCATACAGGGAAGCACGTGGTATTGTAAAGACTATTGAATCACTAACAAAATATTTATCTGTCAAATTATAGTACTTCCAAGTGGGAATTCTCCATATAAAAATCATGCCTCTTGTAAGCAGGTTTGTAAGCTGAATTATAGCTTCTCGTCGTTGCAAACCTGCTTATATGCAAACTCCCATTTTTACTGAGATATCTAGCCATTTTGAGAATTATATGTCTTAAACTATATTTGAAAATTTTCTTTAACATTTTCATCGAAATGCAAAGATTTTACTTGCAACGCATAACACATGTCGAAATATGCTGCGGCAAGCTGCTGCAAATATATTCAAACATATTTCGTAAAGTTATACAAAACTTAATTTAAAAAAGGTTGGATCTTTTCCAGATAGGTCAAAATTAAAGATGTCTTAAATTCTTCAATAAATATTTTGAAAGTAATAACCCTTAAGGCAGTAATGTAAGAAGAATGCTAACATATATGTATGTATGTACATATTTAAAGTCAAACTGAAACTACTATTTATTTACATACGTATTCTATTTTCAAATTGAAAAAGAAAATATATGTATATTGGAAAAAAACTCTGTGATTTAACAAATCATGAAAACTACGATAAAAATCATCATTACAGCAACACTGTAATGAAATATTTTCCAGATGTAGGAAAAATTATAGCACAATACATACTCATAAAATTAAAATATTTACACAAGTATGTCTACTTGTATTCTTAGAAGTCTCTCATTGACAATTTAAATTTTCAGAGTGGTGATGTTAATACGTAGCAGAGAGAATCAGTCGTCATATTTTTTTTTAATGAAAAAATAAAATGGCGTTGTAAATTAAATGTAATATTTAAACTTTCTTAACTTTGTCAATATGTAAAGTATGTACTCATTTGATATTAAAATTATTTAAGAGGAAAGTAATATGCTTATGTATGGGGCCGTAATGGAAGTTTACGAATATTTTATTGCATGATTATTAGCTGAACAGTATGCTTTTATTAAAGCAGTAGTTAACATTTTTAATATCCTTAATTAGATAGTAGCACTTACATACATACATCAATACATACTTGGATCTATTTTCTGTATGTACATAATTGACAAAAAGTGTCTTTTCACTTTGTAAGTATGTATGTATGAATGGCTTTTCTTACATTTGTGAAAATATATTTAATAAAACTAAGTATTTTTGAGGGCAGGAAGCTATAGACTAAAAAATTACTGTCCTACGGCATGGTTACGACAACCACATTATGTTCTCTGCAATAATGTATGTTTGTGAAAAACAACTAATTATAGTTTTACAATATTGTAATCATTAACTAAATTACGAGAAATAAACATTGTTACTATTCATAAAAATTACAATATGGGTGTGTGTAACAATAACATGTTCTTACAAAATTTTTACTACAACCAATACAAAAAAAGAAACTTTTGTCATGACCACTAACTATATTTTTATGATGTTTTCTGGTCCCCTAACTACAAAAATTGTCGAATTTAACATTCTATTGACACCTTTTTTTAGTATAATCCTAAAATTTGGGATTTTTCAAGAGGCTGCCCTGCCCCACCGATTTCATTATAACTGGGAAAGATTTTGTCCAAATTTATTACAAAAACACTAGAAAACTTGAAATCAAATTACATTTTAGTATTCTGACTCGTTATAGGATATCTTTTAGGCATTATGTTTAATGTTAAACATTTTTATGTAAACATTTTTGTGCA
The DNA here is from genome assembly GCA_956483635.1 of Panzeria rudis. Classification (NCBI taxonomy): domain Eukaryota; kingdom Metazoa; phylum Arthropoda; class Insecta; order Diptera; family Tachinidae; genus Panzeria; species Panzeria rudis. Next base: position 4,810,059 of record OY101449.1, read on the forward strand.
ACATTTTAACTCTCTAACTGCTAATGGGATGTTTTTTTACCTTTCTTAAATAACTTGCAAAAACTCTGCTTTAGCGGTGTAAAGCGGGCTTAAATGTTTTATATAAATGTTCCTCGTGGTGTTTTACATAAAAGTGCTTTACACATATTGTAGCTGAAATGCAAGGATTACATGATATCATGTGCCCAGTTTGCATAAGAATAAGTAAGAAGGATATTTAACTCTCCCTAAAATGAGTCCCAAATGTAAACTTTCAAAACTCCGACACACGCCTATATTTTTTGATGCTCTCTAACAGAATCAGTCGTTAAAACCTTGTTATTTGAAAATAAATTGATTTTGTTGAACAGTGTAATAAATATTCTCAATTCTTACCAAAATCAGGAGACTTCATTTTATTATAAATAAAATCGTTATTTATCAATCGTTTTCGTGGAATATACCACATTTTATTTGAGGTACACATAGCTTCATTACCCAGTAATAAAAATGAAAATTTTTTCCAGTTTTGTTTTTTTTATGAATTAAAAAAAAATAAGAAATATGTATTATATTTAAAAAAAATTTTTTATTATTTCATTCTGAATAACTCCGAAACCTTTAAGCATAAACTTAAAAATATAATGCTAAAATATCTTAAAGTTGCTTAAAACTCAAATTGTTTAAATTGATTTTTAACAAAAATGTCCCAGGTTATAATGAAATTTGTGCAGCAGCCTCTTTGATACTAAAATTTTTGCAAAAAACATGTAATATGACTTTGTTTTGAATAAAATCAATATTTATCCATCGATTTTCATGAAATATTTATGATAAAATCAATGCAGCCTCTTCGAAATCTCAAATTTTAGAAAAAAAAACTTCAAATTAAATATATCAATAGAATTTAAAGTTTCGACGGTTTTTGTAGCTAAGGGATCATAACACATCAAAATATATAATGCTACCCTTTGGCATTTTTCTTGTTGCATAGTGTATTTGTGCAACAATATTTTTGGTAAGTTACTCAATCGCATCACAAAAACAACAATTCAATTGTTCTTCTTAATTTTGTTTTAAAAATTCTTACAACTATTTTTGTGAACAACTTTTCAAATTTTTTTGATAAATATTTTTAATAATCATTAGAATTCATTATAACCAAATGGCAAAGTGCGACAAAATGAACCTCCTTGTTTATTTATTATTATGGACATTATATGTATGGAAGTATGTATGTAAGAACATGGCACATGTCCTAAACGGAAATTTGTGAAAACATTTTTGTTATAAAATCAATATTTTTGACACATTTTTAAGAGACAAGTACAAAAAAAAACTTTTAAAGTCATTCAATGACAAATTAACGAGCAACATAGATATAAATAAATATAATATTTACATTAGGGGGCTACCTTTTTTTTGAACATCCTCCAGTTCCAAAATCGTGTATGGCATGGAAAAAAGAAAAAAATTAAAAATTATCGTTACCCACCATTTTGAGTAAAAAAAAATAACATTTGGAGTAAAATATGTCTTTTTTAATTAGAGAAAAAAACGTAAATAGAAAACTTCAATGCTTTTATTTAGTGCGGGGACTTTTTTCAGGATCGTGAAAAAGTGAAATCGCTGTTTTTACTTTATTTCCATTCCCTACACAATTTTGCAAGTGGAGCTTGCATATTTGCAAAAAATGCAAAAAGTAATGACCCTAATGTACATGTACTACTTCCGAAATGTAGACCACGATTCATCAACACATTGTTAAAACAGAGACCATTAGAAAAGATACACTGAGAGAAAGAAAAGCCATACAAAGGAAATCAACAATTAAAATACTACATAAATGAAATAGTTATTGTTCTTTAAGAGCATTAATTCATTCGTAGTTCATGTGTGTCTGTCTGGCAAGTGATTCCCTTAAAATTGTATGTATTCAATAATTGTTTTATTGTTAAAATTTTTGCTATTGTTGTAGCTTTTATTATGAAAATAGCCAACAACAGCAATAACAAACTTGAAGTTCAATGACACCGTTTCCTTTTCATTTTCCAATTGTTGCATAAACAAACACACACACACACATCCATATGCATAAATATTTTCCTTTTTTTTTATTATTATTATTGTTATTTCTATTGATGTTCTTTCTTCTTGTTGTTGTTGCTGTTGCTGTTGTTAGCCATTGTATTATGATGATGATGGTTGGTGGTGATGGCTGGCTGATGGCAGTCAGCCAGTCAGTTAGTCAGTTCATATACCATTCATTTTGGAATGTTAATATTAATGCAATTGTTTGCATACAAGTCTATATACAAAATAAAATCATCTACATACTTCAACAAATATTCTAGTTCAGGATTTAACAATTCTCATGATTTTGATTCTCGTATTTTCACTTAACAAGAAAAAGCTCCAAAAATGTTGTGTAAACTACTGTATTATATTAAATGTAGGTCAAAATAAATATATTTTATATTTGCATGAACAATGTTTATTTATAAATTTACATGCATAGTATTTATATAGTATACTTACATACTTGCATACTTATATACTATAGCTTTCATACGTTTATAAAATAAAATGTATAGAATTGTGAATTGTGGAATTGTACTTCAGACATTTACACTTTAAATTTGTAAATTGTTTAACCAAAATTTGTCTGTCTTTGAAGTTTAAACCACAAATAGATTGAATTATGCTGCTTTCTAGGGTTGTAAGAAGCTTGCTTTAATAACAACTTCATAAAAATAAAAGAATTTAAAAAAAAATTATATGGAAATTAAATTTTTAGCATAGTGATTATTAGGCTAAGGCTCGGCTCGGCTCGTAACGTGATATTTAGAATGAACAAGAGAAATCAACATACGCGGCAAAAAATCACTAACAACATGTTGTTTTTAAAAGGTGCCGGTTTAGACTTTTTGAGACTAAACTTTTACCCACGAAATTAGCGTTTTAGCTCGTAGATTTTTTAGCCTTTTTGTTTGTAATTTAGCCTCAAAAATTAAAAATTTTTTTTCTTCACATTTTTAAAATGTATTTCTACCCAGCAAAAACTTTAGACATTTTTGTAATCGGTAGTACTTTATTAATGGATTACAATGTAATGAGTGGTACTCATTTATCTTATTACGGTGCTTCAAATTAAAATTACTACTCAGTTCTTAATAAAACTGGTACGTAGTTTTCTCTTTATCTAAAAATAGTTATAATTTGTTGTAATATATTAATAAAATAACTAGACAACCACTTTTTAAGTCAATCATGCCTTTTCTGTAAATCGAGTCGATTTGAAAACGCTCGATTTAGAGAAGTTAAATCCACTAACAGCAAACATTTTTCAGATTTTTTGCAGTTTCATATATTTTAGAGCTTAAAATATCATATCTGTAATTAATTTACTATATATGATTTAAAATACACCAAGGGGGGGCGTTATTTATTTTTGGAAAACGAGAAATTTACTCGGATTCGGTTTACAGAACAGGATCGAATAATATGTGGTTGTATATGAAAACTAATATTTGTCGCGTAAACTTATAAGTCAACAATAGCTCAGTACGTAAAGTACTTGTCTTCAAATGTGAACGAGCACAGGTTCGTAAAACGAAAACCATGCCAATAAACTCATTAAACAACAGAATGTTTTCGTTACATGAAGAAGTTCAAAACCCAATGTGGCGATCTGTGCATATATCAAAGAAAACAAATGTTAAAATAATCGACTCGTGTATCAAATCCGTACTACTCTGCGGATGTGAGTCATTGAATTCTGCTGCAGGAGATATTAACGTTCTCCAAGTACTTGTAAATCGATGTATACGAAGAATTTTCACTATATTTTGGCCTCATATAATATCGAATGAGAGCATATGGAGAATCGCCCTACAAACTCCAATCAGGTTGGAAATTCTAAGAAGAAAATGGGGGTGGATCGGACACACGTTTCGTCGACCTTTAGATGACATCACCAGAAATGCCATAGAATTGAACCCCCAATAGAAGCTGAGAGAGCAGAAATGACTTGGAACGAGATTAAAGGCCAGGTTTTGTAAATACATACAAACGCTTTTTGCGTTTTAAAATTTGTATGGAAAAACATTTTTTTGAAACGCATTTGCGCTACTTTTCATACAAATTTGAAACGTTTGGAAACGAAATAAATCGTTAGGATCGAAAAGGTACTTTTTTCTTTACTAATTTATGAATAACTAGGAAAGTTTTTTGAATCCAAATTGATTATTAGGCTAAGGTTCGTAACGTTTTAGTTCAGAAAGAATTGGACCTGATTAATATTCCAACGAACAAGGAAAAAATTAACATCAACTTAATTATTCAACGTTTTCAACGAAAGTTTTGTTCAAATCGAAAACCCAGATTAAAAAAGTTTAAAGGTAATTTTGTCATGTATACTCTGGGGTTTTGCAGATCCAAATTGCACAAACTGCTCTCGAGCTATAATATCGTCACCGCACTATTTAAAGAGTCATGACCAATAGGGAACTCTTATGTAATGGAAAAAACTGAAAACGGGCTTTAATTTAGCGCAATTAATTCTTTATATTCCTTGTGAGATATTGTAAAAAAGCTATAAGTAGCTTAAAAGTTGTTCCCCAAAAAGAACTTCCAATATTTTTCAATGGAAATCTGCACACTTTCTGGTCTGTTCTGTCTGATTTTAGTTTTCGTAATATTTCTCATTTATTTTAAGCTTACAAAATATGGGTAAATATATCCTGATGAGCTGACGTTAGCAGCTGCAAAATGCAAGGCACCACAGACGTCAGGGAAGTCTTACAATTTCTTGATTGTATGTTCAAGTTTTATACGGTATTTCTGATCAATTTCTAATGATATGTCAGCCTTCATTCCGACATTTATATGATAGATCGTAAAAAGCATTATAAAAATCGGATAATTTTCTAAAGTCTTGTCTAACATTTTTTCGATATTGTTCAGATATATTGAAAATTCCTTTAGTTGCGTCAGAAATTTCCTTTAGACCTCGTTAAGAACTCTCTCAGACATTTCGGAAAAGTTTTTTGGAATTTTTTTTTTTTGAAAAAAAGATTCGCAACGAATTCGGCACAAACAAAAAAAAAAAAAAATTATCTGTCCTATTACATACACCAACCATTAACAACAACCTATTGAATTTCGATTTCATTTAATTGTTGTTGTTACACCAACAATTTTACTGTGATTTTTTATTGTTATAGATTTTTTATTACTATTGTTATTACGGAGAGAATATTATGGTAGCAGTTGTAAATATTTTTGCAAAAAAAATGTTTTAGTGTAAAATAAGAAGAAAAAAAAAAGAAAGTGTTGGTGTATTGAGTAAAAAAAGTATTTGCTTGTTGGTTTGTTTGTTAGTATTCAAATATTTTTGGCTCTTTGTTTGGTTTCTAGAGCGGCGTCTAAGTCTATGACCGTGTTATATGGCCCGCTTTTGTTTGTCGGGCTTATAGCAATAACAACAAGAACAACAAGAAAACATGTTAGGTACTTTTGGTAGTTGGTAGATACATATTTGCTGAAAAGATTTTTTTTTTATTTTGCTAATGGAAATGTGTGGTGGCGAATACTTAGTTGTTGTTGCTGTTGTATGTTGCTATTATAATGCATTTTGAGTCACATTTCATTGAGACGAAAGAGTCGTTTTTGTGTTATGCATGTATTTTGTGGTATCTTTGATTCATTTTGCTACTCATTCACTTGTTTTTCAGTATATTTTCGGTTTGTTTGTTCCACAGGGTTGTATTTTTGTTTCCTTTTTATTTCTAAAAAATGGCGTTTAATATTTCCTCAATTTTTTTTTCTTGGTCTAAGACTATGTGAGTGTGTATGAAGGAAAAATAAAACAATTTTTGTGTATTATTTTTATTTATTTATTCTGGTTTTTGTTTGGTTACAAGTTGTTTTATTTCATTTTATGATGTTGTTGATGATGATGTTGGTGTTTTTTATATTGTATTGTTGGCGTTTTGTGTTGTTACTGCATGAGAGTATTGTTGTTCCAAAGAACAATTAAACTCTTTGCAATGACCTTGACTTTGTTTCTTTTCAATCGAGGATTTGTACAACTTTGTTTGTTTTGTTCATTCGTTTGCTCTAGCTCATTCATTCATTTATTCATCCATTCATTCTTTCCTTTACTCAGTCATTCAGTCAGTTGTTAACTATTCGCTTATTTTCGCATTGTACTAACAGCCAGCCAGCCAGCCAGGCAGGCAGTCAGTCAGTCAGCCCTAACTACAAACCATTCAACGAGCTATTCAGTCGTACAAGCAGCCAGCCAGCCAGCCATCCAGGAAGACTGAGTCTGAGGCTGGCGTTTCAGCATTGCCGATTGTTGCTTTGTGCTCCCAATAATAAAATAATAATAGTAGCAGTAAGAACACACACATACACCAGCATCAGCAGAGAACAGCAACAATAAAACATAAGTCAGCAAGCAGCAATGAATTTTTTTTGTATTCCATTGTGTGGCATCAACGTTAGCATTTGCTCTCTGTCTTCTGTGCTCCATTCTAATGAGTGTTATTTGTATGTGTGTATGTATGTGCTACTTATGTCTAGAACATTTTGTGCCAGTGACTGACTGGAAGGGTCTTTTGGTTAAAAAGGAAGTTTTTCTTGTCGTTTTGTCAAAACTAAAATTTGCCTGTAATTTTTAAATTAAAAAGTTTTGTTAAAATATCTGTCAAAATCCTAAGAAGAAAGAAAGAGATAGTAAGAAGGAGAAAAGGATCGTATATGGGCTTTTCCACAGAAAGTGACCATTTTGTTACATAGTTTTTATTAGTTATAGAGGGGGGAATATCTAACAGCATGGTTCCAAAATACAAGCTAATTGCTTGGTGACGTAACGTGGCAAAATGATGATTTTCTGTGGAAATTTTAAGAGCGGTTTCCATAGAGTTGTCAAAAGCGGTCTTCGAATTATTCGAACACCCTGTTTTTGGCTATTTTCTCGGTTTTTCTAAACCGGTTTACAAAATGTGGCGGTTTTCGGGTTATTCGAATAGTTTAGTTTTTCTGTGTCGAAGTATTCGAAATTTTCGAAAATATTGTATTTTAAGATATATCATATTTAAACGGCTTTTCACTACTAATGGTTAATATATATTTGCAATATTTAAAAAAAAAGTTTATGAATAAAAATACTATACTATGAAGGCTTACAGCTGAACTTCCCTATAACGAACTTTGCTATGGCGTAGTTTTCTCTGCAAGAGCCGCTTTTTTAAGACACTGCTTTTTGGTAATGTTTTCTTTACATTTTTACTTCGCTATAAAAAATTTACCTATGGCTTAGTTTTCTCTTTTTTGTGTTCCCTCCGTTCCTCCGTCCACAGCTACTCCGTTATAGAAAAGTTTGAGGGTATCAACTGCCTCACTCTTAAGTTATTTAAATAACATAAAATAACAATTGAGGCTGAGCATATTCGTTCCGTATTTTTTTGGTAAACTCAACAATAAAACACAACTGCGAAACAGTTGCCTCTATTATGAATGGCGTCGTCGACCTCGCGCGTCGAAAAAGTGCGGGTTTTTTCAACTATTCGAAAACCGGTTTTTGGGAAATGTCGAATAGTTGACAACTCCATTTTTACGGAAAACACTAACAAAAGTGGATTGTGGAAATCGCACTTTAATACATTTTACTCTCAAGAATAACAAGAGATATATTATTGCTTGCAAAGCTTTGAATTGTCGGTTACTCAATATTCAATAGAAGTTACTCGATAACTTCAAACTTTTCAAAAAATATATTAAGCAAATCTGTTAAACGTATCTTTTCCAGGTTTGGAATAGGATTGAGTACTCTATTGGAAAGTATTTAATAGAACTGAGTATGGAAGTGAGATTAAACGATTAATCAAATTGTTTGACTAATTAATATTCTGAATTAATTAATCAAATATGTTGAATGGTTTTACTCAAAATTATATAACAAAACATAATAAAAAGTAAAAATTCAAATTATTGGATTATGTAAATTATTCTAAATCCTAATTAATCATTTGATGTTCTCTTGAGTAATAAAATTTATAATTACACTGGTCTGCAAAAAAAATTTCATTCTTTTTAAATAAAACTATGTCAATTATTATTCATTTTCAGTTTTTTTTTTTATCACGTGCAGATTCTTTTTAATGGGCATGACTAACATTTCCACTATGTATATTAGTATATACGTATTTAACCTTAACTGGAGAACGGTATGCCCGATGTTGATCAATGAAACGGCAAAATATCCATGACAAAATAACCTTCTAACTTTCTTCATATAGTTTTTGAATTGCATCAACGCTTTCGGAGTTATTCGCAAATGAGTATCGAAGAAATGCGTTTTCATGCAAAATTAAAAAATCTTTTCTTTCTAAAAACTCATCAAAAATTTAAAACTGGAAAAACTTTACCTTTTCCAAATGTGTATCACGAAAATTGATTGATAAATATTGATTTTGGTAGCAACTAAATATTTTTCAAACTAAAAATAAATTTTCAGTTAATTGATAAAAAAATCAACATTTATTTGATAAGCAATTTCATAAACAATTTGATAAATCTTGAATTTGAATACTGAAATTTTTTCGAATGATCAAATGATTGATTTATCAATTTTTTTCAAATGCTTTTTTTTTAAGTTTGTGAATAAGGTTTCAAACTTTTTAAAAGTTGCTTTACAAATTGCTGGTTTCATATGCAATCTATCTAATTGGAAGTTTTCGAGTTTTCATCAGATTTCGAAGCATGGCTGTATGTGTATGTGTGTGCGTGTGCATAAGAATAACTGTTGATCGACCTAGCCTATCGTAACCAAAATTTCAAAATTCTCAAGATTTTATATTATTTTAGATATCGTGTGAATATAAAACTATGTTGTAATTCTCGTATGGAAATTTCTGAAATATTTTGAATATATAAAAATTGCGATTCAGATGATCACTGACGATGGGAGTGTGGCTGCTATCGAAAATAATGGTTTTCTGATTGATTTTAGTAGCAACTAAATTTTTTTCAAACTAAAAATAAATTTTCACTTAATAGATAAAAAAAAATCAACATTTATTCATCGATTTTCCAATGATATGGCTTATTTAATTCTTAAGACATCTGTCCTTAAGAAAAATAGTCAAAAGTTGAAGCTTAAAACTTTTTAAGAGATTTTAAAAACAAAAATTGTTTTTAATTTTTCATGAAAAAGGACTTTTTTCGATACTAATTTGTGAATTACTCTGAAAGCCTTCATCAAACTAAAAAAGATATTAAGAAAGTTTGAAGGTAATTTGTCATGCATATTTAAGCGTTTAGTTAATCGAAATGAGGTATACCATTCTCGAGTTATGGTAAAATGTAGTGATGTACCTAGTTAAATTATTGGTCATGCCTATTCAAAAATATCTGTACGTGATAGAAAAAAATTAAAACTATTTGATTTATAAATTTTTTTTCAAATGCTTTTTTTTAAGTTTGTGAATAAGGTTTCAAACTTTTTAAAAGTTGCTTTACAAATTGCTTTTTCTTTTCATGTTTCTATCTAGTTGGAATTTTTCGAGGTTTCATCAAATTTCGAAGCATGGCTATATGTGTGTGTGTGTGTGTGTGTGTGTGTGTGTGTGCATAAGAATAACTTCTGATCGACTTAGCCTATCGTAACAAAATGTTCACAATTCTCAAGATTTTGGATTATTTTACATATCGTGTGAATATAAAACTATGTTGTAATTCTCGTATGTATATTTCTCATATATTTTGAATATATAAAAATTGCGATTCAGATGATCACTGACGATGGGAGTGTGGCTGCTATCGAAAATAATGGCTTTCTGTTCTGCTTTGTTGGTTTTTTCCCCTGTTCCTTGGAATATTTTGAAGAATTTTTAGTTACTTCAAAAATCTATGAACTTTTTAGCACTTTGAAGTGGAAATTAGAGAAAAAACCCAAGCATGGATTGCATCGCACATTCTTATCTTTGTCCACTCATAACTCCGCTATTTATGGGCCGATTTCGAAAATTTTTATTGCATATGAAAGGTTATACCTATTTATAGACTGGTCCCGGTTTTTTAATTTTTATTATTTTATTATTTTATTATTTCTATGCCTGTGTGTCTCTCTGTTTTGGACTCGGTTTTTTCGCAAGAAGTATTGTTATTTAATTTTCCAAAATTTTTTATTTAAACTTTAAATTTTAAAGAATAAATAAATCAATATCAAAAAATTCTGAATTTCATTTAAACTTTTAAAGCTTTTTTTAGATTCTTCGTGCTAATTTTAAATGGCAAGTTGTTATTTTTCCATTTTCTATTGAGCAAATCAAGAACAACAACACGAAAATCTTGGCTAAAATGAAAACCCATCAAGTAAACTGTTAAAATGTTGAGAAATAGAGTAAAAGCAAAAAATATATATCCATTAAGTTAATAAGAAGAAAAGTAGCGACGCGTTAGTTGTTGTTTCATTTTGGCACAGCAAGATGGTTAGCGCGATTTACAGCAGCAAGCAAACCAGCAACCACACCGACCGACCGACCGTCCGTCCATCCAACCGACCGACCTTAAAGTATGCAGAGGTAAACAATGAAAAAATACATTCCTTAGCATAAATTTTCCATCCACACACACACTATCAAACACATGCAATTTTTTGTCCAATAACATACATAGTACACGGTGAGGCAAAAACCACCTAATCTGGCTGGTTGGCCCATTGCCCACCCCCTCTCTCTTTCTCCGTTTTACACAAATGCTCTTACATATTCTCAGCACTTTAATATAGCCGGCTTTAAATCGTGCAAACAAATATCCAGCCAGCAGCATACAACATGGAGAGTGTTTAAGGAAATTTGGCAACATGTCTTGCCATAATGCGTGCTCTCAGGACCGAAGAAAATGTGCGTAAATTCGCATTTTTGTAAAATTTTATAGCAAGAGCCTTGGAATCGTATGAAAATTAACTCTTTTTTTGCCACAAGGCATCGATTTTAAATATGCACTTGCTGCTCTCCAGCTCTCTCTGCTTTACAACTTGAAGTTTTTGTACTTTTAGAAAAAGGGTCTCTAGTTCAGTGTAATGGAAAGGGACAAGTAAACCTTTAAACATAAGTTTGTTTCAATCCAACTTAATGATGATTGGCTGTTGCCAAGTATTGATGTACAGCTATAAACTGCGCAAAATCCAACCCACATTTAGACAAACACAAGCCAGAAATGATTTATTTCCCAAGCCAACAACATACAACCAGAACCAACCACAACTCACATTCAAACGAACACATGCTACTGTAGCCCCCCCATTGAAAAAGCCAGAGTAAAAATTTCTGTCTTTTGAAACTATAGTGTACTCTTTCTTTAGTCTGTTTAAATAAAATAAAATACATGGATGGATTTCTAAAGCAAAACATATGCTCAGATTAGTAAACTCCAGCAGAGACGATATTTATGAAGTGTTGTGTGCTTGGCGAGTGTGTGTTTTTCTCTACTCATTCTGTGCTCAAGCACCTCAAACAGGTTTCAAACGCAGTGACTATTAACAGAAAGGTGCTCAATCTAGTGCAGTGTGGAGGTATTTTGCGCGTCGCTTAACAAATTTTAGTGAACATTTTTAAAGAAAACTTAAAACATTGTAAAAACTTTAAAAGCAAAATAAATATGAAAATTTAATATTATTAAAATATACACGTGTTGTTGTTACGCATTAAGTTACGGTCGGTATGGAAGTGGTCAAACCATGTGACATTATCTAACGCAACTTGAAAACGGTTTGACGGTAATTCATCCCTTTCGAACGGGAAAATTATTTCACTCGCTCTCCGCTTCTCTCTTTCACTACTCACGCAGAAAACTAGATCCAACCAACCTTGCTTTATAATCAATGTGACAGTCCGCCAGTCAGTCAGTCATACCAAAAAGGTTCTAGTTGCGTATCGCTGCTGTTGTAGTATGCCCGCTGCTGCTTTTTCTTGTTCTTCTTCATGCTACATACTTGCTGTTAGCTGGGTTTGCTGCTTAGTTGGTTGGTTTGTTGCTTGAATATGAGTGAGTGCACCAGCTTTCGTCTATGAAGTTTTCCTTCATGGGATTTACGGGAAATCACGTTTATGAAAAGATCATTTGTGTTTTGTAATTCGGCGATTCATGTCGTACACAGCGCGTCGCAAATGTTTAAACAATAAATACCACTAATCAACAACAAAAAAAGTTCAATTGTTTAATAAAAGAAAAGAAAATTGTAGATAAAAAAAAACAACGACAAAAATCGTTTTGCAATTGTTAAATTTTTTTATTTGTTTTTCTTTTAACGATTTAAATACATGATAATAAAACAAAAGTATAAAGAATACAAAAACAAAAAGTGTGTCGAAACAAAACAGTTGTGCAAAATAATAATTATAAAAAAACCACAAAATTTTCAGAAATTTTATGAAAGAAAAAAAAAGCAAAAATAATGGTTTCCAATTTAGTCAAAGAAAGCTTAAAGTTAAAAACAAGTTCTAGATAAATATTTACTAACTAACAACAACTTTAAAACAACAAGTGCTAAAAAGTATTTAAACAAAAATTTAACTTTTTTATTAGCAGACCTTTAAAGTGCCAAAATTACGTAAAAAAAAGAAATAAAAACCAAAATAAAATTTAAAAAAATGTTAACCATGGAATCAGATATGAAAGGTGGCATACTGCATGCCACCATGCCACCACATCATGCTTCGGCTGCCTTACATGGCCATGCCGCCTCACCTTACAGTGCTTTGGGTCCCCTAATGAACTTGGGCCAGTCACATTTGACGCAATCACATCTAACGCACCATCACCAACATCACATGACTTCACACTTGGCCAGCCAAAGTTCAGCCGCCGGCAATGGCACTTCTAGTGCTTTAAGTTCTTTACAGAATAGCATGGCCAATACATTGAATGGCAATGCGGGGCAACAACATAATTCTCCACTGCACAGCTCCAGTGACTTGAGTCCCACTCAGAGCTCACACACTAGTATAGGCAGCCATCACATGACCTCGCCTGGACAAAGTCATCATCATAGCTCACAACACCACCATTCTGGTGGCATGGGTGGCCAAAGTACCCCACTCAGTTCTGGTGGTAGCTCTGGAGGCGGTAATATTAATAACAACAATAATTCCTCGGCTGCTAATAAAAATGCCCAGAATGCGGCTGAGCGTGTAAAAAGACCCATGAATGCTTTTATGGTGTGGTCTCGTGGTCAACGTCGCAAAATGGCCTCGGATAATCCCAAAATGCATAATAGTGAGATATCCAAGCGCTTAGGTGCTCAATGGAAGGATTTATCTGAGTCCGAAAAGCGTCCCTTTATTGATGAAGCCAAACGTTTACGTGCTGTGCACATGAAAGAACATCCAGACTATAAATATCGTCCGAGACGCAAAACAAAAACTTTAACAAAAACAAAAGAGAAGTATCCCTTGGGAGTAGGAGGTTTAATGCAATCCTCAGAGCCCAATACTCCAACAGCAAGAACCAGCTCCGCTAATTCAATCTCCTCGGCAGCTCAACAGGCGGCAAGTGTAAATCGTGATATGTATCCCATGAGTGCTCCCAATGGTTATATGCCCAATGGCTATATCATGCATGATCCCTCAGCGGCTGCTTATCAAACACAACATGGAGCTTATATGGGCAACTATCACCGTTACGATATGGGACAAATGCACCAGGCAGCCGCTGCTGCAGGTTCTCTGAATTATATGAATGCCGCTGGCGGCGGTTATGGTATGTACAGCACAGTATCCGGCGGCCAAACCTCACCCTATGCCAACATACAACAACCTGGTTCACCATATGGAGGAGGAGGTGGAGGAGGCACAGCTCAAGCGCAACCCGGCTCACCATATGGTCTTTCCGGCCAGCCTGGCTCCCAAGTATCCTGCCAAAGTCACAGTCCCAGCGATTCGAGTGTCAAATCAGAACCCGTTTCGCCAAGTCCTTTGCACAGCTCGAACGCCAATTCCGCACAACAACAACAACAAAATCCCGCCTCTGCCGCTGTTATAATCAATAATAATCACATAATGAAACGGGAATATGTGAGCGCTCAACAGCCGTCTTCAGAACTCAACCACCTTATGAACATGTATCACCTGCCCGATGGTATGCAAGCCTCGGCGGCCGCTGCAGCAGCTGCCGCTGAACATCACCAGCGTAATTTAATGCACTACCAAAATAGTTCGCCCGACTTACAGCAACATCATGCGCATCAGCATCATCAGCAGTCGATGCGTTCTATGGCTCCTCTGGCCCATATGTGAGAAATGGCAAGTGCATACGGAGCTCATAATACGCTGCCAACAGTTTCTGCTAGCTCGGATGTTAATCCATGTACTGGACTATCCCTGACAACAATTCCAGCAACATCTAATCACAGCAGCCACCATCATCAGAATAACAGCAACAGCCTACGACAACAACAAGATGCCGAAATGCAAATGGTGGAATCGGATAATTCGAATATTCAACATAACACAACACGTTTGAGGCAATCGGAACTGTTAGCCAACCATTTGCAGCAACAGCATCATCATCATCATCAGTTAAGCTCAGGTATTTCAGAAACAGAAAACTTATCAAACTCGGCTGAAGGACGTTCAAACGGTACACTGGCTATGCAGAACTTTGCCATAAATTCACACAATGGACGTTCAAGTCCAACGGGCTCAGGCTCTTCTGGTGGTGGCAGTCGCTCTTCGGCTCATTCTTTACCATCACATTCACCAGCCCTACACCATAATAGTCACTTGTCTGCATATCAATCACAAGCTGGCGCCTTAGATCCTTGTGGCAGTACTACGGTTGTAACCTCAGCTGCCATTATGGGTCGCCTAACAGCCGGCTGTGTGGATACAATTGGCAGTGCAGGTTCAGCCGCCGGTTTTAGTACGTTAGATAATTGTGGTTCTGATAGTCTATCACTGCTACAGCATCATCCTCATACCCATCATTTTTCCTATACCTCTCTTCCTCCGCCTCACCACCATCATCACCATCATCATCCCCACCTTCATAGCGCTCATCATCCGCATGATGCACCAGGACTGTTGGATATTTCCACATTGTAAAATACAAAAGTACACTCTATTATATGTAAATTATAATTTAATTTAAAGCACAAGTTTTGGCGTTAGTTGTAAATTAAAAAAAAAAACAAAAACAAATGATAAAAACTCTTTATTTAAACGCGTGAAATGGCAAATAAAAATTCAAAGGAAATGTCATGTGTAAATTTGAGACAAATATTAAGTAAATTATAAAGAAAGAAAAATAGTAATTAAATGATACTAAGAGTAAATATTAACGATAGAAAATATGAACATAGAAAAAATACAACAAACAATTAAATATTATAAATTAAAAAAAATAAATAAATAAGTATATAATAATAAAAAAAACAGTAAAGAGTAACTTCCAAAATTTTCAACACAACAACAAGAGTTTATATATTTGTATCTTCCCAAATTTTAATAAAATTCGACATGTTTATATTCTACTCTTACATGCTTGTCACATGGCGTAAGAATTATTGCGATACATTTTATGGTTCCTATTTTATAGCCGTCTAGACTTGGCAATCTCGGTAATTTTTGTGGAAAATTTGTCATATTCAAGATTAAATAAATTTAGAGCGCAGCGTCAGATATTTATAGTTTTAACGTCAATTGAAAGGTTTCCGTCTCTACTTCAGATGATACCAAAATTATTCATATATAATGACGCACTTTAGAGTTATTCAGTGTTGAATAGAACGAACTTTTCGCCAAAATAGCCGAGATAACCCAACTTAAACTGTTGTAAAATGTACACTATATAATTTATTGGACTAGCTCTTGCGCTATGCGATAAGCACGTAGGATTAGAAAATATATGCCGAATTTCATTAAAATATGAGAGTTTAATAATCCAGCAAGTGTGGACAATTTTTGAAATTACTCTAATGTAAATTAAAAATTATAAAAAACGATATAAAATTTAGTCGTAATAGAGAAGAGTATCATACACCAAAAAACCTCATAATTTCCTTTTTGTTAAATTAATTTAGAAATGAAATCAGAAAAAGAAGTGAAAAGCATTAAAAAAGTTTGCAGCCTTTTAGAGGCCTGCCGTCTGCGATTGTTTTTTTATTCTTTTCATTTCGTTTAATTTTAAAGACTCACACACACAAACAAAACAACATTCCGCCTCATAGATACATTCCTGAATTTTTTAGATATTTAAAATAATAACATAAAATTTATTTATAAAAAAACAAATAAACAAAATACAAAAAGCAAATCCGCAATGTTTGAAATTTTGTAAAATGTGTGATAAAATGTTAATTATATTTCATAATTATTATATATTATACTACAAGAAAAAAAACACAGCTTAGTTTTATTATTTTATTCCCCGCTTAATCTGTAACGATCTATCAATGTCAGCTTAAGCCGACAACAAAAAATTTTCAATTTTCTATTCGTTTTCGATAACAATTTACTATTATTTACTTAGAAGCTATACTCTAAGAGCCAAGTTGATAGTCTGTAGTTAACTAACGTTGATGGCTTAACTAACGATTTTTCATGTAAATACCATTTGTTAAACCGCCACCATAAGTTAACTAAACACTGTGAATTTGAGCCTCAGGCCTAAAAACTGAGACAAAAAACATTTTTTCTCTCTTTTAAATAAAAATATGTAGAATACGAGGTCTGTTAAAAAAAATAAGGTGCATTTTAAAATTTCTCGGATTTGGAGAGTTCGATTGTCAAAATTTTTTGCTATTATACATATATGCCCCTGAAGTATGATAAAGTTTTCAGCTCTTTTCATTGTTTAATTTGTCTGTGGCAGCCGCTACGGTTAGACATGTTTTTATGAGCTTGGTGATTATCGTACTTGTCGAACCTTTTTCGATTTTGGCGAACCAGAATGCCTCGTCTCGACGTCATGTCTGTAAACCCATATTTCGTCATCTGCTATAATATGTCACCGTCGTTGACTTCATTTAGTGAACTTCCATTCGCATTTATTTTTATTCAAGATTCAACGATATTGGAACGAATGTTGCTACCGCGCTTTTCATGCCTACATCATCAGCGAGTTCTCTGATTGTGCTTCGGAAATCATTCATACCAGTTTATTTTACTTTGGCCAAGCTTTCATCGGTTGTTCATCCGCTGGAGTGCCGGGGGCGTTCGTCATATCTTTCGTCTTCACGGCCATGTAAACTCCTGTTTTACTCATAGCAGACTCACCACATACTTCAGGGGCTTGTATACCAACATAACAGCATAAATTTTTCAGAATCGGGCTCTCCAATCGTGAGAAATTTAAAAATTAACCTAATTTTTTTAACAGACCTCGTATAAAGAGTTTTATGCGCCAAATGAAAATATGTTTTTCGTTTTTTTATCATGTGCAGATTTTGTTAATGGGCATGTCTAATATCACTCCTGAAATAGGGCCACGGCCACGCTATCATAGCTCGCGCACGGTTGTCCGACTTGGATCAACGAAACTTCAAAATATGCATGTTAACAATTTTTCTTAAAGATATGGTTCTTGCCGACAAAAAAGGCATACTTCATGAAAATCAATGCATAAATGTTGTTTTTATTAGCAATTAATCAAATACACCCAAACCAAAAATAAATTTTTTACCAAAAGTAGCTTTTAAGTGTCTGGATGTATTCACTTAATTGCTAATAAAATCAACATTTGTGCATAGATTTTCATGTTATATTTTTTATTTTGTTCCTATCACATCTATCTTTAAAACAAATGGCTAAAACGTAAAGTTTTTGCAGTGGAACATTTTTTATGAACTTTTAGATACCAAAAAGTCTATTTTGCGTGAAATACTAATTTTATCGATACTAATTTGTTAATAATCTGTCTGAAGATAATTTTGTCAGGCATATATTAGCATTTTGCTTATTCGAGTCGGACAAACCGTTCTTGAGTTACGATAAAATATACTGATGTGCCTAGTGGAAATATTAGTCACGGCCATTTAAAAAATTCTATACGTGATTGAATAAAACTGAAAATGGATTTTAATTTATCGCATTAAACTCTATGTATTCCATATATTCTTATTTAAAGTACATGATATTATTGACAACTAGTTGAAAAGTGTAAATAAGTGTGTCGGATTAAGGTGACAGACAAATGCTAGTTACAGTTTAAGGGCGACTATTATTATTATTATTAAATTTATTATTAGTTTTAAATAATTTTTGTTAAACTGTAATTATAAATTTATTTCTCTTTCTTATTAAATTTTTTCCTCTCCCCCCAACTTTAGTTTAAGTAAAAACCTCTTTTTTTATTTACTGTATGTATACAATTATTAATATGTTTATTTTGTTTAAATTCGTAATAAAACAACAAAAAATTTTTAAATGTAAAATATTTTTACGTTTACCCAGATAAAAATCCAAAACAAAAAAAAAACAAGTTGTTTAATTTTTAATCTTCAAAATTTCTCTTCAAACATGGTCTTATTAGCAACTTCCAAATACCTACTATAT
Source organism: Panzeria rudis (assembly GCA_956483635.1). NCBI lineage: Eukaryota > Metazoa > Arthropoda > Insecta > Diptera > Tachinidae > Panzeria > Panzeria rudis. The sequence continues at coordinate 4,828,601 of OY101449.1, forward strand.
TGTCGTTAAAATGTTGATCCTCAGACTCGGGTCTCATCTACGTGTAGCATTTATTAAGAAACTTTTATTCGAATTTAAGTTGTATATTTTTAAAATGACTTATTAACTAGATTAATATATTGCATATAATTACGATTACGATTTCTTCAAATTCAATCATTTATCGAACCAACACAACAAACCACAAAGTCGTACGTACCATGGCATGGCGCTCGCCCACTTCCAAAAACCCCAAACTCCCTTCAACACATTCAGTTAAACAAAAAAAAAAAACAAAACAAAAAACAACTCATTCACTCGTTAGATTTAAATCTAAAATAAATAAGCAAATTTAAATTAGAGAAAAAGTCTTTAACAAACAGAAAAAAAACAAGAAATCTAAACTATTACAAAAATAAAAAAAAATCGATAAATGAATAAGACAACAACAAAAAAATCTATATAGAAAAAAAAAGCAACAAAATAAAAAATATAAAAATAAACAAAAATAAAAAGAAAATGTTTTCAAAAAATTAGATGCAGTTTTTTTTCAATCATTAACAAAAAACGCCGACGGCTACAAAAATGCTGAATAAAAATTTATTTTTATTTTATTCAACTTATATGATAATTTTGAATGGCTTAATTTAGATCAACTCCGGATATAACGTTACAAACCTTAGCATATGTGTAATAACTTTGGATTAAAAAGCAAAACTTAGTTCGAAATAATCGCATTAAAATTACAGTTCAGTTAATTGCTCTCAATTTTTCTTTAACTGCTACATAACTGGGGCGGAATGAAAGGCATGACAAGATTCCAAAAATTTTTGATACATAATCTTTTAATATCCCACTAATAACAAGACTACGAAACTCATTTTTCTTCATTAAACATTTATTTGAATAAATTAACTAAATTAATTAAAAGTTTATACTAAAAAGAAACTGTTAACAAATTGTTTTTTTTTCCACGCAAGTAATTTAAAACCAAAGTCTTCCTCAAAAATATTGAGCGTATGGGAAAGATATGAAAATAATTTGAAAAACAAAACTTGTTTTTTTACGGAATATTAATAAAGCTTTAGAAAATACAAAATACACAGAAGCTAAAGAACTAAAATCTAATTTCAATTACATAAGCAGCATATTGAACTATTTCTATTGTTAAAGTTTAACTTCTCTGGAGGGAAGAGAACCTGTCACAAGGCAAGTCACGTGACTAGTTTCCAAGGACTAGCAACCGGTTCAAGTTCTGGAACTTTATATGAGAGGTACCGGTCATTTTGTCATTGGAAATGCTCAACTGACATTATTAAGATACTCAGTGATAAGTTCTAAATTGTCCTGTGGTGGTTTCCTTAATACTACTCAAGTTATTTGCGGTATTTTAAACATACATTTTTGTTTGCAAACAAATCTGCTTGAACAGTGAAGATATTTTAATATTCTAGTTAAGTGATGCGTCCTCTTTTTCCCCGCCTTAGGAACATATTGAAACAATCCCATTTTCTCCAGCCATGGCACAAGTACGTTGAACACATTTGGTGCGAATTTTCTCGCACGGATGAAATACCGTTATACCAAGACAGCTTGAGATATTTCATGTGTGCGTAAAGCTCGTAGAATATAATAATATAAAGTTTTTTTTTATATATTGCTTAAAGTTGCCGTTATACAAAATAGAAAGTGCTACCAACGTTTTAAGAAAAACATCTTTTTAATATCCAGCAATATTTATATCAGTAAAATTGCGTATATTCGCTTTTTTCTATTTTAACGTGATAAAAAGTTTGAACCAGGACTATAAGGTACCTGCATACCAAATTTCATAAAAATCCGTTGAGTGATATTTGCGTGATACGTGTTCAGACAGACAGACAGACAGACAGACAGACAGACAGACAGACAGACAGACAAAAATTCCAAAAGTTGGTGTTTTGTGTTCTACATAGATTACTGTTGACGCTCCGATAACAATTTTCAAAAAATATTTCTTGTACAGACACGCCCTTTTTTACAGTTTTATTATATAAATAGATGATATCATGATATCAAGATATCACATTTGATTCTTAAGATTTCTAGTGGCGCATAATAATGAATAATATGAGTTCGCAGTTTTATCGAGAAACTCTCTTCGACTGTTCTTTATTCAGTAAAGAGCCGTTTTGTATTGCAAAATATATGGCATTCATTTCATATTCTTAAGAAGTGCTTTCATGATATTCGCGAAAAACGGGATTTTCTCCAGTCTTTTAAGATGTTTTTCTACTGTTGCGTGGATGATTTTTTTTTTCTTTCAGCCGATACATAAGCTGTAATGATCGGATCAAAGCTCATTGAGTTACAGGCCTTAAGAGAAATGAAATTTTTTAGTTTTTTTTTTAATTGACAATTTTAAGCCGCTCTATTAAGGAAAAACAAATACCTTTACCTACATCTTAAAGCAAATTTTGTTCATAACGTAGTAAGCTTAAAAATGTTAATATCGGACAAAAAATGAGAAAGTTACAACAAATTTAGTACAAACATCCGCATTTGAATTTGCATTCGTTGGTCCTCTGATCAGCACGGGTTTTTACTTATAATTCCATTACTTCTACACGTTTAAAAGCGAAAAATAGACATATGGCACATCGAAACTTACAAAATTATATGTAGTTTTCAACAGTGTATTTAGATTTTAATAATTTAAAAATTTTTAAAAGACTTTTTGCAAAACAAAGGACACACATATATGTATAATAATAATATGTTCCTAAAGAAATGTTTCTCTAGAGAAAATAATGATGGATCTTTTTTGGCCAAAAATTGTCAAAAATTTATTTATTTAAATTTTAAAATTCCAAATTTTATATGTATTTTTAAACTGATTTTGAAAAATTTATAAATTTAAATTTTCTAATGAATATATCCCACCATCAATCAACTAAAGATAAGTGCTTAACCAAGGCCTATAAGAATACAAAATAATTTTTGGATTCGGGCGAGTAACAAAAAAATTACAAGCGTTAAAAAATTTACATTTCCGAAGCTCCCCACTTTGGGACTTCATACTTCGGCTCTTACGAAATTTGAGCAGTTCATATTTCTAAGTTAAATGGGAATAGTCTTCTGCTATGTCCGTGTGAAGTTTTATACGGTTCGGATAATACGCTTACAAATGTCCGATTTATTTCCAAAATATTTTGATTCTGCCCCATACTGTAGTGTAGGACAAAATCAAACTTATTTCAAAATAACAAGTCTAGTAAAAGTGATACTAGTAAGTGACAAAAAAAATTTATAGGTTTAGAGTATGAAAGCTTGCACCCGGTGGTGATGTTAAGGGGAGTTTGTTCAAGGTGTAATTTCGTACTTATGCACAATTAGAGCTAAAATATACTACAACGCTATATTTTATTAAGCTACACTCTAAAACACTTTTGTTGAAAATTAGGTCGATAATAGTCGGTAACAATTTACGTATTATTATCGACCTAAAATTATACAAGCATTATCTTTGTTGATTTTTAAACAAAATATGTTTAATACAAAAAAATATATAAATAAAAACGCATGCGAAGCGATTGACTGTGTGCAGCTTCGAAACGTGACCTACTGGTTGATAGTCTAGCGTAGCTACCATTCAGCCATAGCCATATTATACTTTATGTTAAATTTTTTCACTTGGACTAAATATATTTCATTTGAAAAGTTGTTTCTTTAATGAAAATGTATGAAGTGCATTTTATTAATTCATTGCATTTATTAAAACAAGAAGCAGCCTTAAAATTTTGTTTATAAGTTAATAAATATTCACTGACCAATACTTACAAAATTTATATATACAAACCTTTAAATATCAGAAATTAAACTTTGATGGCCGAAGAAAAATGGGGCGTGCTTCAATTTTAATGTTTAAATTTTAATGTTTTTTAGACATACTTTATTCAAAAATAAATACTTTTAACAGCCGATTTGTATTTTTGCGAAAAATTAGGCAAATTATATTTTTTTGTTACAAATAACTACAAACACGATGAAATTTTAGACAACCAGAACAACACAAATTTAGACAATATATGATATACTAAATTTCAAGCAATGTTATAGAGTGTAGTTTGTACTCAAAAATGTTACCATATGTCGCCATACAAAAAAAGATTAGATATCTATGGCAATAAGGAATAAATGTTTAAGTCTACTTAAGCATATTTTGCTTTAACACTGTTTTATTCGGTAAATGTTATCGCATTCAGTTGAAGGCTGCAGTGGTTATAATCATACATAAACCAGGAGGGGTCACACAAGAAAGTAGCGTAAAAACTTTCGCAAAAACTATTTTTCTTAAGTCGAGTCAAGCACTTATTTCTTTCTGTGACAGATATATAAAACTTTTAAACGTTCTTAATGAAGTATAGTGGCAATTTACTGACGATTCCATTTCTTGAGCTTAATAACATTATGTTATTATTGTTGCTGAGCTGTTTAAAAATCTCTTTATCGCGTGAATCAAACTCAATTGTTTGATTGTATAACTTGTCATGTCAAAATTGTTTCATAATCATTTGCATTGCATTTATTTTAGTAAATACAAATATTCACATTTGTTTCGATTACGCTATTTAATATTTCATTTTCGTATTTATTTTGTTGCAATTTAGTTAGCAAAATCATGCAAAAAATTAACATTTAATTGCAAAATCGCTATGCAAAACGTAATGTTTGGTGACAAAACTTATTTGTTTAATAACAACAACAGCAGCAAAATATTTCTACAAAAAAATATTAAATATTTTGTTCAATATATCGGTAATATAGAAATAAATGCCCTAACTCATTGTATTTTTTAATAGAGCTCTTTGCATATTTTGATGTGCTACAGGTTAATCTATAAAAATATGCAAAAAACTGGATTTGCTAAAATATGAGTTATGTACTTTCTACATTAAGGTAACGATATGTAATGCTATAATCTAAAAAAAAATCATAATTGCAATATTCGGCCATGTCACAGTGTTGAATTCCGTTCGGAAACGGAATTCAATCCACCCTAACTGGAGCCCTAGCTGGAGCATACCGCAGCATAGTAGCCCCGCCAACAGTCTGGACGCACCTGACAAATTTGCGCATTTTAGTTTTCTTTTTCAGACACCAGCTGCTACAAAAATGGGGTAGGTTGAATTCCGTTTCCAAACGGAATTGAACTTTGTGACATAGCCGAATATTACAAAGAGAGAAAAATATCAGTATAATTTGTATATAAGGTGAAAGCACGAAAAGACTTGGAAAGCGGACGAAACGACAGTCATTTTCTACTTCATTTAATTTGCTTATAAAATTAATTAATTGTGGAAATATAAATTTAATGATGCTAAAACACTGGTATTTATTTATTTTGTTTTTAATTTATTTTATTTCCAGTTAAATTTTATTTGATTATTTTTTCATTTATTTTGCAAGTATTTTGTTGTTGCTGCTGTTTGTTATGCAAGTGCAAATAAGATAAAGTGTTTTATGGCTGATGATGATGATGATGAAGATAATGAGTTTTTTGTTACTGTTCTAAAAAATTAACAAACGTAGTACGAGTGGCATTAAAGCGTGGGATATTTTTTTATTTTTGTTTAATTTTATTTTTTCTCGTTATTTTAGAATACTAAATGCAATTTTAATTGAAATTTTATGCGTCACAAATGCAGTAGTAGAAAAAAAATAAGATTGAGATAAAGCAAAATGAAAAAAAGTTTAGGATTCAATTTGGCTTCAATTTTAGTTTAGCTAATATATTGATTTATACCGAGCATAGTAAAAAATATATTCAAGCGATATAGTGTAGCACACACCAGTGTTTGGGGGGAATCGAACTAGCAACCCTCACAGTATGACTCAGTAGCACTCTGCCAGTCACTCTAGCTGAATAAAATATATGTAACTATGTTCATTTTTTAAATACAGTAGTACAAATCAAATTTGATTTGTTTTGTTTAAGGCTTAATCCCTAACTACAGAAACAGTTGAAATTTAAAATTCTATGGATACGTTTTTTCTTCTTCTTAATTTGGAATTTTTCTAAAGGCTACTGATTTCATCATAACTTGAAAACATGTAATCCAATTTTTTACAAAAAACACTAAAAAACTTAAAACAAAATTACTGTTAAGCCGTACAATATTGTTTTGTATACACAATGGTTTTGGAATTATTCAGACCGCAATGATTAAAATTATATATTTTTTTATTCAAAATTGGCATACGGTCTATATTATTCCGAAACTATTAAAAATATAAAAAAATTAAAGCTGCTTAAATGTAATTTTGATCTTTATTTAAATCAAATCAGTGGCTGATTTTAAATCTCAACAGAAAAATTTTTATAATATAAAAAGAAATTTGAAAAACTCGATTATAATTTTTCGATACACAATGAAATATTAACGTTGTTATGTTCTACAGTGTAAGTTAAAATTAATTATTATCAATTTTTCCTTGTTCCTTGGAATATTGTGTGAAGCCCAGTTCATTTTAAATAAAATATAGATTCAAATTATTTTTGTTAATGGATTTTTGCATGTTAGGTAACGGATTTAGGAGGGACGAATATATGTGAAAATCGCCAAAGAAAACATATTTATTTCTGACAACAAATTAAAGCATGACAGTGACTGAAGTTAACTTAACAAAGTTAGTCCGCTTAAGAAAAATTTTATTTTTGAGAACAGTTCTTTGCCTCTCCTGACAAATTATATATGAATAGAATGTAAACAAATATTGTACTTTTCGTAACATTCAAGTTGTTGAAGCGAGACCAAAGAGAAAACTAATATTTTGTATTGAACATTACGCTCCTTTCTTAAATGAGTATATTTTTTCACGAAAAGCAACTCCGGGCCTCCTTAAGTGATAACACTTAATCGCGGACGATACATGGCAATTCAGTAATTGGTACTCATTGATATGAAACTTACTTCATGAGTTTCACGCTTATAAGTTAAAAAAAAACATATCACTCATTTACTTCAGTAGTGTCTTAACTCAAAAAACATGAATACTGAATTCATCTTCATATCAGTGTTAATATTGTGTAAAAATTTTGTAAAAATATCTCTTGAGAGAAGAATGTACTTTTATTTTTCCATTAATTTATGTGTAAAATTAAAACTTTAAAGTCATTTTCTGTAAAACTATTTTTTTGGAGTTATGACACTATTGAAGTAAATGAGCGATATGTTTTACCAAATTAAATCCGGAATGCTTGCACTGATTGAGCTGATTTCATTCCGTATTAATTATAAACTCATGGCCTTTTTCTATTATTTCGGTTGTTGCTATTGTTGTTTTTTTTTTCTTAAATATTTTTAAGGAAATTTGCCATAAATCTCTGCACCTGCATATACTTACATACTTTCCTTCATACTAGTATTGTAGAAATTTTTGGCACGGCACTTATTCATGTTAGTTAGAGAGGCTTAAAAATGTAGAACCACAAAAACTTGAAACCAGAAGGGGCGAAGGTGAAATAAAATAATGAACCTCTAAAATCCACGCCTCACACTTAAACACGTTTGCATGCTTCTTAGTTCATAATAACCCATGCCTGGCAACGAATTTAATCTCTAAAATGCAGACTTAAATAAAATATCATCATATGGATGAGTCGCTTCGTGCCTGTCCTTTTGTCACAAACACTAATACATATAGGTACGAGTACATAGATACATGCATACATAGATGTATGTATGTGCATGTTTATATTAAACAAAACTGGTTTAGTTTGGCTCTTAAGTTTCAAATCTATTTATGACACCTGCAATTGCAACAATAACAACAACTGGAAAAAAGATCAACACTTAGAGGTTCGTTCATACATGCAGATGAGTAAATGATTCTGTTAGTGAGTGAGCCAGTGTAAGTATTAGTAATCATTATTACATACAACAATTATATTACACTCATAAATGGATTTATATACAACATACGTATTACCAATAATAATAAAAAAAGGCTAAAAGGTGGCAAAAACAAGGTGATAGATACTTAAATGCTTGCACAAGTACTTACTTAAAGTTTCATATATGCACATACCCACATAAGCACACTGGCTACAAATACTTATACAGAAAGAGAAATACCCTGAAGGAAATGGTGATAGTAAAATTGTACTGATTCACTATTGACTTTGTCCCCAGTACTACTGACTAACTGTACCTTAGGCAATGCTCTGTGCCATAGACATTTAGCATGTACTTGTCATTGAGATTCCACTAGTGACCTCGGAACTATTGGCTTATTATAGACTAGTTGGTTTAAATAAGACCATATTGAGACATTGACACCAGAGATTCACTAGTGCATTTTAACGATTGTAGTCAACACATATGAAACTTTTTATTTTCAACACAACAAAATGAGACAATAAAAATCGTTCTGTAGCTGTCAAAAACTTCTCTTCCCATTAAAGATAAAATAAAAAGTGTAGACGATTTGCTGACAATATCACCAAACTTATCGACGAAAGTGGTGACGTGGAGACACTTGGCCCCTGGCTTCCTTCAGGGTATTTATACTGAATGCCAACTGAATGTCTTTTTCAACCACAAGTACAGACAAGTTTCGAAAAGTATCAAGCAATTTAGGAATTTATTGTTTTATAAAACGGAAGTAACTAACTAAGGCTTGTAGCAAAGATCGAAAATGGCAGATATTTTTGAGCTTTAATTCTGAGTAGTGAGTGGAAAAAAATTTGTGTACTTGATATTCGAATGTATAGCAGTATGATGCTTGTTAGGAATAATTATCTTAAAAGCTTTTTATTTTTTTGCTTATTTTTCTCTAGTAATAACACTAGTCTGCAAAGAAAATGCTCTTTAAATAAAAATATGTGGAATATAAACCACCATATTCATAAAAATTTGTTAAAGTTAATGTAGACCAACAATGTACGAATTTTTTATGGGAAAATCGGTTTTAATGCATACATTAACTTTACTAATCATATATGAATAAATAAAATCCCATTTAGTTTTTTTCTATCAGGTACACAATTTTTTTAATGGATATGACTAATATTTCCACTAGGTACATCAGTATATTTCACACTAACTCGAAAATGTGATGGCGGATTTCGAACAACAAAGTGATGACGTGATTACCTTCTAATATTCTAAATATGTATTTGAACCACGCTTTCGGGGTTAATCACAAATTAGTATCGAAAAAAGTAATTTTTCATGCAAAATTAAAAAAAAAAATCTTTCTAAAAATTTAAAACTGCAAAGACTTTATGTTTTATCTGTTGTTCTTAAGGACAGATATCTTGTCAAAAAAAATTATCGATATATAATGAAAATCTATGGATAAATATTGATTTTATTAACAATTAAGTGAATACACCCAGACACTTAAAAAGTGTTTTCCTTCCAAATTGACAACAACATTTTTCCATTTTATGGAAACCTCTTTTTAGACAAAATGTTTTAATGGATTTAAAAATCTTGAAATATAAGTTTTGTCATAAATGTTTAAAAAATTTTAAATGTTAAATTTTTAATGCCATTTCATAGTTTTAATCAAACATTTCATTGTATTTATGAAAGATCAATGAAATAAATCAGATATACATACATTTTCTTTCTTTCAAACAAAAGTGAACAAAAAATAGATGTGTATGATTGTTGTTGTTAAGCGGCCTATCCATTATGTAATATTATTGAGCATATTATTGTACATATTATTGTCGTTTTAATCTATACAATGCAATAAAATTCAAAAGCCTTTAGATTTCGGCCAATATATTGTGCAACATTCTAATAAGACAAACACATAAACGATATTATTGTACAATATGAAAAATCGGACACTTATATTGCAAGTGAGTGGGGCGCTTCATACTCATTCTTATCATTATATACTCACAGAGCACATTGTCTTGGTGAGAGTTGTGTTGGCTGAAGTAATTAAGACTTTGCCTATAAAACAAATTATGAAAATCAAAAGTCTTAGTTCGATACCGTGAGCGGTCGTCAACATTACAAATTTTTCTGATATGCCTTAGTATCTATCGTATGTATGTAGTTGTGGCATGGAGTTATCAATAAACCAAAATAGTCAACAAAACAGTTAAATTTAATGAATTTAATAGTGTAATATTTCATTAAAGCAATGAAATAATTTTATTAAAATAATGACCTTATTTCATTTAATTAATTAATTATTTTTATTAAAACAATGAAATAACATCATTAAAATTGTAAATTATTTTCTCAATATAACAAAATATGTACATTAGCTTAGCGAAACTATTGCATTCGATCAATGATATAATTTCATATATTTAATAAAATATTTATTAAAATAATTTTAATAATTTTAGTGTAGTTTTTCATTGTATTAATGTTAAGGTTTACAAATTTTTTTTAAAAATTCTTCTATTATATGACTGCTAAAATTATGACGATATTTTTAGGTCAAAAATAAAAGTTTAACCATAATGCTCGACCATGTTTATCCTTTTCATAAGCAAGAAGTGAAATAAGCACTTTTGTAATAGAGAGAGAAACACTTAATACACAGAAAAAAATAAGTTTCGTTTTTGATAACAAAAATCCCGGTATTCAATAATTTTTTTTTCAAATTTCCTGTGATAAAGAATTCCCCTATATTGATAACAAAATTATTTCAAAATAAAAATATATATAAATTAAAAAAATGTTGACATGGCTGGAATACGAACCCGGGCTTTCCGGACGTAAAGCATACACTCTCTAGCTGAGCCATATCCCATTTATTTTTTTATGGGATACAACTTGTTTTAAGTACTTATGTATAAAAAGAAAAGAAATAACCGGCATGGAAAAGAAATACTTACAACGAAATATTTTATTATGTTAAAGATAAATGTTATTGAAATTCATATTTTTTTAATAACATGGTTTTATTGAATATAATTCTTGTCTATTTTTTTCTGTGTACGAAACTAACACTTAAAATTCTAAATTGAATTTAAGTTTAAGTTTGAGCTTTGCTATCTTCAAAGATTTATAGAAAAATTGTATAACAAATATTTTTGTAGGACATTTCAGCCCTCTAAATCACTGTTTAAGGGTGTCCTCTTGTCTCTTATTCAAGAAGGGAACAAAAAATACCACATAGAGATGAGTTAAAGAGTTAAAATGTTGCACAAAAATGTTCCTCGTGGTGTTTTACATAAGACTGTTCAACAAACATTATATCTAAAATAAGGAATTCATGATATCCTATTCGGATTCACTATAACAATGTCTGAGGGACTTAAGTTCCGGTAAAATAAAGACCAGACGCAATCTTTCAAAACGCTAATACAATTTAAATTTGTTTGGTTTCTTCTATCAGAGTCAGTCGTCCAAACCTTCTTATTTTGATTTTGCTGTGCAGTGTAATCTGAATTATTATAGTACGTTTTTTTAATAATAAACTTAATAGTGCTTTTTACATATTCGTGAGTAAGTAAATATGTATGTACTGAATTTATCTTGGTTAGATATATGTACACATATTTTGCATTACTATTATGCCGAACATAATCGTAATAACCACCAATAAAAATGTTCTTTTCTTTGGTGCATTCAACATTGAATTGTTGTTGTTAGCCTTGTATTTAAGTTAAAACCTGTTGCATGCAAAATACTCTACTACTCAAGCAAGCACAAATATACGCTTACACATACATATGTACAAAAAGTTTTCATGCAACTATTTACAGCTACAGAATGGCTGATCTTGGCGAATACAATAGATAAAATGAGACAGACCGAACAATCGAGCGACCCTCTTAACAATTAAAATGCCAACCAACATATACTTATGCAAACTAAATGCACGAGTAAAGGCATGCAAGTCTGAACATAGATACTAAGTCGTCTATAGTTGTGTATGCCCTCGTAAGTAAATATGAAGTGTTAAGTTGTGGCATGCATGAGTGAGCGAAAGAATGAATGAATTCAATTGAATTGAATAGAAGATACAGGAAAAAAACTCCTCGTCAATTGAAGTAAAATCTCTTAAATCACACAGCTAAATGTGTAGTGATGTTGCAAGACCCAGTCAGTCAGTCAGTCACTCACTCACTATTGGAATAAGAGGGCGGCATTAATATTGTATCTTTTTTCTAATTTCTTTTGATGCATCCATTTTAATATTATTAAAATAATCATAATCATGCGCTGTATTAATTTCTACACGCACACTTGTCGAACAAACTCATAGAAAGAAATTTGCCATGATGATTTTCATACAATCCGCCATCTTAAGCTGCCACGGGCGGGGTGTGCATAAATTATAAAATAAAACTAAAATTTGTTGGAGTTTCGTTTTCTTTTTTTTTCCTGTCATTAATTTTTTATGGTCGAACATTTTGTAACAAACTACAAATTTGTCTACCGTTGAGTTTGTGTTTGTTTGTGGAGCGTGAATTTGTTGTTGTTGTTGCTTTATTTCTCTAACATTAAAAAATAATATTGTATCTAGATGTGAGCACGCACAAATTCAGTTTTTTTGGAGTTTTTGTTTTCAAATTCTAAGAAATTTGCATTTAATTTGTTTCTTTCTACAATTCATGTTTAGCAGTAAAACTCAAGAAAAAATCTCGAAGATAAATGCACACTTTTACGGATTGAGTTACACAGGCCCGCATAAATTATCAGCAAAATATATTCTGTATCGCAAAAGATTATTACAGCAGCTTAAAAAATAAATTCTTTCCACTGCTGTTCGTTGGGTGTGCAAACAAATGTGTGTTTAAGAGTTTGTGAGAGGGCGTTTAGTTCTAGATAATAATAAAAAAATACGTAAAATAATATTAATATGCAATGTACAATTTAAATGCATGAGTGTCTCTCGTTATACTAGCTAGCAGTGGACAGTGGTTGAACGATTGATTTTTTGATAGATGGATTCTATGATTCGAATATATTGCAAAGGAAATATCAAAAGTTCTTAGCAAAAACTACTGCTTCGGCCGAAGCAGGTTTGTAGGCGACAGAAACTGGTTGTTTTTGTTAATCCTGCTTCAAAAAGCGCTTCGAACAGGCATGATTTTTGTTTGCGATGTCCCAGTTGGGAGCTCTTGCTCTTGACATAGAACAGCGCTTCTTTCGAAGCATACAAAATGCTCCAAAATTATGTCTCCTCGTCTTATTGCGTCATCTAATTATATAATCTTTAAACTACAGGCAAAACATATTGTATTTTCGTGAATGTGTTAGTGTTTATTTTAAACAATGCGTGCGATAATTCCTTAGAATATATTTTGTTTGAATCTACAATGCTACTGAATAAGATTTTGTTTATTTTGAAGTTCGTGTTGAATAAATGTAAAAAATCGACTAACTTCGTAATTTAAACAGTATGAAACCCGAGAGATCTTTCTCTTCTTTTTGGGCATCCTCTGAAGCGCTTCAAAACATCGCATGTGGAAGGTATGAAAGTTTTTTATTGCTTCCAGAAGCATGATATTTTTTCCTGGGCTCCCACAGATCCTGCATATGCTAAGAAATGTATTTATCTATTTAAGGTAAATAGTAAAAACCATACTTAAATTGATCTCTTTTGACATACATACATAGCTTCGAGCATTTACTGCAATAGAGTCATAACTCAAAATACACGAAACTCCAGATTTTCAGTATATTTAGCCAAAATATATACAAGGTTTCATCCGAATGATAGTCCTGATTGTATAAGACGTTGGCGTAAACGCCTAAGTAATTTTTTGTAGTAGATTAAAGAACACAGGTGGTGTGTCACTTTAATCGTTTATGAAAAACGATATAGGCGTTTAAGCCAACGCCAACAATCAGGCCAAATGGCTCATAGTTTTTTTTCTATATATATATTTGCAGGCCTTTAAATATGAAACAAGTGCACTTTAGAATTTTTTTTTCAAATTAATAACTTTATGTTTTTTAAATAGTTTGAAAATATAAAGTTTTCATCACCTAAAGAAAAACGTATAAAAATATATATTACTCATACGTAACGTGATCAGATGAAACAATTCCAATGAAACAATTTCGTTAGTTTTTTCACAGTGCGAATAAACTATTTTTAATGTCTATATATAAAATTTTACCAATATTGTAAAAGATTTTCTTTAGAATTGCTTGATATTTAAGCTTTCATAGTGTAGCTAGAAAATTTCATTGGACTTATGACAACAATATTTTGTAATTTTATGGGAAACCTTTTAAGTTTTGATAAAATGTTTTAATGAATACTTCAAATTCTTGAAATATATACTCCCAGCAAAAACTTGGTAATGAGTTGTTATTAGAGAACTACATACTTTTCAATCACAAACATCATACCGTCTGAATTACTTTACAGTAGTTGAACAATTACTTACTAGTAAGTAAACGAGTCATATATTTTCTTATTGGCAGAGTACTAGTGTATCTGTTTATCATACAGACGATGAACTGTTCAACCCCTGGGGAAACAAAATGAATTTTTTTAAATTGTGCTCATATTTGTGAAAACAGGGTTTAAGCCCGCAACAAAATAGTTGTGCAGTAAGTAGCCTAGTGAGTAAAACACTTGGCAGAAAATATCACAATAACTGAAAATGACACGAGTTTAATGCTTAGCAGAGATATTTAACTTTTATTGTGTTTTGTGTATTCAATGCCTTCTAAGTATTGAAATTTCTAACTTGTTATTTGTAATCAAATGTAATAAGTACTTGCCTCCAATGACATCGGCATGTTAAAGTAATTGTTTAAAATGCCAAAGTAGAAGTAGTGAAGGTATGTTTATTAGCATTTTAACTCATTACTTTGCCATCAGAATTTTCCTGGGCTCTTACAAATTAAAAAGAATTGGAACATTTTCAGCTTTTGATTGTCATAATTTCAATGAAAATTATTTCATAGTTTTTATGAAAAATTTCATTGCATATATAAAATACCGGTGAAATAAATTGGTAGCACGCAATAATATGCAGAAAATCTTTAGTCAGCGCGCTCTTAATATTACAGATTGAGAGTGCTATTGGCTTGGTAGCGTACGTGTGCTTGACGCAAATTCAAAGCCATTTAGATTTTTCATCTAGAACAGAAAAAACCAAATTTCATTTTCTGTAATGTAATTCAATGAAATATTCAATTTTTTGTCTAGAAAAAAACGTGTTTTTTCAGTGAACAAATTGTTTAAATCTATAAAAGAATTTGTTTAAAAACATTTACAAATTGTAAACAAAACAATTTACTAAATCAAACAAATAGATTTACAAGATTTTCTGGAAAATATCAAACAATATTTTTGTCTGAATATATAAAACAATTAGTCTAAAAATACTAACAAATATTAAGCAAAATAGTTTACTAATTTTTTTTAATATATCAATCAAACTTTATGTTTGGGTCATCATCATCATGCATTAAGCATTTAGGAAATTTCGCTTTGTTAAATGTGCTCAAGTCTGCATGTTTATCTAAAAAATCTAAAAGAATGAATGAGAATTAATGCAACGACATTAACGAATTGATTTACTCAAAAATCTTCAGTAAGTCTATGTCCATACGAGTCAAATTTTGCTGCGCAACTTTTGAGAATATGGGAGAGAGAGGTGAGAAGATAGGGGAGGGATACACTGCTTCATGTACATGCAACTCTCTTTTGTTTTCTTCTTCGTAATATTAAGCAACAACAAAAGCTATGTAAAAAAAAACAAAAGCTGCGCAACAAGAATTTCATTATATGGACACGAATGCAGCTTCAAAAGAAAATTTAAGAAAGTTGCAGAAGCAAAAGTTGACTCGTCTGGACATAGACTAAACAAACTTGGTACAATCGCATTCCTTTTGCTATCATTGTTATTGTTGTTATTTGTATGCATGTCGTCATCGGGATTGTTTTTTTACGGCACAGTTTTTCTTCTTGTTTGCGTTCTAAATAAAAGTCAAACAAACAATTCCTAGTCAGAACATTTACTAAAAACTAAATTTATTTTTAGACAAACTTTTGTTTGAAAACTTGTTGGTGATAATTTTTTCTGTGTAGCATCTTCGGTGTCATACATAACTACAAAAAAATTTTTCACTAATACCACAATAATGCTTGATTTGATTTTGACCAGTGTATAGTGCCCTTGAAGCAAGTGATGAAATTCCATAATCTGATTTTGATATTGTAAGCGTTCATCAACGTTGCAAATTTTTCTGATGCGCATTAGTGGCTATGGTCCGTATTTTTACAAAAAAAATCAATAAAAGAGTTTAAGTTTATGTGCCTGCTTGATAGGGAAAGAGTTTCATTAAAACAATTAGAAAAATGTATTGAAACTATGAAATAAAATCTTTAAAACAATTAAATTATTTCGTTCCAAAAATATAATAGTTTCATTGGCTTAGCGAAATTATTAAAATTGGCTAATGAAATTATATCTTATACATATTTGATGAATTTTTCATTGAAATAGTTTTAATTAAACTTATTTCATTAATCCAACGAAGCTTTACTCAGGTCGAGTTTTAATTAAGTTTTTTATTGGATTAATGTCGAAATTCTATTTAAGAAATTCGTGATATATTATTTTAAACTTCCAAATTTTTAATGCTAATTTCTCTTTTGCTTTCATTATATTTTGCAAGTTGTACCACAGTGCAACATTTCACTATGTTTGAAGCAGTATTAGTGTCATATCTATGCTTACGTACGTACTCTAGCGTATGTGTTTATTACAAACAATTTGATATGGAACCTGCACATTCACTATTGTTCTTTTTTATTTTACTTTATTCTTTTCTAATTTTTTTCCTTTTTTGCCGGAGATGTATGCACGTTATCACTGAATTTCTTATTTAAACATGCGGTGTAAAATGTTGGTGCAACATTGCAACATTGTCATTGTTCCGCAGAATATGTAAGTTTGTTTATCTGATTTTTTTATTTAAGTATTTTTTCAAATTGCAATTTTAAACGCCTGCCTATTTTAACAACAAGTATTTAAAGAAAATAAGGGAACTGATAAATTTTGCATAGATTTGATTTTTAACTTTTTATAAAATTCAAATTAATAAGTATCTTAAGCTAGGGTCACACTTGGCAAATATTTGATGAAAAAACGTGACCAACAGACAAACTAAAGTTGTATTTCTTTTAATTCCAATATCTTTTTAATATAGATTCGCATTTATTAAAAATTATATAAAAATAGCTTTTTGCAGCATAACTAATTTTATTTTGTAATAGAAAAACCAAGTTAAATCACAGTAACCCTGAGCGGTTACGCTTATATCGTCAGATATTTGCCAAGTGTGAGCCCTCCTAATAAATTCACAAGCGCCAAAATTCCAAAATTGAGATAAGGGCGGTTTTGGAACCGTGAACCAGTCTCCGATTTTTTTAATTTCGCTTAAAAGACCAAGTTTGAACTGTAAATGACTGAAAAACGTTAAACAAAATGGTGACATCTACCACTTCTAGCATGTTTCCTAGTCAAAAAAGACCTATCTGCCACTTACTATGATAAACAGTCACATTGACCAAAATTGTAGGCTTTTAAGACTTTTTATATCCGCAATTTTCCCAATTTTTTTCCAAGTTATTGGCATTCCTTACAATTTTAGCCGTTTTTAATCCATTTTAAAGTTGTTTGGATATTGGAAATTTTTGCGAATTTTCACTGCTTTCGCGATAAAAGCGTTTTTTGTAAATTTATGAGCTTTACACCGTCTAAGCTGTGTTCACTCAATATTAGGCTTCGGTATCTTTGCGACATTAGCAAGTTTTTACGAAATTTCGCTATTTACGCAGTTTTTTTTCAAGATTTTGCCGTTCGTTACGGCTATAACGCTTTGTAATCAATTTTAGAGCAATTTTACGCGAATTTTTGGCACTTTCGCGGCAAAAGCAGTTTTGTACGAGTTTAATATTTTGAGCAAAATTAGCTCTATTTTTATTGTGAACAAATGCAACAAAAAAATTTAAATTATTTGTACAATTTGGTTATCGTAAGTTTTTTTAGTGCAAAAAAGTCATAAGTCCATTTTCTCTACTTTATCATCAAAATTTCCTCTCTTTGTTTTTTTTTTATTTGCAAAAAATTTTTAATTTTTAGGCGCGAAAGATAACAAAACTACTAAAATGGAGATGTGACTTTATTTGTTAGGAGGGTAGAATAGCTAAGAGTATTAACTTTAGTTTAGAATTTTCTATTGATATTTGTGTACTTTTTTCTCCATCTTGCCAAAGCAAAATAAGTAAAAAAAAATAAGCTTTTCATATAACATCTCTTATTATTTCAATTTTCGTTTCCTTTAAACTAAAAAAGCGACCCAAAGGTAACCTTCATTTTATGTTTTTTTTCATTAATATAGACTTTAAAACGCCTTCTAATTACAAAAGTGAACCACAAGCTGTCAAACAATTTCAACCTGTTGTCAATTTATCTATTGTCCTTTAACAACTTGTCAACAACAGCAATATTTTATGGCAACAATTATAATTATCAAAAACAAATGCTTGAAATAGAAAAGAAACACATGTGAATTAATTTGTGAATTTATCAGGCATGTATGTCAGTCTGTCTGTTAAATATTGTGCATTTGTATAAGAAAATTGAATTGCAACAATAAATAAAACAAACGTGCGCGTATAACCACCCTTGATTTATGCAACATATTTTATTTGCTCAACTTCCTTTACAGCTTGGCCCATGTCAAACACGTAACTAATAATTGTGTATAAAGACTTTTTATTCAAGTAAAGCCAAAATGTAAAGGAAACTTTGAATTGCTTGATAAGTCCTTGTTGAAAGCAAAACTTTCTTTATGTTTTTGTTTATAGCTTTTGTCTCTGCTAATGAACTTTTGCAAAATAAATCGATAGAGTTATATAAGCGATTTATTTAAGAAAAGTTATTTAAAATTAAGATTTCTTTGAGTTTAAAGATTTCTACAGGTCTTAACTGAATTTGCACGATCAAATATATCATGAAATATTCTTCATGCAATTTTTTTTGTTTGCTTATTGTAAATCAAATTTCATTTCATACCAGTTTTTCCTTTGCTTCCCTTTCCATCATACTGGAAAATATAAACAGTTTCAAGCCACAAATTCAATGAAATATTTCATTGTATAAATTTATTATTTTTTGAACCAAACTTACGAATGGGAGCTTTTTCTTTCCTTTTTGAACAAAATTAAGGTTATTCTAATCAGTTTGATGCACTAAAACTAAGGCCACAAAGTTTTTTGCTATCACTTCTGATTTTTTTTAATGACCATATCCAATATTTCCACTGGGTACACTAGAATATTTCGCCTTAACTCGAGAATAATATGTTAGATTTCGCGCTACCAGAACATCAACAGATGCATGATAACATTGCCTTTAAATTACCTCAATATAGTTAGCTAAAACAAATCACTGGTTTCTTAGTTATTCACAAGTTTTTTATGAAAAATTAAAAATTTTTTTTAAATCATAAAAAATCTAAAACCGCAAAACCCTAAATTTTTAAATATTGTTCCTAAGGGCAGTTTAGTTGCGAACAAATCAAGCCATATACATATATCATGAAAATCGATTGATAACTCTTTTAAAATGAAGGAACTCAATTGATAAAAATCACAATTTATATAAAACAGTAAAATTTTAACTTCTGTGGGTGCGTATGTTTGTTGCATGAATACTGTGATTTTTATCAATTGAGTTCCTTCAATTAACTGTGAATAAAACCGACACTTGTCCATCGATTTTCATTAATGTCCGTTTGATATTCTTTTATTAATGTGTGATGATTGATTTTAATTTAAAAAAATTGTTCTTTACAAAATTGTCTAATACATAAATTTTATTTTAATTTATGTTTCAATTTACTTTCTAGCTGGAGTTTCATTTTTTGAATAGTTTGTCTCCAATCAAGAGTTTTTTTCAAGCTTCTTTTAAAAGTCATGTATTGAGCTTAATACGGGGACATTTAAAAGTCTCAATTCCGTCTCAATTGTCTTCATTCATTTAGTTTTCTTGAACTTCCATTTATGTCTCATATATAACTACCAGGGCTTGGACTTTCATGCAACTAAAAATTGATTTTAATCGCTTAACAAATGCACCTAAAAATGAAAAATAAGCGCAAATATATGCATTTACTAAAATAATATGAAAATATTTTTTTAATATTTTATTATTATTAGAGAAAAAACATAAAACAACACAATTGGGTCTATTATTTAATGCAACCGAACTTTAGTTGCGTTGCCAGTCGGCAGCTGAAAATTAATGGCTGCCAAAAAGGCACTAAAAAGCAACTGAAATTAACGGCTATCAGTTGCCATTTGCCATCAGTAGTATCATTTTCAGCAATTGGCAACCCAACTGAGGCTCGGTTGCCATCCATAATTGGCTTATTTTTTTTCGAAAATTGAAAAAGATGCATTACAAAAAATTTTATTATTCCAAAAATATGTATTTATTACCAAAATATGCAAAAATATGCAACTACAAATCGATGCCAAACTACTTAAAATTTTATGATTTGCATAGATAATTAGTCAATACATCTTTATATATCACCACAAAAAACATGCATTTGCATGAAAGTCCGAGCCCTGATAATTACATATTTTTTAGCTAATTGACTTTGTTTAAGCTTCTTTCGTTTATCTTGCTTTAAGTTATTATTGTGCGGTCCCAAAGCCCCTTTTCACTTCTATGGAAACCATTATAAAAGTCCCTATTACATTTCGCAGAATTTCATTTCCAACATATTTATTTCATACTCTCACTTAATGAAAGTGTGTTCTTGAAGTTAAGAAAACAACATGTCATTTTGAAACAATGTCGTCAACAAAATTATTATTTCTCTTACAAATCGTTGGTCTTAAGACCACGAAAGCGATGACAATGACACAGACATGCATACAAACAAACAAACAAACATTCAATGAGACATTTAATGTCAAAAGAATTGTTTCTGTTTCTGTTGCAACAATATTAAGAAAGGACATCTTGATAAATAACATTTGCATAAGAGCTTTAAAAAGATGGGCAGAGCTGGGCTGAGTTTGACCGAATAAATAAATGCCTGAGTAATTGAATAAATGTTAATATGTACGTATGTATGAGTGTACGTATGTTAAATCTAATGCAAAGATGTCTTAAGCTGAAGTGTATGTACATTATTGAAAATGTCTTCAATAAACAATGTGCAACTGAAAGTGGCAAACAACACGTGCTCAGATTGCTTAACATTTCTGCTATAATTTTATAAACAAATAGTTAAATTATGTATGCAGAAATGCATTAGAATGCAACTATAATTGAAGGAATAAGTAAGAGAAAAAAAAATAAGGGCCTTTTATAAAGTTTTCAATAACAAGTTCATATCATTTTGCACTTAAGTTTTCCACATGTTTGCAAATGGTTTAATTTAAAATGTCTGTATACACGAGTATGCTTAAATATTTAAATATTAAAATCAATTCAACTTAATTTATTAATTCGGTTTTCTTTTTTCCACATTTTATTCGTTTGAAAACTATATAATAATGAAGTAATAAAAAAATGCAATTAATTTACCATAATATAGTGAAGCAAAAAATAAAATTGAAAAAAAGAAAACATATTTGTAATAAAATATAAAATAAAATAAAAAAAGAGAAAAATTAATTTCATATTAAATAACCGAACTAAATCAACATGTACTTTTTTATGGTCAATAGATTCAGCCAACTTTGTTTTTGTTGCGAAATGCCCAGTTAACAGTTGTAAGCATAAAAATAGTTAGGAAACTTCAATTCAATTATTCGAGCTTAAATCATTAATAGAAGAATTGTTTTTTGGAAAATAAATCACTTGTTGGACACTTTTTTTATCACGGATCCTTCTTCCTAATGACCAATTTTTTGTTCAAGCCACAAGAGAGTATCCTCTTCTAACTATGTAATTCCAAACTAACTAATACAAGCTAGCAAATATATCACTGCGTTTTTTTTTGTTTTTTGCTATACGTCCACGTTTCATTCAAAAAATATTACGTCACGTTTATGACAAAAATCTGCTGAGTAGTTGTATAAGGAAATGAGTCACATGTGACTCATGAACTTGGCGGAAATTGCTCTCGTGAGTCATATCCCTACGGTGAATGAAACTGACACAAAACAAGTCACGTGACCGGTCCCCAGGTGGTAGGGACCGAGTTCTAACACTTCCTATGAAGCGGACCAGCAACTTTTACATGGGGATATCCTAGGATGGCCTTAGATCCAGGTGCATCGAATTTGTTCAGTGCCGTTTACTACAATACTAGCCGGAGTACCAACTAAATTGACTGAAAATGGTTAATATGTGACCTTTTACACAATATGTCTTTTTTCACCAGACTCAAAATGGCTAATATGTGACCTTTTACACAATATGTCTTTTTTCACCAGCCACTACTCCTTATTTTTGGTACCAGTCTCATTTTCTCAAGTCATAGGACGAGTACTTTTTGATCATTTGTCACCAAATTTTCCGCAGGGATATGACTCATTGAACAGGAAATTTGTTAATTTACACTGAAAAAGGCTAAATTTTTTCTCCATATTATTCTAATTAATTTATTTTCTTATTTTTAAGGCATTTTAATGATAACTTTTGCAATAAATGAACATTTATTTTTAAACTGGACAATTTTCTATATAAATAATGGTACGTACTAAAATTATTTTTATACTCCTTTTATTTAAAGAAAACAAAAATATGCACTGCATAACATAAGCTCTCAGCCACCATATTTAAAATCATGTACCTTTGTTCTTTTTTCATTATCTACTTGAACTACCTTCTTATCTAATAACAATTGACATGTTTATGTATTTTTACTTATCGATGGTCATACTTTGACAACACGTAACTGATTTTGTATTATTTTTCACAAAACGGGGAATACATTATATAAATCGCCATAAAAAAACGTTCCTATTTTCAAAATAAGAAACACTAAAAATATCTTCTAAATAATTGGCAATTATTTTATTCCAAGTTGTAAAAATTAGTTACGTTTTGTCAACTTATGACCATTGTTGTTATTAAACAATAAAGAAAACATAGAGTTTTCAATAAAAAATATTTAGCCTTTTTTTAGCTTTTATTTTTGTGCGATTTATTTAACCTTTTCTAGCCTTTTAAGAACTCCGATTTAGCTCCTTTTTTCGCCCAGCTCCTGACAGCACTGATACTGCGTTTTTTGTATTTTTCCGCTACTTTTTATTTTCAGGCACGTTTCTATGTATGAGTATTTTATTATAGCTGCATTATATATTGCATGGATATTTTCTTAAGAAATTTTTTTAAATTTATATTGTCAGTCAGTGATGTTTGGATAATTTTTCTATGAACGTAACTTTGTGAAGGTTTACATCTAGAAAACAAACGACTCAGTCGTTAGTTGGCTATACTAATATTTAGAAATTTTCATTCCGTCTCTTATAAACTTGCTTGCTGGTAAGATCAATTTTTGACTGGGTTATTTATATGAAAAAAAAAATTAATTTATATATTTCGACATGGACACAGAGCAGAAATGTATGAAAATAAGTCTGCAAACAATTTTATAAAAAACATGTATGTATCTTAGTACACAGAAAAAAATAGACAAGAATTATGTTCAATAACACCATGTTATTGAAAAAAAAATATGAATTTCAATAAAATTTGTCACTAACTTACTACAATATTTCGTTGCATGTATTTCCTTCCCAAGCCGGTTATTTCTTTTCTTTTCATACATAAGTACTTAAAACAAGTTTTATCTCATAAAAATATAAGATGTGGCTCGGCTGTAGAGAGCATGCTTAATGTCCAAAAAGCCCGAGTTCGTATCCCAGCCATGTCAAAGTTTTTTTTTAATTCATATTTTTTTTCCTTGTTTAAATAATTTTGTTATCAATATAGCGGAATTCTTTATCACAGAAAATTTGAAACAAAAAAAAAAATAATTGAACACCGGGATTTTTGTTATCATAACCGAAACTTATTCTTTTCTGTGTATATAAGAAAGTATACAGTGGGTGGCAAAAAATTTAATACAGCCAAAGCTAAAGATTTTTATATTATTGGAAACGCATAATATAATATAGCAAACTTATAACTTTTTGTTTAACTTTTAAAGGTACCACTAATATTACCATGCACTGTACATTTCTATGTATTCCTCCTAACCTAGCGTGTATGTACATTTTGCTGTGCAGGTATATTTATATATTTTGTTATATACTACTCACAAGCATATACATACATATGTACATACATGTGTACATATATTATCATGTGTATATACGCAAATTAATTGGGACTTCACTTGTTTTTTTTTTTAATGTACTCTTACACACAAGTGTACAAGTGTATTGTATAACATGGTCCGTTACTTGTCGATACTTCAGATGAATTTTCCAGGTGAATGATGCGAAACAAATAATCAATCAATCAGTCAGTTTAAAAAAACACAAACAAACAGATAGCCAGACACACAAACACACTAGTGCACACATACATTAATGTATTGTATATTATATATATTTATATGTATATAGTATATGCGAACATAAGTATGTGTGGTATAAAACAACAATCAGCTACCCAACTGTATTCAAAAGGTGGGGCCTTTTATTATATTGAAAATCAGATTTACATAAAAAAAAACGTAGACCAAATAATGGCTACATTTACTGTATTTAATTCTCCAAATAAAGTTATAAATTTTATTTACAACGAAATATAATTTTACGACAAACATATTTTTTTTCTAACAAAATTTGTAACATTTAATAGGCATAATAATATAGTTTTTTTCTATCTCATTAGCCCAGCAATATATTATTTCTCTACATCTAACATCCATAAACATCCATCATAATAAATTTGAAAGTTTTTGACAAATCAAGTTAGATGTTGGAAAAATATTTCAGTCCCGTTTTGATCACAATCTGATTAAATTGGAGCTGTTACAATTATACATATGTCATTGACAAAAACACAAATGTTATTGATGTGTTTGAAAAGACCAGTCTTGGTACAACTTTTCAAATAAATCATACATAGCAGTACAACTTTCTAAGTGACATTTGAAGTCATAAAACAAAAGACTAGTTAGTGTCAGTGGCAAGTTTGTTGAACAGCAAAGGGAAAGTTTGAAAGATCAGGGATCACCAACTGGCGGGGAACTCTAAGCAACATTGTCAATGCTCTGAATGTATCAGTCTGGCACCTTTATATTGCTCAGAAGACAATTGAATATAAAGCAATTGAGTTATAAATATACTCATACATACCATATATTTATGTGTAGTATAAGTTTTTATAAAATTTCACTTTAAAAACCACCAGTCACTAATCTCTCCCCCATCTGTCAAAATGATACCCAAGACACACACTAAAAGACAATAAACTTGCAACATATGTTGCAAAATCAAACATAAAAATTACCAAAAGAATTTTAAAAACAAATCTGTGTCAACAATTTAATGCTATAAATCAAATTATCTCAATTATTTGCACGCTATTAATTTTATTTTATTATTCATTCCATATTGAAATTCTCGAAACAATTTTTCTGAAAGAAAAATATATGAGCAAGTGTATGTGCGTAAGTAAAAAATTTTATCTTTTTTAAGGCGCTTCTGTTAAACATGAATTCTGGTTGGGTTTTTAATATTGCCCCACAACCACAAAACATAAAAATGTGTTGTTCGTTAAAGCGAGTAATATTCTCTACTTTCAAAAATCGAACTAGACCTTTTGTAACCCTCTTAAGCAAACTTGGTAAAAAGAAAAGCAAAAAAATATTAATTTAATTTCTTAAATTTTAGAGTGTAGAGTTAAATTTGTATTCATAAGAATCATTAAATAATTTCCGTTCAAGCGGGTGGAATGTTGTGTTGTTTTAGTTGGGTGGCACTAGAGTTGTTTTCTATAAGAGAGCGTTAGAAAGCTAATGCATGTAATATATTGATTTCATTTTCATAATTTTATAGTCGAAGTCAGTACCATTAGGCATCAATTTCAAATTATTATAAGAAATATGGGAACACGGTGAAAAGATGTTAAAGTCAATTTAAAGGAATAAATTATTCATTACTTCCATAGGATCAATTAAGTTATATTACAACTTCCAGATAATTAATTAAGAACCCATACTGAATATACATATATAAATAATAAGCGAGAACATTTTTTGTACTGTAGATTATGCTCATAGCCAATACGACAAAATTTGTACGATTTTAAAGATATTTATTGACAGGTGTGCACAATCTATATTTTTTGCTAAAATTGGTTTAGTATTTTGGGAGCTATAAGCTTTTAAATTTGCTAGTAATATATGAGCACACAGTACAGCATATATGTATTAGCTTAAGTTGAATATCAAACAAAACATGTACGTGTGATTGTAGAATTTTCCTTTGCAAAGATAATAACAATACAAAATTTTTCTCTGCTTTGAGTGGGTGTGGTTGTAGGAAACACATAAGACTTTTAAGAACAAGTTTTTTTTTTAATTATATAATATCTGCTTCAAGCATTACACTGTACAACACAATAAATATTTACAAGGATCTAACGACTGATTCTGGTAGAGGGAAAGTTTATATCTGCGACTAATTTTAGGGGGTGTTAAAGCAATGTTATTTTTTATGTTGTCGAGTTTTATCGGACCCAAGCGCTTTACAGCTTTTCATTAGATATGGTATCGTGAGTAACTTTTCACTAGCGATGTTGCAGTTGACGATACAAAAAAATATACCCTTGCACGGACATGCAAGACCTTGTTTTTTCTTTGTTCATGATTGTGTAAGGAAAATTTGGTCATGCTCAGGAAATACTGACAAAAATAAATCGGTTAAATAACACTGGTCTGCAAAGAAAATGTCCATTAAATGAAATTTTTTTAAATATAAAGAGTTTATTACGCTAAATTTAAATCCGTTTAACTTTTTTTCTACCACATAAAAACTTTTTTATATGTCATGACTTATATTTCCACAACGTACATTAATATATTTCATAAGGTACATTAGTATATTTCACCTTAACTCGAAAACGGTATGCCTGATTTAGATCAACGAAATGTTCATATATGCTTTACAAAATTATCTACTCGAAAACGGTATGCCTGATTTAGTTCAACGAAATGTTCATATATGCTTTACAAAAGTATCTTCCAACTTTCTTAATTGTTTCTTAAATGCACTACTGGTCGCAAAAAAATTTTTGGTCCTTTAAACAAAAATATGTGAAATACAAACCCCCATATTCATAGAATTTAAAATAAGTTTGAAATGCATTTTATTTAAAATTGTTCATAAAAAATGTTCTTAAAATATATTTCAAATACATTTTATTTATTTATGAATATGGGGGAAAGAATTTAATGCGCTAAATTCAAATCCACTTCTAGCTTTTTTCTATTGCATTTTTTAATGGGCATGACTAATATTTCTTCCGAAATGGGGCGGTCACACTATTATAGCTGAGAACGGCCTGTCAAAATTTAAAAAAAAATTATTTAATCAACGCTTTTGGAGTTACTCAAAATTTAGTATGGAAATAAAGTGATTTTTCATGAAAAATTCTTTTTTATATTTTTTTTTAAAAGCTCATAAGAAATTTAAAACTGCAAATACTTTACCTCTTAACTGTTTTTCATAAAGGCAAGTATGTTACGAACAAATTAAGCCATATATCATGAAAATCGATGGATTATTGTTGGTTTTAGTAGCAATTACGGAAAATACACCCAGACGAATAGGGCCAGATTTTTAATGTTAAATGGTTGTTTTTTCGCTTGAAATTTGTATGGAAAAATTTTGTTTTGAAACGAGTTGAACTTATTTCTCATACAAATTAGAAACGTTTAGAAAATCTGCCTATTATTATGCATTTTCGTTAATAAATTTGGTTTGAAAAAAATTTAGAACGAAAGTACCTTTTAAGTGTCTGTGTGTACATTCACTTCATTATTAATAAAAAAAATGATCTATCCATCGATTTTCATGATATATTCCTTATTTTGTTCGTAAGACAGCTGTACTTAAAAAGAAAAGTTAAAATGTAAAATTTTTGCTCTTTAAAATTTTGGATACGCTTCTCGAAAAAAATTTTTTTTCTTCTAATTTTTCTTCTAATTTTTTATTAGTCTTTGAATAACTCCAAAAGCGTTGCTCTAACCACAAAATATATGATGAATGTTTGAAGATAATTTGGTTATGCATATTTTGGGTTTTTATTGATCCTTTTTAGAGCTATTTGCGTGACCGCCCTATTTCGGGAGCCATAGTAGTCATACTTAATAATAAAATCTGTGTGTTAGAAAAAAACGATTGATTTTTTTGTAGACCAGTGTAATCAAAAAGCAATCATGCAAAAATTCTAATCACACTCATTCACTCACCCTGATCTTTTCCCTTCACGCTATTAAAAAAATTGTTAGTCACGACTAGTCGTGATCGCATGTGATCATGCGTGATCGGGTGTGATCATGCATGATTCATAAAAATCACATTAACGGGGTTCATCTCTAGTTTTAAGATACCAACCAAGAAACCAATGAAACCATGACCTGTCTGTATCTTGTATCATAGCGTTCTCGCTGTTCTCATAATAAATTCTAACAAATCTAACCAAGATCTTAACTAAATGCTTTATCAAACCACTAAAATAATGAAACAACTTAATTTTTAATATGCGCCCATGACATTGTAAGAGAAAAATTAAAAAGAAAATTGTCAACCAATAAGAGAAACTACAATAATATATGTATGCACCCGAATAAAGAAAACATATGAAATATTAATAGAAATACTTCAATAGACAGGGCCAGATGCAAATACAGCCAGTCTGTCGGACGTTGCTACTTTACATACCTTAGCTTTCTTACACTTCATCACATTAGCATTCTACTACTTGTTTTTTTTTTCTTTAATAAACTTTGTTGGGTTTTAATTTCTAAAAATTAAACATTTTGTGGCGTTTAAATATTTAGAAGCTGTTAAGCGTACAAACCTGATTGCTGTTGTATCGGATCCATTCATTTGATATTCATATTAGTTAACTCAGGGTTTTAATTTTAATTGGGCTATGTAGCGGTACTTGGTATCTTTGTTTGTAAAAATTAACGGTACTGGCGCAGCGGTAACAATCAACAAACTGACCAACTGTATCTTTTTTTATATAAATATCTGCATATTTATGTCACATTGTTTTCTCTAAAATAAAACAAAATTTTATACACAAAAAAGACGAATAAGAAAATTTAAATAAAACATCTGAAAACTAAATATAATAGACTGTATCTAAATTAGTTTAAACTAATAAATTTTGGTCGCAAACGTTTCGTTCGCTATACGCAACACCAGTTTATACAGATCAAACCAGTTTCAAATTGTTTTGGTTTAAAGCTTCTCTTTTTGTTTTATTAGAAAAAAAGTCTTAAGCTGGGTATTGCCTTGTTTTTTTAATTGATTTTCAAATCTTTACAGCAGTTCTTTAAAATTTGTTTTTTTTTTTTCTTAAGCTCATTTTAAATTTATTTATTTGTTAAACTTTATGCGTTTTATTTTTCAAAAACCAAAACAAAAAAATATAAATACATAAATATAAACAATTATTTCATTAACACCTCATTTCTTAACATTAACACCAGCCCAAACAGTCAGCTAACCAGAAAACCTACCAGGCAACCACCACTGGCTAATAATGTTGATGTTAATGTTCAGTTTTTGATGAAGATGCTTAAGCAAAGTTGCTCCTCTTCAACCAAGAAGAAAAGAATCATTCAATAAAATGTTTAAAAAGACAAGAAGAAATAAAGGCTTTTTTATCTCATAAAACTTATAAATTATGGCTGACTAATTTAAATTACCAAATTAATTTGCCATAAATACAAACAAAAGAATTTTTTATTTTTATTTTGGTGGCCTTTTAATAAGAATATTCTCTCAGCAACGTATGCTAAATTGTTAGGTTTGTATTTTTTATATGTGGATCAACTGATTGATTGAGTGTCCAAGTTAGTGTTTGCATTTGCATTTGCCATATTGTTGACCTTTCCCAATCCCTTGATCTAATTAAAAAAAAATAACAAAAATCTCGTCAAGTTAGTTTTTGATGTAAAATCCATCAACTATTTTATATGTAATTTTTCCATGTCGCTTAATTTTCAGTCACGCCTGACAATCATGTATTAGAGCCGCTTTTTAACTTTTATTTTAGTTTCGCTTTTTTTTTTTGTCAATGGACGGACATTGCGGATGGCTGGACATTTGTCTTTCTTGCCTTCACAATTTTGTGAAACGTTCTGTTTTGTGATTTGTAGATTTATTTAATAGAGTTAGTCTGAATGATGAACAGAGGCAATTTATGTATAAAAATCTATTAAATCACTGAAAGAAATTTCCTAAGAGGTCCAATAAAAGTTTACTTTCCTTTAATAATGTATTTTTTCCATTTATTTACTACACTGTACAACAAAATCAAATTTTTCAAAATACCCAGGTTCTAATTACTGATTTTTTATATATAGGATAGGGGCGTCTGGACTGGCAGGCTAGCATCGCTACCACTCAGCCACAGGGGCACCCTTTTAAACAATATTTAATCAATATTGTTAACAAGAAGTCAAAGAATCGTACAAACGTTAGTGCAAACAACTTAAAATTTTGACAATATAACAACTGTTGCTATTATTAAAAGTTACGGAATCTCACTATAGATTTCCAAATATTAATATTTACTAATATATACACAACTAAACTTCTTGGATTTATTCTCTTCTTCCTACTGATCAAAAAATAATGAATGAAGTATTTAACAGCATTTATTCGCCATCGTTTTCAGCAGTTTCAGTTGTTGTAGTAGGCGAAGAGAATATTCTCATAAAATTCCTTGAATTCGTCGGCAATGTATTGTGTTATTTTTCGAATGCCATTAATTTTTTTTTACTTATTGGTATTCAAAATGTCTGTAATTCTATATCTTAAATATGTTTTTCTTATTTGATGACTTCCAAGTTTTTTAAAAATATTTTTGCCATGATTTTTTTTTAAATCAGCAATATCTTCTAAAGTAACAGATGTGACGGAAAAACGAAAATTTGTTGCAATTAAAATTTTACTTTTTTGAACTTAATTGTGCCAGACTTAATTTTTTAGTCATTATCAGTTGGAAGAAGGGAATAAAAGACCGGATTTATTCCCTTCTTCCAACTGACTATTTTTTAGTCGCATAGAACTCTATTCTATATAATTGAAGTAAACAAAAATGTGTATAGCTCAATTTTGAAAAAAATTACGTTTATTCCCTTCTTCCAACTGATGGGTCAATTGGTCTTATATAAAAGAGTATAGCGTCCGCAGTGTTACAAAGAGCTGTCTAATTTTTATAGAATTTATAGCCTACATCCTTGGCTATAGCATATATAGACATTTTTGTAGATCACACTTAGTTTTTTTCGAAAACTAGAGAATTTTATTTGTAAAATTGGTCTTATACAACAACATATAGCGCCCACTGTATTAAAACAGGTATCTAATTTTGTAAGGATTTTAAAGCCTACAACCTGCCTATAATTTTTTTGTGGATAAGACTATTAATTTGTAATAATGAGATTTCCGACGACTAAAGAATTTCATCGGTAAAATTGGTCTTATATAACAAAATATAGCGCACACAATGTTAACAATAGCTGTCCAATTTTAACGGAATTTATAGGCTACCTTGCCTATAACTCATCTATACATTTTTGTAGATCATACTATTAGCTTGGAAGATATGAGTTTTCCGAAGACTTAAGAATTTTATTGGTAAAATTTGTCCTATACAACAACATATAGGACACACTGTGTTAGAAATAGCTACTTAATT
The DNA here is from genome assembly GCA_956483635.1 of Panzeria rudis. Lineage (NCBI taxonomy): Eukaryota > Metazoa > Arthropoda > Insecta > Diptera > Tachinidae > Panzeria > Panzeria rudis. Next base: position 4,860,447 of record OY101449.1, read on the forward strand.
TTTTACAGACCTTAAAGCCTGCGTCCATACATTTTTTGTGATTCAGATTATTAATTTGGAAGATATAAGATGTTCGATGACTAAAAATTTTTATCGATAAAATTGCTCTCATGTAAAAACACATAGCTCCCACTGTGCAAAAATAGCTGCCAAGCACACCTTGTAGCGTACCTCCTTTCCTATAATTCATCCATAGAGACTATGTGGATCAGACTGATAGTTTAGAAGATATGATTTGCCGCCGCTAGATTGGTGTTTTTTTTTCCAGTGTGCGCCGTCGTTTAGCACGTAAAAGACGACGACATAGAATACGAAACGACACTATAAGAGCGAACCTATCAACAGAACCGTTATATAATAAAACCGAGTGCCAAAAGCTAAGATGGTTTGGGCATGTTGCCAGAATACGAGAGAACCACCTGATTGAAATAGAGAAGTCCTTGCTAAAACCCCTACACTGCAAGGTAGAAAAAGGTCCGAAATATTAAGCAACAGTTTTGATATTTATATACTCAGGGAAAAACAATAATATATTTGCCGTTTATTTCGTGGGGTATATTGATTGAAACAACATTGTTTCAAAGTGGGATCATATTATTTCAATATTTTTATTTCATTAATGTCTATATTAAGTTAAAATTTATATTGCAAAAAATTAAATTAATAATAAACATTTTAAATTCTATATGGCAAAATTTTAAATTAATATAGAAATTAAAGGATTCAATATTAATTAAATTCCGAAAAATATTATATCTCTATTATTTCTATACCAAAATAACGCAACTTGAAATTATTATGGTTCAAAATTGAAATAGAAATTTTCATCATGACTAGACTTTCGTTAATGTTTCTTATTGAATCAATATGATTTTTATTAATTTTAAATTATTTTTTCTCTAGGTGTTTGTTCGGGTAGTCAGGTTCGACATATAACAGTATTGGTTTAGATAGTTTCCGGTATGAGAATGGTTTGTGATAAGTTATTATTTTTCACAAGATCGTATAATTAGATCAGATTTCAGAAACGGATAAAGGTTAATTGCTTTACTACGGCCCAAAAACAATAGAATTTGTACCAAAGTTTATGTTCTAATAAAGATTATACTTAAACTCGTGTTGAAACTAAACTACATAATATTAAAAATAGTTTTTTTTAACAACCTCATACATATTTATTTTTGCAACCCTTGAATATTAAATTACAACTTTAAAAACAAAAACGAGCAAAAAAGTAAATGATCAAATTTCTCTAGTGTTTTATTTTAAAACTAAACCTTTAATGGCTGGTTTATTGGTAACCTCAAAGTACCATACTCAAACACAGACTTAAACTTACACACACACACACATGCAAACTCACACATTTACACTGAAATAATTAAATTTCTAGTAATTGCGAGTATTTGGCTTAAGATTTATTTTGATATTCTGACAAGCAACCAAACAACCAAAAAAAAAAAAACGAACGACCACCCCATTTAATGCATTTAATAAAACTCTCGATCCATTTAAAAATGTGAAACAGCAGCAGAAACAAAAACAGCAGTGAAAGTAGTAGGAAAAATAATGAAAATCACAATTAAAACTCATAACAATTTGATTGACTGACATGTCGTTGACTCGATGTCAATTAATCTAAACTACATGCGCAATACATAATCAACATCCGTAAATTTTTCGCATAAAAATCTCTAACACACAAACGCACACATACACATGTACGGAAATGTTGTAAAATTGTCGTTCGCTTGTTGGGTTTTAACAGCCGGCTGTTTGAAGAACGTATGACGGAGTTAGCGACAGGACGGGTGGACCGATTTATTTCAAGCTAGTGAGTATTAGAGTTGTTGGGTTGGTTGTATTATAATTATTATTGCCTTATATTTGTATTTAAATTTATATGTTTTGAAGGTATGAGATCAATGAAACTGGATTACATATACATATTGAAAAATTCATCTTCGGACTAGTTTCGCTCTGTCATCACAATTGTGACAAAAACTGACAACAATCTAGTGACACTGTACAACACAAAAATAATTTATGTACATGGTTCTAACGACTTATTCTGGTAGAGGGAACCAAATATGTATTGGCGTTTTCAAAGTTCTCATCTGGGATTCATTTTAGGGGAAGTTAAATTTTGCAAATAGTTATAGTGACTCGGCATTGGAAATCTTGTAAGCCTTACGTTTAAGGTATAAGATGTGCTCAGCACTTTTATGTAAAACATCACGATGAACATTTTTGTAAAACATTTTAACCCTTTTACTCTACCTACCCTTTAGCATTGATGTAGCAGCCTCAAATGTTCTACAAAAATGTTCCTCATGATGTTTTGTTTGAAAATGCTAAGCACATATTTTATCTTAAACGTAAGGCTTACAAGATTTCCTATGCCGAGTACCTACCAATTGTGAAGAAGTACGAAATTAACCCTTGAAAGCATTTTAAGTTTCATATGATTTCTGGCATTCAAATTGAGTCTGGAAGTTGGGTGTCTTTGCAGACTTATAATAGAATTTTTTGGCAAATATATTTGTAGAACATGTTAGCTAGTTATATTGCCGCTGAAGGGGAGTTTTTCCCTCTTTCTAAGAAAGGAACAAAAAGGCCCATAAAAATGTTATGGTGCTTTAAATAAAAGCGCTAAAAGTTGATTTACACTATCTCACAAGCCGTTCGACTTCTGCAAAAAAAAAATGCATCCCTGATCAAATGATTTTTTGGAAATTTTTGAAAAAGCAATAACAACACATTATATCAGGGTTGCATTTTGTGCAGACGTGGAATTGTCTAAATACATCTTAAGCACGTAAGGGTTACAAGATTACCTATGCCGAGTACAAAATAACCCTTAAGCACATTTTAGGTTTTGAACGATTTCCGAAGTTGAAGTTGAGTATGGATCTTTGATGGTTTTGCAGATGTATAGTAGAATTGCGTAACAAATATTTTTGTAGAGCATTTTAGTCCGCTACATCACCGTCAAAGTGTCGCTTGTTATCACTTTTTTTAAGAAAGGTACAAAAGACCCATACTTCAGAGAGATAGAATACACTCAAAGAAAGCTCTTGGGCAGTACAATAATAAACTGGAGTCTGTATGTCCAGTTGTTTCTCATGGTAGCCGTTATAGGGTGTGGAGTCTAACAGAGACATAGAAAATTTGCAATTTAAAATAATAGATCCGGAGACTTGTGCTCCACATTCATGGAAAGCTCCTGGGCAATACAATAATAAACTGGAGTCGGTATGTCCAATTGTTGCTCAGGGAAGGTCAGTGGGATTTGATAGAGACATAGAAAATGGGAAGTTTTAAATCAATCTGATAAAAGGGTTCTTCTGTCGATATATTGTTTCTACAAAAATGTTACTCTAGTTATTTCACAGAAAAATGCTAAACACATCTTAGACCTTGAACGTAAGGCTTAAAAGATTTCTTATGCCAAGTGCTAATTGTGAACAAGTATGACATTAACCCTTAAACACTTTTTAAGTTCTTAATGATTTCTGGCGTTCAAATTGAGGCTGGAACTTGGGTGGCTTTGAATATTTATAATAGAATTTTATGAGATATAGTTTTGTAGAATATTATACCGCGCTATATCACCACAGAAGGGGAGATGTTTGCCAATTGTTTAAGAAAGTCCCAAAAAGACCCATTCACCGAAGAGTTAGAGGGTTAAAATATATCACAAAAATGTTGCTCGTGGAGTTTTATTTAAAAGTGCTAAACATATTTAATACCTTAAACTTAAGTTTTATAAGATTTCCTATGCCGGCTCACTATTACTATATGCAAAAAGAGGGGAAATTTAACTCCCCCTAAAATGAATCCCAGACACACGTATTTTTTTTTGTCCCTTTGTCAGGATCAATCGTTAGAATAATGTAATTATTATTTTGGGTCGCACAGTGTAATTTATCTCAGTCCTTCTAATTACGTCTAAGAGCATGTAGGTTTAATAAACTCAAAGTGGATTTTAATTTTATTTTATTTTTGTTGCTGTGATCAAGCTGATGCCGATGTTTCAAACTCTCTAAAGGGGTGGCAAAAAATAATCGTGTATGTTGTTTTGATTGTTGCTGGACTCTGCTGCTTTTACCACTGATTCGACAACATTAACAGCAGGGGTGGATTTATTTTACGTGTGCCTCCAGAACTAAACAGCACAAATTCGTAGTAAAGCTTTTTACAGGCAGGATATATTCACAAATAAGAAATAGAATGTATGTTCAGATGCTTACAAGCAGTTTAAGCAAAACCAAGGTGGGCGATTTATATATAAACGTCAAGCAGAATACCAAATACTCGAGTTACGCCACAAACTTACACAACATTGTGGCAGCTGTACATGGCACTAATGCGAATTATTCAACATGTTACTCAAAAGCATACAGCTAAATACAGCGAAACAAGAGCACGTCAAGGCATATTTTAAGGTCTCTGTGTGTACATGTTACGGATTTCCGTGCATAAAATACAATAAAAAACAATAAAAAAAGGGATTTTCTTACGCCTCAATAGAGTGAGAATTTTATGGGATTAATAGTAGAAGAAGGATGGTTCAATTGATTGTTCCCACGCCCGTTTGCTGCAACTGACTGGCTGACTGACTGACTACCAACAAATACTTTTACGCCCGAGCAATTACATAATTAAATGATGATGTGCTTGATGGGTTAACCATATTACGGTAAATACTTTTTTGTTAAAGCCCAAGTTATTTAACACATTCAATCTGGATCGCTGCTGATTAACTCTCTTACCGCCACAAGCGGTTTCTCACATGGCTCCTTTCTTTTGAAATTGAGTGTCAATTTTGCCACTTGAAAGTAAAAGTTAAACGATCTTTTGGCCAAAGTCACGCAATTGCCAATAAATGCGTTTCACATTTGCACAGCTTAATATTATTGCTGGTATCACAGCTTAAAGAGCGAGGAGGATATTTTAAGTTTGTTAAAAAAAAGGTTTTTAAGCAAATTAAAAGAAAGCCGGGACCAGTGTTGCCAGAAAAGTTTTGCCTCATGTCCCCAATTTAAACAATGATGTCCCCAAAAATCCCCATTTCAAAAGTCAAAATCCCCAATTTTGTCCCCAAAACATGTTTTTATAATAAGCACCATCATTTAATTAAAGCAATTTTTTAATCCTTTGCGTATTTTATTACGTCGAAATAATATCATTATTTTGATTTAGCCATATAAGATCCTACGTACATAGATTTTTACATATGTTTTGTTCTTTTAATAAAAATGCCTGATTCTTATGTATTTTCAGCTGTTGATTACGATGGCATCATTAGTTTTTCCCTAGCAGCTATATTTTTAAAGATAAAGTGACTTTTCATATTTGTATAATTAATCGCTTAATATTTCACGAATGGTCCTCAAAACCTTAAAATATATTCTGGATTATGAATCCACACAAAAATCTCTTTCATTTGAGTAGAGTCACATTGGTGGTATATCAGGATATCTTTCTGTTTTAGCAAGCATGTTAAAAATCGTGCGTTACTTGTTAAGTCCTTAATTTGTTCTATTTGCAAATTTTTTGAAATCAATCTATTTTTATCCGCTGATTACGAAAATAACATTCGTTTTTTTCTATCACTTCTTGTTTTAGAGATATTGTGAATTATAACGCCATCTTCCTCTGTTAGTTAGATAGCCAGCCTGCTCTTTGCAGCATGGCGAGCCACCCAGCACAATGTCAGTTTATTATGAGCCTCAAGCTCATTAAGATATTGATGGTCATACGTTGACAACATCTAACTGATTTTTATAACTTGTCAGTTGAAGAAATCACATTATAATTGAAGCAATGAGAAGCAAAGTGGTATAAGTGTAAAAACTAAAAAAATATAGTTAGATGCAGGAATCAACACTTTATAATAATATCTATTAATAAAAAAAACTTCAGAACTCTTTGATAACCTTAAAAAATGTATGTATAACAAAGTAAAAAAAGTAAAATGCATAAGAACAAACAAATCTGTAGCTTAATTATTCAGAATTTTCTTTTTGCACTTGTATCCCTCTGCTTCTCAGCTCCGCAATCGGACTAAAAGCGTTACTAACCGGAAATAAAAAAAGAACATTTTTGAGTATATACTATTTTCGGTTGATTTCTTCTGAAGATGTATTACTGTTTCCGTGTTTCCTTCTATATCCCTACCATTTCCAACTATTGAATATGCAAATCGGTATTTTTCAGAAGAGCGCATAGACCCATTAATTGTGAACATAAAATCAGCGCCTTCCTAAATATGCAAGTTTTAAACTATTTTATATTGACTTTTCAATCCTCCATGGGAAATTCAGTATTTTTCAGCGGGGCGTGTCGTACAAATTGGAGGACCACGCTCACGACTCTAAAAAGCGAATTTGTTACACTCGAATCTTTTAAGCATTTCTTTGCTAGTACAGCTAAATATAGTAAACAAATTTCTTTAAACTCTGTAAGGTCTGAAAGTAGCACCAGTTCTCATTTCTCTGAACATCCTATGCCAACATCAACTTCGGCCTCAATTTATTCAATTTATAGCGTGATGCATTCAAACAAATGAAATTCATCAAGTTATACACTATTTTAAAATAATTTAAATACCTACTACAAATAGAAAAAATTATTGTGCTTATAATTAGAAATCCCCAAATCCCTCCCCACGAAAATTTGTCCCCAAATAAAAGTTAAAATCCCCAATTTGGGGACAAATCCCCTCATCTGGCTACACTGGCCGGGACACATATTTGTTATTCAGAGCTATTATTTTAAGGGGTTGCATATTTGCCTTGCCTGACAGCCCTCGTTTAAATGATCAAAATGTTGTTTGGCCTTAATGGCTCACAATTAGCAATGCTTATTACTGTGTTAAAATTTTCAACATTTTCTTTAAGATCTCTTAAACGTTTTATTCGCCTGCGTCTGTTAGTTGGCATGTCGTGGGAGTATTTTTTAGCTTCTGTTGCTGGCTACTGTTAAAGATGAGTTGAGACAGGGGCCTAAAGGTACAACAGCTAGCAACAACAAAAACAATATTGCAATGCAAGCAACGACAAATAAATCTTAACAAGCCAAAGTTCTTACAGTCTTGGCAGTTTTTCTTATTTTATTTTTTCAGACGATAAATGATTATTTTTTTCTGGTTTTTGTTTCAAACTTGTTGTTACAACTCCTTAACAGGGTGTCATTAAGCGTACAATATGCCGAGAAAACAAGTCAAACTGAATTTGAAAGCAAAAACAATTTAAAAGAAATCATGTTGTAAATACGAATATTTCTGTTTCTCATTGTTAGATCGTGACTTGGCGCTTGCCAGTGGTGTTAAACACTACGCCATGTCAAACAAAGCTGTTCCTTATAAGCAATTTTAAGCCTGCATTTTGCTTTTAACTTCTGTAAAGCTCCTGCAAATGATCAAATTTCATTTGTCTGATCAGCACGAGTTTTTACAAGAAAGCATAGCAAAAAAAAAATATTTAAATATTTATGATTTAAAAATTTTAGAGGGACAAAGACATATGGTACACCTTCACTTACTTGCTGTTTAACTTTTCTCTTAAACTTCTTTTTTAACTTGTTTTTAACTTTTATACATTAAATAGTACACCATGTCAAAATTATTAAGAAACTCATAATTTAAGAGATTATCATTAAAACCGGTGGGAGGACAATATACAACGAGTATGTGTGTGAAATATTTGTATTTAAGAAAAATTTAAGAAAAAAAAAGGGAATAAATAAAAAGTTCTTGACTCGAAAGAAGACTCCAGGGGTAAATTCATTTATGCTTGCACGCACTCTATTACCCAGACGACTGACTGTTAGTTGGTAGATTAAGTTAAAATACTTTACTGTGGGCTCGTGGAACAATATGTTTCCATTTTTGAGGTTCAGGTCATGAAAGAAATAAAAGCGAAACTGTTTTTTGTTCGTTTCGTCATTATTTAAGGATTAGTCGTTTACAAGACAATGCTGGGAAATTATATTGTTGACAATCAATGATGAATGAGGCTTCGTTCAGACTTAGTGCCCACTTTGAGCAGCAGTAAAGTGGCTTGTGGCATAAATAACTTTAACATTAACAGATTGTTTTCAAAAATGTTAATTTTTTTCAATATTTAAACTAAATTGGTGGTCCGAATTCTTCTACAAAGAAATGCGCATAGGAATTAGCTAATACCTCTCAGTAATCAATGTCAACCTGTTTCTATAAACAATTAATATTCTACTAATAAGTAAAATATTAATTTGGAAAATATATATTAATTTAAAAACATAAATTTTAGCAATTCCAAAAAAAGTCACTAATTAAAAACTAAAGATTTATGCATTTCATAGGTGCTTTACCAAATCGTCAAGAGACTTTAACCATCCTTTTGAAAAGTTTCAAACCTGTCATCTTATGCACAGACTTTCAAAAACCATTTGAGAATTTACAAATAATTTATTTTTTAAAATCACTAGGGAAGAAAATAAGCGTAGTAGGTTTGGAAACTTATATAAAAACCCAACAAACAATTTATAAAGATATGTCCAGTAGTTAAAATTCAATATGGCTGGCGGCCAACAAAAACCAAAAAAAAAAAATAAAAAGTCGGCGAACTATTTGAAAATGGGTATCATTGAACAGGTATTTGAAAATAATCTTTAGGTTTCTGTTATCATTTTTCATTTCGAATGACCATTTGGAATCTTTAATAGTTTAAAGTTATTTAACTACTAAAAACCATAATTGCGTAAAAAGATAATTTTAAACAAAGAATCTAAAACCAAACTGTGTACGAAACCTAAAAAAAAAAGCTAAATTTAAGAAATCAAAAAACCCGGCTGCATAAAAAAACTAAAAGAAAAAAAGTCCAGTGGGCGGAACTTAGCGACTTTTTACAGTCAGGAAGCATTAAAAATTGAATCTTCAAATCTTCTCAATAATGGTTCCCGGATGCAAAAGTCGCTATTTTCCGCGCACTCAACTTATTTTTTTTTCTTTTAGTTTTTTTACACTCTTGGGTTTGCTGATATTTTAAATTTAACCTTTTATTCATATTTGTCAAATTTTAATTATCGATATTTAAGCGAAAGAGTCTTAAAACTTGAAAAGTTTGATAAATTTTCTTTACTTATTTTTTACTTTGATATTTTTTGTTAAATAATTTATTTTTTAATGAAAACAGTACGCACTTCTGGAAAAGTGTTGAGGGCTGCAAAAAATTATGCCGAGGGAGAGATATTTGCATGAAATGAAATTTGCAATGTCATATGCTTGTATAAAATTTTTTAAATAATAAACGATAATTATTGCTTTGAAAAATGATTTTCCGTCATCCCACGTCAAATTTGGTTGATAAACAGACCGGTTTCGGCTATAGGCCATCTTCAGTGTTCTATTGAATAATTATTACAACAACATTGAAAATCCATCGTAAGCGAACATGTTATAATTTGTAGTTTGTATTCATTGTACGAATACGAAGTTCGCACACTATATAAGTTATTGTTGTTAATACCTTTTTATGCAGGAATATGAACGAGTATTGGTTGATATGCTCGTATGTATATAATTTGAACACAGCGCTCTTAACACAAAAATGTATGAATTTAAATACAAAGCTAGAAATATGTAAGACGTTGTCCACCTCTAACCAAAACTCAAACAAGAAGTTTACTGGGACAGTAAAAAATATTTACCAAAAATAGATTTTATTTCAAACAAACGTTAGCTTGAACATTTTTTTGGTAATGAATTTTCTTGTGTACATTTCAATAAATTTTTTAAGTTACTACAGTAATGAGAACAGAGATTTCATAAATGTTTACTTGTTTTTTTCCTTTACTTGCATCCCTGCTTACCCTCTAAATATATCTATCTTCAAATAAACAAAAGTATTTAACACTTACTTTAAGTAGGCGGCCAAATTGCGTCTTAGCAAATATTCATACATTTGCATTGCTCTGGAAACTTCAACCCCGCATAAAAGAATTTTCCATAAAATTTCTTTTTTTAAACTTACGTACGTGTAGATGTAGATAGTAAACAAAATTGATTGTAATTGTGATAAAAGTCATGATAATGTTTTACAACTTAGTTACGCATCCTTATGATGCCGTTCCGAATATCCCGTTTTACAAATAAAACCGCTCACACGTACAACATGGAAATTTAAAACTAACAAACGCAACGAATCGCTAAAAGATAGATTGAAAAAAAGCATTATACGAAAGTTTAGATTTAGATCCCTTTGCCAGCCAGCCCGTCATTCAGTCAGCCAGCCAGCCCAGCGAAACTAGTGAAAACAGCTTTACAAATCAACGATGAAAATTCGTCACAACGACGTTACGCTTCATAATCGATTTGTCAATATTCATTGCCAAGCACTGAATAAAACAATCAGAGAGGGAGATGGAGAGAGTACAAGGGAGATTGAATAAATATTTAGGATGATCATCGAGTCTAAGAGGTCTCCCTGATAAAAATATTATAGTTTTTTTTTTTTCATAAATTTAAATGTGTAAACAGCTATTTTGACATGTTTTGGTTGAAAAGTTAGTTTTGATGGGTGGTGCAGTTTGATTTCATATAATATTTTGTGTATAAGGGGAGAGTAAAAAGTTAAAAATAAAATTCATTTGAATTTTTGTCAGCATCTGCTTGTATTCTCAGGCTAAAGAGCACTTTAAATTTGCTTAAACTTTTTGTGGTTTTAAGCATATTGTTTTTGCGGTTTTTTGTTTCGATTACAATTATGGTTATTTATAAGCGTTATATGTTTAAAGTTTCGCAATATTACATTTTACGTACATTTGTTTATTACAAGGATTACAGGGATTTTAAAGGAATTAACAATCCCTTTTGTTGCTTATAGCAATCAATTTATGTTGGGTTTTAAAGAAATAATTTCATTAATATGTCTGGAGAGCTAATTATCATGTGCATTGAAAACTAATGAATAAATATTAAAAATAAATAAATAAAAAATTCGTTTGCACATAAAGCTAATAATAATTTAATCAAAACTGCAAATATTGTTGTAAGAAAATATAAAACGAAAAATGTTGGAGACGACATCCTGCCAAAACTTGTTATTTAAAAGCAATGTAAATATTGTAATTTTGCAATGCATCCTAAAATTTTCAATTTTTTATCGGTAAACTAGAAAAAGAAACTAATTTTGTGTATTGAACGTTACCCTTCCTTTTCAAGTGCTCTTCGTTTCCGTTGACAAACCTTATCCTTCTTTCTCTCAGAAATTAGTGTACATAGATTGACTTGTTTTTAATCTGTTTTACATCTATAAATATACCTAAAAATTTAATTGACCTGGACCATTTTCATCCTATATAATCACCTTTCTCTTCCTTTAGCCGGAAATACATTGTTGTTCTCGCGGATTTCAGTTTTTCTCTATAACGTTTCTGATATTCCGCTAGTGTTAGCTTCCTTAGTCAAAATTAAATCATATTTTAAGAATTCTATCAAAATAACGTTCAATACATTTTGAAATGAATCATATATATTCCAAAAACACACTACAAAATTAACTGACAACATATGATATGTATACCATATTCATATTTCATAACATATGTTAAATTATTTTGTAAAACAGTGGGTAATGTTCAATGAATTTCCTTAAAACCTTTTCCATTATCTGGACATTTAATAAAATGTGGACATATTTATTAATTAGAATCGCAGACAAGCATACGCTTCTCTTATATATTTGTTTAAATAAAAATTATTTAACGAATGTATCTTTTCACTTAATTCCTAATGAACTAAACATTTATCCATCGATTGTCATCATATGTGGCTTATTTCGTTCATAAGACGTCTGTATTTATGAACAATATATTAAAGGTAAAGTTTTTGTAGTTTTAAATTTCTTAGAAACTTTTAGAAAAATATGTAAAGTTTGCATGAAAAAGCTATTTCTTCGATACTCCCAATGCGTTGACCAAATCAAACAACTTTTGAAGGTAATTTTATCGTGCATTTTTTCCTTTTGCGCTTTGTTGATCGAAATCGGGCATACCATTATCGATTTAAGGTGAAGCATACTGATGTACCAACTGGAAATATTAGTTAGAGAATTTTAAGAAAGAGACGGAAGAGAATGTTTTACAAACATTTTTCTCGTCATGTTTTTCATAATACTCAAGGCATGTGAGAAAATTTAAACTCTGAGATAACAAACAAGAATGCCAAAAATATTAGTTCCCATTTCTCTTTTACTTCCACACAAATATTTAATATCTAATTGTTCAAAATACAACTTGCTGCTATTTTTTAATCCATAACTGTATAACAAATGATATTTAAATATTTTCGACTAATCCATGATTATTCCAAATAGCTTGCATTTGAAAAATAAAAATAAAAAAATTAAATAAAATACACATACAATCAGTCTTCACATATCGGTACAATGATAAATGGCCACACAAATTTCAGAATTTCTCTCAATCACCAGACAGTAGTGAACATAAATAAATTCAAGTTAAAACTTAATCTCGATTTCACAGATGTTGAAACCAGATTAGTTTTCCAAAACAAATTAAAAGCTGTTGTAGCGTCACCGTACATTTCATTCGTTCTTACGAATAATTTAATGAAGTGGCTGGCGATCGATTCATTTTAATAAATTAAATGTTTTTAAACAAATTTAACAGTAAATGCTCTACACACCTTTTTTTCCTTATTTTTATTTTCAAATGAGTTCTTATTGTTGTTGTTTTTTGTTTAAATGTAGACGAGCTTTAAGTATTTTTAGTTAAAATTTATAAAAAATGTATCTCATGATTTCGAGTGCTGTGGATTTGGATACACACACAGGTGTTTGACCTTGAACGTATTTTTTACGTTCTGTTGTTGTTGTTGTTTTTGTTGTATTTCATTGTTTTTATTTAGTTTTTAACCAAAAACAAAACTTAAATTTGAATAAATTCAGTTTTTCTTTCATTATATTGATTGAAATTCAAACCGCACACTTGATTTCTACGTCATTTGTGTTGTGGCTGATATTAAAAATTTACAGACAGACATACATACAACTCATATGTGCCAGTTAGCTAGAGAATTTTGGCTTACAAAAATAATATATGGCTTTAAATGTCCAAAATAAAAAAAGTTTGTGTACAATAATGTATACTAAATTATATAATGAACGGTGGGTACGTCGAATAAAAAGAAAAATATTTTAACAGCCACTCCCTAAAATCAAGCAGCCAGCCATCCAGACCTCTTAATTATGAACGAGTGCAAGTGTGTAATTAGAAAATAAATTCATTCATTGATTCGTCCGGCTAAAAACTTGCATAATTTAAAATATACATTCTTTTTCGTTTCGTTTTTTTTCAACTTCCTCTTCGTATCATTTACATTTTTTGTACATGAAAAGTAGTTAATGTAATTCATCAGCATGAAAATATTCCAAAAAAAAACTTAAGTTATTTTAATGGCTCTCTATAATCGACTTATCAATTTTATCTTGAATTTTTTTAAGCTTTAGGAATAAAGATTTTTTAGAAATGTTAGTTTTGCATGAAGAGAAATTCTTTTAAAATACAAATAATGAAAATTTCCCAAACAAAGTTCTAACGATTTATTCTGGTAGAGGGCTCCAAAAAATATAAACATGTATCGGCGTTTTGAAAGTTTACATCTGGGACTCATTCACGTATTTAACTTATTTTGTGTTAGTTCCAATCACCCCAGGGTTCTTAGTTTGAGTTTGACTTACTACAATTATTTCAAATCTCATCTAAATTATAAAAAATCAAATCGCTTCAAATATTGTATGAGTAAATCAATTTAAATTGAACTTACATACCCACACATCCATAAAAATTCATATAAACACAAGCATTCAATAAATATCTCTTCTTACTTATAAACCAAAAAAAATTTTTTTTTTGTTAAAATAATCGATTTTGACTGAAATAAGGATAACGAAAAACCGAATCAGTCTTTTGATTTCGAACTCAATTCTGAGAAAAAACCGGAAAAATTGTACAAATCAAATAACAACAATAACAACAAAAGAAAATTTAAATTTAAAATGAAAAACAAAAATGAGAAAAGTGTATGGCTAAGATATTTGGCTGATTCTCATTTCAGATGCATTTTTCGTGTCCGTTGAAAGTATAGTAAAATATTTCATAAAATAAACGCAAAAATTTTTAAATGAAAACTGCTTTAGCACGATTTAACAGATTATAAATAAAGGTACATAAGTTTTTTTTTGTGTAAAACTGTCCGATATGTGGTGCTAAAAACGAATAATGAAAAATACTGTTTTTACTCTCTTCAAACAAAATGGCGTGTCCGTAATCCATAAACATGATTAAATTTATAACGGTTATAGAATATTTGCATTTGCTTCTCTTATTTTCACATAAAATTTTTGAAAAATATTACAAATTATAATTTTTTTAGTTTTTGTTGTCCGCAGTATTGTGTATTGAGCGTTGCGCTATTTTAGTACGCTTCATTACTCAGCTTAATTTTTAAACTTGCATTAACAACTTAAACTAAAATAAGAGCGTAGGTTTGTACTTCTAATTTAAAAGTTTTGTAAAATTTGTTAAATAGTATTATATTTCAAAACGTTTCATCAATCAATCATAGTTTGTACCAAAAAAATTTATTGAGTGCTATCCACATTATTTTTTTAATTTAATTGAAATTTTTAATGAATACCTAGAGTTTTTGCTAAAATACAACGCAGATTATACATCTGAATTATATTAAATTCAAAATATAGTATGTGTTCTGAAGAAAATATTGAATTCGTATAAAAATGTCTTGAGCGTTACGTCAACAATATTCTTAAATAGAATTTATCTATAAGTTTTATGACGGGAAAAAAGTTAACAGCAGTGGAAGACTAGAAACGATATATGTATAGAGAACATTATCCATTTAGACATTTTTGATTTGCTTTGAAAACGTTTTGCTTCTACCGCACTCTGGGTTGTTATATTTTCGAAGAATGTATTGGTAGGTCCTATTTTGCTACGAATAATTATTTGAAATTGACATAACTTTTAACATTACTAGTCCGTTTTATTAAGATTAGTCTTATTTGAAAGAAGATCTATCCAACTTTTTGCTAATGTATAAATTTTTGTAAGTAATTACTTTAAAAGGTACAAATTTTTTATTTTTCCATGTGAACCCAAGTCAAAATTGAAAAAGTTATCATAGCTTTTAATCTCGTCCTGCTATTATTATATTTTTTTGTTTTTAGAGAGTAGATGTATAGTGCTTTCAAATCATATACTAATTTTTCGTGGTGTATATCTTTCGCAAAAATCATTCCCAGAAAAACCGCAAAATTAAATGTAACGCTCAATACACAAAAATGTTAAAAAATTAAAAAATATATTATTATATATCAGGATCCATTGAATGAGGCGAAATCTATGATATGATTAAATGTAACGCTCAATACACAAAAATGTTAAAAAATTAAAAAATATATTATTATATTTCAGGATCCATTGAATGAGGCGAAATCTATCATTTGAATCCTACCTTCTCATATTTATATTAGTTACATTGGTAAAAAAGAAAAAAAAAACACAAATGTACGTTTAGAATGAGAATCACCCATATATGTATATACATACTTATGTACTTAGTAGTGTGTGTGTATGAGTGTGGGTGTTTATGTGTGTGTGTGTATTGGAAAAGGGTCATCAGGATGATACTTTCTAATCTGTAAGTTGGGTGATAAATTCTTTATTATTATTTTATATATTATATATATGTTGTTGTTGTTGTTTAAAATATTTTTGCTACCACCTTGTCTCCCTTTTCATGTTGAATTGAAATAAAGGTGGTAAATTATGAACAACAACAAAGATTCTTTTTAAAAAATAAACTACCTGTGTGTGTTGTGTTTTGTGGAATTTTTAGATACTTTCAACTGGCAAACAATAATAACAACAACAAAGTGCTTTGGCAAAAACTACAAAATAATAACAGATTTATTTCTTGCAGCAACTGTGTTCCATGTTACTCGTACATTCTGGCTGAGTTTAAGATTTATTATTTTGGCCAATTTTTTTTTCTTTCTATCTATTATAGTTTCCCTTTTTCTATTTTGCTTTTAGTTGGTAAATGATAAAATGATTTTTAGCAAAAAAAAAATAAAAATTCTCATACACAAGAACAAACACTCCTCCAACAACAGCTGTACATTTTACTCAAACAATTTAGGTTGTAAATGTTGTTTTGAAAATTTGTTAAAAAAAAATAAAACTACAAGAAAAACTCTAAAAATAGTTAAAACTTGTTGGCCTTTTAGCATTTAATGGGCAAAGTAAATTGTAAACTCTAAAAATGTCTTGCCTCTCTATGTCTCTTTCTCAATTTTTCGCCTGCAGTTTTAAACAACAACAATTTATGCGAATATATTGATACTTCAGTTGAAATTAGCCTGATCAAAGCTTATTTATTAGGAAATCGATAACAGATATGTATATTACACTGTGTACCAGAAACAATAATTAAATGTTTCTAACGACTGATTCTGATAGAGGGCACCAGAAAAATATATATGTACGTGTTAGAGGGCTATATCGCCGGTGGAGCGGAGTTTTTTGTCCCTTTTTAAGAAAGGAACAAAAAGACCAATATGTCGAAGAATTAAAATGTTCCACAAAAATGTTCCTCCCGGTGTTTTTCATAGAAGAGCTCAACACATCTTACACTTCAAACGTAAGGCTTATAATATTTCCAATGCACAGATATAAGGTTTCAAAACGATGATACACGAATATAGTTTATTAGTTCGCTCTAACAGAATAAGTCGTTAGAACATTGTTTTTTTTTTTTAATTTGATTTTGTTGCACAGTGTTATTTGTAAAGAACGAAGAGATGCCCATAAGTCTTTGGAAAATCGTATAAGGAGCACTAAGGATTTATAACAGGGAAGGTATCGCCAAATATTTTTCTCTTCATTAAAAAATCGATTGAATAATTTTTATAAATCAATAACTCTCTGTATATCAAACTCAAAGTGACCTTTACGATTTCAAGTAAAATTTCGTAATTTACATATTTCATATTGTAAATATAAAATGTCCTATTTGAAAATGTTACTTTCATTTAATGAAATTCTTTTTTTCTCATATTTTCGTAATCTGACATTGCACTCGTTTACCCCACGCATACTACTTTAATATAATTTTATTATAATGTTTTCTTTATTTCGACAGTATTGTCCTTTCGCTTGGCATAACTGTGCGTATGAAATCCGTCTGCTTAACTGACATGTCTGCTTGTCTGCCCATTTATACTCGTACATCCTGCCATCCTGCAGGCCATCATCCATTTATCCATCCATACATGTGTCTGCATGTCTATGAGATTTTATTATTATTTTTTTTTTTGTGATGGTGATGACTCTAAAGTTGAGGCTGATGCTGTTGCTGTCGGAGATTTTTAGCATCCTCCACTAGTTAATAAAATCAAGGCTATGGGTATGTGGGGTATTTTGCTTATTTTTATTTATTCTTTTTTGGAATATACTCTTAAGCCCAGTTGCATTTTTGTGCTGTTATGAATACAAGTATTATCCTTTTGTTTACGCTTGCTTGGCTACTGCTACAGTTGATAGTAGTGATTCACTTAAAGCGTGCGACAATTTGAATAAAAGCAACAACTAAAAAATAAAATAGAATTTTATTCATCAAACACCAACATCAAGAGAAACTGTTTACAAAAAAAGTATGTAACAAGAAATAAAAAGCTGTTTTGGAGTTTATAGTTTATCCACACTTTATTTGAGTTTGTAACAAAAACACTTTGTATAGAAATAGTTGGAAACTTTAAAAGTGTTGAATTAAAGAGATACAAACTCAAATGTTAAATTGTGTAAGAAAATATCAAATTTATATTAATATGCGTTACTGCATACAAGAAGGGCTGTTTTAAAAACTATTTTAATTTTATATGAGAAATATTTATTTAAATTGATTTATTCAAGAGTTAATATAACCATTGTATTCTTCATATTCAAAAGTAATGACTTGCTGCTTAGCTTTTTCCACCCATGATCTTATATGGAATATGTAATTAACTAATTCATAATTAAATTTCAAATTAAACATCTTTATTACAGTAGAAAGAACCACATTTCCTAACTTAAAAGAATCGAAAAACGAAAAGTAAAAAAAATTCGAAAAATCCACTTGAACGTTTAAAACTGATCGCCTACAAAACTATAAAATATGACTTGAGCAATTTTTCCTTATTGCCACAGATATTTTTCCGACATGCCAACAAGCAGCATTATTCATTTATTCAGACATCTACTTTCGCTGATTATACACTCAGAAAACAAAAAGGAATGTAAAATCAACATGACGCAATTTTGATTGGAAATCATATTAAATTTACAAGAAATAATTTTTCGTTTAAGTGTGTTAGTGTTTATTTGCTTTGTTCATTGCTACAGTTCATTGTTGTGCTTAGTTGTGTGACTTGTTGTTGTTTATTCTTACATGTGTCGGCTATGTAGACGACAAAAAACAATTTACCAGCGAAAATTGTTTCATATTAATTATAAAAGCAAAATTATTAATCTAACCTTAAATTTCTTTGATATAAAAAATTTCACTATTAAAACAACTTTGTTATGAACGTTACATTTCATTTCAATTCAACATGACTGTAACTTTAATTTCAAATAAATTTTATGTTAAATAATCATTTGAATCACGTTGCATTAAAATGAAATTCATTTTATATACGATAGTATTTATTTAGTGTGTGACTAAAGTAAAGTTTGAATCTGTTGTGGCTGCAGTGGTTAGCGCGTGGACTATCATACAAGTGGCACGAGCTGGGACAGCCAACTACAACACAAAGTTTTCTGATGCCTATGCTAATACACAGCACGTAAGTAAAATAATTAATAAAATAGCTACATTAAAGTCATGTTGTTTCAGCTTGATATAACTTTAGTTCAACATGATTCTTCATGTTGTTTCAATATCAAATTCACGTTGTTTCAACTTGAAATAACTTAGATTCAGCATGATTCTTCGTGTTGTTCCAATATCGAATTCGCGTTGTTTCAACTCGAAATATCTTTGATTCAACATGATTTTTCGTATTATTGCAGTATCAACGTCATTTTGATTTAAATGTACTGGAATATTAAATCAAAATGAAAAATAGTTAATTCAAAAGGATAAATGTTATATAAAGATTATTGTAAATCATGTTGTATTAACATGAAACACCTACGAAGTAAAATCACTACCGAAAAATGTTAAATTAAACTGGTTTTTGACAATTTTGCATTGAAATTTTTCTGTGTGTACAACTTTTCTAAGTGTCCACGAAAACACGATTTTAAAACCAATATGGTGCTAAGGAATTCAGCTGAGCAATACTGCCTCGGCATAAAATTCAACGGCGATAAAATAAAATACGTCGTATGATTACGGTCGCTCCTTGGTAAAGACTGTGTTTTCAAAACATGTGACAATCCGCTAGACCGCAAAATTCTCAATTATAGGAGCCAAACTCGGCTGAGAAGGAGGACACTCTTGCTCTCAGCCGAACACGAGAGTCGTAAAGAACAACCTAAGAAGCAACCACAGAAACAAAAACAACAAATCCAATGAAATTTTCTAACGAAACTGTGAAAGCTAAAGAAGAAATTCCACTGAAATTCATTTACAATATTCGGTATAATTCACATATATTGTTAAGTATTTCATTGGAATTGTAAAAAAATCTAACGAAATTGTTTCATTGGATTTATAAAACAAAACTCTTTCAGTATATATCAAAAATAAAAACAATATCTTTTAATTTAATAAGTGCTAGTAAAAAATTAAGGGATAAAACTTAACAACTGATATATATTACAGTCATTCTATATGTCTAATAAATACATAATTACTCCAACACACTGGCTATTTATAATTTTTAGTGTATAAATTTATGTGGCATGCCATATTTAAGAAAATGTCTATTATATTTAGAGTTTATTTTATCTTTTGTTAATAAATAGCAGCGTTGCCTAGCCGCTTTTTGCAAAGCTTTGACATTTAAGTAAATGGCTGGCTGGCTGGCTGACTTTTTGTTTGGCAGCTTGACTGACATGCTCGTGTAATTTGAGGTATTAAAAATAAATATTTTTAAAAATTTGTGTCCCGAAAAATTTGCCATCTGAAAGAATATACAAACAAGGGGGTATGATAACATTAAGCAACGAATGTCGATGGAGGCAAGGAGTTTTCTATAAGGCATAGCAACAATTATAAGCTTTGAAAGCATACATATAATACCCAATTACTGGGATTTACGTGCGCATGTTAATAAGACCCTTGAAAATAGTCATAGATATACTTTCAATAGCTACACACTCGTTTATATCATCATATACCTTTTTGATATGATTTCACTGGTTGTGTGTTAATGTGTCTGTAAGTAACTCATCTTAAATTTCATGTTCTTCAATCACAACCCCATCAATACCACCTCTTTTTTTAAGTATCATGCCACAAACATTTCTATTACACACAAACAAGCATATGCACAATTAAACATTTAATGCCACAAAATAAATAAATATACTCGTATGTATGGTATGGCTGACTGATGATTTTCTAGCTGGTTTATTGACTGACTTAAGCTAATTAGACCAAACGAGAAGAACAAATTCCTTATCATGTGTTCAGTCGTTATGTTATGAAGAAGAACCGAACCCATGATTGGTTTGGTTATTTGGTTGTTATTAAATGTCAGTATTTATGCTCGTGTTGGCTGGCTGGTACACTTATCTTGTTACTAGTATTTTAGTGAAGAGAAGAAATACGAAAGTGTAAACCAGCGTTGTCAACTCAGTGCTTTTCGCACCGTTTTTAGTGCTTTTCAACTCTTCGACGCGAAATTCTTTGTTAATGCAACTATTTCCTGAACATAGTTTTTGCAGTCATGCAGAAAAAGTGGATTCGAGCAATTAGTGATGATTCATCTTATGCGTCAAACCCCATAAAAATCGAATTTTTTACGTATTTCGTTTGCTTAGCACTTCAGATTTCAAAAACTATCCCTTTTCAACGAAATTTGACACACATATGTAAACATATATATGTATATTCTACTCTCACGGGCACATCAAGTGGCGTAAGAACTATTCCGATACTTTTTATGGTTTCTAAACTTGGGCATCTCAGCAATTTTTTGAGAAATGCTCGTTATATTCAAGATTGAATAACTTTAGAGAGCGTCATCGGACATTAATAAATTTGGTGTCATTCGAAAGGTTGCAGTCTTCTCTTAATAAGTAATTATTAAAAAGGACATAGCTTCCCGCTACAAGATCCTCTAAAATGCCAAAATATCCTGAAAAAGGTATTTGTAATTTTCTGTATTTTTTACAGAGTACAACTGACAGGTCTTTATTGTACAAAGTCTTTAATTAGGGATGACAACAGATTCAAAAGTTACAGTTTTTAATTTATGATAACCCGATAATTTCTATAAAAACATGTAGGAATAACTATAATGATTATATATAATCAATTAATATCGAATATAATATATTAAGCTCTAAAAAATAGAAAACTACGAAAATGTTTGTTTTTAGTGGATTTCATTTTTCTAAATTAATTTGTTTTAAATCGGCTCGATTTACAGAATTGGCAAGCATATAAAAAATTTTTTAAGTAAAATTAAAAAAAATTAAAATTTAGTGCTTTTTTCAAAGAACTACACGTTTTTTTTACTTGTTTCAGTGCTTTTTGAAATCTAAAAGTTGACAACGCTGGTGTAAACTAATGACGCAGCCAGTTTGTCTCTGGCAACCAAAATCTGCTTCCTTCGACTCACTACCTGCCTTGCCTGGAAAAATTAGAAAGAAAGGCTGAGAAACAAATATTTGAAATTACTGTTTCAAATTCTTATTATTTAGTTGTTGTTCTTGTTGTTGTTACAGTTTGAAATTGCTTTATGAAAAATGTTTTAAACGATCGTAACTTATTGTTATAAGAACGACGACGTCATAATGTCTGTTTGAGTTCTTGGCCATAAAAAATCTGTATGTTTGTTAAAGTAAAATATACTCATCCATATAAATGTATCTTTAGTTTGTGAAATGGCCAGCTCAGCATGACATGTCAGCCTACGTTAGGGATCTTTTATTATTTATTTGATTTTCAAAGTCTTCGTTATTTTGTTTTTTCTCGTTAAAAATCAGTTGAATTAAATTTTAATGTTTAGCTGTAAGTCCGTCCAACTTAGCATGCGAGGGTGGATGCAAAACAACTATCAGACCTTATGTAAATATAGTGAGCGGCGCTCTGAAGCTTGCATCAAGTGCTGTGTATTTTCTTTTTTTTTAAGACGAAGAACCTTAAATGAACAAACAGCATGTTTTTCTATAATAACACTATACAACACAAAAAATTGGCTAATGAATTACTGATTCAAGTAGAGGACAGCAAAAGCAAATATGTGTATCAGCGTTTTAAAATTGTTCATCTGAGATGCATTTGAGGGGAGCAAAATCTCCCCTACTTTTGCACGCTCTTACAGTGAATCGGTATAGGAAATCTTGGTTTAAGGTACAAGATGCGTTCGGCACTTTATGTAAAACTTCGCGACGAGTATTTGTGTGAAACATTTTAACCTTCTAACTATTCGTTCAATAGGTCTTCTTGCCCCTTTCTTAAAAAAGGAGCAAAAACTCTTATACAAAAATGTTTCTTGTGATGTTTTACACAAAACGTAAACGTAAGGCTTACAATATTTCCTATACCGAGTAATAATTATAAATAAGTACGAAATTAGTCCTCAAATACATTTTAAGTTTTTAATGATTTCTAACGTTCAAGCTGAATCCGGAGCTCGTATGGCTTTGAAGTCTAACAGTTTTATGGTAAATATTTCTGTAGAATATATCAGCCTGCTATATCGCCGCTGAAGGGAAGTTTTTTGCATCTCTGTTTAAGAAAATTACAAAAATATGCCTACAACGAAGAGCTAGAGGCTTACAATGAGTCAGAAAAATGTTTTTCGTGGTATTGTGCATAAAAGTACTGAAAACGTCTTATACCTTAAACGTAAGGCTTACAAGATTTTCTATGTCGAGTACTAATTGTGAAAAAGTGCAGAATTAGCCCTTAAACACATTTTAAGTTTTTAATGATTTCTGTCATTCAAGCAGGGTGTTTTAAAAGACCGATAATAGAATTTTGTGACAAATATTTTTGTAGAACATTTTAGCCCGCTATAGCACAGCTGCAGGAGATTTTTTATCCCTTTTTAAAGAAAACGACAAAAAGAGCCGTATCGTGAAGTTTTACATAAAAGTGCACATGACATCTGATGCCCTAAACGTAAGGCTTACAACATTTTCTTTGCCGCGCTACTACAAACATGTACAAAGGAGGGCGAAATCAAACCCAGATGTAAACTTTCAAAACGCCTATATAGGTATATATTTCTTTCGTGCCCTTATGCTGACTTTAGACGACATGTATTTTACATCTGACTTGTCAAATTTCCCACTGCAAAAGTGATACATGCCGTGTGAAACATATGAAACATTGTCAGATGACATTTACAGAAGCAAAGTCAGATGAAAAATTTTCAATTAGAGCGTGTTCTATTTTCATCTGACAAGGCATCTGACATCAGCTGTATTAAATGATCAAAAGTGTGGTTTGGCTGAAAAAACATTAAAAAGTAAAGAGCGCTTTATATATTTACGAAAATTGTGCAAAAATTCAGCTGTTGTGAACACTCAGAGGTTATGGCAGATGTAATTGCACATGTAGGTGTGAAAGCAAATATTATAAACCGTCTGTAAATTGACAATTTTGACAAACATGCGAAGTTACATATGTCTCACACACCTCAAAAGCCATATGTAAAAAACATGACGTCTAAAGTCAGCATTAGCAAGAATCAGTCGTTAGAACCATGTTTTTTTAACAGTGTTCAGTGTTCTTTATCGATTGCCGGTAAAAATTTATGATTAGAATTTCTTACTACTCAGAAAAAATTATTCGTAAAAAATTTTCAGTTAATACACTTAATCAAAAATTAAAACTATAGTTCCAATTAATTTCGTAATTGAATCAATTACTCACGCGATCAAAAACAGCATTTTCTAACAAATTTTACAAATTTTGAGTAATTGAAAATTTTAATTTCAGTGATTGAATATACAATTTTCTTCGCAGGTTAAATTCCAACAACACAATTAATTGAATCTGCAGTTTTCGTAATTGAAATCGTATTTTAGTTTTTTCTGTGCACAAAAAAGTGAAGGGATAATTGAATTTAATTCATACTTGGGAAAACCCTCGTTGAACTGTGTGTCCATCTGCAGAGGTGTATGTTGTTTATTTCATTTCTTCACATTTATTTTTATTTTGATTTTTTTCTTGTTACTTTCATGCTTAAAAAAAAGGTTCACGAAGGAAAAATAAGCATTAATTTCAAAATTTTGTTACTTTTCTTAAAAATAAAAATATAAACTCGAAACAGGAAAAATAAAAACTTCAATCATAAAATTCTAATAGTGATCATAAATTATAACCATAAATATGTTTGAAATAATTACCAATTATTTTAGAAGTTTCTAAAAATCATTTAATATGACTCCACATAATTACAAAAAAATTAACAGAAAAAAGTGTGAAAAATAAATATTTTTAACTTTTTGCCAGACAACATGACGCTGTTTAAGTGTGAAGACTGTGGATTTATTTTTTCATTTCAAATACTGCAACTAAATAGTTTGGTTACGTTAACTCCCACCATTGACACACACACCACCGTGTTTCTTATACTTGCTAGACTAACAGACGCATTTTTGCCAATTGCTTTTTGGAAACACCTGCATTTCTCTTCATTCTTTTTGAGCGTTTGATCCTATAGATAAACATGCTGAGTAAATACTGCGTGATGGCTAAAAATTAAACATTTTCACCTTTTTTACGCAGCAGACTCAAAGTTGCAGGCTTTCTCCGTCGTCTAGGCGTCTACAAAGAAAAATAAATGTTTGTAAAACTAACCTGCTGTTGGCCATATGGACACGCTGTCCTAGATTTTTATTACTTCCCAAAGTCCTTGGGCTTTTTAATTATAGAAAATAAATTATTTTTCCACCTGAAAACAAAAATCGAAAAACAATATTTTATTAGTTTATGCAAATTAATAATAGTTGTTATTAAAAACTCCTACTTTTAGTCACACTAATGATTTTTATGACTTTAAAATGTGTTAAGTCTTTGTTAAAATATGAACAAAATATTCACATTTTGAAAATTTTTTATTACCTTTTTTAATTTTTAATAGTTGATATGAGGAGTATCAATTTCATTATAAAGAAAATTTTACGACTTTTTTATCGTGGGTTTATCTTAATCAAAAAAAGATCAACTTTGTCTTTTAACTAAATAAGTGAAATTTTTAAAACGAATTCTTCTACACTAAAACTTAATTGCTGATTTTAATTAATTTTATATTTGCACCACGCTATCTATAATAAGTGAAATTCTTTTAATAGTCGTTAAAATATTGACACAATTTCTTTGGTCGAGATCAATATAAAAATTTAAAAACATTAAAATATGTTAATTTGTTTATACTCCATCGAAATTCGTTAAATTTAAGCATTTAATAAAAAAAATATAGGTACCGTTATAGTAAGCTGCAGGTTATCCCTGGAACTTCCGGATATGTGGATCCATAAGAACAGCATTGCAAATATGTATAGTCAGAATAGTTTCCTAGGACCACGAAACGTCGAAATCTGATGAGATCTCTATTTTCAAACATCGGCGTAATCAGTAACGTGCCATTTTCGATTGAGGGAATTTGATAATTTATTTTAAAGTAAATAATATAAAATACCCAGCAAAAATAAATTTGGTACAAGGATGGACTAAGATTAAATAGAAGGGCTTCGGAGATGCGCAAAAGCACACAGTGCATCTCGTCTGCCTTACGTTGATTAATCAAATAATTTGATTAACGTAAGCGAATGAAGAAATTTAACGCACACACGGGGAATGTGGTCGGCTATTTATGTTTCTTCATGTTTTTCAAACCCGAAGTTTTTTTCAACTCAAATTTCATCCTTTTGCGCTTACGTGGATACAAATATGGATGCGAGTGTTGTTTTTATTTCGTAATTTTATTTTTTATTCTTCCATTGAATTGTGTATGAGAATAAATGTGCCTCGGTAGCTTAGTTGTTAGTGTTCTAGCATACCATACGGAGATCGTGGGATCGATTCCTGATTCAATACTCGAGCAAAAAGTATTTAATAAAAGTAAATTTTAGTGTAATATAGTCTCCAATTGTGTTTGTACCACTTAATACATAAATAAATATAAAAACAACATAAAATAATTTCAAATAAAATATTTATCCAAGTGTAGGTGAAATTGTGATATAAAGAGCAAACATTTTTTTAATTATATACATATAAAAAAGACATCAGGCTAATGCATTTAAGATGCGCAGAAAGAAGCTCATACCTCCAGACCTACCGAAGCAGGTTAGTAAGGGAGAGTACCGAAATCTCTCCCTTACAAACCTGCTTCCGGTAGACGGATATTTTTGCTGGATAACTAAGAAAAAAAAGTATGCATTTTACTAGAAATATTCCAAGTAACTAATTTTGCTGTTGTTTTTTTGTTTGTTGGTAAGAAATTTCCATCTCTGACGGAATTTCCATCTCTGACGGAGTTTCCATCTCTGACCGAAAACGAATGTAAGGAATTACATATGGTTTTTGTATTTTAATTTCATAGTTCTGTTAAATAGTTGATATTCCTACTTACTATAGTATCGACCGGACAATGGCTAAAACAGCACTAAATGTTGATTGAAATAACCATTGAAAATTGAAAAAAAATTATTTTGCACTATTTTTCACCAGGTTATTGATAATGGCTTTTTCTTTACTAGCACTACAAAAATTGTTGTGGTAGTGCTAATTTTCTCTATCACTAAACGAAGATTTAGTGCAAAAATCTGCATTACACTCAACTAGTTCAAAATTGGAAGAAGGACTAAACAAAAGCTACATTTAATTATACTTTTTCTAAACTTTCAACAATTTTAGCTTAAAACTTAGTGCAAAATTGCGACTTTGCACTAAAATTAGTGAAACTAAAATAATTTAATTGTATAGCTAAATTTTTTAAACATCAACAAAATTAGTGCAATAATTTTGAACTGTTACTAATTACACTGTACAATACCAAACAAAAACAAAATTACATAGTTCTGACAGAGGGCGCCAAAAAATATATCGGCGTTTAGGATTTACGATGTGCTTAGCACTTTTATGTCAAGCAGCACAAAAAACGTTTTTGTGCAACATTTTAACCCTCTAGCTCATCGTTGTGTGGGTCTTTTTATCACTTTCTTAAAAGAAGTGCAAAAAAACTCTCCTTCAGCGGCAATATGAGGGTGCTGTTGTCTGACTGGTTAGTGTGGTTGACTAAAAATACTGAGGTCTTGAATTCAAGACTAGTTTCAGGCAAGCCAACAATATCATGAGTTATTGTGTTGGTTGTTGTTGGACTGTTAAAGTGATGAAGGCGTAGCACTGATTACTTTGGCAGTACTGGCAGCGAGTAGTACTAACATATCCTAATGCACTTCACAGCACCCTCCTTCGTCGGTATTGTAGCAGAACCGTCGCCGAAGCTAAAGTATTAATAAATGGCAATACAGCTTAAACAAATAAATGCCTCTACTTGACACCAGAGGGCTGCAACACTGCTCTACATAAAGAAAATACGCAATAGCAGAGCTGTAAATGAGTTAAAGTTTCTGTCTCTTTCCCATTTCACCACCTGCTCACTCTACACTTTACCTTTCTCAAAGAAGTTAACACATTAATTAATTAACTGGTAGGCACTAGTTGTCTGATTGTGTTACTTCTCTTTAAAAAAATGTAGTGGACTGAAAAGCTCTACAAAATATTTACAAAAAGTTCTATTAAGGTATAGAATGTGCGTAGGAGTTTTATGTAAAACATCACGAGGAAGATTTTTGTAAAACATGTCGTCGCTGAAGGAGAGCTTTTTACCCCTTATTTAAGAAAGAGACAAAAACACCCATACAACGAAAAGCAAGAAGGTTAAAATATTTCACCAATATGTTTCTCATGATGTTTTGCATAAAAGTGCTAAGCACATTTTAAACCTTTCACGTAAGCCCAGCAAGATTTGCTGTTCCGAGTCACTATAACTATGTAAACTTTCAAAACGCCGATACACGTATGTATATTATTAATGTCCTCTACCAGAATCAGCCATTAGAACCAAGTAATTTTTTTTATTGTACAGTATTATTGGTGGAAACAGCAAAATTAGCGCAATACTCAGTACAAATTTAATATGTTACTTGGCTTTCTTTGATACAACCTTTGACTTTTAGCATATTCTAAGAAAATTTTACGTCTGTGCATCTTAAGGTTATCGGCAAAGAAGCCTGTGACAGACGGACAGACAGGTAGTCACCATATTTAGTAATTTTATTAACAGTTAGTCAGTAAGCACAACTTAAACTCGAAATCTTTAAATTGAAGCTTATTTTTAAATATAAGAAGATCAAAAATTTCCAAAGCCCATAAATCTCAATAAAATACAAATTTGAAAGCTGTTGATATCTTATACAGTTATCTTCTGTTGAATGATGAAATATATTTTACGATTTTTGTTTACAAAGATTATACTTTTAATTTGATCTTATTAAAATAATAAACAATATATCAAATATTATGAAAATATTAATAACGATAATTTTATAGCCAACTTACGCCACTTCTTATTAAAAGGTGCAATAAAAGCTTAACAAATTTCTTGTTTTTTTTTTTGTCACACCTTGAAATCTTCTTCTGCGTTTAAAAATATATCAAATTTAAAGTTGAACAAGCATTCATATAAAAATCGCCTTATTTATGTTAATATATGACAATTTTATTATAATATCAAATTATAAGTAGCTCATGCAGTCAGTCGCCATCTTTCCATCAGATGATAAAAATTGTATTTTATGACATTTTAAATAAGTAGATTTGCTTTGATCTTAAAAAATAATCTTTAAATTTATTATATATGACAATGCGTTTCGTTGCTTCTGTTACTTTTCTTTAGATCATTATTTCAATTGGAAATTTAAACTTTTTTATTAACTCTTAATTCAAAAGGTCGTACGTACATTTAAATGTAGAGTTCGATCCAGATTGTTTGTGATTAGTTGTTGATTAGAAATGGACACCGATCACATAGCAATCGCAAGCACGCCTAAACATGAATAATTGAGTTCAATAGTCCGATTCTCTATTCAATTTTAGCGATAGTTGTCATTGGTAAAAAATTTAACAAGCAAATGGTCGATTTTGCTACTCTGTAACGTTTTTAACAACATTTGCTGTCGGATAACTAACGACAATAATTTTTCAGCCGTAGCACGTATTTTATGCCAACAATTAAAGTTATTGTTCTACAACAATACACAAATATATAAAACTTTTGTGTATAAATAACAATATTTATAATATTTTAACCTTTAATATAATATTTATTTCTCAAAAATAAAGAAAATAATGGAAAAAAAATTTTCTGCGCACTGTTTTGAAGGCACAAATTCATTTGTTTTTTGTTACATATGTGTATTCCTCTTTGCGCTTTTCGTTGATTTTAACAGAGATGCCACATGATGTCAAATGTAAACAATGTTGTTACCAAGAATTCACCGAATCATAGAACCGTTAGTGCAAACAACCTAATAAGTCGACAATATAAAAACTGTTGTTATTGTTACAAGAAGTTACAGAATCTCACTGCAGGACTGAATTTAGAAGATGTAATTTTTTAGGCTAAACTTCGTACCGTTATGCTCTGAAAGAATGAGACAGGATCAATATTCCAAGGAACAGGGAAAAATTAAGATCAATTTAATATTTAACGACATAATGTACCAACGCTATTTTCCGAAGCTGCCACACTTCCTTGGTCAGTACTCATGCTCGATTTCGTTAGCACAAAACAAAATAAAGGCTTAACTTTGCGGAGGGCACCAAAAAATATATATGTACGTGTATCGTCGACTTAAAAGTTTAAATCTGTGATTAATTTTATGCAGCCAGAAAAAATATTGGTTGGAAAATGACTAGGCCGATAAAATATTAGTTGAATAGACTATATTTCAACTCACGCTATCAATTATCTATGAATCGGAAGAACAATCCATGTTCATTACCATAAGATCATAACTGTAATAAAGATATGATTCTGACAATTCTTAAATTGATTAGATCAACTGATCGTATGCTTTTGTCATGACTATGTAAGTAACGAACATGATGAACACAACCGAATAAAATTTATGAATTAGATTTTAGTACCAATTATTGCTATTTGCAACTAAAACAATTGTCTTTCTAAATTTACTTTACTTTTTATCGGTTGTTGCAACTAACTAGCGGTTAATTTTATTATCATTGATAGACCTAACCGATTAAACGGTTCGCACTATCAATTATTCATTATTGTAAAATAACTACTTTTTCAATAAGAATTTTATGATAGTTGGTGCAACTGCCAAAGTTCGATTGGCAACAAATACGGTTATCTCAACGAATCTGTTTTCTCTATGTGGGGAGTAAAAGTTACCCACTTTTGCACATAGTTATAGTGACCCGGCATAGGAAATCTTGTAAGCCCTACGTTTAAGCTATAAGATGTGCTGAGTTTTTGTATGTAAAATATTACGAGCAACATTTCTGTGGAACATTTTAACCCTCTAGCTCTAGGTCTCCATGGGGCTTGTCTTCTAATTACAAAAAGGGCAATATATTCTCCTTCAGCGGCGATATAGCGGACTGAAATGTTCTACAAAAATATTTGCCATAAAATTCTACTATAGATCTACGTAGAAATTTAAGTTCCACTCTACAGAAATCATTCAAAACTTAAAATGTGTTTAAGGGTTAATTTCGTACTTATTCAAAATTAATACTCGGGACGGGAAATCCTGCAAGCCTTACGTTTAAGGTACAAGATGAGTTCAGCAACACCACCAGAAATATTTTTGTCGTATCTTTTAACACTCTTAACTCTTCGTTGCATAATCCTTTTTGTTTCTTTCTTAAAAAGGGTGACAAGAAACTATCCTTTACAGGCGGTATAGGCGGCTGAAATGTTCTAAATGTTCAAAACTCCGATACACATATATATATTTTGGTAATCTTTACTCGAATCCGTCGTTAGAATCTTGTTATTTCGAACAAATTTTGATTTTGTCGTACAGTGTTACAGTCAATGTAAAAGTTTTGATTTTATTCACAATTAAGTGACGGTGTTTTAATGGTAAAATTTACGGTTCCTATGCAACAGCAAAGCAATGCACATTATGCCATGCTGAGAACTCTAAGCTTTAGCTTTCTTACTTTCGTACTGCCGTATTCATAAAAAGTTAATGTGTACTTTAAGTGTGCTTTAGTAAAAATTTGTATAGAAATTTTGTTTTAACGTAAACTTCAAGCTCAAATTATTATATTTTTTAAATATGACAGTTAATGTTCAGCACAGGACTATTATGGCGAACTTTCTAGGTGAGACTTCAAAGACTCTGGAGGGCAGCATTCGTCCTCTCGATTCTTTTACTTCAACTCACTGTATTTTGTTAATCTTTTGTTAACGAAATCAAATAAGTTATTCATGCAAAATGCCTAGTCCTTATTTCACCTTAAATTTTCTTGCTTTTAAATGCTTTTAAAATTAACTCTTCTCCATTGATAAAGTATTGAGCAGTAGCTAATTAGTGTAAATTTATTCACAACAAAATTTTCATTTTAACAGTTCCAACACCTTATTTTCTTTTTTTGGCAACTCAAAATTAATGTTGCCCTAACTTGAATATTTGTTTCAATAAATATTTAATAATATTATTAGTATTTGATTTATGGCTTAATTATAATAGTGTTAAAAACAAATAAAGCCGAAATTATTTCATGTGCGTGTCTTTCTGACAAGCATAAACTAAAAAAAGAGACTCTGG
This sequence comes from Panzeria rudis, assembly GCA_956483635.1. Taxonomy (NCBI): domain Eukaryota; kingdom Metazoa; phylum Arthropoda; class Insecta; order Diptera; family Tachinidae; genus Panzeria; species Panzeria rudis. The sequence continues at coordinate 4,892,520 of OY101449.1, forward strand.
ATACAAACACTTGTTGTCGTAAATTCAAATTAAAGAAAAACAAAAAAAACGTACAAAATATAAAGTTCTTGTAAATAAGGCATGAAAAAATTTTTTAGGGGAAGTGAAGGAGAGTTGATTCAGAAATTGTTTTAGTTTCTAAATGAATTGGTATCTAAAACTAGTTATCTCAATTCATTACAAGTTAATGAAAAAGAATTTCGGAGCGAGTTCATAAATGTTCACAGTAAAAGAAATTGGATATAATATTTATGAAACTACATTTTCATTGCTTCCAAAGCATTTATCTTAAAATTATTCAGATAACACTAAACAATACAAAAAAATTAACTAAACTCTAAAGACGTACAAAGACGTATATCAGCGTTTTTAAAGTCTCCATTTGGGGTTCCTTTTTGCACATTGTTATAGTAAATCGGCCTAGGAAATCTTGTAATGCTTACGTTCAAGGTATAAGATAAAATCAGCACTTATTAAACAAGTTGCAATCGATAATTGCAACTGTTGTCTCTGTTTGGCGGTACCAAAGCAGAGTTTGTGGACTATAATTCTACACCAGCAAAATGGAATACGTATTTTATGTACCGCAACGCACTTCGTCAGCATTCAGGTGTATTGGGTTTCATTAAAACCTAAACACTTATATCTAAGATACCACGAAGAAAATTTTTGTGGAATATCTTGATTGAGTCCGCGATGCAGCGGGCTGAAATTTCATTAAAAAAAATATTTTCCACAAAATTCTACTTTGAAGACCTTAAAACTATAAATTCAACTGGAACGCCAGAACTCACTCAAAACTTAAAATGTTTTTAAGGGTTAATTTTAAGCTTATTCATAATTATTACTCGGGCTAGTAAATCGTATAAGCCGTACGTTTAAATTATAACATATGTGTATATTTTTTATGTAAAACACCATGAAAAACATTTTTTTTGGACATTTTAACCCTCTAAACCATCGTTGCATGGGTCTTTTTGTACCTTTCTTGCAAAATGTCCAAAAACTCTTCTGCAGCGGCGATATAGCGGGCTAAAATGTTCTACAAAAGAAGCGTTTAAAAACACTCAAGCTCCAGACTCTAAACCAGTTATAATTAAAAAATTTTTCATAAATCTGCTGAATTGTTTCCTTTTTTATTTTTCTATTTTCATGTTTTTATTTAGAGCTCTAGCTGACGATAAAGTTCGAGATCTCAGGATAGATTTTAACAAAAAACATTTTTTTTTGCAAATTTTTAAATGAAAATTTTTATATTTTATAAAATATTTGTCTCAAAAATCAAGTCTTTTCTACTTGATCTTCTCCTCCAGTTTTTAATTTATTAAGGTTTTTAATTTATATGGCTTTGAACGTTTGTTTGACACAAACATTGGGGCTGCTGTTAATATTGTTGTATTTTTAATAAAATCAACACTTGGTTTATTTTTTTTTTCCAATAACATGTTTCTTACAAACATATTTATTCATGATGAGTATTTAGTTCGAGTACACTCGAGTATCTCTCTAACATGGAGAGTCCCAGTGTTAGTCTGTGACCCTTTTTAGTTTTTTTTATCAATATTATTGAGGTGTTCATTAGCATTTGTTGAGTTATGCGATTGTTTGGTGTCAACTGTTGCATGTTAATCAAAACTATTTCCGTTTCGGTATGTCTTTGAGTTGGAAAATTAAAAAAAAATACGTTTTCTTGTTTATTAAAAATACAGAATATAAATGTACTTTTATGAAAAAGAAGTAAAGTAAAAGTTACTTGAAATATACATAATTTCCCTAGAGGTAAGAGAACCTGCCATAAGACAAGTCACGTGAATGGTTCTTAATAAAGTTTTTATGACTTTATTAACTAATTAAGATACCCAGCGATAGGTTATAGATCCAAATTTAAGATACTTGTCCTGTGGTGGTTTCTTTATTGTTAGTCAAATTACTTTAGTTTAAGCGAATTTTTTTTTATTTTGAAAATATCTGCTTGTGCAGTGAAGGTATCTTGTTAAAATTGTTAAACTAAGTGATGTATTCCTTTTTCACCACTTCCTCCCATTTTTAACAGTCATAAGACAGGTCGTTGAAGACAATTGCTGGAAAATTTTCTCCAGGAAACATTGAACGATCTGAAAGAGACTGACATCTGTTTAAAATTAATTTCCCAAATTGAGAGCTGTCACTTTTGGATATTAAAAAAATAAAAATTTGTCAACAACGACAGCAAATTCGCAACGTTTTCAAATCAGTAGCATTTGCTTTTGTTACTATACATACCAACTGCCTGTTCGCCGATGTCGAAAGAGTTCTATCTTTCGCACAATTACAAAAAAAAAATTAGAATTTGTTTTTGTTTTTGTTTTAAACGTAATTGTGCGAAAGAAAGAGCTCTTTCGACATCCGCGGATAGGCATCAAATGTTTTGGAAACTTGTAAAGAGTATAATTTTTTCAAACATTACTTGTGTGTTGAACGCTACTCTGTTTTAGTATGCTTCATTACAATTTGAAATGCTGAAATTGAATTGTGAATGTAACAAATGTTGAAAGAGATTTCTTCAATCGATCATAGTTTGTACAGAAAAAAATGTATTGAACGTTATCCTTGATTTTTTAATTAGTTAGCTCTAAAAAGGAGAATGTAGTTGATAGCCTTGAGTGCTTCCTTAAAACTCTGTCATTTATAAGCCGATTTCGGATTTTGTTTTATTTGAAAGGATTCACTTCCCATCGAATGGTCGGTCCCATTGAAAAGTGGGCAGCGTCCCGCCAATACAAAGTAAATACAAATTCTTTTTCAACTACTTCTTCTAACCCGATTCTTATGAAACTTTGCACACACATTAAGTTTTCGTTAATGTACCTTATTTTTATTAAAAATGGGCACTTTCACATCCATGCAAAGTAAATATTTTTTTTCAACAAGATCTACTAAACCGATTCTTACGAAACTTAGTACACATATTTAATTATCGTGACAATGCAACATTATGATCACAAAAAATTAGCAGTGCCACGCCCAAATGAAATAAATATTATTTTCAACAATTTCAACTTAACTTAACGTTATGATTGGAAAAATAGGAAGTGCCTCACCAGTTTGTAGTCGATTTTTTGCAAGAATTTGGTAGTTTTTTTTTAACTAATTGAAGACTATTAATATTAATTATTTATCCCTCATTTTGTAATATATATTTGGAAAAAAATTTTAGTTCATAAAAATATATGTCTTGAGCGTTACTTTCAAAAATTTCTTAATTCGATACGGCTTTGAGTCTTAGAAAGGTAAAAAGAAATTAACACCAGCAGGAAGATAGAAACGATATATAGAGAAGAGATGAAACTAGACAAAGTCCGTCAGAGAGCATTTCTAGTTAAAGAAAAAGATAAATAAGTAAAATTGTTTTGATTTATTAAACTTTTATGGTTATTTAGAGAAATGCAAAAATATAAAGAAAGTGAAAGTTAAGTTTATCAACGGAAACGAAGAGCACTTAAAAGAATAGGGTAACGTTCAATGCCTAAAACTAATTTTAAAATTCATTAAATGTTATGAAAAATAAAACATTGAGTTTGCTTACTTTTTTAAATAAGATTTTTAAAGCTAGATCAAATTTCATGTATATAACAAGCTCCTATAGAAAAATCACTTATTCGCTCTTTAAGATTGTCTGTTTTAAGAACTTTTTTAAATCTCTTTTTAACTAATAAAAATAAAAATTATCAAATGTTATGCTCTTTTCACAACCATAACTGTTTATATGAAATATGATAACTATTAAAACCACCACATAATTATGGATGGATTATCACAGCTTATTTTCGAAATGCTATTGACTTTTTCATGGTTGCCTTCAACAAATTATTAACTTTAAAACTGTAAATATAAACACATTAAATAACGATTTTGGTTTTTCGAATATTTAAAAATCAATTATCGAATTTTGCTATTTAATAGCGATTTCTAATTAAAGAGTTAATATTTGGTTGTCATCATTCGAAAAAAAAAATTGACATTTTTATACAAACTAGATCAAGCGCAGCAGCCAGCAAGCAGCTTTCATTGAAAATGAGGATCGTAAAATAACACACTTATAATAAAATAAATTTATTTAAATCCATCATTATATATTTCTACATGTCTAACGACTATTTAACCTGAATAAAGAAACGCACTTTTAACATATTGATATCGATTTAAAACGAATAATTATGTACCTTAAACGTTTCACCAATAATATCTTTCATATGAGCGTTTATTTAAAATTTTACGATTTTTTTATGATCTTTTAAGTCGTAAAATGCGATCGTAATTAACATAAATAAATATCTTAAAATTGAACTTACAATTTTATAACTTATAAATGTTTTGACTACACCTAAACAGATTATTATTTTTCCGTAAAACTTGCCACCTCTATTGTAGCTATTTAAAGAAGAAAATAACACACACAATAATTTTTAAATCCTAAGAAAGAAGTTACTGCACAGTGGGGGAAATAGCAAAATACATGGTAAAAAATAGTATGTAATTTCTAAACTATTGATCAGATTTGTTTGAAACTTGCCAAGTACAGAGAGTAAGAATTGAGCTTTTAGAAAAAACTGTGTCTAAAATAACAGTGTAAATCACAAAAATAACAAGGATCTGCACAGCAAAAAATAGACAAGAATTATATTCAATAAAACCATGTTATTGAGAAAAAAATATATTCTCAATATATATTCTCAGGAAATTTGAAAAAAAAATTATTAAATATCGGGATTTTTGTTATCAAAAACAAAACTTATATTTTTCTGTGTAACGACCAATTATGACAGAAGGCAACACAAAATACGTATGTGTATCGGCGTTTTGAAAGTTAACATCTGGGTCTAACCTTAGGGGGAGTCAAAATATCCCACCCTTTTGCAAATTTTTACAATGACTCGGCATAGGAAATCTTATTAGACTTACGAAGCGGTGTTCTTTCCTCTTTTTTATAAAAGGGACAAAATCACACATACCACGAAGAGTTAGAGGATTAAAATATTCTAGAAAAGTGTGTATGGTAGTGTTTTACATAAAAGTTCCCAAAACGCTTATACCTTAAACGTACTAATTACGAACAATTACGAAATTAACCCTCAAACGCATTTTAAGTTTTGATTGATTTCTGGTGTTTTATTTAATTGAGTCTAGAGCCTGGATGTATTTGGTGATTTATACTAGAGTTTTGTGGCGAATGTTTTTGTATAATATTTGAGACTGTCATATCGCCGCCAAAGATGATTTTGCCCCTTTTTTAAGAAAGAGACAAATACCCATACAGCGAAGAGTTAGAGGCTTAAAATTCTCTACAAAAATGGTTTCTGTGGTGTTTTAAAATAAATTTATGAACACAACTTCTACCTTAAACGTAAGGCTTACAAAATCTCCTATGCCGAGTACTACTTGCGAATAAGTACGAAATTAATCCTCAAACATATTTTAAGTTTTCAATGATTTCTGGTGTTCGAATAGAGCTTTATGATAGAGTTTTATGGCGAATACTTTTCCAAAATATTTCAGCCCATTATATCGCCGCTGAAGGGGAGTTTTTCGCTCCAATTTTAAGAAAGAGGCAAAAATAACCATTCAACGAAGAGTTAGAGGGTTAAAATGTTTTACAAAAATGTTACCTGTGGCGTTTTACAAAAAAGTGCTTAACGTATATTATACATTAAACGTATGGCTTACAACATTTTCTATTCATAGTTACTCCTACTATAACTACGTGCAAATGGAGGGAAAATTTAGCTCCCCTAAAATTAAGCCAAGATGTAAACTTTCAAAACGCCAATACACGTATGTATTTTTTTGTGCCCACTACCAGTATCAGTCGTTAGAACCTTGTTATTTTACTTAATTCTTTCAACAACATATAAAAGTGTCAAAGCTTTTCAAATTCGATTAAATCAGGTGAAAAGCGACCGAAAAATATTTCTTACCCGAGAAGGTCAAGTATCCCACGTGAAATTTACCATTATTTTGCATTCATTCCCACTGTGCGCCGCTTGTTTTGTAAAGATGAATATCGTAATGATTTTGAGGGTACATTTCATTTTGAAAGTCAATCAATATTCGTCGATCAAAAAGGTTCACCAAAAAAAAGAGTGTCAAATCAAAACAGGTTTAATTTTTGATAGATGTGGCAATAGCACGTTTTTTTTGTATTTTGTTCAAAATTTAACGACATTTTATTTATTTATATATATATATATTTTTTTTTTTGGTAAAAGCCACAATCATAAGAATTATTTAAGGCTTAAAATCTACATCAAAAATTGTTAAAATATAGAATATATCTAATAATCATAAAAAATGTGAATATTTCACTTTAATTATTATTTTATTGGCATAAACGGTCGTTTACTTAAATACCAAAAAATGGACACAACAACAAATTGAATTGGAACCGGTCAAAACAGAACTTATAATGCCCTGCGTCATCGCTTTCTATCTTTCCTTTTTTTCTTTTCTTTGAGGCAGATGGGTTATTAAACTTGAGGCCATAAAAAAATTATGTATTTAATGAATTGGAATTAATTTGTTTGTTGTCTTTTAAATGCAAAAATATTAGATTTTTTATTGATATTTAAACAGGTGGACATAAAAGATCGACTTAAATATTAGAATGTGTTGAAAACTGTGGCTTATTTTAATCGGGGTAATTTGCCTTGACTTAAAGTGGTAAAAGGCCATAAAGTTTGGAATTGAAAAGTGTAAACAAATTCAATCACCGCTATTTTTATCTGGCACCATTCATTCAGCAAAAGCAAATCATGTTAATATATCTAAACGAAAAGTGTGGACAAAAAAACTTTTAAATAAAATATACATTTCCAGTTCTTTCTATAAGTGGCAGAATTCTGAGAGAAATAACAAAAAACAATTCTTCCAAAAAAACCGGCTAAAAAATAGGCGTGGCACTGCCCATATTTTTGATTATAATGTTCTACCTTCACGAGAACTAATTGTGCGAAATTTCATTAGAATCGGTTAAGTAGTAGTAGCTAAAATTAATATTTACTTTTTATGTGTGTGGCACTCCCCACTTTTCTAACCATAATGTTGCATTATAACGCTAGCTAAAGGTGTATACAAAGCTCTATATCGGTTTAGTAGAAGTTGTTGAAAAATAATATTAACTATGTATGGGCGTGGTGGCACTGCCCACTTTTTTAATCATGATGTATTGGTCAAACAGAAGCTTAATCTGTGTGTAAATTTTCATAAGAATCGGTTGAGTAGAAGTTGGTTGGTTGGTATACGTGGCTGCCTACTGCACGCAACCAATCAAGTACATTCAATAAGTTTCCGTTTTAACCAACCACTCCACTCGTCAGTGTCAACCCATGTAGGTTCAAACCCAGATCTCGGATCCGGTTGTAGGTACTAAATCCAACCTGCCGCATTATGATACCTGATCAATTTATAGACCAATTTCTGCTAGCTCTGATAGATCGTCTATTATATTGCAGCCCAAGAATTAGTGTCTCGAGAGGTGCAAGGCCGGTCACTCGCAAAGAAAGTGAAAAACTGTTTCCTAGTGCCCTGTCACTACTGCGACGAGCCTGGAGATCTCCCAGCGGTTTCTGTTAGTTAGTTCTGTTGTGCGCTCATCGTTCTAGCAAGGCCACATCTTCCTAGCCACCTTACACGTGCTCAACTTGCGCCATCTGTCTTCGGCTTTCTGCCGATCATGTTTGAAAATATGGTTTCTAATAGTGCCAAACGGCATGGCTACCGGCTCAGCAGTGGAGGCGTCCATGAGTAGAAGTCGTTTCAAATGAATGTGCATTTACATTTTATGGGCGTGACCCTGCCCACTTTTCAAAAGGACCAATCTGGAAGTACGCCCTTTTAAATAAGGAAAAAAGTACGAGATCTATTTATAACGGCCGAGTTTTGAGGGAACTTACATTAAAAAAATGCATGAAGAATTTATAACCTTTCTCCCTTTTTTCTTTTTGAAGTCGTTTTGATATATAAATGAATTGATAAACCGTCTCCTTTTTAACCGCCCTAAAAAAACTACCTCCAAATGCTTAGCACAATTTTGCATTTCAGCTCAAGTTTTCGAGTCAAATACTTCTGGTAAGAGTAAATCTAGAGCCTGAAATATTAGACGAATAATATCCTTTGGCAAAAATTTATTATTTCCAATAAATGGGTAAAGTAACCGTTAACCTCCTTAGTAGCTTGCGCGCTTTGACTGAAATAAATATTATAAAATAAAAATAGTTATACAATACTCTCAGATTGCGGCTGTATTAAACAGACTTATGCTGTTTTTGTGGCAAAGCTTATTTCAAAAATCTCCCATATGTCACATGCGAAGTATTTCATTAAACATACTCTGTGTACGTTAAAGTTCTAGAAACATAAAGCTGCCATATGATATTGATATGTACTTATAAAATATCAAACGGTCCAAACTAAAGATTGTCAAATGTAGAAAGAACAATATATTTCGTCTAACCTAAAACGATAATAAAAATATATTGACCATCACTTAAATGGATGCGCTTACTTTACCCAACCAACATAAAGTTAAGCGTTCGAAATATCAGAATTTATCATTTGATTTCAAATTTAATGCTCAATTATTTGTTAAGGCTAGACAGAGGCTTGAGGTGACCATTTTTTATGTCAAACATGTGTATATCATTCGAGAGTAAATGTTTGAAAAATTGTATATGCTAAAAAATTATATCAAAGCAGATAAAAGAACCTGGGAACAATGGCGAATTCAGCATCTTATTAAACTCCCTAGTGCAAAAAAGTTTCTAAAAAGTCAATAAAATCGCAAACATGCGATCCGGAAGTTGTGATATTTCTAATAATTTGTAATAATTTCTAAATAAGCTTGTCATTGCAAGAAGTTATATTTTTGTTATTCCTACACTAAAAGAAGTTTGCTTGAAAAATCCAGTGGAACGATTTAATTAAATTTTTCACAATTCTACCATGTCCAACTACCAAAAATTAAATATTGGTTTTTTAGATTCATCAGCTTTGTCCTTCAGTAGGTACGGCACATTTTGTTGCAAAATATTGAAAACAAATTTCCATGTTTGCTGGGTAATGGTTTTTGTATGATTCTTGTTGCTGTAGAACATTAAGATAATGAAAAGATGGTTAAATATTTCTTACTCGGATAACATTTCATAAGTATGTTTTTCCTTAAAATTGTTGTTGTCATGTAAAGGTTGCTAGACGGTGGCGTTGTCAATATGTTATCAATATATATAAATAAAATTTTTCTTCTATCTTGTTTACATTAACTTTCAATTAGTGACCTGACAACGACAAGTCTAAGAAACAACGACACTTAGATTGCTTGCAACTTGTTTGACACATTAAACAACACTAACAAAAACAGCAGGCACCCTCCTCTAACCATTAAATAAATATAGACATACTTGGTAAAGGGAATATACAAACAAGCAAACAAACAAAAAATAGTAGTAACTAAAATAAACATAAGGCCAGTGTTAAATTGTTAACAACAAAGTTCACACACACTTAAAATTATATTTTAGTTTTAAATGTCATCCAACGACCCCAAACTAAAGCAGTTAAAAAGAAAACCGCCCCTTTAGTTGAAAAAAATTGTAACGCGATAAAGGTGGTTTTCTTAACACACTTACGATAAATACACTAGGCTACAAATATTAGATGAAACTAAATTTTGTTTCGTGTTTTATTGCATGGCCTAATGTTGGGATATTTCTAGCAAGTCCTTGTATAGCACTTCTTATATAATTATAGAACTGATGTTTTGTTTCATAATGAAATACATATCTAATTGTCCAGGCACATGTTGTCCTAGTAAAGAGAGCAAATTAGGATTTCTTATATAATTTTCATGAGAAATATAAAAAAGTATATAAAAAGTTTCTTGAAAGCAATAAGATATCAACAACAACAGCGCCATCTATCGACTCCAAAATGTATTATATCTCTCAAGCGGGAACTGGCCATACACACTTACAAAGTTCCATGAAACTGTAAATGTTCGGGTTATACAAAATAATAGAAAAAAAAACAAATCTTTTTACGAGGGAGTGGAATTACTTATTAAACGAGTCTGACTGATGAAGGCGCAACAAAAAAATAAGAATAAAAACTTTTTAAAAACATAATTGAACCGACTTTAAAATATATGCACTGACAAGAAAAAAATAACTAAAATTTTATAATGTATATGCGTTAATAAGTTAACTGTTTGCAGTCGGTGCCAGAAGTCAGAAATCAGTTTATTGGCCAACAATCTATAATTTTATTTCTGCGTTTAGCTACACAGAAAAAAATAGACAAGAATTATGTTCAATAAGACCATGTTATTGAAAAAAATATGAATTTCAATAACATTTGTCATTAACTTAATACAATATTTCGTTGTTTGTATTTCTACCCCATGCCGGTTATATCTCTTCTTTTCATACAAAAGTACTTAAAACAAGTTTTATCTCATAAAAATATAACTGGGACATGGCTCGGCTGTATAGAGCAAGCTTTACGACCGGGAAGCCCGAGTTCGTATCCCAGGCATGTCAACATTATTTTTAATTTATATTTTTTTCTTTTGAAATAATTTTGCTATCAATATAGCGGAATTCTTTATCACAGGAAATTTGAAAAAAAAAATTATTGAATACCGGCATTTTTGTTATCAAAAACGAAACTTATTTTTTTCTGTGTACCAACTTTCTTGGCAGCGACTGCAAATAGCTAAGTACTTTTTAGCGCATATTTAAAGGTCTGTTTGATTTTTTTAACTTTTTTTATTACTACTTTGTATGGGAGGTGCCCTCTCCCCACTCCCATCCACTTAGATTTGTGATGGACTACGCAGTAATTTACAACAAGTTTAAGACCCTCACTAACATAGTATTAATAATTACTTTGTATGGGAGGTATCCTTCCCCGCTGGATTTTGCGCTTTAACTATAAAGCAGATCACACCAAGTTTGTGGACTCTGACAGATATAGCACGCCAAATATGCGATAATTAATTATAAGTTTGCATTGGAGGTACCCCTTCTCAAAAGGCGAAAAAAGTATATGAGGATTTAAGTCATAACTACTTACAATTTGACGCGATAACTACTTATTTTCGTTTGAGAAGTCTAAAAAATAAGGGGTACCCCCTTACAAATGTATTTACATTGTCACAGTAATTAACTAGTTTTTATTTGGCTTACTTGAAGCAAACAAATAAGTAGTCAAATAAAGAAATTAAAATAAAAAAACTATACACATTATGTTTTATTTATATTTTTAAAATTTTTTTATATTTTAAATTTTTTTTACCCAGCTGGGATACGAACCTGGGCTCGTTCATATTTGAAGACAAGTACTTTACCCACTGAGCTAATGTTGACTTATAAGTTTAAGCGACAAAAATTAGTTTGCATAAACAAACACATGTTGACTTAAAAAGAAGTTGTCTACTTATTTTATTAAAAGATAACAACAAATTATAACCAAAATTCAACCGATTACAAATATGACACCAGTTTTTGCTCCTTCATTTTTGAAGTCGGTTAAAAAGTCTCATTAAATAATTGTGATAAATAGAGATATTGCAAACAGCTAAAAACCACCTAAATCAATCACATAAAACAAACATATTAACGCTGATGAGAGGGTGTAGTGACGATCGAAAACAGTGTAGTGTCACGTTCTGCTCTAGTGTTGTCAGAACTAGTTTTCCTGCATAAAATACAAATAAAAAACATAAGCCCGATCTAGTAACTTTGAATTTAAGAAGTTATGTAAAACAATCAGAAAGGCTTCCCACAATCCAAACGGTCGACTTGAGAAGAAAATTTGTATGGAATTCGCTCAAAAAACTGAGTGCTCTTCAAATCTGATTTGTGGAAACTGCACTGCACTTAAGTGTCAAAACTAATTTAAATTTCTACAAATTACTAATTTTAAACAACAGCTTAGACTACTTTTTAATGGAACATTTTTTAGTTTAGTTAAAGACCTGTTTAACATCTTTAATGATTTATCGATTTCTAGGACAATAAGCAACAAAAATAAAAATTGCGATATAATAACCAATCATATGTGAAGACTTCCTAAAATTATAGCTCTTGTCATAAAAAATACATTTAGCTGACTGGTTGATGGGGAAGGTGTGGGGATGTAATGGTTGCAACAAAAAAAAACTCATGTAGAGTATTTGAAACAACTTCGACAGACGGAAACAGGAAACCGGAAGTCCATCTTGCTCATAGTAGCGACAACGAAGATATTTTTACGCTTCATGCAAGTTTAAGTTAAGTTTCAATATTATGGGGCACAAGCATGGAATACATATACATACTGACATCATCATCATAATATTAACAAACATACATCATAAACAGCCTCCTTTTTGATACAACCACCCTGTTGTTGTTGTGTGTTTATTTTTCCTCTTTTTTCAACATTTTAGACAGTGTCATGCTAGTAAAGCTCTCCCTTTCGAAATTACACCTACTTTATGAACACACATACCAGCCATTATCGGCATTTTTTAAAAGCTGGAAAACAACATTATCGTCATCTCAGCAGAAGTCGTCAACTTAAGCAGCAATGACAACAACAGCAATAACAAGAACAACAACAGAGGAACATAATCATCTTCAACATCATGTTGCGGAAACAGATAACGCATGGACGGACGCATGGACAGGCGAGCACACGGACAGACAGTCAAGCAGACAGACATGCATACAGTTAAGACATTTTCCTGTTCCCTGCTCGTTCATATACATACATACTACATCTCGAATATATTGGTTGTTGCTTGCTTCTGGCTACACACATTAAAGCATCCTCTTCCACATCATCGTACACACACTCGCACACACATCATTACTCCAAAGCATTCTACACATTTCTATTTTTCCGTTCCTTGGGCTGCGAGGGATATACGAGTCAATGAAGCGCAAGCATTTTATATTTAACTATAAAAATATTCTCGCTTTTTATAAAAATCATTAAAATTTTTTATATACTCGTATGCAAGTATTTATTTTGTTATAAAAAAAATATCTCGTTGGTTCTTGGTGCCATTTGTAACAAATACAAATTGACGATTTTATGCGCTGTTGGAAAGTTTTCGGGAAAAGTAATAATAAATAAAAATATTTTAGTCGTATTTGTGAGGGAGAATATCTCGTTCCGTCGACCCTCCTTGTATCCGCGCCTGATTATAAAGAACCCTGCAATTATTTGCATACTTCGTCATATTCATTATTCAAATATTAGAAAAATGACGACCGAAAAAATGTCGGTAAAATTTTAAGTGTTATTGCTTTTACCGAAAAAAGTGTAGCGACCTCGGAGGCAGTACTATGTCTTTCAACTGCATTGAGAAAATGCTCTTCATAAATTCTGTGAATTTCAACATTACTCCAATGAAAAGTTGCATTAAAACTCAACAACGCTGCACTTTGTTAGATTAATGAAACAATTTTCGTTAAAATTATATTAATGAAAATTTCCTCAAATATGTATATGAAATAATTTCATTGATCTAATGTAATAGTTTCACTAAACTAATGAAAATTTTTCACTATTTTAACGAAATCGTTTCACTATTTTGACGAAATTATTTTATAATTTTAATGGTATTATTAAGTGAAATTATTTTATTATTTAAAGAATTTATTTCATTATTTTAATGAAATCTTGTCATTATTTTAATGGAATTATTTTATTTATAAAATGTTTTTTTTATAGTTTTATTGTATCGACCATTCTGCGCTACAATCCATGCTACGTTAATACACATAAGAGAAATTTGTAATGATGATGACAGCTCACAGAATCGAACTATATATCTGATCATGCTTAATTCACAGCAATTAGGGGATCTTTATATTGAATGTATTATATTGCAATTAGAATATTTAAGCTTACATTCAACTTCGTTCAATGAAATATCAAGGAATCCTTTGCTTTAGTGTAGTGTGTCCTTTCAACAATATAAAGTTTTTTTGATTGTCCCACTGGCAGTAGCATCACCAGCAGGGTAGACGAACAAATTATAAATGTTGGGCAGCCTTTGAGAAAAATAAGTGCAGCTTGGAATGCACAACTAATAAATATTAATAAATTAATATTAATATAAATATATAAATAATTATTAAACAAAACAAAAATAGCTTACAAAATCAGTTTCTTTCTGTTTTTTTCACAACCATTGTTCAGTGATATCTCAATGTCTCATTCGAAAAAGTTGGACTTTTGTTATTAAATGAGTTTGCTTGATATGAGAGCTTAAACAATATATAAATATGTTTGGAAAATAAGTATTTTAAAGCTTAAAATTTTATATTTATTAAATATTTTATTTAATACATGATATAAATCCTTGCTCTCTTCGTTTAGTTATTTTTTCTGCTTTAAATTGTTTTTTTTTTTTTCATTAAAAGCAGTCTGTGTGTGTTTGGTGAGTGTGTTTGTGAGAATATATTTGTATATAAATGCAATTGCTTTGGTATTTTTCCTTGTTGCCTTACTGTCCTTTTTTATTGTTGCTGTAGTTGTATTAGTTAGAAAGTTGTATGTAGAATGCATTGCTCCAGGATATCAAATGCAATGCAATGTTGGCAGCCTTAATGTTTAGCATTTTTTGCCTTGTTTCTTCATATTGCTAAAATACTTTCACATATATACAAACATGTACATATAAACTTACTTATATCCTTGTATGCAGACATGCAAAGTACTTAGATGATAAGAAGACCATGGCTGTGTGTATTTGTGTGTGAGCTTGTGTTGGCCGTATATGGTTAAATCACCATGTACAAATGTCTTATCACTATACATCGTTGCTACTGCTATACATTTTTATACCGATATGAAGGAAGGGGTTTCTTAATTTACAAAATTTTATTAATTCTCAAAAAAAAAACATCAAAACAATACAAAACTGTTCCATACAGACTTGAGTAAGGATTGGAGACTTTAACTTGCTACAACAAATCATAGACCATGCACTGTTATCTAAAATAAAACTAGTTTTTCATCTCTTTCTCCACCACAATTACACAAAGCTCCTTACACCTATTTTCTTCACAACAGCTTAAAGTTTGGAGCCCACTGCAAGTAGTTAAAACGTTTATAAAAAATAATAATAATGCTTTAGGTGTTCATGTGTTTGTGAATTACCAACCTAAAACTGTCACAGACATTAAGTTGGCGGTGCTATTAGTTAACTTGTTGTTGTTGTAGTAGCTGTCAGAGTAAACTGTAGGTGCATGTTCATTAAATACATCGTTGTTGTCATTTTAGTCCTGTCCCTCTTTTGGCCTTGTGACTAATGCTTTTCGCAGCAGTTTGTCGTTTTCATTGTACAACTCAGTGGTAGTCAGTCAGTTGTTAGTTGCATTTCGTTTCGGTACAAGTAAGCGAGAGCGAAATTGAGCACCTGAATATGTTTTCTAATTTTATTCTTTTTGCCTTCTTCTCCTTCATCTGTTTTGTTTTGTAAAATAAAGCACCTGTGCACATATTTCATGGGACGCATACAAATAAGTATGCTAACTGCCATTGTTTAGTGAGCGGCCTGGGTGTGGAGGCGAAGAAATGCACTTAAAAATAAATTTGATGATAATTTGAATGTCAGTTACATGGAAATATATTATAATTAAATAAATTAAGATGTGACATGTATCCTAGAATGATGCTTGACGACGTTGTAAGAAATTTCATTTAAATCGATGAAAGAACAAGAGTACAAGAGTAAATTTAAGCAACAATTATGATCAGAATTCAGCAAGAATATGTAATTGATCCTAGAACGATGGCATAAGACATTGTGATAAATTTAATCTCAATCTGAGCAAGGACAGGACTACCTCCCATATATCCTTTATTTTAAAAATTCAATTTAAGCTACAATGATGATCAGAATGCAGCAAGAATACACAATTGTTCCCTTAATAACGCCATAATTGCTTGTCAGAAGATTCATATTAATCGGGCTAAGGACATGGGTATCTCCCTCGTATCATAGATTTTAAAATTTTAAATTTAAGCAACAATTATGGTCAGAATGCAGCGAGAATACGTAAGGGTTCCCAGAAGGATGTCATAAGACCTTTTAAGAAATTTTTTGAATCGGAGCAAGAACATGACAAACTCCCATATATCCTTTATATTAAAAAATTAATTTAAGCTCCAATTTTGATCATAATGCATGAAGACTATGTAATTGATCGTTAAATGATTTCAATAGACCACGGAACAAATTTAGTTTCAATCGGTCCAAGGACATGAGGTAGTCATTATATCCTTTATTTTACAATAAAAATTTATGCAACAATTATGATCAGAATGCAGTAATAAAGCTTACTGACGAATTTTATCTCAAAAGGTGGAAGAATACGACTACTTCCCATATATCCTTTATTTTAAAAAACGTAGCACCCACGGTTTTCGAATGTCGCTAGAGACTTGAATTTTTCTTAGTGTATGTATCTAACTGTACATCCTTCTCTACCTTAGAAGAACTGCAGGTATATCTGCATGTCTCTGTGTACAAGCACAGGTACTAAAATGACACTTACAAGCAAATATACCAAACAAGTGATGTTAAACGAACAAATTGATATGAGTAGAAAAAAATATAGAAAAACATCAGCAATTTTAAAAATAAACAAACACTTCTACACCTTCAAATACATAAAAAGGAAAAGAATACATTCACTATTTAACATGTGCATTATCATCTATGTACATCATCATCATACAAAATTTTAATTTCGCCAGGATGTCTGCAAAAATCTTTTTGCTTTCTTCATGAATTTGTTCAAAACTGCGGGTGTTAAAAAGAGTGTCCTTCGGTACTTAGACAAACAACAAACATGCACTCTCAACGAAGGTTAAATTCAACGATACTCGATAATTAATCAGAAAATTTTCTGGTTCTGACACTTTGACACAAACAATTGTTCTCTAAATATTTTACAAGAAAAAAAGAGAGAATCATGCACATTTGTCTTAAAGGTGCAAAAAGAGAACTTAAAGACGAAAAAAATTTTAGCCTGTTGTGCAGTGATTGTTGGCAAGTGTGAAATTATTGGAGTTTCTTAAAATCACACCTCGATTTTTGGCTTTTTTTATATGAAAACAAAAACGTCTTGCTGTGTACTGCATGACTGCAAGCAGTCAGTGGAAATGTGAGATGGAATACATTCTAGGAAACATGGGCCGCTTATAAAAGCCTTACCGTGAGAAACTGTAATTCTAAGCAAATTTCTTAAATTTATGTTTGTTTTCAACAGAAATTAATTATTATCCTTATTAGTTTCTTTTTTCTGTTTTAACTTTATTAAATATAAAATTAATTAAAATATGTTTAAAAATTATGGCTTGATCCTTTGCACACTTTTATTAAAAATTTAATTTTAACAATTTTCATTTTTGCAGGGTTGGCAGGATAATTATAATCATATCTAGATTAACATAACGTTGGCTGGTCATAGTTGCTTGTCACTATTATAATGAACTCAAACTATATTGCATAAACTCATACACTTATACATTCACACATACATCAACACACAAAACATATGGAACTGCGGTCATAGTGACAGATGCTGTCACATCCTGCTAAATAAATTTTCCCCAGTTGGCCATTGTGTGAAAATGCGAATATTGGCAAGCTAACAGTGCGGTAAATAATTATATGATTTAGTCCAGTTTAATATTATTTTAAGTGTAGTGTTATTATATAGCTAAAGAATTTAATTTTTAGAGACAGTCCTAGAAAATAAGGAAACAAAAGTTATATATTTATGTTAGGGTTATAATTTTGCTACGAAGTGTATTAGTGAATATATATTTTATATTACACGCGTACCCATTAATTATGAACGTATTAATATTGGACACAAAACAAACATAATCATATAATACACACACACATATATACGAAAGAGCGTACATATACATACTTATATAGAAACCAACATCGATTTAACGAATTATAAAAATATTTTATGTCCTTAAAGTGCAAATTCATGGAGCCAAAATTTGCTATAAACAAAAATGTTTGTATATACATACATGCATACGTATGCATATATACATATGTATGTTTAAATGTATGTAGATGTATGTACATAATAAATGTATTCATATAGGATATACTGCACTGACAGAAATTTGCTTCATAAGCCCAATGAAATAATTTCGTTGTTTTTTTTTTCAGATATGATGAAAATAAAAAGTCTGATTTCGATAGCTTACAGCATCAATATTACAAAATTTTGCTGATGTGCCTTATTGTTTGTCGTTCCTATTTTAGATTTTAATTAAATAGGTCAATAAAACAGTTTGTGTAAATAAGTCTATATTATAACGATATAATTTCATTAAGACAATAAAATAATTTCATTAAACATATTAAATCATTTTATCATAATAATAAACTAATTTCATTAAAATAATGAAATATGTTCATTAGAATAATGAAATCTACTTCTTTAAAATAATTAAATAATTTCATTAAAATTATTAATTAACTTCGTTAAAATAATGATATATTTTCATTAGTTAAATTAGTATATGGGATCTATGAAATTATTTCATATATTTGATAATCTTTATGTGAAAATAATTTTAAAGAAACTTGTTTCATTTATATTACGAAGAGTGGCATTGGTTGGTTTTTAATAAAAAGGTTTATTGGATTAATGCCGAAATTAACAGAATTTATGAAGGAAATTCTTTCAGTGTACATTTTGCTATATACAATTATAAGAGTATATATGTATGTGTGTGTTTGTCTGTATTTGCAGCTATAATTTATTGCTTGTACTAAATCGAAAAAAGCCAACATCGTTATTAAAAATGGCGCTTGTCTGGTGAAAACTTAATATTGTTGTTGTATGGGTGTGTGAGTGTAGTAGATTTTGCAGCTGATGAGAAAGAATCTATCCTAGAACGAAATTTTGCTCTCATGAAAAATTTTTAATATCTTTCTTTTTGTGAAAAAGTGAAAGTTTCTGCAAAATTATAATTTTGAAAGAAAATGTTACACTGTTGTGATACTCTAAAATTATTCTGGTGTTTTCATGCACAAATTCTGTTTTGTTGGAGCCCATAGAAAAAGAATATATCTTTAGTTTTTCTATGTGACTTCGAAATGAGATGTTATAACGGTAAAAATGTTTCCTTAAAGTTCGAAACTTTAGCAGTCATTACTTCTTTGTTTCGAAGCGGATTTCTACGACCTTTATCAAATTTGTAAGATATGATTATTATCTTTCAAATATAGCATGATTTTTGAAAATCAGTTAGTAAATGGCTAAGTTATGGTGGCTTATGTGTAAAAAAAATTATTTTTCAACAAAATTTTATTTTCCGCCGGCTTTAAGTTGCGTATGAGATTCTAAAACACTATACATATTAACTATTTTAAAAAGCAGCAATCCAAAATGAGTAATTACATTAAAATCGGCTAAAAAGAAATGAGTTATGATATGTTTTGTGTTTTGACTTTTTTTTTCTTATAAGTCGAGAAACTACAAAATATGTCTTGGTGACGAACATTTTATATTCAGAAAGTCCAGGATGGTATTGTTAAATTGACTCCCGTACCCATAAGTCCAATAAAATAGTGTCCATGGAAGTTACTTCCACGTTGAAAAGTAAATAATGACCAAAAAAAAATGCAAATAAAATTCATTCAAATAGTACTGCGGAGGGAACATTGACTTTCTTTGGACCGGATTAATTGTTTTCTTCTCTGGGTATGTCGAATAGTGGCTTCGTAGAGTTTAGATTTTTTACTAAGCAGTCAACGTTATCTTTTAAGGTACTGTCACACTTGACAAATATTTGACAAAAAAAGCGTAACCACTACTTTTGCTCATGGTTAGTGTGATTTAACTTGGTTTTGTATATATCTCAAAATAGAGTTAATTATGCCGCAAAAGGCAATTTTTATTTTATTTTTAATAAATGCGAACCCAAAATAAAAAAAATTTTGGAATTAAATTAAATACCATTTTAGCTTGCCTGTTGATTACGTTTATTTCCGCAAATATTTGCCAAGTGTGACCGTACCTTTAGACATTATTGCATGCCAACAATATAAGTATGTACTTAATTCGTGGTGTCAGAAATTAATACTATATAAATTATAAACGAAATGATAAAGTTTTAAGAGCATATTTTTTACATTTTGGGAGCAAATTTTTAAGTTTTTAGTGCATATTTAATGCGCATAAAACACATTTTTTAGTGCATATTTCCGGTTTCCGTCATGAAAAAACTGTCCTTTTGGCAAAAATTTGTTTAGAAAAAGAACTATTTTGGAAAAATCTTGAGTTTTTTTCTTTTTTGCAACTACATTAAGCTTTTCACCAAAAACAGTGAAACATTAGCAAACAAGTAACTTTTTGTGAAAAATTTCACTTGTTACGAATAAAATTTCCATGGGGTCTATTCAAATACTTTGTCCAGTTGATTGAATCTATGTTTTAAATATGTCTGCATATAAAACTGTCTATTGTATGTTTATCTGTGTGTGTGTGTGTGTTTTTTTTATACAAAAATTACTAATGGCGATGATGACGACAATGATGATTTGTGAATATTTGCTGGCCAGGAATAATGTTTCCACTGGTTGTTGTCCTTCTCTTGGTTTACCCATTTATTTTTATTCACAAAATATTTTTTGTCCATTGTCCACTTTTTTCACCACGCGGACTAGTCAATATGCCAGTCATTCATTCATTTTTATTCATGCACAATGTTGTTTATCATGGCTTAAAATAAATACATGCCAAAGTATTTATGTCTGCTGAAAGGTATTTTGTTATAAATTTTTCCTTCACACTCTGTATATTAAATTTATTGAAAATGATTGACATAGTTTTTTTTCGTAATATATTAAATACTCGTATTTAATTTATTATTTCCTTATAAATACAGTTTAATATAATTGAATATGCACCGGGATTGATTTATTTTACTGGTCATCGATTCAACGATTACTTTATATTGGGATTAATTAAAGAATGCTTTGGACGAACTGAAAGGATAAAATGTAATCAATCCATAACTTCGATTAATGAAAGGCAGATAGGACTTTCTAAGTTTTTAATTGGTATTAGTTTTTTCTATGAAGTTATGAGCATAACTTACAAAATTTTTAAAAATTTATTTAATAATAACTCCGGGACACCAAAAAAAAAAGTGGTTACACCCACCTACCTTCATGTATTTCGATACGTTTAATGCAAATGTGAGTTCCGTTTGGGTTGTATTCCCTCAAAATTGGCACTCTGCGCGTTGAAATACATGTAGGTAGTTGGGTATGGTCAATTGTACAGACCACTTTGTTTTTTTTTTGTACCGTAGTAATATTTTATCGCAAGGTAAAAAAACTCACTTTTCTCTCGTTAAAAATATACATGAAGAGAAATAATGTGGTTGGGGCATAGTAACGACAACAATGTATGCATATTATATTCCCAGCAACAATGTTTGGCTGTGGCAAAATTGTTGCAGTGGTTTCTAAAAATTACACTGTATAATACAAAAAATTTACATTTTTCTAATAATTAATTCAGGCAGATGGCAGATGTATCGACGTTTTAGAAGTTTACATCTGGGACTCATTTCAGAGCGAGCTTAATTTTCCTCCCTTTTGCGCATGGTTATAGTGACTCGACAAAAAAAGTATTGACAGCCTTATGTTTAAGGTGTAAGATGCGCTTCGCTGTTTTACGCAAAACATCTCCCCTTCAACGGCAGTATAACGAGCTGAAATGTTTTCAATAATATTTGCCATAAAATTTTTCTATAGGCTTTAAAGATACCGATGCTCCAGACTCAACTTGAACGGCAGAAATCAATCAATTTCGTACTTATTCACAATTAGTACTCACAATAGAACATCTTGTAAGTCGTACGTTTATGGTATGAGACGTCTTTAGCACTTTAATGTAAAACACGCCGAGGAACATTTATATAGAGCACTTCAGCCCCCTACATCGCCGCTGAGGGAGAGTTTATTTAAGAAAAGAACAAAAGACCCATACCATTAAGAGTTAGAGCGTTAAAATGTTCAACAAAAATGTTCCTCGTGGTGTTTTACATTAAAATGGTAAAATCATCAAATACATTAAAATTAAGGCTTACAAGATTTCCTATGCCATGTCAGTATAACTCTCCCTAAAATGAATTCCAGATGTAAGCTTTCAAAACGCCGATCGTGCCCTCTATCAGAATCAGTCGTTAGAACCTTATAATTTTGAAGAAAAAAATTGCTGACAGTGTTATCATAAATTATGTTTCGGCCTGTAAAAATATAATTGTTATGTTCTGCCGTGTAGGTTAGAATTAATTAACATTAATTTTTCGTGTTCCTTAAAATAACGAGTGATTTTGTTGCTATTATCTTTTTGGCAACACTAGTTTTGACAGCTCACGCACGTTTTGTATCTTGTGTCACTGTCAAACATCTTCAGTTTGGTCTATAATTTAATCATGAATCGTCTTACAAACGAACAACGCTTGCAAATTATTGAATTTTATTACCAAAATGCGTGCTCTGTTAAGAAAGTTCATCGCGCGCTTCTTCCATTTTATGGTCAGTTTAATCGACCTACTGAGGCTTCTATTCGGGCTATTGTAAAAAAATTTCGCACCAAATTTACATTGTTGGACATTAAACCACCAACACGTTTACGTAGAGTGTGAACTGAAGAAAATATCGCAGCCGTATCGGCCAGTGTTGGTGATGACCGTGAATTATCGATTCGGCGCCGTTCGCAGCAATTGGGCATCTGTTACTCCACTACGTGGAAAATTTTGCGGAAGGATTTGGGTGTGAAGCCTTATAAGATACAGCTGGTGCAAGAATTGAAGCCAAACGACCTACCACAACGCCAAATTTTTGGTGAATGGGCTCTTGAAAAGTTAGATGAAGATCCACTTTTTTATCGAAGAATTGTGTTCAGCGACGAGGCTCATTTCTGGTTGAATGGATACGTGAACAAGCAAAACTGCCGTATTTGGAGTGAAGAGCAGCCAGAAGCATTGCAAGAGCTACCAATGCATCCACAAAAAACAACCGTTTGGTGCGGATTATGGGCTGGCGGCATCATTGGGCCGTATTTCTTCAAAGATGATGCGAATCACAACGTTACTGTGAATGGTGAGCGCTACCGTGCGATGATAACAAACTTTTTTCTGCCCAAAATGGAGGAGCTTGACTTGCATGACATGTGGTTTCAACAAGACGGTGCCACATGCCACACAGCACGCGAAACAATGGACCAATTGAGAGGCGAGTTCGGTGAACAGTTTATTTCACGCTTGGGACCAGTCAATTGGCCGCCCAGATCGTGCGATTTAACGCCTCTAGACTATTTTTTTTGGGCTATGTTAAGGCTAATGTCTATAGCGACAAGCCCGCTTCGATTGACGCACTGGAAGCCAACATTGCCAACATTATTCGTGAGATACCGGCCGAAATGTTGGAAAGAGTATGCCAAAATTGGACTAAGCGGATGGACCATTTGAGGCGCAGCCGCGGCCAACATTTGCATGAAATAATCTTCAAACATTAAATTATATCGACCCAACTATCGATCCAAATAAATATTTCATGCATTTTTCTGAATTTTATGTGTTTTTTTTTTTACTTTCCGATAGTTCTTATAAAATCACCCATTATTATCTCATATCCATTCTTTCTAAATAAAAATTACAAACCTTAAAGAAGGTGTAGAAAAATAAAATAGATTCATATCGAATAAAAAATTATTTGCTTTGTTTTGTAACTATAAGTTTCAAAGCCTACTATGCTTATTTTTTGAAAATCATTTATATATTTGTAAATTCTCATATGGTTTGTTTAAAAGCTTGTACATAAGATAAAGGGTTTGTAACTGCTCAAAATTGTGTTTGAAGTCTACTGATGAGTTGGTAAAGCACCAACGAAATGCAGTATATAGACAATTGCTTAAACTCCAGCAAATAAATAACATTTAAAATAAAAATTACAAACTTTAGACCAAACAAAATCAATATAAACTTAAAAATGAATTTATTTCGGAACAATCACGTGAAATAATAATATGTTTATGGAAACCATGTCACAACCATATTTCTTCTTTCCATATAGCAACAGATCACATTCAATTCTGCGATTAAAAATGTCAAGGCTAACAATTATTCGACTTTAATTTTTGTCTTAAGTATTTATTTTTATTACATTTAACGGCATAAAAGAATGACTACTTAAAAAAAGGAGTCCCAAATCTCTCATTAGATTATTAACGACCAGAACGCCTGTAAAAAAAAAAACTAAACCTAATCCAAGGATTTTTATCTATGGAAAAACGGCTTTTAGCGCAAAATGCAAGTATTGAAATACAATTCAATTTCAAATTGAATTGAATAGAAAATATGAGAGAACTTTCTTGCAATAAGCCTACATAGAAAACACACATGCTTAATTTAAAAAAAAATTAAACTCCAAATGCTTTATAAGAATCAGGAAGAACGAGCACCTCAACTTACGCAACATCTCAAGATTTATTTCATTTAAACGCAAAGATGTTAGAAAAGGATTTATAATAATTTCAATGAAAATGGTTGGTTGAATGGCTCAAAGAAAGACTGAATGCCTGAATGAATGAATGAATGGCTAAATGTGGAGTGTGTTGTGATGAATTTCATAATAAAGCGAGTATTAATAATAATGTTGTTGATGGTGTTGAGTGCTGTTGCTTTTTGTTGTTACTGTTTTATCCTTGTAACATTTGCTCCTTTCACAAAGATGACATTTTATGGCTACAAAAATAATTGAATAAAAAGACACAGTAATAAAAGCATCAAATATAATATTAAAAAAATGCTTTGGATAATAGAAAATGATCTGTTAAATGAACTTTTGTTGCTCTAAAGCAGCTGCTGCAACAAACATATGCCCATGTAGATGAGTCTTCTTTTATGATTCTTGAAAGGTATCCCAATTTATATTAATGTCAAAGTTAAAATAAGGTCCTTAGCAGTTATTCAATTGATAGTTTTGATGTTTTGTATTGCATAGAAAAGCACTTTAAACAGTAATTCTCTTGAGCTGGCAACTCTTTGGTGGTGAGAGGGAAGAATGTCTTGAAGAAATTGTACAATACTCAAAGGATTAATTGTAACATTTCTAGCTGTAATTTGTAATTTCTTTAATAAAGTTGTGTACTGAAATCACTGTTTAGGGTTAAATTTACTGACATAAAGAATAATTTTTCAGCTGATGAGCCAAAGCGGCTTAAATAGTTCAATGCAAATCCAATGAATGCAAGATATTTGATTAAGATATTTCGCTAAATTAAAGGAAGACTTAAATCAAGATGTTTGAATAAATTAAGAATAGTTGATTGGCGGTATTTAAATTTAGTTTCGTTATTATTATTACTTTTTTTAGATGTACTTTATGAAAAGATTCAGGCTACAGGCTACTACACGAAACAATATGCACTGCTCTACAAAAATGCTTACATGATTTCATATGCCGAGTTCTTATGTGTAGAAGAGGACAAATTTTACTTTCGCAGATGTAAGCTTTCAAAATAACGATTCACGTATATATTCTTTTGGTGCTCTCTGCCAGAATCAGTTGCATGAACCATTATTTTTTTTTATGTACAGTATAATCAGAAAAAACCTGAAAACGGGAACTTTGTATTTCTTGGCAAAAGGAAGACAGATGCGCACAAAAAAAATTAATTTGAAAATAAGACCAAATAAAGTAAGTTCGGGTATTGTGTAGTGTGCCTAATTTTTATAAAGCTATTGTTTTTACAAACTTGATTCGGTGTTCTGCTACAAGTCTTGGGTTTAAATTCGGGAAAGTAAAAAGTCTTTGATGCCCAAGTTTGAGAGAGAATGGTGAAAAAGTAAAAAACTCCATAAACACACGATATAAAATATTGGCGGGTAATCTGGTAAAGAATGGGCTGATAATCTGGTAAAAATACCTTCATATATTTCGCTAACGATTTTTTACGTCATCTGTTTTTATTATGATGTTTTTTCTTGAAGTTATACAGTATACCTCTGGCCGCCTTTAGCTATACCACGATAGCCGTCTAACGCGACTTGCATATTTTTTACGATGCCAAAATTTAAAACACTAACGCACTTTTAACATTCTCCGAGCATCAAACTATTAAGATTAGTACTGCTATTCCTACTATCTTAGTTTTAGAGAAAAGTAGCCATACCACATTACCCGCCTATACCACATAAGCCACCTATACCAAATAAGGGACCCTTTTGTGAATAAGAAGTTTATCTCGAATGCATTTTTAATGTATTTTTTGCAAGATGTTTCTTTTTTTATGTTTTACCTTTCTAAAATTTTTTTAAAATAATTGCTTTAGTATTTTCTTTGTTTCATTTAACCCTACGTCTATACCTGATATATTTTTATCATGACAAAAGTCAAACTTTATATTGAAAAATTTTTTGTTTTATGTTAGCTGTTTTTCTTATATGGAATTTGACATTTGTCATGATAAAAATATATCAGGTATAGACGTAGGGTAAATTTTGTACTGTAAGTGTTCAATTACTTATTTCAAATAACTTTTCATTAATTTTCCATTTTAATTTAAATTTTTACTAAATATTTTTCTATGGGTATTAAAAAGCGGCAACAATGAATTCATGTTGGTGCTCCAAATAATCTAGATCGGCGTCATAAAATTGCAATTCATTGATAATGTTAATTTTAAACATCCTGCTGAAATTCATGCGGCCATAAAATAAGCCAAAGTACGCATAAATCATTTTTACAGGAGAAAAAACAAAAAAAAAAAAAATAAAAGAAATTACTTTAGGGAATAGTCATGAAATATTAATGCATTTTTTCATACGAAGACTGGAAACTTGATTGAACAGTGTAGATGCACTTTGTTGGTACACTCGTAGTTACAGATAAAGTATTAGCGAAAATGTATAACTTTGAATATTAAAACTTTTTGGTTTCTGATTGAATTCATAATTAAAAAGTTTTATTTTGTTGTGGGTTAAGCTAATCAGTAGATCTTTAACCATCATGTTGAAAAAGCTTTCAAATATGATACCAGCTCCTAATTATTAAATTAAAAGCGATAAAATTATTAAACTAAATTAAACCATTACAATGTCAGTAAATTGCAATCAGAAACCATAAATACAACAAACAAAGATCCCTGAGAAAAACAGGAACTCCTGTCATTGTGGTGAAGATGAACATTACCAAAAAAAGATCAAATGGAAATTATTCATTTGTGGTTGAATTGGGCCATTAACAAACGGGTAAAATAGTAATACAAAAACCAAAAACAACAAATAAATAACCTTATTTGACAAGGATAAAACATAGAGACACTCGAAAAAAAAACATAATTATTACATCCCTATGGGTTATTCAGGACAAAAAAAAAAACAAATGACATACAACGACCCTTAATAACTGCCCTAAATAAAATTTTGATACTTTCTCTATTTACATACTCGTATATGAATATACACACTTTCATATGTATTCATGTATACTTGTACGTTTGAACAAATTGAAAACCCATTAAAACAAGAAAAATTAATACGATTCCTTAAATTCATTAAATAACTCATGCAAACGCACCGAAATATCACAAATACAACTGATATGCTGTATAAAATGTGTGACTGTGTTTAAAATAAAACCTTTTTACCTTAAAACCCAAAATTATAAAATAAAATTAAATAACATAAAACAAAAGAGAAAACGAAAAATTGTATAAAATTGCATTCATTCAAACATACGAACGAACGAGTTCTTTGACAACTTACTAATGTTACATGCCAAAGGAAATGACATTGAAACCACAGCTTCCGAAACCCATGAGCAAACGATTTCATTTCATTGCGAATACTTTCGTAAAGAAGACTGTCTGCCAAGTGTTGGTTGTACCGGTATGGAACAGGAACATTTCAATGTCAGCCAGCCAGCAATGGAACTTTGAAGAAAAAAAAACTACTAAAATTTTCTCAAGCGTAAAGTTGTTAATAAAAAAAAACTGTAACATTTACACAAACTCAGTAAAGAAGAACTAAATTGTCACTCAGGGTGAAACCGCTATGAGATGACGGACTTAAGTGCTGCATAACAAGCAGAAAATATGTGAGAGAGTTGTATTTGACAAACATGATATGGAAGTACCCTACATATGTATAAACTAGTGCAACTATTTTGGAAGAAATATCGAAGGGGGAAAATTGCGTGGTGTCGTGGGACACGAAGTAGGAACGAAGCTCCTTATGTTTTGTTTACCAAAAAAAATTAAAGAATATGTTAAGTTATGTTATATTCACATAACATGGCATGACATGACATGGCAAGACATGACATGACGTGAGAGTACAACTCTTCCCCTTAACCACTACCGATCATGTGGGAGCAACAACATGGACAATTGCTAAGTTCACCACTGGAGCAGCATCTTGCGCTCTAAAGAAAGCAACATTAGCAGCAGGATCCGTAATCAAAGCTGCTGGGGGACTGGCGATCACCAACCTTCTACTCGAGTGCTTATTCTCAGCTATGAGATTCATCAAGAGAACCTCATATTCCTACGAAATAGTAGTCACCTTACGAACCAGCACTGTATCTACTCCGTTCCCTCTATCAGTGAACTAGTAACCGTTTTCAGATCTATCACGGAATCGGCACCATCGTTAGTCCCACCAACAATAGTAGTTAACTTTTTCTTCTGTTGCTTATTCCTTTTGCCGAACCAGCAGCAGAATGGCCAAAATACCAGCGGAAGCACTTATACCAGGACCAGAAACAGCAACAAAAGTTGAAGTAGTAGTACCATTAATACCACCAGCAACAAAATTTGTACCAACAGCATACTCAGCATCAGCGCTCCTGGTCTTAGGCCACGATGGGCTAAAACTCCTCCCTCTCTCACTTTATCGACATTGTTAGCCCTAACGTCGATGGACATTATGACACTTTCAAAAGTGTCATGATGTCCATGAGTATAGTGTCGTAAGTTCTATGGACATTATGACACTTTTTAGAGTGTAAAGATTTTTGAATAGCCGGCCTTCCTCCGGGCTTAAAAGTTTCCCCTCTTGGTATATTTTCTTCTTAGCCGGGAGAAAGTATTTAAGCCCTGACAAAGGCCGGCTATGCAAAAATCTTTACTCAGCGAAGCCGCTTTTCGATATACTGAGAAGAAGAAATCCTTAAGCCCGACCGGATGCCGGCTACGCAGAGGGTGTTTAGTAATTAAATTAAAATTTTTAATTTTTTTCCAAATATTTCTTTTAGTCGACATACTTTAAGCATTGGTGCGCGATTTCAAAATTTTTGTTGACGTCAATTGAATTTATTTCCCACCATGGTAACCGGACTCAAGAATATAAAAGCATATAAGCATATAAATATTTATGTTTTAATTTGTTTTCATCTTTGAAAGTATGGACATTATGACACATTTTAAAGCGCCCATACTGCCCATAATAATAATAATAATGTCATAAAGTCCATGGACATTATCACACTTTTTGGAGTGACATAATGTCCATGGACATTATGTCACTGGATATTATAACATGCCACCGTCGATGTCCCCTTCCGCGTCGACCCGGACGCGGAGGTGCCATTACTGCCGCGAAAAAATTCCACCAATCATTAGGAAGATAATAATTTAAACTTCCAGATAATAAGAAGACAATTTCAAGAGTACTTAAGTTTTTTTTATCAGTTCTAGTTTTCGAGATATAACGTTATTTCAAAAATGGAGGTACTTGCACCGCTTTATATTAGCATAACTGAAGAAGGGCGTATCCTTACTCAGTAAAAAAGGAAAACAAAATTATTTTTAAGACGAACGAACATTATTTCTAAATCTGCCCATTAGTTTCAGAAGTATCGTTAAAATTTGAGCCTAAAAATTAACAATTTCATAAAAAAATTAAGATTTCTCTCACTAATAAATTGTGAACAAATCAAAAGTAATGGACAGATTTAGCAATAATGTTCGCTCAGCTTGAAGATAATTTTGTTGTCGAATTTGTGTTTTTATTTGCTATTGAATATATTGGAAGAATTTTGTTCACAAATTCTGTGAATTTTGACATTAGCCCAATGAAAAATTTCATTAAAACTCAACCAACGTTACGCTTCGTTAGATTAATGAAACAAGTTTCGTTAAAATTATTTTAATGAAAATATCATTATATATATGAAATCAATTCATTGCTCCAATGTAATAATTTCACTAAGCTAATAAACACATTTCATTATATTGGTGAAACTATTTCGTCGTTTTAATGAAACTGTTTCATCATTTTAATGAAATTATTTCATTATATTAATGAATTTCTAGAATTTTTTTAATGATATTCTGTCGTTATTTTAATGAAATTATATCATTATTTTAAGGAAATTGTTACATAACTTAGTAGCCACATTAACTATCTCTTTTATTGACTATTTTAATTTATTGACAATTCCACAGTTGAAATATGTACGATAGACGCCAATGCACATCAGAAAAATTTGTAATGTTACCACTTCAACCAACAGCACTGTTAAAACAATTTGTCTATGAGTTTATAATAATAAGAACGAGTACAACAACGAAAAACATATAGAACTCATTTTTGGTGTTCGGTTTTGGTTGCCAACTGCTGAAATAAATAAGGGTATTTTTTTTAAGAAAATATATATGTGATTTATTTATTTCATAATTGCAATGAAACTTTTCATCAAAATAATGAAATGCATTTCATTGAAATTATGACATTCAAGGACATACAATTTTTCATATTTTTTTAATTTTTTACAGATATATTTCAAGAATTTTAAGTATCGGTTAAAATATGTTATCCAAACTTAAAGAGGTTTCCATAAAATGACAAAATGTTGTTGTCATAAAGCCAATGAAATTTTCTAACGAAACCATGAAAGTTAATGTAGCGATTCCAATGAAACTCTTTCACAATATTTTTGGAATTTCATTAGAATTGTGAAATATTTCATTGGATTTGTGAAGAAAATTTAACGAAATTGTTTCATTCATCAAATGTTGCATGTGGTGAAAATATCATAATTTTTGAAATAACGGTATATCTCGAAAACTAGAACTTAAAACAAAAATTGCATTGAGCTTGGCGTTCAGAAAAAAACTTCAATTTCTAGGGAACGAAAAAGTTTACCGAAATTTGCAGATTTATGGCTTTTTTTATTATAGTAGTTATGGGTTTTTTTCGACATTTTACTGCTTATTTTGTTAAATATACGATTTAGATAAAAGTCGGTTAGGCAAAAGCTGTTGGAAACATTACAGTCAACAACTTTTTAGAAGAAAAGCTTTCATGATGTCATATTTTTAGACCTGTGGCTCACCATGCAGTATGAGTGTAATTGAATAAAATTTCGATCGCAAATCGGCACGGGAAGGCGTTGTCCCAAGGGCGTGAATCATTTGGAGAGTCATTTTTTCATCAAGCCTAACCTTTCGAGTTGTGAGACTAGAATATTTTCTTTAAAAAAAATTTACCCATACAAATAATGGACACGCTAATCTATACATTTTCGTTTTGTATTTGCGTTACTAATATTTGTTACCAGTATTTGTTACACATATTAATTCATAGGGAATTTTTT
Source organism: Panzeria rudis (assembly GCA_956483635.1). NCBI lineage: Eukaryota > Metazoa > Arthropoda > Insecta > Diptera > Tachinidae > Panzeria > Panzeria rudis. Next base: position 4,924,210 of record OY101449.1, read on the forward strand.
TAAACCCTTGCAATCAAACATTGATATGCATTGTCTGTCCATAGGGAACTTTCTTCCAAAAAGCATCATACTAAAAAGTATCTTTTGAGAAGATTTCGTTTTAAAAAGAGATTTTTCTATAAATCCTGGTCACAAACATCAAATTGAACTTTCAGTACCCGTTTTATAAAAGTAGTATCAAGATACATATTTATATATATGTACGAGTGCATGTATGTACCGTACGTACATACAATACTCTATGCCGAATACTCGTATAGCTTCATGCAGCTATATAATTCAATTATCAAAACTTGTAATATGAGCACACAATTCTAAGAGCGTTATCCTACATTATTGTAAAATTTTTTCAACTTGCAACATGATTTGAAAAACTTGCTTTGTTTGTATGTTTGTTTGCTTTAAAAGGCCTTTTAATTAAAATAAACTTTAAAGACCCTGTTTGCTTATTTTTTCAGTTGCTTAATTCTGCAGCAGTAGCAGCATTTTCAATAACCAAACTAAATCATTTACGTGAGGTAACCGCATGCAAGAGGTGCGTATTCGAATTCGTACAATGTATGTACGTAAACCAGGGAGGGGTGTTTAATGATAATTATCGCATGACTTTACTTTCATGTGAGTTGAGAAAATCAATCTACTGTTTTGCCAACAATTTTTCAACTCAATTTGTATTGTTTGTTGTTGCATTTGCAATTTTCACCAAAAAATAAGTAAAAAAATAGGAAATCCCCCTCTAAGTCAGTCATTATTCAGGCAGTCAACTAAATCAAGCAGAGAGCCCAGAAGAGGCTTTGATAAAGACAAACGCCTAAAGGAATTGAAATCGACAATTCCCAGTTGTATCGAATTTCTTAATTGTTTACGAAAGTATTCACTCATTCGTACACGAATCAAAACAATTGCAATGCAATTTTTATATTCTTATTAAAACCCCTCGGCAGATTGTTTTTTTGTTTTTTGGCTTTCAATTTCGTTTTAGTTTGTTGATTTTTGTTCTATTTCACACGAATTACAAATGACTTATTTATCTCAGCTAATTATATTAATATTAGTGCAACAATTAAGAGTTTTTTTCAAAAGATATTTTTAACACAATACACTGTACAACAAAAAGAAAGCTGATCGGCGTTTTGAAAGTTTACATCGCTTACTCGTTTTAGGGACTCAAAGAAATTAGCCCTTAAACATATTTTGAATGATTTCTGGTGAACTCCGAGCCTGGGTGTTTTTGAAGACTTATAAGTTCCCTTTGCCAATTCACTGTAACAATGTTAAAATAATATGTTAATAATATGTTAGCTCCCCCTTAAATGAATCTTAGATGTAAACGCCGATGCAGGTATGTATTTGGTTGGTGCCCTCTACCAAAACCAGTCCTTAGAACCTTGTCATTTTGAAAAAAAAATATTATTATGTTGTACAGTGTAATTATTAGCAATTTTTGCAAAATTTAGCTAACTTCACTTTATTTCGAATAAGATATTTATTTATCGATCGATTTTCGTGGAATATACCATAATTCATTTGAGATATACGTGGCTTCATGATCCATTAATAAAAAAGGTATTTTTTTGATATATTTTATGAACTAAAAAACTTTAAGTTTTGTAAAAAAGATGTTTTTTATTATTTTATTGTGAACAACTCCGACATCTTTAAGCATATAAAAAAAATAATGTTCAAAAAATTAAAATCATATAAATTCATTTTTAACAAAATTGGATGAGTCTTTCTCAAGTTATAATAAAATCTGAGGAGCAGCCTCTTCAAAACTCATTTTTTTGCAAAAATCAAGTATTTTCACTTTATTGTGAATAAAATCAATATTTATCCATAGATTTTCAAGAAAAAAATCTTATTTTATTTATTGTATACGTAGCTTTATGTTCAGTTTGTTGAAATTGTGCCACTTTCGAAATTTTATAAATTTTAAAAATAAAAAATTTTCCAATTTTGTTAAAAATAATATTTTTCATTATTGCGGTCTGAATAATCACAAACAGTTTAGTAAATAAAAAATAATATAGGGAAGGTTTAAAGGTAATTTTTTTATTAGTTTTTTTTTTGTTTCTTGTAAGTAAATTGGACAACCCTTTTCGCAGTTATGATAGAATCTGCGAAAATCCGAAATTTTGGAGACAAATTTTAAGAAAAATGTGTCCATAGAATTTAAAGTTCGACTATTTTTGTAGGGGACCATAACAAATCAAAAAAAAATATAGTGGTCATCAAAGTTCATAACAAAATTTTCATTTTGTTGCATAGTGTAATTATTCAAGTTTTAAATTGACTTTACATGTAACTTTCGGAGGAGAACATTAAATTTCACTTTGCAACCAGTAAGTGGAACATATATATATATATAAACTACACAAATTGATTTTAAAGATATAAATAAACTTTTGTTTTACACATGAAGCAATTAGCTCAGAAATATTTTCCCCTAAAAATATATAAAACTAAAAACATGGAAACATTTATTTATTGATTTCACATATTAACTTTTGATTATACGAAATTTTACAATTTCAAACAAGTTTTTTAAGTTTAGCCCATTAACCGCAAATAATTGGAAAACTAGTTCAAATTAACACTAACAGACTTAAAATATCCAGCTGGTTAAAATTCGAAAACAAGAAAACATTCATGTGTAAAAATATTCTATTCAAATTTGAAATTTTTCTTTGAAAAAAAAAATCAAAAGCACGTGTGTACTCACTCACATAAGTCCATTTAAGATATTAACAACCCTTTTGCTTGATTTTTAACTTTTTACAAATTTAAAACTTTTCCTTATTTCTCCTCTTACGACTTTCAGTCATCTAGAAAGAAAAAAAATCTTATAGTAATTTAAATTTGTTTGTTGGTTTTTCTTTTCTTGACATTAGTTTATATATATATATATATATATATATATATATATATATATATATATATATATATATATATATATATTTTTTTTTTTAAGAATTTTACCTACAAATGACTTTTTCCTTTTATGCAAAGACTCTAAATTGAAAACACTAAGAAAAAATCGTTTTATTACAAAATGAGTTTTTTTTCTTACAGAACTATTGTTTGCACTTCTATTGTGTCTGCAACATTTTGTTGCTGTCTGCAGAAGTAAAGAAAGGGAGAGAGAAAGGGTTGGATATTTCATAAATGAAGTTATTACATCAAGTATATTGCATGAAATTAAAATTACTATGTTGAAAAATTGTTGCAAAAGTATTTAGCAGAAGGATGTGAACTGATGATATTTTGCATAAATTTCAAGGCGGTGTTTTTTTTTCTTCAATAATTAGATGTTTCAAATTATTAAAGAAATTTGAAGTGTATGCTTCTTAAAGCAGTTTACTACATAAATTATATTCTTTTTTCTATAATGAATGGCATACGATAAGTATATAGTTATTGAAATATTGTTAATATGTTCCCTTGCAGTAATACACATATATACATATCGTTGCTTTAATATAGAAAAGCCCTAAATCTTTTTTTTTAATCGTGTTAGGGCCTTTCTACATTAAGATAACGATATTTAAGAAATATTAGGGTAACGAGTTCAAAATATAGTAAAAAATTCATTTATATTGATAGAAAAAAAAATGCAAAGCGCTGATGTAATTCGACATCAATACTACGATAATGTGTTCGTTTTGACCTCACTGAGGCTTGTCATCATTAGTATGTCAACTTTTGCATCAGGTCATCATCGATGACAATTCTGTCATCAATTGGAATGAATAAAAATTTTAATTCTAAATTTTCTTACTTTTACTTGTTTAGATTTTAGTTTTAATTGATAATATTTTACATATTTTATATTCTTTTCGGGCCTTCTCAAATCATCGCATGTGCATAAGACACCGCCTGTAGCACCTCAGTAAAGTCAACACAAACAGATTTCATTTTGACGTATATAGCATATAATGACTAAGTGTCATAAATATGAGGACGAGGAGGTTTCATATTCTCGTTTGCTTAGTGTTTTGTGTACATGTAAGCATAATTATTGATATATGGATTATAAATATGTTTGTTTTTTCGTAGTGACATGTAAGCTGGTAATATACACTGGGAGATAAATAAAAATACTTAAATCAGTGTTCGAAAATAAACCGAATGTTATTTTGTGTACTGTATACACAAGCAGAAACAATATCTATTTTTTTAGTGTTTGTGTATATTTACACAACCCGAACACAACACAACGATTTTTTAATGCAAGTAACAAACATTATATAGCGTATTGTTTTTTGTCAAAAAAACAGTACAATTGTAGTGGTTGCGTACTACATACATTATATTTTAGCGTTTTATAATGTTCTTTTTTCGTCATATACAACTACGCACTCAAGTATACATGCACGAGAGCCAAGCAAATACTAATACTAAATACACAAAATATACATTAAGAATAATGTTCTGTGCCGAACACAACGAAGTGTACTGTTTTTCAACGAAAAACAGAACACTATTAAATGTTCTTATCTTTATATTGAGTTTGTTAAAAACAGTATTTTCGTTGGGTACAAGATCACTAACAGAAATGCCGTTCTTCTTTTTTGTATGTATATCCTACACAACCACTATTTGCGTTTGTGTATTACAACATTCTACCGTACAGAACATTAAAGTACATTATATAAGGTAAATTTTGGAACACTGATTTAAATATTTTTTATAGCAAAAAATACAACTACACTGTTTGAAAAACAGTCATAACACTGATGTAATTCGACATAAGGCACCACATTTACCATCTCAGCACTGAAAATCAATTTATCTAATGTTGAAGTGTCATCAATATGAGCACGGGGTGTTCATATATGCTTTTTTTGGTTTTCTATTAGCTTTGTCATAGTAATGATGACATCAATGCGATACAATTTAATAGATTACATCTAACATATGACAACATTATAAATTATATAATGAAACATGTCATCAGATTAATACCAGTTTTCACTTTATTGATTACTTTATTGATTACATCTGTCATAACATTGAGGTCGCAATTTTGATCAGTGGGCGTTATCAATCTAAAGATGAATTTTTCTATGAGTGTATATGGTAAACACGGAGTTTTTCAGCTCATGAGAGATCTTGCATATGTTGGAGTAATTAACATTCTCGTATTGTTTTCTCTCAAATTATTTCGATTTAAGACTAAATTCACATCAAGCCAACAACACTGAAAAGTGGCGATTCATATGAAAAACACATTAATAGTGATATGTATGCTGTGGTATACTCTCAAAACAGCATGTTGTTATGTGTATGTTGGAATTAATTTAGCTACTTCTTTTTATTTCTTAAAAAAATTTTCCAAGCCGTAAATTTTTCTTAATGAGGCTATGGACTATTAAATAAGAAAAAAACAAAACAAAAATTTATATTAAAAATTGTCAACACGAATCTATATAATTAATAGGGGAGCCCATAATTTTGTAATGCCGTTTATTGTCACATTATATAGCCGATTGACAAATGTTATACCATTTTAAAGATATTTATTGACAAATGTCAACAATCCATATTTTGTTAAAATCGGTGCAGTATTTTTGGAGCTATAAGATTTTAAAGTTTCTACTAGTACATGCGCACATAGTAGACTTAAATGTATTAGCTTAAAGTTCCCTGTCGGAAACTAAGTTAACTTTAAATTAACTTTAAGCTAACTATTTCGCAACTAGAACTGACTGACACTTGAATTACTTTCCCATGGAGACAGCAAAATATTTTAACTTCGCGATGTCCTAGGCGGTAGTCAATTGTGCCACTCTGCACTACTTTTCAATTAACTTAAAGTTGACTTTATTTAAGTCACTTGGTAGTTAATACATTTGCAAAAAGATGTTGCTGGGTGCGAACTATGTATCACACGTTTTAAAGTCAACGCGCTGACCACCCAGCAAAAAGTTAATATAAACCTGAAGTGAATTTCAAAGTAGCTGAGAGTAAAGTTGTTGGCTCTCATCAAATCCGATTATGTACTCAACTTAAGAATTGATTTTGGGTCAGTCCTGGATAGCATTGTAGTTAGCTTTTATTTAGTCTAAGAAAACTTAACTATAAGTTGATTATTTTTGTAGTCGACTAGGGATTTTCTGACAGGGCTAAAAAAACAAACAAGACATGCACGTATGTTTTTAGATTTTGCTTTTGCAAAGGCTACTTTTAAGATATTTTTTTGTAAATTTTTCTATTAACCTTAATAAAATTATTTACATCTAGAATACGGACGACGCAATCATCCTGGTTATACTCTTTATTTAAAATAAATTGAACAGGCTTTTTAGTTATGCATTAATTAAGACAAATATTCAATATGCATGCAAAGGTTTCCTTCGCCTTAAAAAGAAAGTCCGTGTGTCAAACTATTTACTTACTTTACCGCTCATTGCTAAAGGTCTAGCCCTCTTGGCCCTTGAGTTATATTCCAGATTATTCTTGAAATAGTCATAAAATTAACGGCTCTCATTAAATAATTAAATATCCTCCTTAGGTATTTTTTCTTTCTAATTATTTCCATCTCCAAGGACCCTTAAAGAATGCTTAAAGTGGCTACTTTTATTTACAACAATAAGCTGATATTAATATTAATATCATCTGATCTCCTATGGCGAGGGTTATGAAGGACTACAAGCTAAACTTTTATAAATATTCAAATCACGTTTCTTCTGAACAACATATTTGTTTCTGATCTCACAGCTACTGGTTTTAATTAAATGCAAAAAGTACGAAGACAAACGACACTGTTAAAGATTTATAACGAATTTCAAAATCTATTTTCTCAAACAAAAAAAAAGCAGATCAAAAGAAACAAAGGATGTTTCTTTTGATTTTGATTGTATTATAAGAGTGGAAAAACGCGTAACGCGTAATGCGCCAAGCAAAAGTCCAGCAAACAATAACAGCTGCCATCATAAACATAATAAAACAATCAAACCAGCCAACCAACCCACTTAAGATCCTTTATAAAATAGCAAAAAACAAAAAACAAAATACGCGATCTAGTTGAAACTTGTTAAAAATCTCACACGTCTCATATCCCTGCCAGGATTTATTTAGAGCAAAAATACTCATACATACGATATGTATGATTTCCATGCACCCTTTTGTTAAAAATAAAAAGGCATTATAAATTGAAAAAGAGAATTCTTCAAATAAACATGTTTGCATGTGTTGCAATGTAATTGAAGAATTTCGCTAGATAAAATGGTCAGCCAAGGAGGCAGCATAATATATTTTTTAATGCCACCACCAACAACCATCATCATCATCATCAATGGCGTAATCATCATTCCCCATCGTCGTATGCTTATCGCTAAAAAGTAAAACTCTGAAATTCATTCGTTTCAGCGCATTCGTTTCATGTTTTACCGGATTTCCTAAAGACATCAATGCATATCAAACTAAAACCAAACCCGCCATTTACTCACCTTCTTTCGCTATTGGTACGAGTATCTAGCGGAATTTAATGCATTGCACATTTATATCCTTATGCAAGTCTTCGTTGTTGCTGTTTGTTGTTGTTGTTGTTGTTGTTGTTGTTTCTCTTGTACCGCTTTAATAATTTGACCATTTTATATTTGTGAATACGTTCTTTGGCATATTAAATTATGTATTTAGATTTATTGTGTATTAATGTTTAAATTAAAAAACCAAAAATCGTGAGAAAACACATAAAGAAACGTTTTCCAGCAGAGGTGATAAAGAATTAGTTAATTTAATTTTTTCTAATTAAGGGCTTCCTTTTAAAATGTATGTTTTCGAAAAGGTGCTGTTTTAAAAAGTTACTTTTTCTAAAAGTACTTTTTTTAAAAAGTAACTTTTTTCAAAAAAGAACTTTCTTAATAATTACTGTTGTTGATAAGAATGAATTCTTTTAAAATGTTACTTGAATTGTCGTCAATGAATTTTGAAGTGGTTGTATTGTTTCCCTGCACACACAATCATTATAAATTATTCAGTGATATTTTCCGTTGTAATAATACGCTAAAATACATTGGGGTGGAAATTTCCTAATACAAACAACCTCATGTAAAAATTCACACAAAAAAATTAAGTTTTCACCCCAAAATAATAATATAAAAATGATTTTTTTTCATTTGCATTTGCATTGCCGCAATAAAGCGAAGGTGATTTTGTAGATAGAAAATATTGAGTTACAAAAATATGTCGCATTTGTTGTAACACCAGTAGTACACCAGTTCGTCAGTACATATTTAAATATATTTATTGGTCAGACGCATTTTTATTCTGCACGGAAGTGGTTTTTCCCGTTAGATTTTAATCTGATATCATTCGCGACTTGATTTTTCATTTCAAGTTTAAATGAGAAATTCATTATTTCGATCAGGGTAACAATTTTTGACGGTCATGGGAAAATATTGTTTTGAAACACATTTTTATGAAATTTTCGTTAGACAATAAATTTAAATAAAAGGAAAATATAAATAAATAAATAGAAGAAACAAAATATGTAGATTGGAAACTTCAATTCTTAGTATTGGAAATGATAAAGGTGTCTGTCTGTCTGTCTTTCTTATACAAACAAATTAATTGTTATTGTTTTATTGACACTTTTGAAAAGTTAACGGTTAAGTTAATCTAACGGAAATTTAGTTAGAAAGTAAACTTTAATTTATTTAAAAAGCGATATACATAAAAATCAATGGTAAATGCAATAAATCTTAAACTTTGAATATCAATTTTCCCCTGTCAACCAAAACAAATTGTTTTGGGGCATATAGCTTACAGCCATATTTAAAAAGTGCTCTCTAAAAGCAATATTGGAGACAATTCAAAAGTTAATTTCGATGCAACTTTCTAAATTACTAAAATTATGACGTTAAAAGGGCTTGATTTAGAGATATTTAGTTACGTACATACGCATACACAGCAATCAATATTTGAAAATTTGAATTACAGTATTTTGCCTTAAGAAAAAGTACATTTTAAAAAAGTTGCTTTAAAAAATTACTTTGAAGAAAAAATACTTTTTAAAAAATGTACATTTTAGAAAAAAGTGCCTTTTAAAAATAGCAACTTTTAGAAAAAGTACCCCGTAAAAAAACTATTTTTGAAATTTAATTAAATTAAATACGAATTATTTATTATCTGCTTATGAATTCCAAATTTATTTCATTAGTATTGTCCCGTAGTTGCATTTATCAGTTTCATGTACAAAAGCATGAGTGTTTATGTGGGTGGGTGTATGAGAAAACTTGTTGCATTTGTATGTGTGGTGAGTTCAATAACTTTTTAAATGTGTTGATCTCAATTTTTGATGAATTTTTATTATTATTTTTTTCGCGCTTTATAAATATTTCCGCATTTAAACAGCTTGTGCAACTGCAAAAATGTAAATTTTCACAATTTTTTTTTTTAATTTTTTAAATGAAATATTTAACAATTAAAATCTAAACACTGGTTAACAAGGAAATAATACAAAAAGACAGACATACGGCTGGATTGAGTAACAACTTAATAAATGAAAACAGACATACGAACCGTTTAAAACAAATGAATACTGGTAGAAAAAAGTGTGTTTTTTATTTAAACAATAACAGATACAAAAAAATAATGAAATTTTTTACGCATTTTGTATTCATTTAAATATGTGTACATGATTATAAGAATGTTTATAGTTGTAGAAGTTTTAATGTGTAGGAGGGCAGTTAAGAAAATTAATGAAATTGCCAGCAAAGAAAGTAGAAAAAATTGAATTAAAAAATAAGCTTCCAGAGAGGCCTTTTTACTAATTACACTGTACAGAAGAAACAAATGACAATGCTCTAACGCCTGCTTGTGGTAGATGGCACTGTAGAGCTGACAAAAATGAGGACTAATTTTACGCGGAGTTAATGTTTCCCCGTTTTGCACATTGTTACAGGGACTCGGCATAGGAAATCTTGTAAGCCTTACGTTTAAGATATAAGATAAGTTAAGCTTTCTTATGCAAAACACCACAAGGAACATTTTTGTGGAACACTTTAACCCTCTAACTCTTCGTTGTGTAAGTCATTTAGATCCTTTCTTGAAAAAGGGGTAAAAACTTCCCTTCAGCGGCGATATAACAGGCAAAACTTTCTGCAAAAATTCTTTCCATAAAATTTTACTAAGAGTCTTCACAGACATCTAATATCCAGACTCAACTTGAACGCCAGAAATCATTCAAAGCTTAAAATGAGTTTAATTGTTAACTAACATCGTGCTTATTCACAAGTAGTACTCGGCATAGGAAATCTTTTATAGCTTATTTTTAAGGTATACGTTTTAATTAACACTTTTACTTAAAACACCACGGAGAACATTTTTGTATAACACTGCAGCCAACTGTATCGGAGCTGAAGGAGAGTTTTTCATCCCTTTTTTTATGAAAGGAACAGGGTTGCCAGATGATTTTGATAAAAAAAAATCAGCATATTTTCAAACAAAAAAAAATAGTCGGCATTATCGGCACTTCAGTTTAAAAAAGTCGGCAAAAAATCGCCAAATTTAAAATACCCATTTTATATACAATAAATAAAACATATTTTTATTTAAAGAAAGTAATAACAAAACAGAAGCTAAAAGAGTTTTCTTGTGCAAGTTTTGTTGTGCAAGTTTTCTTGTGCAAGTTTTGTGTCAACTGGGATATAGAAAGAGAGGCGAACACAAATTGTATATATGTATGTATTTCTATTATATTTTTTTTATAAAAATATAAGAACATGCGCAAGAAAACTTGCTGTGTGTGAAACTAGACTAATTGGATATTTTTCAAATAAAAATGTACTAACTCAACTCATACATACAACCACTGCAATCATTTTTTTGCCAAATCCGGTCCGAAGTCGGTCAGAAAGTCTGCACAAAATGCCAAATTCGTATCCGAAGTTGGTCAGAAAAAGTACCGGAATTCATATGAGGGGCTGACAAGAAAGCGGAACTCTTTGTCTGAAGACATTCTGAAAACTTTGCCGAAATATCGTAAGAGAATTCTGTACGAATTCTTAAAAATTTACTGGGGAAATTCCTAAGGATTTTTCACCATGTCTGAACAATGTCGGAAAAATTTCTGACAAAACATCAGAAAATATCGGAGAAAAGTCGGAGCTAAAATTTAAAATTTATCAGAAATGTCGTATAAAATTCGCACATAGAATCGGAATGTTGTTAGACTTCTTTGATTCTTCTTCTGTCATAAATTTGTCTGCTGCCAATGGCAGCTCATAAGAAAACATATACCCATATTTTACAAACTCAAACATCACAAACTCTAAAGAGTTAAATGAGAACTATTACGAAAACTGAAGTCAGACAATATCCAGAAATGACTGCTTAAAATCGTAAGACACAGATAAGAAAATGGGCAGACAGACTGTGCTGTTAAATGTATTAACAACAGAACAATCTGATATTAATTGGATAATATTTCAGAAAATTTGCAGAAACATCGTCCCAGAAAACTGCCGGCAATTCTGAGGGAACTTTAGCCAACTTGGTTTATTGTCTGGTAAAGTCTCAGATTTTATCTGACGTTAGACATGTCAGCAAAAATATTTCTATTTTTCTCTTTGTTAGAAGCACTGACTTATTAACAATTGTCTCTTTTTAATGTAACAAGTATTCCATTGTTGATCAAAATTAATAAATTATAGTTAAACAAACAATATTAACATGTTTTAAGTGATTATTGAAAAATCGGAATTTTTGGAGCAAAAATCGGCAAATCGGCACCTGGGTAATTTTGAGGCAAAAAATCTGCAAAATGCGTTAAATCGGCAAATATGGCAGGCCTGAAAAGGTACCAAAATACTCATACAACGAAGAGTTAGAGGATTAAAGTGTCCAACAAAAATGTTTTCCGCGGTGTTTTACATATACTTAAAATATTCTGTGCGTAAAATTAACTGAAATTGTAATATAATATAAATTAAAATTCAATTAAAAACCAATCTACTTATTTTTAATTTAAGTTTAACAAAAAGTTTATTAAACTCTAAATACTAAAAAATTAACCGAATTAATGCCATAAAAAATGAATGATTCTTTCTTTGTTTGAATCAATTTAACGGTCACAGGAACTAATTGCAGCTTCCGTAAAAATAAAAGATGTTTCCCTAATTTCTAATATTTTTACTGTTAAATAATCAACCCAAAGTTTCACAAAAATAAATTATTTTTGCTTTATTTTTTATTGTCTTATTAATTTTATATTTTTACTCATTGTTTGTTATTTTAATTTCCACTATGAATCGAACAAAGCACCTTTAATTTTGAAATCCAAAGCAGCACTAAATTAACATAAAATTACTCATTTTTATGCTTGTAACATTAAAAATTAAAAAAACACACTCATGCTCTTGGCTGAAATTGAATATGTGACCTCTCGGTTAATAGTCTAACGCACTATCCACTACACTACTGATGTTTAATGTGCATTCATATATTTTAAATTACAATTTCAGTTAATTTTACTGTAATAATGTTGTGAGTGCAAAAGACCTGATCATATCTTATACCTTAAACGTAAGTCTTATAAGATTTTCTTTGCCGAGTCACTACAACTATGTGGAAAAGTGAAGAAAATTTAACTCCCCCTTATATGAATCCCAGATTTGAACTTTCAAAACACTGATACACGTAATTATTTTTTGGTGCCCCCTTGCCAGAACCGTTAGTTAGAACCATATAAAAAGATAAATTGATATTGCTGTACAGTGTAAATATTCCCGATTTTTGCAAACATCAGGTAACTTCACTTTTTATTAGGGATGTAACGATACGCCGTTTTGCCGATCCGATACCGATACCGATATTTAAAAATAAATATCGCCGATACCGATTCCGATACCGATACGAATATTGAAATTGAGTTCAAGTTTAGATTAACAAAACTCAAGCGCGATTTTTTTATTATACAAAATTACATTTAAGAGAGAATATTTAAAATTGATTTTAACCCAGTATAAAAAAATTGGAAGTAATTTCTAAGGAGCTACATTTTCTTTGCTTCAAAAAAATCTATATTAAAAATATGCAGATAATTAGTAGAAAAGCAAGAAAAAATTTTTAATTCCTTTATAATTTTAAAAAATACTCGCCATGCTTTTTAAAAAATCAATTTTTTAAAGAACATTTTTCAACTAATATTCTTCTAAATAACTTAATAGCTTAATTATTAAAAGTATTCTAAGTTAATATTTTTCACTTAAATTTACATGAAAATGAGTTTTGAGTTTAAATTCGGATAAAAAAAAATTGTGCAAATGGGTAATTTTTTATCCTTTTTCCTTGAAAAATCATTATAGAACACCGAAAAAGAAATTTGTCCTAGCATCGCTTCCAATTCGGTGATTGGTAATTGCAGTGGCAAGGATATTTAAAACTAATTAAAAGTTATCCAAATTTGCAATACTTCCAGATCGCAAATTATACATTTTCATGACTTCTTTGGAGTGTATTTTTTTGCTGGAATAAGATTTTAAAAACAACGACTTGAATTTGAATTCATGGTAAAATTAACAAAAAATAAATAACTTTTTTTTACAAAATAACAGCATAAAATATTATTAATTTTTAAAATTGATATTAATAAGATTTAAAAAATAATGAAGTGAATTTAATTCATGGTAAAATTGAACATAAATAAATTATTTGTTAAAAAAACTCTGAAACAAATTTTAAAAGTATCGTCATATCGACAGTAAAATATCGCCGATACCGATGTATCGGAAAATCTGAAGTATCGGCGATATATCGGTATCGGTATCGGTATTCGTTACATCCCTACTTTTTATGAATAAAATTGTCATTTAGCAATCGAACTTGTATTGTAAAATTTCGCAATAATTGGCAATATATTTTTCTATTTAAGCAATTTTTATGCTTCTCCTGTGAAATTTTTAAAATATTAGTTAGGACTTTTTTCATTTTCTGTGACGATATGTGGCTTTATGATCAGTTAATAAAAATTGGTAGTTTTTGCATTAAGGATATAATACTAGAATGGTTAAAATGTTATTTTATTTAAAATGTTTTAGTGTTTTCTGTAATAAAATAGAACATTCCCCTCCCAAATTATAAGGAATTGGTGGAGCAGCCTCTTGAAAAATCTCAAATTTTAGAAAAAAAATTAAAAGGGTTCGTAACACATCAAAAAAAAAAAGGGTCATAAAAGGTCATGGCAGAAGTTTCATTTTGTTGCATAATGTATTTTGAACTAATTTGTAACCTCATTTGTAAGTTTTTTTTGTTGTATTTTCTAAAAGAAAGATTTAAAGTAATTCTGAGACTGCCGTTTACTATTCATCTTTAAGCATTGCTAGAAATTAATAATTTTAATGAAAAAGAAAGAGATATAGAAAAAAAGCAACAATAGAAACATAATCAAAGCATTAGAAGAAGAAAATGCATAAGATGAAATTGAAACAATTCATTGTTTAATGTGGCGACAAAAATGAAAGATAGACTGACGACGACTACAAATATGCTGCTGCAGTAAATTGTTGTTTGTTTTTTATTGTTGTTGATATTGCTGTTTATTACTTTTATTGTTTTTTTTTTTTTGTTTGTTGCATTTTTATTGCTGCTGTGTATGGAAGCTCTGTTACTGATTCATTCTTATGATTTCGTAGTGTTTCCTATAGGAAGGGAGGGAGGTAGGGTGCCTAGTATTCTCTTGTACATATTAAGTGAATGTATAAAAAACCCGGTGTTTACTGAACTGGAATGTGTGCTTTACGTGCAAAATATTTTATTGAAATAAAATGAAACATGCGAGTAATTTGGTCGTTGTAAGTTCATTTTTGTAGACGTGTTGTTACACTTAAAAGCAAAAGCGTCAAAATTTTTTTAAATACCGAACTGTATCAAAACTAGCTTTAGCAGAGAAGAGAAATCAATTAAGTTATGGATTTTTTGTCAACCTGATTTTCAATTATATTATATTTGTTTAGAAAGAAATCTAAAGTATGTAACAATTCACAAGAAAATTAAAAAATTTGGCTGCACGATAGCTTGAACCTACATCGTGATGTTTCGACAGCAACCACAATCTCTTGATCAGTATTCTTGTCCGCTTAGACCTCACTGTCAATCACGACAACTGCAATCACAGAGAGAAATTTGATAAAACGTGTAGAATTTAATTCGACCAAGCTTTGATTTGGTTTTATGTTCTGTGTTGTAAATGAATTTTTCAATAAAACACAGAGACCCTACAATTTCTCTTTTAGTAAGTTTATTTAACTGCTTTTAACCAAGTTTATAACAAATTTAACACGCTGTATCCAACAGCTGTGCTGTGCCGGTATAGATCATTCCAAAAGTAATTAAATAAAAAAAATTTTGCTCTTGCTGTCACTAGACAGTAAAAACGTTAACACATCAAGCATGCCGATGTTGCGGTTGTTGTTTTTGAAACCTAGATGTTGTTGTAGTTTTTATCGTGGTTGCTTCATATTTTTTTATTTTCTTTTTTTTTTATAAATTTTAATATTTACCACAAAAACAAATATTAAAATTGAAACCGCTATCGTCATAAAATAATATACATTTTGTAGCAACAACAAAAACAAAAATATTAAGCGAAATTAGAAGTGACGACAGTACGCCCACGTATCATGTGAGCTCATCAAAAAAAATCTATAAAAAAATAATAATAATAAAACAACCTGTCGATTGTGTTATAAAAATTTTGGTTAGAATGTATGAACGGATGCATGCATACCTGTAGTTGTAAAACTATCAGCAACAGCATCTAAAATCATTGTCGCCAGTAACACCACTGGGGGGAATTAATGGCAGCAATAACGAAAGGCAATCTGAAAAGTTTTCTCAACATCAAATGCAATAAACTTATGATGTATAAGAAAAAATTTATCTAGCATAAGAATTGCTCAATTCACAAGCTGGCTGTCGTAGGAGTTAAAGGTTGTACAAATGTTGTTGGCTAATTCCATAGAAACATTTTTATATGGAAATTAACAACAACATTCTTATAAACAACAACTCCTACGACAGGTTGTGAATTGAGCAAATATTTCAATAACTGAAGTTTAAAGATTATTTTTTATTCATATCCTCGTTTATACCCATCAATGCATCAAAAGTGCTCGCATTTGCATAATGTGCGACACAAAAAATGTTACTTATACGACACACATGCGTTAAACATTACAACCAAGAACATACACTTTCAAAGTATCGTTAGTTTTATTTTTTTTTAAGAGACACTTTCATTGTGTTGTTACTAGAGGTGCATTAAATGATATAGAGTTGCATTGTATTTTGTATTTGCATTGTATTGTAATGTCGTTTAAAAGCTATAAAAATGCATTATTATTATTATGATTCTTAGAAAAATGTCAAATACTTTGGTCGTGCACACAAACACATTAATCGATTTGAAGGAAAACACACATTGAATATCATGCAAGGAATGAGATAAATCAAGCAATTAGATTAATGAAACTTAATAATTCTTTCAAACGAAAAAACCGACTCGAAAACAAAGAGACATACAAATAGACGGGCACACGAACATCATGTCCAAAATAAAAAAGTTTAAAATATTGGACCAAACTGTAGGTATTCCCTTTATTATGCAATAAAAATGTTGCATATCGGCTTACAAATAGAGTTATGCCTAAGCCAAGATTGAAAAATTTTAAAAAAGTACGTAAAAAAACTTTTCATTAAAAGCACATTTTTCAAAAAATACATTAAAAAAAACCTTTTCAATAAAAGTACCTTTTTGGAAAAAGTGCTTTTAAAAACCCTTTTCGATAACAGCGTCTTTTTAAAACAAATACTTTTTAGAAAAAGTAGCATTTTGAAAAACGCACGTTTTGATAAAAGTACCATTTTGAACAAAGTATCTTTATAAAAACGTACCTAAGTACACTTATAAAAAAATACATTTTTGAAATAAATTACTTTATGAAAAAAGTTAGTCGTTGTAAGCTTCTCGAAAAAAAACTCTAGTAATAAATGATAAAAATCTACAGGACTATATTTAAAAAGCTTAAAAAAGTATCACCTCACATGTTTCCGCCCGGGTTCGAACCGCGGACCTTGTGCGTGTGAAGCACACATGATAACCACTACACTACGGAAACTTGTTGTTTTATATTGGCTTAAATGCAAATATAAATCCTATATCAATCGTCTATAACAAAGTTTGTTAATACATGTTAAATATGCAAAATAATATTAAAAAAAAAAAACTTAAAACAAAACACATGTTTCCGCCCGGGTTCGAACCGGGGACCTTGTGCGTGTGAAGCACACGTGATAACCACTACACTACGGAAACTTGCTGCTCAGTTATGGTTTGATTATTTATATAAATAAGACTTATGTCGCAAGAATTATTACTTAAATACATATGTAATACGTTTAGCATATACATATATGTTTAATAGCTCGCCGTGTATCGTGAGTTCGTATTCCAGTTCAGGCAAACTTTCGCTTTAATTTTTGTCTGCACTCTAAAACATTACTTTAAATTTACGATTATATATTGTCTAAATTTGTGTTGAAATTTTCTCCTTGTCTAAAACTAAATCGATTTTGTGGTTATTTTATTAAAGAAAAAACCTTTCAAATTAAACATATTTAGTCCAAGTGGAAAAATGTAACATAAAGCATAATACGGCTATAGCTGAATGGTATATACGTCAGACTATCAGTCAGGAGGTCGCGGTTCAAACCTGCACGCAGCCAATCGCACGAAAAAAGTTTTAGTCTAGAATTTTATTATTTTACGAAAGTAACGAAAACCATTCGTATTTACTTTTTTCGTAGAATGTCCGAAACTTTCGTACATATTACGAATTAGGTTGAGTCCAGAATTTTATTATTTGACGAAAGTAACGAAAACTTTTCGTAGCTATTTTTTTTTGTAAAATATACGAAGCTTTCGTACATATTACGGAATAAATTTTTCCACCAGAATTTTATAGTTTTTCGAAAGTAACGAAAGCATTTACTAGTAGGTTTTTTCGTAAAATATACTAAAATTTCGTACATATTACGAAATCAATTATGGACTAAATAATTGTTCTTAAAATTATTGAATCACATAAAATTGGGCGCTAAGTGATACGGGATACATATAAGTTGTAGACAGCGTTACCATTGAAAATTTTCAAAAAAAGGCACAAAAAGGGAATTTTGATAATAAAAGGGACACAAAAATGGGATTTCTGAGAAAAGAAGGGACAACTTTAATAAGAAGAAAACTGTAAAACAAGTCGTTTAATTTTTTCGTAAAACACAAAAACTATTTAGTAATATTCTCTAAATATTTCCTTAAACTATGAAAGTATTTCGTAAAATGTAAAACTTTTCTTCTCTTTTCTACGAAACTCTTTCGTATTATATAAAAAATTATTTCTTAAAACACAAAACATACTTCGTAAAATAAACACAAAAATTTCGTTCGTTTCGTACATTTTACGAAAGAATTTCGTGGTGCGAAATTACAAAATATTTCGTAAAATATAGGAACGATTTCGTTCATATGTTGCATGGTTTTTTTCATTGTAGTAATAAAATCTATAATTGGCAATTTTTAAACATGCTATGTTCGGTTTATATTTTTCTAATTTTTTTTACAAATAAAAACCGTATTAAGGAACACATTTTCGTCCGTTACTAAAATTTTTACTTATTTACGTTGCAATTAAGAAGCAGTATGCATGTTTACACATTACAAAAATTTTCAGTTCCCTGCACCGAAATAAAAAAAAATCTCTTAAGATCAAAGAAATAAACAGAAGTCTAGTAATAAATTGTAGAAATCTACAAGATAAAACTTAAAAAACATTCTCTCTGACATGTTTCCGCCCGGGTTCGAACCGGGGACCTTGTGCGTGTGAAGCACACGTGATAACCACTACACTACGGAAACTTCTTGTTTTACATTGGTTAAAACACAGATATAAGTTCTATTTTAAAAAATTTTAAATAATACCTTTAGCATATCTATGTTTAATAGGTGACATGCAATAATAACGTAGAAGGAAATATTGTCCATGGAAAATTATATAAATGGAAAAGTATATAATGTGCAGCGAAATTGATAAATAGCGTTCATGGTAATAATGTAGTTCCGTAGGATGGCGGAAAATCGTTAAAAAAAATGTTTTATTGTTTTCCCTCCTGGCTATATTTATAAAGTAGTGTGTATCTTTTTCAAAAGTTTGCCTTTTCAACCGACTTCAAAAAAGAAGGAGGTTATCAATTCGTGTGTATTTTGTTATGTTTGTACGCGTATAACTCCATCATGTGGCAACCGATTTTCAAAATTTTTGATTTGAAAGGGTTTAGTTTAGTCTCATATTTTTTTCGAAAATCGGACGGACAATATGCCTGCTAGAAATATTGGTTATCACATAACTCCGCCAGTTATTTTGAAAAAAAAACATTTTTTATTTGAAGTGCCCGCCCAAAATATTGACCGATTGACTCTTTGTCTCGGTTCACAAATAAAAGTTTGCTTTCTAAATTTTTCTCTAATTCTCTTTTAAACTTTCATTCATGTCTACACACTGAAATTTTTTAATGAAATTTAAAAGAAAAGGTAAAATTAAGCTGCAGCCAACATCAGATTGGCTATTACGAATTACAAAACAAAAGAGAATTTCAAAGAGCATGAAAGTGTGTACCAGGGATGGCAGAGCTGGTACAGTTGTACCATTTTTGGTACAATTTGGATTTTAAAAGTACAATGGTAAACCAATGGCTTATTTAATACAACTAATAATTTTTTCTTTAGAAAACCTTCTTATTGCAGTTCTTTTATTGGAATGAAATATTTTATCCTCTTCGTCCGCTCGTACATTTGCCACTTTTATCTGAACTAAATTTAAATTTTGCGAAGTATTGAAAACAAAGTTTGGCTTAATAGTGGTCAAATAAGGTTAGTTCGCAAAACGTCTCTATACATATGATACATATGAGAGTCTAAAAAAATAAAATTTTATAAATTTATTTGTATTGTAGTAAGTGTAAATTTTTCGGGACTTTATTGAAACTATGTATGTCGTTCTACCATCTAATAGCTAGTTTGTGAGGCATTTTAGATTAGAAATTGCAATAGCTAAATTCGACTTAAGCACAGTTTTCCTTTTGGCACAGATATATGTACAGAAAAGTGATGTATTTTCTTGATTTTGATATTTTCTTGTTTCTGGTTTAAAAAATCTGTTTTGCTACAATTATGCCGAAAAAAGTACAATTTTAGAGAATAATTCGTACAATTTTAAAATCTCATTGGCCATCCCTGGTATGTACCCCTTCCCAATCTTCTCTCCCCTCTCACCCTAAAAACTTTGACTTTCTGAAAGAAAACTTTCATAGTGTGAACCGAGAATTTTATTAAAGTCGATTTTTTGCTGGATTATTCTAAACAATATATCTTCCTGACAATAGTATAATTGATTTTGACAAAAATGAACTTTTATAACATTAACCTTTTTAAGAAATACTTTACTCAGATATTTTCATTAAAAAAAAGTACAATTTTAATAATTAGAAACATTTTAATTGATCTCATTCCTCTTATACAGACTTGATGTTTGCTGATGCTTTTAAAAACTGTTTGCTTCTTTTCTTTGTATGAAGATGCCTTGATATCATTGTTGTTATTGTCATCATTAAAAGCATTATCATTATAATAATCATTAGCATTTACGTCGTTATTATGAATGATACTGATATAAAATTTCAAAATTTATTTCTGTTTTTTTTATTAATTTTTGAAATGCTTGAATGAATATTTTTAATGGTAAAATATTTTTGGAGAGTGACACCTGTTCAACGTGGTATGAACAAAACGAGTTTTGCAATTCGTTTTATATCATATTGTAGAAAATAAAGAGGATATAGGAAATAATTTTTTTTGTTGCTTATTTTCCAAATTTCTAAGTTGTTCCATTTTTTCGAATACAAGTTGATATAAAAATGTATTTAATGGCATTCGCTAAAGAGTATGATAGCGATATTTTCATTTCTTATTAATGAATAACTTCATACACACATACACATTTAAAATATTTTGCATAAATCCATCTCTCGGTATTGAGAGGAAGTTCATTCTCGACAAGAATGATGTCAATTAGAAATGCCCATCTTGTTACTAATAGAATGAAATGTTGCTTTTGCTTTGCAGGCTGGCTGGCTGGCTGCCTGCCTCTTTGACTCGTAAATTTACTAGCTTGTATACCATAAATCGACTCAGTTGCCTTGTAATTAATTATTGTAGAAAGATTTATAACATACAATTCATGCATACAGCCAGTTTATGTTGTTGTCGCTGTTGCTCCAAACTTCGAATACGATGGATGACTGACCGACAGATAACACAATTGTATGAGTAGCTCAAAATATTTCTCTGTTCTTTCGAATTTCATACACTGTAATAGCCGTATTTTTTCTGAACAGTAGATATGAGAAGGATAATTTATACGCTAACGGAAGTTGAGCTTACCCTGCCGTGCATGCGGGTTTATTTTGTATTCTGTTTCTCGTCCTTTTCCTGCCTCCGTTATATGAAGTAATGAGGATTTTTATTCCAGGATCGTTATGTCAGCACACATGTTGTACGTACTCAAGCCTTATAAGAAAATTAAGTAGACCAATAACCGTTGCTGTACCAACAATTTATTCCTCTTAACCACATGTCATTTAAATGCAGTGCGGCAAGGTGGGTTACCTTGCTTGCATTGCGTGCATTCACATTTTATCATTAATTTCAATGATTTCTTTGTTGTTGTTGCTATCGTTGTTCTGTGTAATAAAAAGTAAAAACGTACAAGTAGGTTTATTGACGATGTATGTATGTTTGTATTTATTCTTTATGATTCTATCATACGAACATCAGCAACAACTAAAAACAAAAACACAACCAACAAACATTTCAAATATAGGCTTAACCGGAACCGGATATATTATCTGCGCTATCTACTACCTGCTGCCTGCCTACCAACCAACCTTACTGGTATTTGCCAAATGAGAGTGAGCTTAAAAATGTGTATAAAATAAATGTACCATTTCATACTGGCACATAAATATTTATAATGTACAATGACATCGTCATCAGCAGCAACAGCAACATGAACAACAGCCCAGAAACACTTGAAACCGCGCAGCTAGTATCGTTACGCTTCGTACATCTTATGAATTTCTGGCCATATTCCGCCCAATAAACCTGGCTGGTGCCATGAGATTTGAAAAATAGAACTTTATTTGTTCTAACAGAAGCAGTGTATTTTAATATTCATTGTCGTTTTTCTTAGTGGCAGATTTTTTTTTATAAATTTCACTATCTATTTATAAAATATAACAAACAAAGTATTTAATTGAAGATAAAAAAAAAATTTTATATATGCCTAAGCTTAAAAAAGAATTTGACCAAATTTAGCAGATATAGTGGGCCTATTCACATATTACGTAACGCTATTTTCGGAGGCTTTATACCCTCCCCCCCCTTAATAACGCTTTTTACACAATTTTTAGTATAAAGTATCTAATCCGTAACAAATCTTTGGCCCAGTGGTTGGTACGTTGGACTACAAACCTGAAGGATCGATAGTACCCAGTAAAAAAATTGCTTCCAATAAAGCAGGTTTCTACTATTATGGAGTAAAAGTAGCGCTGACAAACCTGCTGATATCGCTGCTGATTTTTGTATGGCGAGTTCCCGGTTTGTAGTACTACATTTTTGTTCACAAAAGCGCTTTTGAAGTGCTGAAAATCATCAACATTTTCTGCACTAAAACACTTCTTTCACGCTTAGAAACCTGCATTGGATCAGCACTATAAAATAAGCTTTTTGTATACTTGTATACGAAGCTTTTATATAAGTAAAAAACAAATACTTTTGAATGTGTGTACAGTTGCTAACTTTTTCGCTTTAAAACCTGCATTGCTGTGGCGCTATGAAATGTGAGCTTCTGAGCAAGCTCATATTTTAAAACGAATTATGATGCTCTTTATTTCTTTAGTGCTTCAAAAAATTTGGAAATTTTTTACTGGGTTGTTGAAGTTAAAATAACAAACAGTGAGTAAAAATATTAAATTAATAAAAATAAAGTTGCGAAATAATAAAAATTCAAAATGTCGTTAACGCCGCCAATCCACTCCAAATCGGGAACTCGCCATACAAAAATCATCGGCTATATCAGGCGGTTTGTCAGCTCTACTTTTACTCCATAATAGTAGAGACCTGCTTTATTGGAAGCAAATTTTTACTGCTTATATTCAGAAAGAATCGGGCATGATTAATATTTCAAGGAACTAGGGAAAAATTAACATAAATTAAACTTTCAACATACACAGCAGAATATACCAACGTTCTTTTTTGAAGTCTTGACTTTGATTTTTTCACGGCTGCATATGAGTTGAGATCACTTAAAATTTTTTTTTGCATATTAGCAAAGATTTGGTTAAAAATCATAAAATATTTTTTTTTTATTTTGACTATACTAGTACCGCAGGCATTTGCGAAATCGGGAACAAAGTCGAGGCCAAAAACCAAAATGTTAAAATTCAAAGCCAAATATCTCTGAAAATAAATTATTTAGTTTATTTTTCCGACCTTTTTTAAATTATTTAGTTTATTTTTCCGACCTTTTTTAATTATAAAGACAATAATACGTTTTTGTTTGAGCTCGAGGTCAAGAGTAGGGTGTAAATTTTATTATGTTATGCCAATATTTCGCTACAATCTTCGCGTAGCATCATCAGGGCTTATTTTCTAAAAACAATAAATATAATTACATATATAAATATAAATACCCAGATACAAAGATAATAACAAATAAAAATATATGTATGTAAAACATCAATATTTTTATCAACAAACTAGATTAACGCACAAAACAAAGAATGTAAAAATATATAAATAAAAACCAATATTTTAAACAAAAATTGCAACAACAACCTTGCTTACATTAATTGTTTACACACAACCAAACGAGTGTACAGACATCGAGTTGTCCAAGCAATCGTCAAATATACACTAAAAGGGTAAACCTAATATTGCACTATATATTTTTGTATTTTGTTATTATTTAATTTTCTTATTCACTAGGTGTCTGTATATTTGAGCACAATTATCTGTGTCAGCTTTGTAGTTAATTCTCTCTTTTGTTGGTATGTTAATAATGTGTAACATTTCAAGCATATAGCGGCGTCTGTAATTGTTTTCAATTTGTAGAATTTTCGTTCCCTCAAAATTAGGAGAGTGATACATATTGTCTTTATCTCTGAAAATATTAAAAATATCTTAATGAAATAAAACGTATTTTCTTAGTCTAATTACAAGCTTTACAACAAGTTAATAAAATCGGGTATTATTTGTAAAAAGTTGACACCCTGTAGCTCACCGTGTGTTTCAACAGGGTGGTCCGAAATACATTATTCTTAAAGTTTAGGTCCTCCTGTATGATTTCTACATATATCGCTTTGTAATCGGATCGCACGTTTAAAAAATACATATAAATATATTACCCTTTTTTTTAAATTAGAGCCACTATGTGGCGGTTTTTGCAACAGATCCTTTTCCTATTCTATTCTACATAAAGTCTTATACATTAAACGTAAGGCTGACAAAATTTCCTGAGTCGAGTCACTACAACTATGTGCACAAGGGGGAGGGGTGCAGGAATTTAACTCCCCCTAAAATGACTGCCACATGAAAACTTTATATATTATATATTTTTGGTGCCCTCTGCTAGTCGTTCAAATTGAAAAAAAAAATTGATTTTGTTGTACAGCGTAATTACTTTTTCTACAAAATAATCCTGTAGAAATTCTGTGCATATTAAAGTAAAACTAGAAATAGATATTAAGTTTTTTTTCTATTCACAAATTTGTATTATTTATTGTTAATTTGCCTTCAAATGCAAATGAAATTATTCAATTTAGACTAATAAACAATTCCACTGAAATACGTGTTGTCACACTAAAGATGAGATTCATACAAGAACGTCCAGACAGGTCACAAAGCATGTATCAAGATTCAAGGAAACAGCAACATTCATTCATACACATTTTACTGATAATAAACATAAATACGAATATAAATAATAATAAAATGAACACATAGTGGTATGTGTATGGCTCCTTGAGCAGCTATGCGTGCGGCTTCCCTATGCCACATAACGAATTTATGAGAAGAAAAAAAAAATACCCAAACGAAACAAAATATGCCACCAAACGTTATAATGCGATAAAAACGTTTAAATATTTTTATGTAAATATTGCTCTAAACAGCTATTAAGACGTTAAATGTATGCCCAGAGATGCACCAAGAATCGTAAAATTCAGCAGTAGACTTACACACATTGGAGCGCGAAATAAGAAAACGAACAGAATGACTAACTGAATAAATGGTTCATGTAAACAACGTTAGATCTGTGAATCATCTTTTATGATCGGTTCGTGGAGAAAAAATGAACAACAGACATACAACATATCGTCGGCTTAGAGTGTAAGCCTGCTAACTGCAATTCAAAAATTTAAGAGTTTATACAAGAAAACTGTGTATATTTCTTATTGGCGATTTCAAAAGTAACAAATTATTTTGTTGGTTCAATAAACGACTGTGCTCTGAAACAAATAAAATATATAATGGGCGATTTTAAATAAGCAAACAGAAATTAAAGTTAATTTTCAACAAGGACATTAAGATTTTCTAAAATGGAGTTAGCAGCTTTACAATCTAAGCTGACGATATACATAAGTAAAATGGATCTGTTTAATGTGTGTGCATACAATGTCCCAAAGAAAGGTGTCCTGCAGTAATTGCTTGAAATGGTCAAACATAAAAATGAAATGTTGGTACGATTGTAATCTATATTAACAAGAAAAACTCATGCTCAACTGAAAATGACTCTTTGACTGTGTCTTTTTAATGGCTGTAATTCATTTGTAGTCGTTTATAAAGTGTTGCGTTTAAAGCACGTGTTGATTATCGGCGAGACGAGTAATTAGTACCAGTCACGCGTTTTCTTTTTATCTTAAAGATATGACTCCACATCAATGGTGGCCATTCTCACAATTTCCTGTACTCGCGAGTATAGGTTGTTTTTTTACCTTCAACACAGGTACAATGTGTGTGAGACACAGCCTATCTATTCAGCCACGAAGCACATACACAAATAATAAGATAGTGTATATTTGACCACCACTGTTCCACACACACACATACACGCACATGAGTTTCAAATGAATGGAGTGTATGTTTTATAGGTTCCAAGTTTCCACTTTTCATTTAAAAGGATTATTAACTAAATTAAATTGATCTGATGTTGCAACTACAAATTTTAGTTTGCTTCCAAGTTACTCAAGTTACACATAATTATTGTCTCGCCAAAAAAACAAGCTAAAATAACTCTAGTACCAATGAAAGGAATTCAGAAGTCAGAAGGTAGAGTACAGTCAGAGTTGCCAAATTTGTGATATTGTATAAGCTAATAAACTACATGAAATGAAAAATTGCTGCTTAAAGTATTTTTTACCACACAGGAAAAATTATGATAGGTTTTTATTTTAACACATACGAGTATATGATTGAATTTGTTTTTAAATTTTATTATTTTTTTGTTTGATTTTCAAATATTACAATTTAATATTTTAATAGAAAAAAATAATTGTTTTCTTATTAAATATTTACGAATTTTAGTATTCAGTTTTACGAATTATGTGGTAGGTCCTATTTCGTAAAAAAATTTTTTTAATTTATGAATTCAGTAATAAAATACGAAAAAGAGTTTTTTTTTGTACACATGAATTTTTATTTTTTTTTTACTCAAAATAGCAAAAAGTAATTTTTATATTAATATTAATTTAACGCTTTGGAAAATAATTTTTATGGTATTTTTTCAATTTGTGCCTTTTTAATAGATTAGTCTTTTAAATAAAAATATGTGGAGTATAAATAGTTTAATGCTCTAAATTAAAATACTTCTTTCTACACACAAAATAAAATATTGGTAAATCTAACCAATTTTATTGCTTAGAATTGCACCAAACCATAAAACACAGTCAAATCAAACAATGGAATTGTACTTTAGTCGACAGTGTGCTAAATTATTAACCGGTAGGTCGCAGGCTTAAGCAGTAGGTGTGTTTTTCTAAAAAATGTATGTATATACATATTTTGTTTGTAATTTTTTGTCCTTGAACTTAGTTTCTCACAATGTTTATAAACGGACGCTTTTACCATCTGAGCCATGTCATCTTTTTTAATTACGACACTGACTTGCTTAATTTAACTACAGTAATTTTTGTAAAATAATTATTTTCGTTTTTATTAATTTATTATTTTTATTGTTTTATTTTATTTATACAAATTGGTTATTTTAACAAACAAAATTTTTTCAAATTA
This sequence comes from Panzeria rudis, assembly GCA_956483635.1. NCBI lineage: Eukaryota > Metazoa > Arthropoda > Insecta > Diptera > Tachinidae > Panzeria > Panzeria rudis. The sequence goes on from OY101449.1 coordinate 4,951,610, forward strand.
AATTAGTAATATTAACCGTCAAAAATAATTTTAATTTTGCTACGCAGTTTTTCCAAACTTATATTTTACAATTCAATAAAAGGTAAGTTTTTGGGCTTGAACTTAGGCTCTCACAATTGTTCGCATGTTTATAAATCTAGGCGTCCAGTTCTTAGCCAAATCATCTTGTTATATAACGAAAGCACAAAGTAAACATGGACATGAAATGATTTGCAACTTTAAAAAGTTAGTTTAACCAATAAAAATTAATATTACATAAAAATTGCAACAACAATTTACATTAACAGTACCGAGTAAAGTTCACAATATTACTTGGCTGATATGGTAAAGGCGTCCGGCTTATCAGCAGGCGAAGTACTGTGAGAACCTAAGTTCAAGACCAAACGATTTCATTTTACTGAATTGTAAAATATAAATTTGACAAAACTCACATTTCAAAATTAAAATTATTTTTGATGTTTAAAATTACTAATTTAATTTTTAAAAATTTTCATGGTTGAAATGGCAAATTTTTATGGTTAAAACTACTAATTTAAAATAATAACGAAAAAAGTTGTGAATCCAAATTGATTATTAGGCTAAGGTTCGTAACGTTATATTCAGAAAGAATTGGGCATGATTAATATTCCAAGGAACAAGGGAAAAATTAACATCAACTTAATTTTTCAACGTACACAGCAGAACAGAGTAGCGCCACTTTCGGAAGCCGCTACACTTCCATCGTCAGTGCTCACGTGCATTTGCTTATCACCACTTGTGAGGTGGCTCTGTTGAATGTGATTTTAATTCTTATATACAACTTTTTCGTGAAAATTGAATACGAGAATTAACTCACTCTCAAGTTGATATTAAAGTGCACTTTCCCAGCGTTGCCATCGGTTTATTTTTCTTCATTCCCATTTTTCTGATTTTTGTTCTACTCAAGACAAACTTTTTTGGTTTGATTTTATACTTAAGTATATATGAACATGTAAACATGTGAAAGGCTCAAGCCAGTAGCTAATTGTTTATTAATATGATTATTTCGAACGTATTTGCTTTGTGAATCCAAATTGATTATTAGGCTAAGGTTCGTAACGTTATATTCAGAAAGAATTGGGCATGATTAATATTCCAAGGAACAAGGGAAAAATTAACATCAACTTAATTTTTCAACGTACACAGCAGAACAGAGTAGCGCCACTTTCGGAAGCCGCTACACTTCCATCGTCAGTGTAAAAGTTATTTTACAAAAATTAATACATTTAAATCAAGCAAGTCATCGCATGTCTATCTCTACTTTATGCTGTCCTTATATAACAAGATGACTTGGCATCCGGTAACATGCGAAAAATTGTGATAACTTAAGTTCAAGACCAAAAAATTACAAGCAAACAAATTTTTTTTAACAAACACTTACTGCTTAAATCTTGGCAGGCATCGAATCTGCGACATTCTGTTTAGTAGTTTAGCACACTATGGTTTTATTGTATTGTATGGGTTGGTGCAATTCTAACCTATAAAATTGGTTAGATTTACCAATATTTTAATTTGGGTGTACTTGCTTAAAATTAATATTTTTTAAATTACTCTTTTATAAAGGTACTTTTTTAAAATATACTTTTTTGAAAGATACTTTTTTAAAAAAGTTTTTTTAAAGGAAATTTTTTCAAAAAGTTATTTTTGTAAAGGGAACTTTTACAAAAAGAATTCTTTCAAAAAGTATTTGTTTTAAAAAGAATTTTCTTTAAAAGGTACTTTTTTAAGGTTCTGTTTTAATATATATACAGTGAAACCTCTCATAACCGGACACTTATCGTCACAGTATTTTTGTCCGGTTATGAGAGGTGTCCGTTAATGAGAGGGGAACACATTTATTATTTGCAATATTTTATTTTATTATAATACATATTATTAAAGTAATGGAAAACTAGAACCAATCAATGTACATTTTGTCTATTTCAGAGCCAACCACTCTAACAAACATCATATTTTAATGAAAATTTATTCCAGTATGTCAATTTGTGGTAACATCGGAATTACCAATTTCATTAGCCATAACAGAAATATTAATCATAGTTGAAAAAAAGATGAACTACATAAAAATTTTATAAAATCATGGTGTATTTCAGCGCTTCTGTCCGCTTATAAGAGGTATTTTGAGCACAATTTTCTAAAATTTAATGTCCGCGTCTGGTTATTAGAGTGTGTGGTTACAGGAATACATTTTGAAGAAAATCTAGGTTCTGAAAAGTTTGTCCGATTAAAGGAAGGTGTCCGGTTAAGGGAGGTGTGCGTTAGGAGAGGTTTCACTGTACATATATATATATTTCTGAAATGTGCGTTTTTAAGTTACCTATTTTTAAAAGGTAATTTTTTAAAAGTAGCATTTTAACATATATTTCTTAAAAGATTCTTCTTTAAAAAGGATTCATTTTTACAACATACAAATATACTAAATTTGAAAAAGTACTCTTTTTTGAATCATGTGTCAGATATGCAAAGAGAGTTTTCAATGGCAGCCCTGTTAAAAGTTTTCGTTCGGCCCAACGGATTTTAATAAAGTTTTGTGTAAATAATGATTTGGCTCTCCTCCAGTCTAGCCAGAGCAACAATGAAATATTTAACGTGTATCTTTTGGGCTAATAACGGCCATCAATTTACGCATGTTGCAAGCAAATTAAATGTTTCTGTTTCTGTTCTTGCTGTTTAGGCCATGTACATGTAGGTGTAACAGAACACAACGATTAACTTGATGTCTGAAATCACAGGCACAAATTTGTTAGCTACAAACGATCAAGGGCCAACAAATGCTTACTGAATTGCATCCCCACACCTTTAGACAGTGTCGTGTGTGTTGCTACTTTGTTGTTGTCATGTAGTTAGCACTTCAAGATTTATCAGCGTAAATTAATTGCAATCTTGTTAAGCTCAAAGATGCTGCATTAAGATCCCAATTTTTTCACTCTCGCCATCAACGAGAGCGAGACGGATAATATTTCATAAGCAGGAGGTTGTTATCAATAACATCTGCCGCCACCACCACTATCGCTAACATGCACGCTTAGGGATTATCCCAAAAAAAGGAAGCATTTTCATTTCGGGCATAATGAAATACTTTAACAGGCCACATGTGGTCTCTTTATTTCCTCTTTTATTTTAATTTTTAATTTTTTTAAGTCTGATTTTGCCATTCAATACACCTTTTTTTAAAGGCAATCTTTTATTGTTTTGCTCCTTCTGTTTCTTTGATTTCCGCGAACTAGTAAATTTTTTGGCGAGCACAAACCCAGCAGGAGGGGCATTAAAATTATGACAATTATTAAGCGTCCAATGCAGACACAGCAACAGTCGTAACAGTAGTAGCATGTTGTTTGAAAATCGCCACCGAAATTAAGGAATATCTAAATGTACATATTTGAAATTGCAGCAGCAAAGTGTATCTTTTGGTTGGTCGTTTGGTTGGTTGGTTGGCTGGTTGGTTTTGTCTTGGCGATGATATCGCCTTTGCTACTTCTTTAATTTTTTTTAGGAATGAATAGTTCATTGAAAATTTGTAACACGTTTTATTAAATTGAAATATTTTACTTTTGATTGTGTTTTTACGTTTTACCGCCGCCTCGTAGATCATTTAAAGAATCGATAAATGTGTCACATAATTCGTTGGCACATGCTCAAATTTGTTCAGTTGCAGGCATTTCGAATGCAAAACACATACTTGCAATTCCAATTCAATTGGACTGCTGCACATAAATACTTGATACGTGTAAAGCTAAAGAGTCGTCGCTTAATAAAACAAAAATGAAGAAAATCATCTTCATCATCACAGGTCTGGCTCATAAGCTTCTTTCCTGCTCATCCCGTTCCCACAAACTAAACACATGAATATTTATGGTTTGTCTTTTTGTCTGTCTGTTTGTCTGCCCGCTTGCTTTTTTCTTTTCAGCGTCGCCTTTTTAAATGTAGAATTATGAGTTGGAATTACTGTTTTCTTAAGGCGAATGTTCGGGAACTGGCGTTGCTTGTCGAAATCAATCAGCCGTTAAACGACTATCTGTCATTACATACAAAAATACATAAACGGAATTATTAAAGTACGAATATCTCAAGTCTGTACAATAAAAAAAAGTATTGTAATTTCCAAATATAAATATGAATGTATAAAAATTATTAACTTTGCCAAAAAAAAACAGAAGGGTAAAAAAAATCCATTCGTATCGGTGGCAGTCGACATTTATAAATTGTTGTCATTAATATAAAAATGCTCACGAAAACAAAATTTAAACGTCGTCGTCGTTTATTTTATATTTTTAAGTGTCGTTTTCGTCGATTCTGCTTATTTTTGTTATTTCAATCTTTATTTTTATGGAGATCTTTGCGCAGTTACTGATCGTTACGTTGTGGCGTTAATTAATTGCGTGCAATTATGCGTGGGTTGATTATTAAGTTGCAACTTCCAGTTTCAATCTTTTAGAATACATGCAATTTATTTAACAAACACCTCAATTTTTAAAAGACGAAGATTAATTACTGCTAATATATTAACAAACAAGTTTATAAGATTAGTAAAAATTAAAGGATTTCCTTATAATTAAGCAAACTTATCATCACATTTTGCTTTAAAGGGTCTATGAACTTCATTGGACATATTTTAAATATTTAGGCAATATCATGAGCTAAACAGTTTTCGAATATTTTAACTTTTAGTCAAAAACTTATTAAGATATACAATTTATGTCATTGTTGTAACTGCAAAACATAAACCAACCAACTGCACACGTGGCTTAAAGGGAACATTCAAAGAAAGTGTTCATAATAATAGTAATGTTTGGTGCCTTGCACTGAGTGTCTACCATATTAATAATATGTACACTATACCAACAGCATTAAATTAATTTCAAAATTATATTAAAATAATGTTCATTATAGTTTTTATATGAAAAAAAAAATTAAATTTACTATAGGGTTTCCATTAAAGAAACTTTTAAAAAAGTTATCTTTTCTCAAAGGTACTTTTTATTTAAGGTATTTTTAAAAAGAGTACTATTTCTAAATGGCTATATTTATTTTGTTTTTGTTTTACCGAGTTGCCTGTTGAACATTGTGCACATCAATGATTTCAATGCTGGGAGGTAAAATGAGTTTTTTTTTGTACGAAAAAATACTTGTAACGAATACTGGTTTGTCTTGAGACCCCGCTGACAAGGTGACTCAATTTCAATGTGAAACTCCAGCGATCACCGTTTCCGCTGGGGGGTTTTTTTTTTTGGTTGGGGGTTTTAGTGCTGCTATTGTTTTCCGGGGAAGTTCCGGCGAATTTCGGGATTTTTAGCCCTAGATGTTTGTGAATCTTCTAACTAGTTTGTATCATTTCTAAGGGGTTTGTATCTTGGCTAGTGGTTCGTGACCGTGCTATCTAACTATTGGCGATAAGCATCAAGTTCCCTTGCACTTTTTTCAAGAAAACAAAAAAAATAACGTTTATATGGGACATCCTTTTCTGGGGCATTAAGTGAGTTTGAATAAATACCCAGCAAAAACTTTTGTAATTTTTGTAATCGGTAGTACTTCATTCATGAGTTACAAAGTAATGAGCGGTACTTATTTATCTTATTAATATGCTTCAAATTAGAACTACTACTTAGTTTTTAATAAAATCAGTACGTATTTTTAGCATTATCTGAAAGTAGTTACAACTTGTTGATATGTATTAATAAAATAAGTAGACAACCACTTTTTAAGTCAACATGTGCTTGTGTATGAAAACTAATTTTTGTCGCTTAAACTTGTAAGTCAAGTCAATAGCTAAGTTGGTAAGCTAATTCCCTTCAAATCTGAACGAGGACAGGTTCGAAGCCCAACTGGGTAGAAAAAATAATAAAAAATTAAAAAATATAAATAGAATAGAATATAATTTGTTTATTTGACTTCTTATTTTTTAGCTTCAAGTAAGCCAAATAATAACCAGTTAATTGCAGTTACAATGTAAATACATTTTTAAAGTGTACCCTTTATTTCTTGGATTTCTGAAACAAAACTAAGTAATTATCGAGTCAAATTGTAAGTAGTAACGACTTAAATCCTCATACATTTTTGCCTACCAGTAAGCAAAATTTTTGCTGGGTATGTTTGATCATAAAATAAATGGATAAGAAAGCTTTTAGTATGACGCGTGCAAGCAATTTCTTTAATTGTACATTATTTATAATTTATAATTATAATATATTGGGAAGTTATAATGTTTCTGACTTTGTTTTATTAACTTTACAAATTATAGATAATTATTTGTTTACACGTGGATGTGCATGCAAAATTTTTTTTTTACGTTGTTATCTTTTGAGCAAAAACTGTTGTTCAGAAAATAGCACTGTACAACACAAAAAATAACATAGTAATACGATGTTTTGAAAGTGTCTTAAAAAACGTGCGGAAAAACTCCCCTTCAGCGGCTCAAATATTCTATAAAAATATTTGCAATAAAATTTTATTATTAGTCTTCAGAGACACCGAAGCTCCAGTCTCAATTTGAACGCCAGAGCTCATTTGACACTTAATATGTGCTTAGGGTTAATTTCGTACTTATTCACAATTAGTACTCGGCATAAGAAATCTTGTAGGTCTATGGTATTAGTAGTGCTCAGCACTTTTATGTACAACACCTAGAGGAAAATTTGTTTAGAACGTTTTAGCCCGCTATATCGCCACTAAAGAGGATTGAAATGTTCCACAAAAACTTTTCTCGAGGTGTTTTACATAAAAGTGGTGAGCACATCTTATACCTAAAACATAATGCGTACAAAGATATCATATGCCGACTCGCTATAACTATGTGCAAAAAGGGGAGACATTTAACTCCCCCTAAAATGAATCCCTGATGTAAACTTTCAAAACGCCATCACACTTAAATTTGGTTTTGTTGTACAGTATAATCTAATGGCCCAAAATCGTACGGTCAAGGTGTCAAAAATCATGAAGTCTGCTTATCTTGCAAGTTTCTCGGTTTACATAAAATCGCCATAAATAATATAAAAATTAAGTCATATAGAAAAAGATATTGAGTGAAAACCGCGGAACAGATAGATGTAATATGAATTTAAAAAAAATCCAATTTGACTCATTATCGTAAATTATTTATCTTTCACATGATGAATCAATGGACAATAAAGAAAAGAACTCAAAAATGTTTATTAATTTAAAAAGTTTGTTTGCTAATTAGGTTAATAAATATTTTTCATTCAAATATCATGTAAAGATTCAAAAAAAAAAAAAAAAACGAATATGTTTTTTATTTACATATTTTATCTTTTGGCCAATAGTCGGCTCTAAGACTCAGACTAATATTTTTCTAAATTAACACATTTTAAGTGACAGATTTTTGTATACAAAAATATTTTTGTTAAATATTTTCAATAAAATAGCCACTGTTTAATATATAAATAATGAGGAGTTTTTTGTGTTGGCTGGATTGCTGGGTTGGCGGAATTATGTCAAAAACTATTGTGTAAAATACAAACTACTACTACATTTCCAAATTAGCATTTGAAGTATCTATTATAGAGTTTCCAAACATAGAGACGAAACTTATTTAACAAATAACGAAATTTGTTGACAAAAATCTAAGTAAGCACAGCATACATTACACAATAGCCCAATTCACAATATTGTGCTACGATGCTACGATGCAAGACCATTTGCACAAGATTGTGAATTGGGCTATTATGAGACCATCAAATATGACATACACATTAGCAATATTATTGTACAATATAAAAATTGTGCATTATTTATTTAGGTTCATTTAAAATATTGCATATGAATCCAAGCAAACTTTCTCCTCTAAGTGTTCATTGTATTTATTGATGTCTGTATTTGTGTGAGAATTATTGTTTCTAGTTACTGGCCGGTTGTCGTTTGACGGCAAAATAAATGCTTTTGTTTAATTTTAATTCGATTCGCTGATGCAGCAACAACAAATTAGCAATTTTAGGAAATTGTAACAAATTAGTGGCAAGTGATTAGTAATGCCGCATTGATTAATTAAAAACTGAAAATAAAAAATCAAATTAGAATATTTTGAATATTTACGCTGTAAATGAAAGAAAAGGCATTAAATTATTGCTTACAACCATTCATATAATTTAAGTAGAAAATGAAAAGCAGTTGTTGCTTTTATCATTAAATTTTTATCTTCACACTTGCAATTAAATACAGTTTTCTTAATTTTCTTCATGTAATACGGTCGCGTTATAAGAATAATTCTCTTTGGTGGGAGTAAAATATGTGCTTTAAGTATTTTTTTTTAACACAATCATATCATGCAAACCTTTTTTGTTATTTTTTCTTTTTCATCCCAGCAAAAACTTTGCTTACTAGAAGCCAAAATATTATAAGTCGTAACTAATTACAATTTGACTCGATAGCTACTTATTTTTGTTTGAGAAGTCCAAAAAATAAGGGTTACCCTTACAAATGTATTTACATTGTCACAGCAATTAACTAGTTATTATCTGGCTTACTTGAAGTTAAAAAATAAGTACTCAAATAAACAAATGAAATTTAAAAAAAAGTTATACACACATTATGCTTTATTTCATTGTTTAATTTTATTTTAGTTCTTTATTTATTTTTTTTACCCAGGTGGGATACGAACCTGTGCTCGTTCAGTTATGAAGACAAGAACTTTACCCACTCAGCTATTATTGACTTATAATTTTGAGCGACAAAAATTAGTTTTCATATACAAACACATATTGACTTAAAAAGTGGTTGTCTACTTATTTTATTAATACATATCAACAAATTGTAACTACTTTCAGATAATGATAAAAATATGTACTCATTTTATTAAAAACTAAGTAGTAGTTCTAATTTGAAGCATATTAATAAGATAAATAAGTACCACTCATTACTTTGTAGCCCATTAATAAAGTACTACCAATTACAACAATGACAAAAGTTTTTGCTGGGATATTAAAAAAAGCTAAAAAACATACCAAAAGTGATATCAAACATTCCTCATCGTAAGTTACATACCAAGTGTAGATTTTTATTATTTTTTTTTGTTGAATCACCAGAAATAATTATGAATTTCATAAGATTTAGGGAGTGAGAAATACACAAAAAAAGCACGAAGAAAAAATACATCGAGACACTAGATAAATTTATAACTCAATTATAAAAGAAAAGTGTGACGCACTGTGGAGCTGTTTGCGAGAAGAATTCCCAAACATCGGAAAATTTAGAGAACTCAAATCAAGGTTAACGTTTGATGGAGGGAGTCAACACTTTACAATCTCCAGAGCTAATAATTAAAATCTCAATTTCCATTATTTCCCAGCGTGCAGGATAAATCCAAATGGCCTTCGTTATCATTCAAGCCAGGAATGGATTTTTGATCTTGAACCAATTACACTGTACAACAAAAACAAAATTTCTAAAGTTATAATAACTAATTATATCAACAGCTTCCTTTTATATGTTGAGTTATAGTGAATTTTACGTAAGATATATTTTTAACTGTAAACTAATTGTGAATAAGAAAAGCGTTCAAAATTGCTGAAATTTGAATAGTAAGTGTTTGCAAAGAATACAGCATTTTTGCTCAGCTTTGAAGTGGTGTTGTTGTAGGGAAGGCATAAGATCAAAAGGGAAGAGCTCAAAATCAAAGCGTATTAATTACAAGTGGCCTTCTTAGTGCAACAACAACTGGCATTGACCAATCTGTCATGTTAAATGCATACATAAAAAGTTTTTGTTTCGTTTTTTTTACATAGAGTTTAACTCTTTGGTGTAGTCAGCTGATGTTCATCTGGGCTAATAGGGCCACCTGGTATCACTTCAAATTGCTCAAAATTTACTATTTGAAGGAGTTTTGTTTTATATCAATTAATTGTAGTTGCGTAATAAATTATGTGGCTGGCTTTTTAAAGTGTTTTTGTGAATATTTTTGTATAAAACTCAGTGTCGTTTGGATATTTTTTCAAAGAACTAAATAAAATTATTTACATCTCTAATACGAGCGACTGTGGTGTCAGCTCGATGTGCTAATACTTCTTATTAAGAAAAGATTAATTCTAAAATTTGTTACTTATTTAAAAAAAAAGTTGTAACAAGAATGTTTATAATTTTTCAAACATTATGGTTAAAGGTCTGCTGATGAGTTGGCACTAGTACCAACGAAATGCAGACATATAAACTTGATTATAACCCAAAAAAAATGTCGAATATAATTCTCTTTCGTATTCTATTTCTATCGATTATATGATAATGATATTTATAACGAAATCTGATGCATTTAAATGTCCCACTGTGCCACGCATGTTGTCTATAAGAAACATAAGCACATTCATACAGTCAGTCAGCCAGATTTGTTATTTTATGTACAAGAAAAATGCTAGAAATATAAATGCATTTTGTAATTATGCTCTGCAACATGTTACAAAATGTCTTTAACTTTATTATCAGGTAGTCAAATCATTTTCTCTGTCCTACAATGATCATAAAAAAACAACTGATTATGTTTGTATTTTACAAGTTTTCCTTATCAAAATTACTAAAACGTAATCTTTAATTGATTTTTCACTTGTCCGGCAAAAAGATGTTGTGTAAAATGTAAGTACACGTACTAATAGTAAAAATGATAATATATTATTTAATTTATAACGTAATATACGTAATTCACGTTAATACTTATTCTAAATATTTTCATTTTTCACTGACTTTTATTGCTAAGATGATATAAACAAATTTTGGGTTTTTTTTTCAATACACATACATTTTATGACTTTGTTTTAGTTCTTAATTGAAGCTAGAAGATTTAGTATTTTAAATAGATTATAAAATTTAATTTATGAGCAATATATCTTCAAAATGAGATTCACGATCGTTTTCCAATTCGTTATTAAAATCCATAATTAATTGGCAAGACAATTGATAAGCTTCGACAGCTGATAGGAAAACTGAAGCCAGACGAGACCATGTTGGAATGCATATGTTATGGCGCGATACACATCGCACAGTAGTTTGACCCATACAAAAAAGTGTGAAATAATAACACTCTCTACGATCTGTGATGATCTACATATATTTTTTTAACTGATATGAATCTACACAGAAAAACGCATAAGAAAATAAAAAAACAATCTTTTTTTCTCTGCTTTGAATTGGTGTTGATATAGGAAAGGAATACAACTAAAGTGCGGTTCCGACATTACAAACAATTGATTTGATTAGAAATTTTTTGTGAAAAATCCTCATTTTTTGAGTTATTCCTTTACAAATTTTGTTCTCAAATCAGTTGATTGTCTTGTGGAAACAGCACTTTAGAGTTAGACGCGCTAAACAAGTTGAATTAGCTTATTTCCTTATTGTATTTTACTATATATACATATACATGCACAGAAAAAAATTATATATAATTTTCTGTAAATAAATTCAATGAATTAGTAAATATTTTGTCTAGATACGGAACTACAAACAAATTTGTTAATGCAGACAAAAAATGTCTCAAAAATTTTATTGTTAAAGCCCGTTTTTTTAATGAACAAATTCTTCAAATCAATAAAACAATTTGTCTAAAAATATTTACAAAATCTAAACAAAATGATTTACTGAATCAAACAAAAATATTTGCTGGATTTGTTGCAATATATCAAACAATATTTTTGTCTGAATTTATAAAACAATTTGTCTATAAATACTTACAAATTCTAAACAAAATTTTTACTGAATCAAAAAATTTTTTAATGGATTTTTTTGTAATATATCAAACAAACTTTTTGTCTAAGTCAGTAAAAAGTTTTTTTGAAAATATAATAAATTTGATTGTTTGATTGAGAATTTATGAAATTGCACCTTGTTAAATGTGTTTAACTCTGTATGTTTATCTAAAAACTCTAAAAGAATGAATGAGAATTAATGCTACAACATTAACGATTTGATTCACTTAGAAATCTTCAGTAAACAAATTTGTTACAATCGCATTCCTTTTGCTATCATCAATTTTGTTGTTCTTTCCGTGGTTTTCTTGAATAAGCGCGGATATCCATTTTGTCGATTTTGAGTTATTGATGCCAAATTGCATTATGTGCTCTTTTACATGGACCAAAAATTTTGCTATGATCTTACCCTTTGTGAATTTTTATCTAAAATTTTTACACAAACTTCTTACAACATATGTTTACATGACTGTCAAAAAAAAGTTTGATAAAAACCACACAGAGTCCGTAGTATTAAAAATAAAGTATTTCAGCTCTCCTAAAATAATCTAATATTTAGACATACGCGCTTATTCAAGAAAACCCCAGATTTATGTGTATGTCGCTACATGTCGTCATCGCGGTTGTTTTTTTACAGCGCAGAAAACTGGTTTTTGTTGTTTTTATGTTTGCGTACTAAATAAAAGTCAAACAAAAAATTCACTGAATCAGTAACAAATATTTACTGAAAATAAAATTTTATTGTAGAAAAAATTTTGTTTGAAAATTTTTGGTGATAGTCTTTTCTGTGTGTATTAGCTTAAAGCTTAAAATATAAAACTAAACATTCGTGTGTGTTTGCAGATTTTGCTTTTGCAAAGACATTAACAATACAACATATTTTCTCTGTTTGGAGTTGTTTTTGTTGTAGGAAAAAAATATTCAAATAAACCTAAATTTGTCTGTGTACTCGTATATATTGTCAATGCTGTAAAACATTATATTTTACATATTTTCTTCTTATAAGAACATCTTCGTTGGCATTGTTAAGCAAAAAATATCTTATCAATAATGATATGATATGATTAATAATTCTTCTAAATTACTTCCCTTTCCTTAAAATAAACATCATAAAACCTTTGAAAAACATAACCTAAACTCAAATCATTTTGATCTTAAATGACAAGCACAAGAAAATTATTTAACCAATCCATCGCTTTTCTAAACTTCGTTGTGAAAAAACGTGTTTGTCATGCTAAAGCTTGTAGCAGCATGAATAAATCTGCCACCTAACACCTTTATAGCTTCGTCATAATAATCTCCAGGTTTTTATTAAATATTTTTTTGGAAATTGTAGTAGTTAAGGCTAAAATATGTAAGTTGCGAAAGGTGTAAAGGAAGTACAAAACTCTCATTTTTGGGTTTAAAAAAGCTATTTTCCGCTTTTCTGGGAAAACATTAAATTTAAAGCTTGGCAATTTTTCACGGTTAACTTTAAGGAAACTCATTTAATTTTTTTTTTTAATTTACAGCTTTAAAAATATCTAAATGTTTTAGGGATATCAAAAGCTTTCCATTCAACCCTTTAGTCATATAAATGTGAACTCTTTGCTTTCAGTAGTTGAAATATTTATGTATAATCAATATTAACAGTCAATAAATTGCCATTATGTATGTTGTGGGCTGAAAGGGAACGTGTGTTGGTGGTAGGACAGATATAAATCTCATTTCCTGTTAACGTAGTTTGGAAACAATCGTGAAAAAAATGTTTTCATACATAACTTTTTACACATATACACACATACGAACAAATTTATGTAAATCTTTAAAATAGAAATATTTACAAGTATTTGTTTAAATTCTAAAGAAATTTAAGCATAGAAAGTAAATTAAATGAAATATATAAAGCTAAAAATAAACGGATATCTATTTTAAAGCAAAGAACTTCTTTAAATGCGTACTTGTTTTAAAGCGGCCCAAAAGTACTTTTTTGAGACATCTTTTTACAGTCACCATAAATAAAAATACGGTTTTTGTTTTCGCGTAGCCTTCCAATCTTTCAGTTTCATTTAAGAGTTCTCTGTTAATAAAATTAACAATTAATATAATCTAGCTGACATGTCATCAAGCTTTACGCTTCACAAGCTCAAAATACTTGACGCATGAACGACATCTAAACATGCAACCTGTTGCATGATACTAGAACAAGTTTTAATAGTTTGTTTCTATTTTATATCAAATTAGAACAACTCAAACGATTGTGTAATTTTCATATAAACATAATTAGAATGCTGTCAACTAATATTAATCAGTTCCGTCTTTCTGTCTGTTTTAAATTGTTTTTTCTATATATTTCAGCTCCAATGTAAATAATCAAATCAGTGATTCCAACACGCGATAACACTCAGTTTTAAAAGCCAGCCATTGAGAAGAAAAATGTATAGACGCAATACATTACAAAAAAAAAACAGTAGATTCTCTCTGATGTTGTCAACAATTAGGGTCATAAACCTAGAATAAAAAACGTAGTAATCAATAAAATTAGGCACGTGTTGAAAGAGAAAAAATAAAACGGGTGTTTTTTTGAGGTTGACTTCTTAAAATTGACAACACTGTTTTCTAAGACAGTCGCCTATTGCTTTTTCTTCGTATATTAAACCGGAAAAATCATAAGTGCTTTAGTAGAAATAGAGAATTGTAAATTATTGATGATCTGTGTAATATCTCATTTCAATTGGAGCAAGGACATGTCGAACTCCCATGTATACTTAATTATAAACTTTAAATTTAAGCAAAAATTATGATGAAAATGCTGGAAAACGTGTAACTATTTACAGAAAAATGTCATTAAGGTCTGCGCTAAATTTTATTGCAAAAGTAACAAGCACATGCGTACCTCGTATACATTCTTAATTTCAAGTTAAAATTTAAGCAAGATTTTTTCAGATTGTAGCAAAAACGTATAACTATTTCTAGGACTATGTATGCTCTTATGGTCTGTGGAAAATTTTATGTCAATCCCGTATATCCTTAATTTTAAACTTTAAATTCAAGCTATATTTGTGCTTAGAGTGCAGCAAAAACATAAAACTATTTGTGCAACTGTGCTGAAAAGCACTGCTCTGAATTTCATTTCAATCGGATCGATGACATGCCTAGCTCCTATATGTCCTTAATTTTAAAATTTAAATTAGTTATGTTCAGAATGCAACAAAATCATATAACTATTTCTAGAATTATACTCTTCAGCTCTATAGTAAATTTTATTTCATTAGGAACAAGCACATGCATACCTTCCATATATCCTATATCTTTAACTTTAAGATAGAATTGTGTTCAGAATGCAGCAAAATCATATTTCTATTTCTAGTATGATGCTATTAAGGTCTTAAGTAAATTATATTTCAATAGCAGCAAGGACATGACTAACTCTCATATATCATTTATTCTTTAATTTAAATTAAAGCAAGAATTATGTTTAGAATACAATAAAACGATGTAATTATTTCTAGAATTATACTCTTGAGCTCTGTAGTAAATTTCATTTTAATCACAGCAAGGACATGCCTAGCACCCATATGTCCTTGATTTTAAACTTTAAGTTTATGTAAGAATTATGCTCAGAATGCAACAAAACCATATGACAATTTTTAGAATTATACTCTTGAGATCTGTAATAAATTTAATTTTAATAGGACCAAGGATATTCCTTCATATATCCTTTATTTTTACCTTTAAATTTAAGCAAAAATTTTGTTCAGAATTCAGTAAAACGATATAACTATATTACTCTTAGCTCTGTAGTAAATATCATTTTAGTCAGAGCAAGTAAATGCCTACCTCCCATATATTCTTAATTTTAAGATTTAAATTTAAGCATATGAATTTTTCTAGAATTGTGCCATTGAGTTCTGTGGTGAATTTCATTTTACTAGAAGCAAGGACATTGCTACATCCCATATATCATTAATACTAAAAACTTAAATTGTCGGTAGAATTATAAACAGAATATAAGAAACATTTATAACCACATCCAAAATTATGTTGTTAAGTTTTAAGAGCACTTTTGTTTCAATCGGCGTGAGGACATGAATAGCAGCTATATATCCTTTATTTTATATATTAAATTTTAGCTGCAATTATAACCAAAAAGTAGCATAAATATGTAACTATTCCTAGAATAATGCGGATAAGCTCTGTGATACATTTAATTTTAAATTCGAGCAAGGATATGCCTGCCTACCATATATCCATAATTTTAGATGTAAAAATTGTACCCGCAATTATGATAATATTACAACAAAACTTGGTAACTGTTTCTAGAATTTACCTGTTAAGCTTTGAGTCGAATTTCATTTCAATCACTGCAAGGGCTCGGTTTAGTCCCATATATCCTTTTTATTAAAGTTTCTATAAAATCGTAAAATATTGTCCGATGGTAATAAAGTGCCACTAATAGTTTGTTAAAGTTTAAACACATTTGAAATTTATTAAAATCGCATTTTTAAAAAGTTTTTTTTTTATTTCTTTTTCAAGTTATTCGTTTAGCTTGACCTTAGCTCCCTCTCATGTTGGTAAGAAAAGTTAAATAAAGAAATTTCTTTCAGCGTCATATGAAGTCGGTTGTTATCTATCAAAAAATACATCATTCATCGCAATTCGTAATGCACTGAACAAGAAAGGTATCAGTGCACCAAAAAGGTACATAAATTCAATTAAAAATTCGTTGTTTTAACGAATTTTGCATTAATTTTGATTTAAAGTACTAGTACGTTAAATCGATTAAATGATTCATTAATTTTGTACAAGAATAACAACAACGAACTCCTTCAAAGAACCGTTTTACATTGAACTTCAATGAATATTTTCGTTGAAACAACATATGCTTACATTGAATCAATGTAGTTTCGGAAAAAATAATGAGTCTGAGTCAATGAGTGTCATTCATTGAAATTATGTTAAATAATTTTTTTTCTGTGTAGATCAGACTTTTGCATATGGGACGAAGCAAGACCGACCTAAAAGGGTGTCATTATTATTACAAAAACATACATACACATAGAGTTTAACAGATCGGGTACAATGCTTAGTCTTTTTTAGGTAATGAACGCCTGATTGTTTGAATTAAGCCAAATTTTTAACAACTTAATTTCATTTCAGTTTAAAAAGTTCTGCCTCTAAAAAACATGCATTTATACTTACATTTAAATAAACATGCTGTTGAAACTTTATTCATACAATTGACGTATCAATAAGTTGGCCAAAAATAAAAGGTTATTTTTTTTACTCTTGACAATTTTCTCCTTGTTGCTTGAAGTTACCCGTACATACTTTCTTGTAGGTACAAGTATTTAAAAGATGCAGAGATACACATTGATTTACACATTTAAATAAAAGTGTGTTGTAGCATGTAGAAAATAAATATAACGGTGTTCAAAAGTATTGAATGTCTGTCCGCCAGTCCATGTATCTTTTTCGAGTACACTACATACATTTTTATTTTAACTTCAACATGTGGAATTAACAGCATCTCCATTATAAAGATACCTAAAGATGGCATAGGTGCACTTACAGTCTCACCTTTCAAATGATTTATTAAGGTGTCATTAGTGGGTCTAGTTTTTATTTATACTGCAAAGGTGCCACAGTCTTAAACTCTGCGTCTTCGTATTGCAAGAGTTTAATGAAGATATTTTACATTTCCAAAACAAGAAAAAATAGTTTAAACTTTTATCAATTCTGTTTTTGATTATTTTTTTTACTCGTAGTGAAATTTCATTTGAAATGGATTTTTTAAGTAGTTGTTGTTTGTAGTAAGTAGATGTTTGTTTGTAGGATATCACATGTATTACATGTCTATAAATTTGAAGACACCTTTGAGTAGTAACTTTATGTTTTTCTTTTAACTTTAATGTTATTAAATTAGTTCTTTTCGTACTCAAGCAAACACACTTTCATGTTAACATGTCATTCCGAATGTCTTTCTCATTGTTAGAGATAACAAAACTCTAAATTTACCCTTAACCATTGCAATCACAACTTAAAGCGGAACTTTGTTGTCGTCAGTAGATTCTCTTATTTAACTCAAATATTGAAGTAAACCAACCCATTTTAGTGATTTATTGCCTTAGAAGGCTTAAAATAAATTGTCGGCCTTTTTCGATCTGTAAAAATTTGAAATGAAATAAATTAAAAAATAAAACAGGGTCCACTGATAAATATGTCACACAGACCAGCTCTAAACAACTTAATTGACATTCTAAAATTGATCATAATTTGTACAATTTTATTGGAAAGTCTTAAATATGTGCATTTTAAAATGAAATCTTTGTGGAAAGTCCCACAGAAATTTTTTACTTTTCACTACCTTTTAATAAACGAACTTCAAAAAAGAATTTTAAGAGCTAGAACTTTTTAAATAAAGTATCTTTTCAAAAAAATACCTTTTGAAAAAAGTTGACTTTAAAAAAAATACCTTTTTAAAAGAGTACCTTCTAAAAAGATGCATTTTTTAAAGAGCAAAAAATCGTTTAAAAGAAGTACATACGTATGTATGTACCTTAAAAACCTTTTAATAATTATACCTTTTACAAATATTAGCCTTTAGAAAAATATTAGCCTTTACAAATATTAGCCTTTACAAAACTTACCCTTGAAAAAAAACTACCTTTTACAAGTTACGCCTTTTTTATAAAAGTAACTTAAAAAAATAGAACATACATGCACCAAAAGGTACTATTTAAATAAAATTTTTTTTGTCCTCTATCAGAATCAGTCGTTATAACTCTGCCAATTTTTTTTGTGTTGTTCAGTGTAATATCTAAATAGTTCTTTTAGGCCAAAGAAGGAAACTCTTTTAATACCTAAAGCTTAAAAGTCGTGATAATAGTTCAATATATTTTTAAAACTTCAAATTGTAAAAAAAAAATATTTATGTACAATCTTGGCACAGTAAGCTTTATTTTTTTACCCAAGAGCTTATTTACTATTTTGCACAAAAATTGTCATTAGTGGCTGTTATTGTCATTGTCTGGCAATTTTGATTGAATTTTTATAGTTTAGTTATTATGGAATAGAAGATGTTGTTATACTCAGTTAGTAGTTTCAGTCAAACAAACGGCTTTATTCTTTTAAAGTATTTTTCATTATTTTTTTCTGCATTAATTTTTTTAAAGAAAATCGGCGTCTTATGGACAACCATCGTTGTTAATGTTTAGCTAAAATCATAAAGGAAATACCGACCGCAAACTGATCGAAAAAGAAAAACATGAATAATTGAGAAAACGAAAGAGCTAAGAAAGAAACCTCATTTTCGTAATTGCTCATTAACGGTCACACTTCAACGTGTCACT
This sequence comes from Panzeria rudis, assembly GCA_956483635.1. Classification (NCBI taxonomy): domain Eukaryota; kingdom Metazoa; phylum Arthropoda; class Insecta; order Diptera; family Tachinidae; genus Panzeria; species Panzeria rudis. The sequence goes on from OY101449.1 coordinate 4,970,637, forward strand.
ACTCCAACACATTAAAATGATTTTATGTCTTCCTTTTGTCGAAGTAACTACTTAATAATGGCCATCAAGAGTCATTTTACCACCAAATCCATCAAATTTCTTATATACTTTTATTATATGTATGTACAAGCACAAAACTCGAAAATGTGCGAGCATAACACATAGTTAAGCTACAAACCAACACAATCTTTTACACTTACTGCTGAGAAGAACATCTTGATTATCTAAACAGCCATTTGTCAGCCATTATACACAAGTAAGCTTTAAAGATATTTTTTTTCTTCATTTGATTTTTTTGAGGCGTCGATCACCATCATCATTATTTTTATTTATTTTTTTTTTCTTACTGGTCATTACGTACCACTACACAAATATTTTTTCTCAATTCATTCATTCCTCTAGTTTTATGTTTATAGGAGTATGTGTTAGTGATTTCGTAAAGTTTGACTTTAATTGCTCTTGACAGTCATCAGCTTCATTTGAGCGAGCAATTTTTAACATTTTGATATATTTGAAATTTCAACCAATCAACGGTTTTGTCTGAAGGTCCAAGAATGTTGAATGATTCATAACGGAGGACTTTGAGTCGAAAATAAAGTTAGTGAATATAAATTGAATTGTCACTTACATACACACAGAAAATTTTCAATGTAAAATCGTCGAAAGCCAGGTTAATTTAAAGTTTTTCGGTAGTGATTTTGCTTCATAGTTGTTTCATGTTAATTCAACATGATTTACAATAATCATAAAAGAACATATTTCCTTTTGAATTAACTATATGTCATGTTGATTTAATATTCCAGTACAGTTAAATCAAATTGAAGATGATACTGAAATATTACGAAGAATCATGTTGAATCAAAATTATTTCGAGTTAAAACAACGAGAATTTGATATTGGAACAACACGAAGAATCATGTTGAATCAAAGTTATTTCAAGTTGAAACAACGTGAATTTGATATTGAAACAAGACGAAGAATCATGTTGAATCAAAGTCATTCCGAGTTGATACAACGTGAATTCAATATTGTAACAAAACGAAGAATCATGTTGAATCAAAGTTATTTCTAGTTTAAACAACAACAGTTTGATATTGAAACAACACGAAGAATCATGTTGGATTAAAGTTATATCAATTTAAAACAACATGACTTTAATGTAACTATTTTATTAATTTTTTTACTTACGTGATATGTATTAGCATAGCCATCAAAAAACTTTGCGTTGTAGTTGGCTGTCCCAGCCAAGATTTGGACTCGTGTCACTTTCACGATACTCTATACGCTAACCACTGCAGCCACAACAGCTAGAAACTTTACTCTAGATACACACCAAATAAATGTCATCGTGTGCAAAATAAATTTCATTTTATTTCAACATTATTTAATTTATTATTTCACATAAAATTTATTCTAAATCAAAGAGTTAGTCATGTTGATTTAAAATTAAACGTAACATTTACAACAAAGTTGTTTTAACAGTGAAAATTATTAAATCAAAGAGATTTAAAGCTAAATTAATAATTTTCCTTTTAAAATTAATATGAAACAATGATAATTTTACACCAGCAGCAGTAAATGTTCGTTGGTAATTCGATTTTTGTCGGTTTTTTGGTCAGCAATATAAGAATAAACAATAACACAACAACAACAAGTCACACAACTAAGCACAACAGTGAATTGTAGTAATGAAAAAAGCAAATGAACACCAACACACTTAAACAAAAAATTATTTCTAGTAAATGTAATATGATTTCTAATCAAACTTGCGTCATGTTGATTTTACATTGCTTTTTTTCTGTGTGTATGCATACTTCGATGAACAGTTTTAATTACACTAGTCTGCAAAGAGAATACCCTTGAAATAAAAATATGTGGAATATAAAGAGCATAATGCGTCTCGCACAGACGCATTATGAACTCGAAAATGATATTCCGGATTTCGCCAAAATATCCACAATAAAATTACTTTCAAACTTTTTTAGCATAAGTTTTTGATTTGGTCAACGCTTTCGGAGTTAGTAAGAAATTAGTATCGAAAAAAGTGTTTTTTCATGCAAAATAAATTTTTTTTATTTTCCATTCTAAAAGCTCATAAAAGATTTAAAACTGCACAAACTTAACTTTTAACGACTGACAAAATAAGCCATATATCATGAAAATCGGTAGATAAATGTTGATTTTATTAGCAATTAAGTGAATACAGCCAAACACTTAAAAGCTAATTTCGTTCTAAATATTTTTCAAACCAACAAGAAATTTATAACCGAAATATCTTTTAAGAGTCTGGGTGTATTCACTTAATTGCTAATGGAATCAACATTTATCCTTCGCTTTTCATATGGCCTATTTTGTTCGGAAGACCTTTGTCGTTAAGAACAATAGTTGAAAGGTAAAGTTTTTTCAGTTTTAAATTTTTTGTGCACTTTTAGAAAGAAAAAAGGAATTCCCACTGAAACAAAAATTAAAGGAAAAAGTTCATTGTTCATTAATTTTGGATTTAATGTTCTATGTAGTACGGTAAATGTATGTTCATTAATTTTGTTAATGGATAGCAAGAACGAAAGCTTTTAATGAACTGTTTTACATTGAACTTAAATTAATATATTGATTGAATCAACGTATTTTTACACAACATTAATGAATATGGGTAAATGAATGTCATTCATTGAAATTATGTTGAATAATTTTTTTCAGTGTTCGATACAAATTGTCAAATCAAAAAGCTATGTACATATAATAAAAAAGCTTGAGAGTAACTTTGCAGTGAAAATTTAGCTTTTCTGTTGATCCAAAATGGAGAAACCGTTCTCGATTTATGATAGCATGAGCGACCTATGTCAGGAGTCATAATAGTCCTGTCCATTAAAAGAAATTTTTACGTGATAGAAAAAAACTGATAACGGATTTGAATTTAGCACATTAAACTCTTATATTCCAAAGATTATTATTTAAAGGATCGAAAACTTGTTTGCGGACCAGTGTTAGTAAAGGACATATCGCTCATCTGCTGCAACGTCGCCATAATTCAAAATTTGTGATTTTTGAGCTAATAATGCGGAATTAATCGCCATATTCTTATTTATATGCTGTAAAAAGTTTATATAAATATCTTGTGTACTTAAGTCTTGAGAGAAGAATACATTTTTTATTTTCAATTAATTTGTGTGTAAAGTAAAAATTTTAAACTTGTCTTCTGTAAAACGAGTTTTTTCGAATTACGATGACGTTGTAGCAAATGAGCGATATGATTTTAGACTATCAAACTATCTAGTTAAAAAACTACATTGGCGTCTTTATCGACTCTGTAACTATTAATTTCTTGAATCGTATGAGAATTAAACAAATACTTTTCATATAAAAAACCCAAACCAAAATATCTAACATCTGCTTAAACTATATTTATTATAGTCAATTCTTAAAAAAAAGAGAAAACAATAAAAACAAATCAGTGTAATAAAAAGCCTTAATCTTTTTTATATGAAACTTAGTAACAGAAATCGTTTTTATCCTCTTAAATCCCCCTCAATTGAAAAGCTAAATAGTGGGTAGAGGGGACTCTAAACTTATGCTGGGGATTTTGCGTTAAAAAAGTCAGCCTCATCTATTTTGTGGTGCAATAAAAAATGGAAACCTGTCTCTAAAATATCTGTGTACATGATACATGGAAGCGTTGTTACATTAGAATGAGGGTGGCTAATAGTCTACCGGAAAAAGGGGTTGCTAGAGGGTTTAAGTGCTATTTGTGGGTGCTCATCATTATTAAGTACTAAATGGGGTGGCTGGCTGCATTTATTCATTTAACAAGTACTCGTGTATTGTTGTATCTGACTTGTTAATGTGTGTTAAGATTGTTTTATAGTTTATTGCTTTATGTGGTTTTTTCATAATGAATTATAGCTTATTTTTAATATATTTTTTTATTGCTAAAAAATTTTTTTTGATTTCTTTATTTGTTGGTAGATTGCACTGGATGTTTAGTTTTTTTTTTAGTAAACACAGATAGTGAAAAAATTGGTCACATTTCATTTGAAAGAAATCTGTTCCGGTTTTTCTTTTTGGTGGTCAGCTTAGATTAAGTGCTCTTCAATTGTTTTCATTTTCCAACAATTAAAAGGTGCTACCTGTGTCTCATTATACATTTAAGCATATGAAATATTGTTGGTAGTAAAAGTTCCATACAATATCACTCTCTTTTTGAAGGCGATCAAAAAAAGCAATTTGAAATAGAACAAAATACATTACAGTCGCATTATACTATACAACAAAATCAAAAATGTTGTATTTTGGTGCTTTGAAAGCTTACACCTGCGATTCATTTTAGGGAGAGCTAAAAATTGTGTTGATTTTTCCTTTCAGCTGCGTACTACCAAACGGAAAGTTAGCTGAAAATTTTTCAAACCTGAATTTCAGCTTGTTTTTTACACATACTTCTTATGGCAGCCTGAAATTACGGCAGGAATTCGAACTATGCTTAAGGCTTGAAAGACACCAAAGCTCTGAAATCAACTTGAACGCCAAAAATCATTCAAAGCTTCAAATGTGATTAAGGGCTAATATCATACTTATTGACAATTAGGGCGTGTGCCAAACGGTGGCAAAATACTATTGTAAGTAAATTTTTGACACTTCTGAGGTGAATAAAATTTCACTAGCCCTGGGGGCCAACAGAATTTTTGACACAATAGATAGATTTTTGATAAGCAGCAAATTATAAGCACGGTATCATAAAACAAGGAAGAACCACCGCCGTCGTTTGTTAAAATTCGAGCCGTCGCCCAATACATCGATTTCTACGGCTCTCAAATGTAGTTGGACTGTAAAAAATGCTTTATTTATTTTAATTTGGCAAAAATTGTACATCATATTATAAAATGTTTCGCTACAGGAGAGAATTTTGTTTTATATACAGAAAAAAATAGACAAGAATTATGTTCAATAAAACCACGTTCTTTCTTTTGTTTTCATACTTAAGGAAGCTTTACCTCATAAAAAATAAGTGTGGTATGGCTGAGCTGTAGAGAGTATGATTTACGCCCGGGAAGCCCGGGTTCATATCCCAGTCATGTCAAAATTTTTTTTATTTATAATTTTTTTTCTTTCGTTATGGTTACATCAATCTTGTTTTGAATTACCGTCTGCATAAAGTCACCTTAAATGCAAACGTACGTAACTACATAAAAATTCGATATTTAATTTTTGATTAATTACACTATGCAACAAGAAAAATGTCGGGGAGTATCACTATATTTGTTTGATGTGTTATAGTCCCCTAACTACAAAAACAGTCGAAATTTTAAATTCTATAGTTAAATTTTTTTTATTAATTTTTTTTTATTTGCGATTTTTGAAGATGCTGCTCCACTGATTTTATCATAACTTACGAACGGGTTGACCAATTTTATTACAAAAACAACTAAAAAACTTTAAATAAAATTACCTTTAAGCAGTTCTAACATTTAGTTTTTATATACTCTATGTTTTCAGAATTATTGAGAACGCAATGATGAAAAATATATTTTCTTATACAAAATCAAAATATATTATTTATTAAAAATTTATAAAAAATCGAAAGCTGCAAAATGAAACCATATTTATTCACTCGCCGTAAAGCCGCATATACCATAAATAAAACGAGCTTTATTTCACTAAAATCGATGGACAAATATTGATTTTATTCACAATAAAGTGAAATTACCCGATTTTCGCCAAAAATCGAGTTTTGGAGACGTAGTTCCACCGCTTTTATCATAACTTGGAAATAGGCTATCCAATCTCCTTACAAAAAAAATAAAAACTTGAAATAAAATTACCTTTAAGCAATTCTAACATTATTTTTTTATATAGCAAATGGTTTCGGATTTATTTTAATTCCCCCTAAAATAAATCCCAGATGTAAATTTTCAAAAACGCCGATACACGTATTTATTATTTTCTTGACTTCTACCAGAATCAATTTTGATTTTGTTGTACAGTGTAAATATTCGCACTTCTAGCAAAACTCAGGTGATTTCACTTTATTATGAATAAAACCAATATTTATCCATCAATTTTTATGAAATAGGACTTATTTTATTTATAATATATTATGTGGCTTTATGATCAGTTAATGAAATAGGTAAGTTTTTTCCCGTTTCGAATTTTTATAAATTTTTCTAATAATTAAAATTTTTCAATTTTGCATAAACAAATATATTTTTCATTATTGAGGTTTGAATAATTCCAAAACCATTTAGTATGTAAAGAAAGATTGTTAGAACGGCTTAAAGGTTTATTCCAAGTTTTTTAGTGTTTTTTGTAAGGAAATCGGATAACCCGTTTCAAAGTTATGATGAAATTGGTGTAGCAGCCTCTTGAAAAATCCCAGTTTTAAGAAAAAAAAAACTAAAAAAAACGTACCCATAGAATTTTAAATTTTCCCTTTTTGTGTAGTTAGGGGACCGACCATAAATATAGTGGTAATCAAAGCTCATGACAAAAGTTTCATTTTGTTGCATAGTGTTATGGATTGTTTTATTAAACTCTTGCAATCAAAAAGTGTGAATTGATTAAAGAAATTGAAATGGTCGTAACTACAAGTGAATGTATTATTTTTTAGTGCAAAAAGGTGTATGAAAAACATACAAACACATGTATTGTGGGAGCTTGTAAACGGCGGACACCGTGTTTACTAATAAGCCTTTTCATAAGGAGTAGCATAAGTCTTTGAAAATAGCTATTGACGATAAACTTTCGTTGAGCATGTTGTCGACAAATCAACTGAATATTTGGTTTTACGATTTTAAAATCGATTTTAAATCACTGAAATAATCGAATTGATCTAAAAATTACAATATCGAAAAGTCGAAAGTTTCTTTTTTCCTAAAATATTAACATTTTCCTAACTTGAATGGATAATTGGTTGGATAGTTGTCTATTAGATTTGTTGGTATGAGACAATTCCGGTTTTTATAGCCTTCTTTTTATTTTAATCTACAGCTCATAAATCAAGCTGCTTAAGCAAGAAAATCCCTAAAGTAGATGATTATAATTTTTACGAATATATTAATTAATAATCATTGAAATAGTGCTCAGGTAAAAATGTTTAATATATTTAACATTCATTTAAAGCCTTCTATAAATTTTATTCTAAATTTAATACGAAAAAGTACCATTTCATTAATATTTTGACCTTTTCATTTCTTTTTTTTCTGTTTTTCTTTAAGAGGAGATTGTAAATAATACTATAATATGCCTGCCTATGGTGTATTTTATTTTCGAAATGATAAATAAATTTAGAAAAAACAAAAGAAAAAGTTTGAAACTCGTTTAAAGATTAAAAATGTTTAACAATTTGACAACTAAATATTCACACCTGTTTTCGGTTCTATTTTTGTATATTTTGTTGTTTTTGTATTTTATTTATTTCATTTTAAATGAAATGTTCAACACACGATCTATCGATAGATCGTTTTAAGTCCAGCCAACAATGAATGAAAGTGTTGCGGGTCTCTATTTTTTTCGAATTTTTTTTCTATTTTTTTTTTAAGGGTTCACTTTGTTTTTGTTACTTTTTAAAATGTAATCATAATATATACTAATGGATAGTAAGGTTGAGTAAAATCTTTAATTTATTATTTAATATTTCGTATCTGATTATGACTTTTCAGGAAAGCACACACACACAGGCATGCACACTTTTATGCTTAACAATCAATTATTTAAATTTCTTTACAAAAACAAAATGAAATGAAAAATATATGAAATATGTGTCGATAAATTAAAATTATAAGATAGCGGGACATCTGAACTAATAATTTTAAATAAAATTACACTGCAATACACTGGATACTTAATACAGTGGTTTTCATGAATGCGGTACGGTACCATCATTTCACAACGAATGCTCATTTATTAATTTTTTTCTTTTTCATTCAAGTTTCAAATAAAGAGTTTTAAGAAAGGTCCAAAAACCCCATACAACGATTAGTTAGAAGGTTAAAATGTTTTACGAAAATGTTCCTGGAGGTGTGCTTAACACCTGTTATACCTCAAGCGTAAAGATTGCAAGATTTCCTATGAAGATTCACTTTAAGAATGTGCAAAAGCTCGCCCTAAAATGAATCCTATTCGTAAACTTTCAAAACGCTGATAAACGTATATTTTTTTTGTTCCCTCTAACACAATCATTCGTTAGTACCATTTTATTTTCTTTTTTGTTGCACAGTTTAATATTTAATACACTTGTAACTCTGGATATAAGGGAGTCGACAACAAACGATCAACTCGAAACTTCGCTAGGGTCTGCTGGCAGTACAATTTTATGGTTTGAAATTTAGGAAGTGCCACGCACATAGTAATTCAATATATATTAAGTTTTCAAAGCTACCTTGACAATTTGTTGACCAGGATCAATACAATTTTATGGCTAGAAATATGGGCAGTGCCCCACCCATACTAAATAATTATTCCTTTTCAACTTCTTCTACTCAGCCGAATCGTATGCATCTTTTGCGCATACATTAAGATGTTCGAAAAGTGGGCAGTGCCACCCCCATGCAAATTAGATATTGCTTTTTAACTTTTTCTATTTCACCAATTCATATAAAAGCTTGAATACAGATTGTGCTCCTCTGGCAGTAAAATGTTATGATAAAAAATTGAGCAGTGCCACTGCCACACAAAGTAAATATTACTTTATAATTATTTCTATTTAACTGATTCTTACGAAACATTGTATGCTCATTGGTCTCTTCTGGCAATATAATTAATTGATTAAAAATGTTGGCACTTCCATACACTGAATTTTTAAACCATTTTATTACAACCGATTTTTATTAAACTTTGCACGTACATTCAGCTGCTCTTACAATGCAATTTCATAGTTCTAAAAGTGGGCAGTGCCACACCCAGACAAAGTAAATATTATTTTTCAACTATTTCCACTTAACCGACTCTTATAAAACTTTGCAAACACATTGAACTCCTCTGACAATATGATTCTATAATTGCAAAAGTAGGCAGTGCCACGCTCATAAACTCTAGATATAACTTTTCATGTATTTCTTCTCAGCCGATTCTTATGAAACTTTGAAACACACATTGAGGTTGCCTGACAATACAATTTCATGATTCGAAAAGTGGGCAGAAAAACACCCATAAAAAGTAAATATTCTTTTTCATCTCTTCTTCTTCTTCTTCTTCTTCTTTCAAATCTTCTGAAAATATTGTCGGATAATGCTAAAAATGAGTTTTTCGTTCTATATGCACCCCATTTCAAAGTACTGTGCGTTAAAATCTTAAACGAACAGTTCTTTACACGGGCCATAGAAGTTTATTCAAAATTTATTAAGCCCTTTTACTCTTTCTGGTCTTCTCTACTAATTCCCCTTTTTTGTATTTTTTTTAATAAATATAATAAATAACAAAACCAACAAGTTTATTTTTGTCCGATGATGCTGTCAAAGTGTGGCACTACTAACAACTTCATAATTTCGTAGACTTGGAAAAAAATCAAGACATATTAAAAAAAAACCCAAAAAATAAAGTTGATATCGAATCTAGTAACAATAAATTAATTATAATATTATGCATTGACAACGACAAATGTTTAAACGTTTTTTATTTTGCCTTCTCCTTCTTCAGTTTGAAACAAAACTCATCGGCAAAAAGAAAACGAATATTTTTTAATCATATATTCTTGCTAGTTTAGCACAAGTGTGAAATTACTGTTATAAGTAGTTTTTTAAAATAGCCAAAATTATCATTTAGAATAAATAAATAAATATTTGCTTTTAAATCGTTTGTTTGTGTTAGATAGAAGATTTGACAAAATTTTTAATTAAAAACTATTAGCAAAATTATAATTTTAACATGTGTATATTTAAGGTTTAAATTAAAAAAGACCTATAAGCCAAATATGAAAGATTAGAGGAAAGTAAATATTTCGGTTATTTTCAGTAGCTGATGTGTAAAAAAATTGCCCACTGAGCACTAGTTTTTAAGGACTCTTGTTTGAAATGCTTAAGATATTTGCACAGAAAAGTCTGTAATTTGATGAAGAACTTTTTTCCAAAAAAAAAAAATGTCTCAATCTAATAATTTATTTTAATTTTACCTAAAAGCAGCAATAATTTTTCTTATTAAAAATATTTTTGCGGGTTTGTTAATTTTTTTTCTTGCTGCCGAATATTAAATTTACCTAAATGGGTTTTAGCTATTTATTCACTTTATCTTTATTTTAAAAGTTTAATAAAAAATCAACACAACTCATTTTAAAATTTATTTAACACGACGGGCCATATGTTTAATTTTTTGCACCTTTTTTGGTTGTGTTTTCCCGATTCTTTTAACGAACTGTTCGTTTGAAATTGGTAGTAAATAAAAGAAAAATGGAAACAAAGTTTCGTAACACTTTATTATATGAATAATATAGTGTCAATAATAAAGTTATACACTCAAAATTTACCAAAACGGACATAGACGCCACCTTTGATAAGATCTGTTAAGACGAGCTGAACGAGAAATCGATAACATTAAATCAAAAGATTTATATGTCCATAATTAAACGAACAGTTCTTTAGGGAACTGCATATTTCGAACACAATTCAATGACTTTTAACTAATTGAAATGGTAAAATGGAAATGTCTTCATAACCACCGACTGTGCTAGGCCAACTTGTAAGAGTTTAAAAAACTATGCAATTTGAGAACGATATTCCACTGCTGAGCAATTAGATATATGTATCCAGCGCCATCCGGTCATATAAAATATATTTATATTTGCCTAACAAAAAGTTTAGTCAATCTATGAATTATTTTTCAGGAATAAATAATAAAACGAATATACATACACCAATATTATGCAACAAATATGTAGCATATAAAGCAAGCCAAACACGTTACAACCGTTGGTGCAACTTGTGTAGGTTGTACACGAAATTGCAACGTTTGTGGGCTCGTTGTATTAAGTTGTGTCTTGGTTGTACGAAAGCTCGAAAAGTTTCGGTCGGCTAAATGCTCATTTAAGGCTCATTTAAGGCTCAGTTAGCCGACCGTAACGTTGATGTAGTTGGATGTTCTGATCGTCTCTGTCACATTGAAAACTTATGAGCCTGCCTCTACGGTCGGCTAAATCAGCCTTTATACTAATTTATGTAGTGTACAGCGATTCTAGTGTAGATATCAGCAGACAAAGATAGTACCAAACTGTCGCAAAATCAACGTTTTGGTATGAGTCAGAAATAATATTTATTGATTATCTTTATAGTAAAAGGAAATTTAATAGAGAATATTATTAGAAATAATAACAGCATTTGATTACACAGGCCTACAGTGAAATTTGTTTTTGAACAAAACTACAACATTTCTAAACAGTTTAATGCTCTAAAAAATACTCTGTTCTCAGGTTTTTCATATCATCTACAGATTTTTTTTTATGGGAATGTCTAATATTTCCACTAGGTACATTAGTATACTTCACCATACACAAAAAAAAATAGATAAGAATTATGCTCAACAAAATAATGTTTTTGAAAAAAAAACTAATTTCAATAACATTTGTCATTAGCTTAATACAACATTTATTAATGCCGCGCACTTTAAAAAGCACGCAATGAAAACTGTTTGATAATAAAGTTATTGAAAAATTGCAAACATTTAATAAACACAGCCATTAAATCAAATACATATGTACTTAATTCGATGTATACATTGACATGCTGTTGGGGGGTAAGTACTTTACAACAAGTTTTATCTCATTAATAAATAACTATGATATGGCTCAGCCCGCTTTACGTCCGAAGAGTCCGGGTTCGTATCCCCGCCATATCAATATTTTTTTATATTTATATACATATATATATATATATATATATATATATATATATATATATATATATATATATATATATATATATATATATATATATATATATATATATATATATATATATATATATATATATATATATATATATATATATATATATATATATATATATATATTTTTTTTTTTTTTTTTTTTTAAGTAAATTTTAAATACATTTTTAATCAAAATTCTCCCAAACCTTAAAAAGCTTACTTAAAATTGAAATAAAGAATTATTTATTCACAAATTACTATCGAAAAAATTGTTATCTATCTAAAAACTGATACAAAATTTACAACTGAAAAAACTTTATCGTTTTACCATTTTTCCAAGATCAGGTGTCTTACGATCAAAAAGCCACATATCATGAAATCGATGGATAAATGTTGATTTTATTAGCAATTATGTGAATACAGACAGATTACGCTGGTCTGCAAAAATAAATAAATTTCGAGCCTTTCAATAAAAACATGTGGAATATAGAAAGTTTAATGCACTAAATTTAAATCCGTTTTCAGTTTGTTTCTATCAGGCTCAGATTTTTCTATGGGCATGACTAATATGACACCCGAAGTGGGGCGGTCACGCAAATATATTTCATGATAATTCGAGAACGGTTTGTTCGATTTAGATAACTAAATTGGCAAAAGATGCGGAATAAAATTACCTTTGTCATCGATATATAATTTTTTATATTTCCTAGTCTTTCGAAGTTATTCCGAAATTAGAGACAAAAAAGTTTCATGCAAAAATACATTTTTTTTCCTTTTCAAAAACTCATAAAAAAATTGAGAGAGCAAACATTTTCCCATTTTTTATCATTTATCAAAAAGCTGGGTATATGGGAAATAGTGTTTTTCTTTCGGGATTTCCCGGGAAAAAGTTCCCGGGATCCCGCTAATTTTCCGGGAAAAAAATCCCGGGAAATTTGTGCGGGAATTCCCGGGATTTTTTTGTAATATTGTTATATCAACTTTACTTTGTAAGCATACATTTTTAGTGCTGCTCTTAGAAAAATATGAAAAATAAAATATACACATAATTGAAATTCTTTAGATCAATACCCATACAGTTCGACTAAATACATAATTTCAATTTTAAACACTACAGCACGAAGCATTAAAATATCTTTAATTATTTCCAATATATCAGGAAAAATAAACACGTATGAACCATAGATTTCGAAAGCAAAAGGCTTTTAAACTAGATATGAGAAAAAGAAAAAGCACAAATAGTGTTTGGCTAAGACAAATATGGTGAAATTTTTAATATACCAAAAAAAAGCTTATCTAAGCTTGGAAAAAATCTCCTCACTTGTAAAGACCTTTATGCAAATTGGTCTAAAGCTGGATATTTATCTGCTTGAGTTTGAGGGCTTAGAGTATAAGAAGAATTTTGATGATGGGATCGTGGTTGATCGCGAAAATATGATGGTGTTAAGTTCGACCCTTATACAAAGTCAAGAATTTGTCTTTGTCTTTTTCAATTATTACATGCTTTGAAAAATCATTTCTCAATAAAACTAATTAAATTTTTGGATGAATTGCTCATTATTGGCCTATAAAATAAAGCATAAATAATATTTCGCATAAATCTTTTCTGGTTATAAAGCTAGAGCAATTATAAAAAAGTCTGAAATCGGTAAAATTTTTACTTTAGATGGCTACTAGTCAGAAGTTATACAAAATAAAAAATTTAATTTTCTTATTAAATTAAAAAGCATGCGACACGGCACATCGTCATACATATTTGTTGGTATTACTCTGTAAAGAGCTGAAATTATTAAAATAATTATTAAATTTATTTAATAGATCTCATTAACTTCTATTTTTTTTTGTTCAAATAAATTCAGTTAAATGATTGTATCGTTTTGTATTGGGCGGGAATTCCCGGGAAATTGAAAAATCAATCCCGCTTTCCCGGGAAATGAAAAAGTCCGGGAAAAGAAAAACTCTAATGGGAAATAAAATAAGCCATTAATTATTAACATCAATGGACAAATGTCGATTTTCTTGACAATTATGTCAAAGAACTCAGTTGATAAAAATCACAATTTCCATGTTGTTGTATGAAAATCGCAATTTATGTCAATAAGTGTTCACTCACATAATTGCTAATAAAATCAACATTTATCAGTCGATTTTCATGACAAGTTTTTAATTTTTGATGAGTTTTTAGAAGGAAATATTTTTTTAATTTTGCGTGAATTATTTGTCAATAAGACCGAAAGAGTTGACCAAATCAAAAAAGTATATAAAAAAAAGTTTGAAGCTTATTTTCCGGCATACAGTTGTCAATTTAGGGTGAAATATGCTGATATTAGTCACGCCATTAAAAAAATCTTTGCGTGATAGAAAAAAACCTAAAATGGATTTAAGTTTAGCGCAGTAAACTCTTTATATTCACACATGTTTATTTAAAGAACATTTGCATTGCAGACCAGTGTTATTAACAATAAAAAAAGTTATATATATATATATATATATATATATATATATATATATATATATATATATATATATATATATATATATATATATATATATATATATATATATATATATATATATATATATATATATATATATATATATATATATATATATATATATATATATATATATATATATATATATATATATATATATATATATATATATATATATATATATATATATATATATATATATATATATATATATATAATATAATAATAATCCCCATATAAAAATATATGTACACACCTGACACCATTAACCCAAATCCATGATTTTTTCCAAGACATCCAACCAGCAAAAAAAAGTTGTGTGCCATTAGCAAATGCCAAGACGACTAGTACACAAAGGCAATCACATGAACAAAAAAATTGTCAACACATGATGCCATTATGACAATCAAAGTATATCGTGTATAAAACCTTACAGACTATAATAATAAAATCTTTACAAATTTTTTTTAAATGAATGAATTGGAAGAAAAAAATGAAAAACAATCGATAAATATACATTTATGCAACAATTGATGTTTTAGAAAGAAGAATCAAAAAGGGCTGCAATGAAAAAATTGACAAATGTCTGCTGGCTACTTGTTACCACAAAACATTTAAGAGTTCTTGCCACTGCACGAAAATGCAGCATTTATAGCACAGAATATTGCTTTTTTGCTACTGCTCTTGTCACCACAAATCATTAAGGGCGGCGGCTGCTATAAAATCAGTTTAATCAATCTGTATGTAAACATGAATCTGCATTTAGCCTGATTGCCAAGCATGCAGGCTGTCCTTTCTTTCTTTCTTTGGCTACATTGCATGTCTGACGGTTATTTCTATTTATTGCTTTCCAATTTGTGGTTTTTTGCATTTGTAAAGATTCAAAAATTATTACACGCACAAGCTTTCAGGCCATATTTAAAAGTCCTGAGATGCAAAATGTGACTTTTGAACCGCCAACCACATACAGAAAAAAATCGTTTTTTTGTGGTCTTCTTTGAAACGAATAACAAACAAATAGACAACAGTCAGTGCGATTCAGTAGCTAAATATTTAAATGATAGTTTGTATTTCAATTACAAAAAAACAATAATAAAAATGGAAATAATAATATAATGCACTGAATGTAGTTGCAACATATGCGCGTACAGTATGCAACAGATTGTTGAACAGTCTTAATGGGGGCTTTTATTAATCTCCGTAACATAAATTATTTAAACAAAGAATTTGAACCATACTGGAAAAAAATGCATACAACTTATGCACGAAGAGCTTAGTAAATTTTACTAGATCTATATAACTAATAGCCCAGATGATTTTTTGTTATCCACTTACATTATGTAGCCGTTTATACAAGAGATACACAAGCTATGTTTTATTAAAATATGTGAACTATTTTGGGAGCTATAAGCGTTTAAAGTTACTTTTAATACATGCACTTGTATGTATCATCTCAAAATTAAAAAATAGACAAGACATGAATGTGTCTTTGTCCATATTATTTTTGCATTGAGAATAATAAAACGAAATTTTTTATATATATGTAGGAAACGATACATTGCTTCGGCCGTTTGTTATACTAAATTTTTCGCACCACGAAAGTCTTTCTTAAAATGTACAAGATCTGCAAAGTGTTTGTGTACATTAACTAAAAATTATATATGTAAATCAGACAGAATTGGACATTAATTTAATTAATACCACAGCCTAAGCGGCAGAATATAACAACGGTGTTTACGAAAGCCGCAATACTTCTTCGTTAGTGCTATTTAGTTAGTGTATTTCATGTTGAGGTGACTTGGTTACATGTGATTTTAAATCCTATTTACCATGACTGGAAATATAATACGAGAATTTTATATTTTAACGCAAACTCAACTCCATTATGATCAGCGAATTGAAATTTAACATCACTAAATAAGCGTTAAAATAACCCGTTGCTAAGCTTTGTTTTTACTTATTTTTGTTTTCGTTACTTTCATAGAATTACAAAATTGTAGCCTAAAGTTTATTTCCCTGTGAAAAATATTACATGTATTACACTGTACAACAAAACCAAACTTTTCTAAAAATTACAAAGTTCTAACGACTGATTCTGGTACAGCGCACCAAAAGAAATACACACACATATATCGGCGTTTTGAATTTTTATACCTGGGACTCACTTTAGGGTAACTTACACTTCCCCCTCTGATGCACATTGTTACACACAAAATAAAATATTGGTAAATCTAACCAAATTCATTGGTTAGAATTATACTAAGCCATAAAATATAGTAAAATCAACAAATGGAATTGTAATTTAATGGATACTGTGCTGAACTATTAAAAGGGAGGTCGCAGGTTCGATGCCTGACAAGGCTTACGCAGCAAGTGTATTTCTTTAAATTAAAAAATATATATTTTTTTGTTTGTAACTTTTTGGTCTTGAAGTTAGGTTCTCATGTCTATAAACTACCGCATTTACCATCCTAGATAAATCTTCTTTATAAATAGTAGTAAACATAGACTATATGGTAACTTGCTTGATTTAAATACAAAAAATGTTTGTAAAATAACTTTATTTTAAATTAAATTTATTTTCTGGAGCTTAAGCAATTATGACAATATGTCAAATAATAAATTTCTTAAATAACTTTTTATTGTTATTATTTTAAATTCGTAAGTTTAAGTTTTTAAATTCGTAAATTTACATTAACAGTAATTTAACAATTTAAATTTTTTAGATTTACCTAGAATATTATTTTGAGTGTATAGTTATTCTAGTAATCCTTGCGTTTAAGGTTTAACCCCCATATTCATAAAAATGTATTAAAGATAATGTTGGTTTAATGCAGTGGTGGTCATACATACACTATATTATTCTCTGTTTGTGTATGTGCTTCGCGGCTAAATAGATAGGCTCCCAGCGGTAAATAGAAGGAGTAAAGAGGCCTTCTATAAGGCCTTATATAGCAGTACGTAGTACTTCCACTCCCATTACATATTCATTTCTTTTTTACACGCAATGTCATTGCGGACCAAGGCCTTCCTTGACCCATTACTCAGCAGGCCTGATAGAATGCCTGCTGAGTAATGGGTCTGGTAAGGTCTGTTAAAAATTAAATGGAGGTAAATTTTTTAATCTGGGTATTTTTATAGCGGCTTCTATATTTTTGATTATCGTGAACTCCTTTTCATCCAAAGTAATTTTTTAAACATATGAGGGAGGCTAAATTTCATTATTTATTTGGAACGAATTGAACATGATGTAGTAGCTACAACATAAACGGCATAATAGCAGCATGTATGATGCCTCTTGTACGTTAATTTCAGTGTTATGTACAAAACGAAAAATCAAAAAATAGAATACTCCTTCCAAAAGAAGCCAGTGTAGAGGCCTTCTAGAATGCCTGCCTGAGAAGGCAGAAAAGAATTGCTTTTGTATCTTAAATTCAGGTCTTGGAAGGCCTGTAAAAGACCTGGGTTGTGTATCTCACACACAGTATACGTGTGTTGGTGGTAAAAGAAAAAACAGCCTATACTCGCGAGTATAGGAAATTGAGTTAAAAAAAACACTGGTTTAATGTACGAATTTTATATGGGAAACCCGGTTTCAATGCATACATTAACTTTACTAATCATTTATGAATATGGCGGTAAGAAGTGCTCAGCACTTTTATGCAAAAAATGCGAGGAATATTTTCGTTATGTGGTTCTTTTTATCCCTTTCTTAGAAAAGAGGAATCCCTCCTCAACGGCGATATATCTTTCAGCGTTTTATCAATAAATGTTATTTCTTATGGTGACTTATAGTGAAATTTTGCGTAAGACATATCTTCAATAAAAAACAGCCTCCTAAAATCCGGTTTTGTGGGATATTTTTGAAACTAATTGTGAATAAGTAAGAATTTAACTCTTAAACACTTTTTAAGCTTTAAATGATATAGTAGAGTTTCATGAGAAATATTTTTGTAGAACATTTCAGCCCGCTTTATCGGCCTTGAAGGTGAGCTTTTTACCCGCTTTTCAAGAAAGAGACAAAAAGACCCATAGAGCGATGAGTTAGAGGGTTAAGGTAATCCATAAAATTGTTATTCATAGTGTTTTACATAAAAGTGCTGATCACATCTTATGCATAGAATCTAAGGATTACAAGATTTCCTATGCCGATCCACTATAACAATGTGCAAAAGGGGTGGAAATTAAACTCCTCCTAAAAATGTCCTCAGATGTAAACTTTTAAAAAGTCGATATAGGTTTATATTTTTTGGTGCTCTCTACCAGAATCAGTGTTTAAAACCTTCTTAATTTATTTTAGTGTTGTACAGTGTAATTAATATAAAAAATAGCACAAATTTAAGCCTAAAACCCCAATATATACTTGCAGCTATATTTTTTCCTTCCGTTCTTCTATATTATAATATTTTTTTTTTTACATTTCATTGCATAAAGGAAAATATTAATTATAAAACATGATTTTCAAAAATATATTGAAAATTAGTAACGCTCTGGAACGCAATCATTTGAGTGCTAAGCAAAAAAATTTAAAAAAAAATAATCTTATAAAGTATGAGTACAAATATTTAGAGCATGTGTGTAACCGCAATCTCAATACAATTTTTTTCAAAGCCATTAAATTATTATCATAAAAATCTTAACCAACATCATCACAATCAACATTCTTCACCTCAACAGCAAACCAAAACTCACAAAATGAAAACTACATAAGCAACATGCATGCCATCATATTGACTGACCATATAACGCGCAGTCGCATTGATAGTTGAAAGATATTTTGTATATCGACATACCGCGTGTTGATCTATGTAGATGTATAGTTTGCCGTTTTGAACTTTTAAAATCACTGAAATTGTAAATAAAACCCAAAACGTTGAAAGAATCTCTTTAGGACCATAACCTATATACACAGAAAAAAATAAGTTTCGTTTTTGATGACAAAAATCGCGGTATTCAATAACTTTTTTTTTCTAATTTCCTGTGATAAAGAATTCCGCTATATTGATAACAAAATTATTTCAAAAGAAAAACAAATATAAATTAAAAAAAATATTGACATGGCTGGGGATACGAACCCGGCCTTCCCGGACGTAAAGCATACTCTCTACAGCCGAGCCATATCCCAGTTGTTTTTTATGAGATAAAACTTGTTTTAAGCACTTATATCTGAAAAGAAAAGAAATAACCGGTATGGGAAAGAAATACATACAATGAAATGTTGTATTAAGTTAATAACAAATGTTATTGAAATTCATATTTTTTTCAGTAGCATGGTTTCTTTGAACATAATTCTTGTCAATTTTTTTTCTGTATATACAGTCTTACACCATTTTAAAGATATTTATTGACATATGTACACATTCTATATTTTGCTAAAATTGGTTTAATATTTTGGGAGCTATAAGCGTTTAAAGTTGGTACAAATACATGATCATACAATACGCATACATATATTAGCCCCGTGTACTTGTAAGTTTAGCATTTGCAAATAGAATAACAATACAAAATGTTTCTCTGCTTTGAATTAGTGTTGTTGTATGGTGGGCATAAGACTAAAAGCGAAGATAATTCAATAAATTAAATCAGCTCTTTTGAAGATATTTCGATTAATGTGAAAACTTAAAAAGAAGTCCACAGACAAAAATTACTATGATCACCACTTTGACTAAAATTATTTTTTGGCTTAAGCTCGCAATTATAAACTGAATAAATTGGACCCATTCATTACGAAAATATGTTTTTTTGGCAAAGCGAGAAAAAACAAACACCTTTATGAACCTGCGACACTTTGATGATCTTTTCATCATTAGCAGCTCATGAATCATGATTATGGCCTTCATTTCAAAAATTCATATTTTTTCGAATATATTTTAATATATTTATTTCATATGTACATGAATGATTGCGTGTGTAGTGTACTCGCCTTTACATACATACTTACATATATGAAATGTTTGGTGTAAATCCAATATTTTCCTGTCAGTCACTTTAAATTCCAAAGTGAACAATGAGTTTTTACAGCTTTGTAACTGAAATCTGTAAAAAAAAATCGTGAAGAGGAGGAGAAAAAGAACCGACCGATCAACAAAGAGAAGTTCGTAACACGGCCAAGTTTTCCCTAAAAAATGACACATACACACACACACACACACACACTTACTGATTGCGCTCATCATTGCTGCATGTTAATGACAGTTCATCAATCAGATCGTACGGCAGGCAGCCTTTATATGTCTTTATGTATGGGATACACCAATACTTCCCACTTGACCTGAGATTCGATATAACCGAATGCTCACTAAAGCGAAGAAATTTCGAAACAAAATTGTTCGATACTTGTTCGCGAATCTAAAAAAATACGAATAATCGCTAAAGCGAACTTCTCTCGATAATTTCTCGAGTATGTGACGATAGCCTAGTGGATGTGCGTTAGTCTGTTAGCCTAGAGGTACCGTGTTCGAATCTGTCTGACTGCAGTGTATGTTAAAGTATTAAAAAAACAGAACAGAAAAAAAATTGCCCCGATAGCCTAGCGGATGTGTGTTAGTCTGTTAGCCTGGAGGTGCCGTGTTTAAATCTGATTAACTGCAGCGTAAGTTAAAGAATTAAAAAGTAAATAAAATAAATTAATTAAAAAATAAAGATAATAATCTTAAAAAATTGTTTTTGCTCCTGCCTTTTTGCGATATCGAAATTTCTTCGATATTGAGTCACTTTTGATATTACTAACGAACCTTCGAAATCGAATGTTTTTTGAAACAAAACTGAGCGACAGCTAAAGTTTTTTCGATCGATTTTTGAGTGTCATTCTCGATAGTTTTAACGAAAGTCTTGGTCAAGTGGGTTTAAGCACACAAACCCATACAAATTTATATATATATACATATGTATATATTATATGATAAATAAATAAATGAATATCATCTCATAAAGTAACACATGACTTGTGGTATATTTGAAATTAAGCAAAATCTATCTTACCAAGCCGCCAAAGTATTTTTTTATCTACATAAGAATGCACGACTACAAACGTATAATATACAAAGGAGGCAAGCTGAAAAGAAATCTAGGTCTATTAACTTTTACTAGGATCGTCCTGTGGTCGAAATTCGACCAATTACCACTTGTTGGTGTTCAAGGAAGTTTCCGGGGAACTTCTGGAATTGTAAATATTTTGGAGATTTTTATGTAAAAAATATATTGTGCATATCTAGAGAAAAATACCTCGCAAACCATATATTTTTTATCAATATTGGCGGAGCAAACGATTGTGCGGCCTAGTTAAATTCGAAATTCGACCACTTGATCCGTAACCGTTTTTGTTTGTGGCCCGTTTTAGGCGAAAAAATATATTATGGATATATAGAGAAAAATACCTTTTTTCATCAGTATGTACGACAAATAATGGTGTGTCCTATTTATATAAGATTAAGTTACATATATTTTTCACAAAATTTTCTTACATTGAAATTGAAAATTGATACAAAAAAATCGTTCAAATCTTTTGCAAATCTGAAACATTCAACAAAATATGCTTTTAAAATTCGTTCACTTTTGCTGTCGTCTTCCTATATTTCGAAATGCAGCAATGTGGGTAATCATCATACTCCAGCTACATTTATTACTTTTTACTCGTTTACTTAGACTTGAACGTCATTATTTAATCATTTACAACGCTCATTTATCAGCATTTACTTCAAAAATAAATTAAAAGAAAAAATCCTAAAAATGTGAAAAAAATAAAAATAGATACGGAATGTGTGATCAAATAACCACTTTTGTACGTAGCTAAGTATGTGCCTCTAATGTACGCCTTCATTTGAAGGCACAGGTAACATCATTATTAAATTTAGCCGACCTTTTTTTAATTTCCCATTAATTGGCAAATTATTCTTTTTGTAACAAAACTAAAAAGTATTGCAACAAGACATAAATGAGAACCTTTCCCTTTGATATGTTCAAAGCTTTATGACTTACTGCCACAGCAATCGTTTAAGAAGTACCGCTTAAAAAACTACCCTTTATAAAAAAAAACTTTTAAAAAACTACAATTTACAAAAAGTACATGTTAAAACATTGCCATTAATCTTCTCCAAAAAAAAAATATTTAAAATATAAAAGTATGTACCTTGTTAAAAAGTACCTTTTAAAAAAGTACCTTTTAAAAAAGTACCTTTTAAAAAAGTGCCTTTTAAAAAAGTACCTTTTAAAAAAAAGTACCTTTTAAAAAAAGTACCTTTTAAAAAAGTACCTTTTAAAAAAAGTACCTTTTAAAAAAAGTACCTTTTAAAAAAAAGTACCTTTAAAAAATACATTTTAAGAAAAGTACCTTTTAAAAAAAGTACCTATTAAAAAAAGTACCTTTTAAAAAAGTACCTTTTGAAAAAGTACCTTTTAAAAAAGTACGTTTTAAAAAAAGTACCTTTTAAAAAAAGTACCTTTTAAAAAAGTTCCTTTTAAAAAAAGTACCTTTTAAAAAAAGTACCTATTAAAAAAGTACCCTTTAAAAAAGTATTTTTTAAAAAAGTTTTTTTTAAGAAGTACCTTTTAAAAAAAACAGATAATGAAACTTTAATTGAGGATAAATTTGACTTTCGTTTTTTTTCTCGCTCTAAAGATGGTGTACAAAAGTTCTTGAAAAAGTTCTTTTTAAAGAATTTCTTTAAGATAAACTTATAACGGGGCTTTACAAAAGTTGTTTCTTAAAGTAGAAATAACTGCATATATCCGAATGTCTTGAATTTTTAAAAGTGATAAAATACCGCTTAAGTTAATCATATACTACGAACCTGCACAGCTCTTTCAATTACGGAGGGCGGGTTATTAAACTTGTTGTCTCTTAATTAGATTAACGATGTTTAAAAACCATAATTCAACAAAAAATTATGTAAGTTGAAGTGCTCTTCGTAAACTGTGAAGCACAATCATAAAGAAAATAGTACCATTTATTTCAAATCACCTCGACAACTATTGATGGCAAGCGCTAAATCAATAAATTCATGTTAAGAAATGAAAATATTCAATGATTAAGCAAAAAATTAATTCGAAAAGAAGTAGAATTTGGTTTTCATACTACATGAAAATGGGAATATCTAGGAGAATCTATAGTTAAAGTAAAACTTTAGAGGGCCTGCCAGATACTTTTTGACGCTGTCCCCAAAACAAACTAGAAAAAATCCCCAAATATGTATAAGGAAAATTATGGGACAAGAATATAAACATAAAATTTTTCTGTTAATAGAAAAACAATTGAAAAATTTCCAAAAATTGGGGATAAATCCGCAATACTGGCAGCCCTAATTACATCCTTTTCTTAATGCGTCTAGATCGGAGTTGTAATCGTTGCCTGTAAGGAGAGTTGTGGCGTATCTTTTTGCATTTTACTTATTCATTTTTATTGTGTTTGGTGTGCTTAAACGGCATGATGAATTCATTTTTTATTATTCAGCTGGAAGAATTTTGAAAGACTTTTTCTGACTTTGAAGCACGATTACCGCGACGAATTTTGTGTTAAACTTCAATCGATATTTACAAAACAACGAAAAAAAAATCATTGGTGTTAGCAGTTGAACGAACGAACTAACACTTTGATTGCTGTTCTCCTGCTTTTTTAATTTTTTTTTTTATTTTTTGGATTTACATAGATGGAGATAAGAAAAAATAAGTATACATGAAGAAAAAAATGATAATAATGATTTAGCTTGACTTGGAAGGTACATACTCGTATGTATGTATGTACGTGTATCTTTATAGCAATAATGCTCCGTCATCGTTTGCACAGTCACTTCAATTGGATCAAAAACAATACGCCGCCAAAAGTGACCTCGCCTAGTTGCAGTAATACATATTGGATACAAAAATGGAGAAGAAAAAAATATACTTAAATGGAGGAACAAAATTAATATAAAAAAATTATATATTGGAAAAATAAAATCAAAAGTTCCAAACTGTCTAACACAGCAAGAGCCATAATGGTTTGAAATTTAACACAGAAATGAAAACAAAATTAAAAATTCTTGCATAAAAATAAATTGAGTCATAAAATAAATAATTTCTTTGTGTGTTCACTTATGCTGGCTAACTGAAGATCGTTTTAGCATTTGTACGCTTCAATCAAAAGTTTTGCAGATATTTTAAGCTGAAAACACTTTGAAGAATGTTACGAAAAGTTGACGCAGTTCTTATTTAAAAAAAATAGACTGCTTTCCTAAAGTAGTTTCGGCAGTTTCGGCAGTTTTCAAAAATATCAATTAATTTGGTTTAAATTTTAAGTTAAAAAGAACCCACGGTGTCATGGGACACCGGGTTTGAACGAAGTTCTTGTCGACTTCGGCCTACCCTCTATCGGACAGGCCTTGCTGTCTTCAGCCTACTATTTTCGGCCTTATGCCATCGCCAGGCCACCTTCGGTCGGCCCCGTTCCGTCGCTATATCAGACGGCCCGCATGAAGATAGTAATTTCAATTAATTGATAAAAAAAAAGACAATTCGACAACAACAAAAACACTATCGCCTGGAAAATACTTAGGCAATACTTCGCACCTAGGGTTTAGCCAAGACACAAACCTGGTGTAATGATTCTTAAAAACTAGAACAAAAATCTCTGTTTTGCCGCTTTGGTATAAATATAGAAGCTCATAGAGGAACTCTCCAAGGAGGAGTTCTATTACCGCTTCTCTGGACCGTAGTCGTTTATGACTTTCTTATTAGGCTCGAGGATAAAGTAGATAAGATTACGGCATATGCAGACGACATGCATAGCTATTATCATAAGTGGTAAGTTTCTCGATACGAGTGGTTTCCTCATGGAATCTACGATGAGAGTTATTCATCCATGGGCAACGGGAGTAAGTCTGGACGTAAACCCTGAAAAAACGGATCTTGCACTTTTCACCAATAGGAAAGTCGAAGCATGGACAACACCCAAATTAGATGGTATAATCGCTCTTACCTAAACAGCATACAAAATACCCGGGAGCTATTTTGGATAGTAAATTAACGTGGAAGCTTAAGGTAGAACATAGTGGAATTACGCAGCGGTAGCTAGACCAATTCTACTGTATGGAATACTTATAGAGTGGACTATATCACTCCAACCATAAACTTCGGCTCAAAGATGAACGGCGGGGTAGCAGCTGCGTTTACCAGGTGGAACTCCATGCAGCCAAATTGGGTGCAGAATTATCTCTCACACCTTTGACCATGAACGCACATGCGAATGTATTTATATTGAGCAATAAAGGCAATTGCTGCAAACTGTTAAAAAAAACCCACGAGAGTGCCGGAATTTACGCACTCGGAAATTATCACAATAATACATCTTCCTTTCTCTATCAGCAAATCTGCATGTAAAAATTATAGTCTAAAAACTGATTTGGCAATATTTCTTATAGTGCATTTACATCTCAAGGAAATCTTTGACAATGGGTAGTATGAATAAGAAAAAGTATTTGCTTTTTACTTAAAAATTTGTTTTAAAACTCAAACATTCTTGGTTTTATATTCAATAATTTCCAGAATTTTTTGTTTTAAAACAGATTTTTAAGTAAAAGGCAAATATTTACTTTTTTATTCATACTACCCAATAATTTCATTTTTTATTCTAGAGCTAACTGTTGCAACTTATTTATTTCAGTAGTGCTTCTAAAACCTTTAATGGTATATAAATAGGTTAGTAGTTTCTACACCTTTATTTGCTAATTGTTTTGCCTGCAGATGGCGGAGTATATAAAAGGTGTTGAAAAAATATATTGTGTCCAAGCTGCAACAGTTGGAAAGTGTTGAACAACTGGTGTTAATGTCTAGGATTGTTGGCTCAGCTAATTACATCGTGGTGGAACTTCTTTGTTGAATTTGCAACTTTCAAACCACTGCTTTCAAAAAAAGCTATTTATATTAGGTTTGTAATTGGCCAGAAGATAGATTCTCAAAAATTTCCGAAGATATTTGAGAAGGAAGGATGGATTTTTCATTTGAGTTGAATATGGTTAATTTTAGAAGCTGGGAAAGAGAATACGATCACCAGATTAAAAGTTTGTGGAGATTTTTGTAACTGGTTGTCAATGTCTACGTTTGACCCGGCGTTTTTTAATATTATGCTTCCAAGGTACCAAATTGGTTAACGGCTATTAAATCGTTAGTAATGCGGAATAAGTCTTGATTTAATATGATCTACTTCAAAATAATAAAACACATCTTTTATTCTAATTATATGTATTTTTTACTTGTAATTATTAATTAAAATTAATTAAATGTATGATATTGTAAACTTTTTTAAAATTTTAAATTAAGGCCAATTTAAAATTTGTAGATTTCTTTTTAAAAAAATACTAATAATTGATATTAAAAAATTCAAACAAAATAAGATTTTTTTCCTTCTCCAAACGAAAAAGAGTCATGAAAACATATCATTTTTTCGTAAATGTGTTTAAAAAAGCCTCCATAACTATTTCGTATGGTGAAAAAGAAAAAAACGCGCTTAATTTAATAAAATTTTTTAGAAAGAACAAATTAACTATTACAAAAATCATATATTTTGTATAAAATAATAAAGTCGAGAAAAAATTAATACTAAAAGAAACCAAATAGAAAAATAATAATAAAAAATACTTCTTAGTTGAAAGGAAAAGCTGATTGATTGATTATAAGATGCAAGATAATAATAAATTTCGAAACATAAAAAGAAGGAAAAAAACGAAAGCAATTCATAAGAATAAAATACAAAAAAAATTTTTATATGTAAATTTTTCCAAACGTTTTTAATAAAATATGTAATTAAATGTTTAGTCAATTGTTTTATATCCTCCCCTTTCCCATTTATTTTTCGTTACATAAAATATAAGTAGGGCAAAAACCCTAATTATTAACGCCATTTTTTTATTTCCCCCTTAAATTTTTCATCAAATTAATTATAGAATGTTGCTTTAATTTAAAAATTTGCTTTTTGTATTCATTTCCCTTTATGTGTTTTCAATAAAAGCCAATTATTTAGTCTCGTGGTAATATTTGTTAAAAGAACAGCTAAATAGTAAGAAAGAGTTACGAATTTGATGTTAAAAAAAACCTCATCTAGAAACTAAAACATTTTTCGTAGTATTTTTGATGTTTTCGTTGAATCAAATACTAAATTTTAAAACTACATTAAATGTTTCAGAGCGAGAATTTTTTTTTGTTTTGTTCCACAACAAATTTAGAAGCTCATGTAGCCACGTGAAGTAGAACGACGACGAGCACACAAATAAGAGATCAATACTATAAGAATTAAAGCTACCAAAGCAATGCCTACAGCAATTGGCACCACATCTGGAGTTTCCGAACTATCACAGTCATGTGCAGTCGAAAATCCAGAAGAGGGCGATGTACGGAAAGCCTCAGCTTGTACATCATGAACCTTGACAGTGCCAATTACATCTTTGTTCATAATGGTTTCGGTTAAATTGAAGACTTGAGGACGAGTGCAGTGGTAAGACATTTTCATTGGGGAACTAAAATCACCACCGCGATGTATCAACTGGATAGTTTGATTTTCTGTAAAGACAAAAGATAAAATATGTGTTATGAGGTTACAAACTATAATAAGACATTTAAAAGTAATATTTAAAGAAGAATATAAAAAATCACTCTTGCTAAAACCAAGTACTTTCATATTTAACGTATAATATGGCGTTTTCTTTTCTGGAAAAAAAGTGTACAATTATGTGTCCTTATCAGTGAAATTTTGCAATACCTAGCAAAAAATAAATGAACGCGTTCAAAATGAAATAAGTGTTTCATAATTTCTTGAGCACTTGTTTCTTCGAATGCATTCTGAATACCATCGTAAATCGTAAATAAAGCTAAAGTTTTTGAACTCATTAAAAACGCATTCGATTTAACTAGGTAATATAGGTATATTGCATAAAATATCCACCGAAAAAGGCATCCAAAAACGGAATTAAATCATCACATTTTCATAAAACAAGTTTTAGCTCCAACAAAAAATAAGAAGGCAATAGCTCAATGGTAGAGAGGATGTCTTAACAGTCAGAAGAGCATGGTTCGTATCCCAGCGGCAACTATATTTTTTTATTTTAATTTTTATGTATGCAAAAACGTAACCGAATCATCGAACTTGCATTGGTTCTAAGCACTCACTTCAATGATGAGCAGTTTTGTTAAATGTGAACCCATGCACGTCAATGACACGCCTGTGTTAAAATCGTGCGTTCTGCTCCTAAATTGAACCAGTTCATTTTTAGTAGAACCCATGCACTAACTATTTCTTTTGCATGTCGTTTTTTGCTGGGTATGTACAGTGATTTAACGATATTGTGAATTTATTAGAAACTAGTATAGCGAACGGACATCACAATTCTAGACGTAAATAATTTTATTAAGGTTCATAGAAAATTATCCGAGCGTCCTAAAAATTTTCTAAAAAAACTCTCTTTGCTTTTAGTCTTATGCCCTTCCTACAACAACACCAATTCAACGAAAAGAGCAATATTGTATTGTTACATTATATGTTTGAAATGGTAAGAGTTTTGACAAAATTGTTTGTATAATCTGAGCACAAAATACATAACAAAAAGCTGTCTTGCTTATTAATTATATAGATTATTGTATCATCTCTTACTTAAGTAAACTTTTGATTTTAAGGAACGCTAAATTGCAATTTTTTGTAAAAAGGAATATTTTTAATTGTTTTTAGAAAAGAAAGTGTCGTTTAAGTACCTTTTAAAATATCACCTTTATATAAGAAAGTGCATGTATATTAGAATGTACTATTTAAAAAAGTACTTTTTCAAAAAGTTTCTTTTAAAAAGAGTGCTTTTTACAATAATACCTTTTATGTAAATATAGTTTTAGTTTAGTCTTAAATTTTTTATCGTTTGTTCGTTACGATTTATATTAAACCTGTTAATCAAATATGGCCGTATGGGCTCGATTAAATAAAGAATAAATGAAATGAAAATTGCACCTTTTAAAAACGTTTTTTAAATTTTAGTTTTTTAAAATGTACCTTCTTTAATAAGAATATTTTACTATTGCTCGAATTTATTGTACCTTCACTTATTTCAACCCACCTTTTGCATTTGGAAAATTATCACTCATCAAGGGCAAAGTAAACATCATCATGGTCATATTAGTCGTGGCATTTACACGATCGAATTGTAAGACCATTGTATGTTGAGCATTTGCAGGTCCCCAATTAACTTGTAGAAATTGAGTTGAATTCATGTCACAGCTCATATCTTCAACTTTGGCATCCTTGGGGATATTATACAAAGCATGAGCTATTTGATTATCTAAAAAATATATGTATAATAAATTTAATATGAATATCGTTTTCATTACAGTTTCTACGTCTGACCTTTGGTTTCGTAAGTGAAATTTAATTGAGCTGCCATTCGCACCATTATACAGCTGGAATTCCATGTTCCAATCTCGGGATCTGGAACAGGTTTAGGTGCTGGTGTCGTAGTAATGGGGGCTGAAGTTGTGGAAGTTGGTTTTGCCGTAGTGGTAGTAGTAGTGGTTGCTGCAGTTGTGGTTGTTACTTTTGTAGTCGTGGTTGTTGGCTTCTCTGTAGTTGTACTGGTTGTTGTAGTGGTGGTCGTTGTAGGAGGAAGTGTAGTAGTTTTGGGTTTAAGTGCTTCAGTTGAAGTTTCCTCTTTAATGGGCAATATTGGTTTAACTGTTGATGGTATTTCAGCTCCCTTTAAATTAACACTCAGCTGGGCGTCTAAAAATTAATAATTGGAAATAATTATATTATACTAGTTTACAGTAAAAATGAAACTCGAAACTTAAATGTCATCTAAACTATCTTTGGGTCACCACAATTAACTAAGACTTTAGTTTAGATAATTTTTGTGACTTTTTGTTAAAAATAAAATGGAAAAATAGATTAATATTAACCCTTTTATAAAAGGGTTAATAACATAAATAAAATACATTGTATAAATTTCTTTATTATCTTGCGCCTTATATTTAATATTAATATTTTAAATAAACTGCTTCCCTGCACTTTCTTACTTACTGATTATTAATTTATGACTCATTTAAAAGCGATTATTTGCAACGATGCATAAATTAAAGAATAATCGCTTATTTGAATACAAAGCAAACAAATTGGTTACCAAGTGTAATTTAAAACTATGGTTTAACACAATAATTTATATAGTACTCTTTTATGTATTTTTAATTAGAAAATAAAAATATTTAGTTTCGAATTAAACAAATACCATTGATAACAACAAATTCTAAATTGAAATTACTCAAAACAGACTTGTTTATAGATAAACATTTTTGATTTTCTTAAAAAAAACATTTGCAAAACAATATCAGGCAGTTAAAAAATTAAATTAATAGAAAGGCATAAAAAGGGAATAAATTAAATTGAAAACGATTAAATATTTTCACCGACTGAGCTAAAAAAAAATAAGTAGGTCAAGAAAGATTTATTGAAAACACGCTGGGTGAACTAATTGTACAATCAAATCAAGAAAAGCAAAAAATGTATTTATTTACTTATATTTGGTGGCATAATTTAAAATAGATCGTGCGATCAGTGAATATAGGGGAATATTAACCCAGGAAGCATTTTAAAAATTGCTATTCATCATTGTTTATAAATTAATTTCTATGTTTGAAATAAAATAAAAGTAAATAATAAAACAAAAGAACGTCTATATTACAAAATAGTAAAAAAGAATACTCGTACAGTTTTTCTACAAAATAAACTAAGCAATCTAATCTAAGAATAATAATAATATAATACGAATCATCAAGCTCTCAAGTTATTGCACTTTCATCTCATTTGTGACATTCCCACTTGTATTAAAGATGTACTAAGAAATGTACTCGACTTTTTCAAATTGTTATGGAATAAAAATGTATAAACGAATAACTTAATAAAATGATGATTAAGAGTATTTAAATTTAAATCTGTTGTATTTTCTTTTAAGTTTACTTTATACACTAAAGAAGAATAACAGACAGAATTAAAATGTTTGTGTGAGCAAACTGAGAACGAAAAACACTACTGGAGATAAAATGTTAATTGCGCCACTTGTACACTATCCAGCAAACATCCTAATTAATTGTAAAGTAGCTTAAAGTAGCTTTTTTATTGTAGCCATATAAGTTTTAGTTTAACAGGGGGTTAATCTGTATTTCGAATCGAAAGTAAATGCTTTCGAATTGCAATTTAAGTAATATAAAAATTCGAATCGAATTAAAGAGAAGCCCTAAGATTTTTTGGAGGCGAGGAGCTTCACTTTTTTATTATGTGACAGCCGACCTGACCCGCCAGAGCAACGTTAAAAATTTCCCAAAATTAATTTTTAAAACTTGGTGCAGTTCCGAAATCGCTGAAGGTAGGGTACTGAGAGCCTTGTTGCATCTATAACTATTTAGTTTCATTGACAGACGTTGCATGCTACATTTTCATTACGTTTGCAACACATCGGGTTTAAGTCGGGTGGAATGACGTTTGTTATGTCCTAGCGTTATCGCCGAAAATCTAACCAGATATGTCTTGGGAGAGGGTGCTGCATTACAATTTGATTATTAGCGTAGTTTGGCAGGTGAAATATCTTCAGGAACTGCTTTGTTGGCAGTACATTATGCTGCTCCACGGGAAGCATTTATGTCTCCTCACTGTTTGTCATGTTTACACATCCTTACTCAGAGAAACCACTATTTGACATACCCAGAGGGGAAAACCCTTAAGCCCGGCCGAAGGCGGCTAGGCAAAAAAAAATTACTCAGCAAAACCAGTAAGTACTTTTCAAAACGAAAATTCGAAATGAAAATAATATCCATGGACATTATTTTCATTTTTATGTAGATATAATGGCACAAATTATGTTTAGCGACATTGCTCAAAAAATAGCATAAATTCCCTATCCGATAGAAAATCAAAAAATAAGAAAAAACCAATATAAAAAAATTTGGCGGTGAGCCTTAGTTTCCGAGTTATGACCCTCTGAAGTTCCAGTACAAAATTGTGATTATATGGTGAAATTTTCATCGAATGCGGCCAAATAATCTCTATAGACGAATAGTGGCTTTGCTGAGTAAAGATTTCGTGCCTTGCCGGCCTCCGGCCGGGCTTAACGATTTTCTCCTATATGTATGTCAAATAGTGGTTTCGCTGTATAATTTTATTTTAAATAAATTTTTATGGAATAAATTTTTATTTTTTTAACATCTCCTGACAGGTATTCTCAAAAGCTTTAAAACGATACCAATATTGACCACATTCGTTGGAAAATACACCATATAATCACCATTTGGTACTGGAAACTAAGGCTCGCCATCATTTTGTTTTATTTAATTTCATCTTCTTATTTTTACCCGACTGCGCGACGCAAAGAAGGGTATTGTGATTATCAGTCTATGTATGTATGTATGTATGTGTGTTCCTTTGCGGCACTATATAAACCGAACGCGTAGGCCGATTTTGATGATTCTTACGTTAATCGATTTGTCTTAATCCACGGAGTGTCACTAAAGATATGACAGTAATCAAAGTTCAATATGGCGGCCAACAGACGCCATTTTGTGAATACGAAAAAATAAAAAGTCGGCGAACAATACCAAAATGGGTATCATTCGACAGATATTTGAAAATCATCTTTAGGTTTCTCTAATGATTTTTAATTTCTAATGACCATTTAGGATCTGTCACGGTTTAAATTTGTTTTCTTTTCTTTTTTTTACGCAGTCGGGGTATTTTGATTTCTTAAATTTATTTAATTTTCTATCGGATAGGGATTTTTTTTTACTTTTTTTCATCAATTTCGCTAAACTTAATTTAAGCCGAAACTGTGTACAGCTCATAAACTTGCAAAAAAACGCTTTTATCGCGATAACAGCGAAAGTTCGCGAAAAATTTCAATATTGCCAAGCAGCTGTAAAATGGATTAAAAACTGCTATAATTGTAAGGATTGTCGAAAACTTAGGATAAATTGCGGAAGTTGCGAATATTCGCAAAAACTGACTAATATCGGAAAACTAGCAAGGTCTAATATAGTTTAGAGGTCGCTTGAATTATAAAAATGGCAAAAAGTAAAAACAAATTTTTCGCGAAAAAAGCGAGAATTCGCAAAAAAAAATTGCAATGTTGAAACCCTAAATGTGTTTATAACTCCCTTAAGCCAGTGGGAATGATTCAAACTCAAAAAAATTGCATGACTAAATGACAAAAAATCTAAGCATTGTGTTTACGAGGTGCGTTCGTTTAACTTTGTTGCTAAAGGCAAACAATTCAAGGATTGCTAAAGTTATTAGTTTAAACGTGTACCCCTGTTATAATTGAACAAATAACTTGTTTGTAAATAAATAAAGATCATATTTGTAGAAGGTGTAATCTGCATTGCATGCTGGTTGTGGTTGTCTGGCAAACAAAAAAAAAATCATTATCAATATGAGATATAATAAACGCCCTTATTTTTTGTGTTTTTGGTTTATCTCAGGGCTTATTGTGTAAAACATTACCTACTATATGCATATCGTCAAATATAATGAAGGACCACCAAGCAACTAGAATTTTTTTTTAATTTTACAGATCAGAAAAAAACGTTTAAAATAGTTAAAGTGATAGTAGATAATTTTTGTAATTCTTTATTATAATGCTGTTGACTTTTACAACAAAAGTTTAAGAATTTGTAGGGACGTGGATTAGTAAGAAATGCGATTTTTAATTTTGTGACAGTTATAATATGGGTTTTCTTCCATTTGACGATATGTAAGTTTTAAATGAGTAATACTAAAAGTATTTAAAATATAGAAATTCATTTTAAAAGGAATTTTGATAAACTATTAGAAAAACAAGTGCAACTGGAATACTGAAAGAAATTGATATATTTTCAAGTTTGTTTGCAATGCACATAAAATAAAACAAAATCTCAGATTTCATTGCTGCATTATTCAAATAAAGCAAAATAATAATTCGCATATAATGAACTTTTCCTGATAAGCATTTTTTTTAATTTATTTAATTTTAAAGGCTTATTATTGCTGTATATCTGTATGTATAATTTTTATAGTTGAATGGCATATATCAATGTCATATGGAAAATCTCAGACTGAAGAATGCATTTCATTTACATAAACAAATTTGTATGGGGAATTGAATCATTCAGACTTTAAGAGGTAAATATATATGTATATTATAAAGGCAGAAATTCAAATTTAAAAGTTCTTGCTATCAGTAGGGCATAGTAAAACTAAAAATTTCCAAAACAGGTATCATGAAAAATTAAATTTAATTTAATGCTGTCTGGATCGAAAGCACCCTTCACGTATTACTGGTTAAGCAATTCGGGTATGTTCTGTATTATCAAAGCATTGTTGGTGCAAATTATTATTTATAACAACAATGCTGTGAAAATTCCGAAAGAAACTGTACTATTCCAGAATACAAAAAAAAGTATGTCTAGTACTTTGTTTGATTTCCTTTTGCTTAAAGAACTACTTCCAGCCTCCGGGGCACTGATTCCATCAATTTAGATGTTGCGTACATTGGAATTTTTGATCATTTCTCCAAGATTTCCTTCAGCCTCTGTTGATTATATTCCTTTATCTGATCGGTCCCAATGGTATTGAGGTACGGGGACTGTTGTGGTGGTCCAAAGGTTTTTGTGTGTAATACAACAACAGTTCTTTGACCAGTGTGTTGTTGGAACAAACGTGCCCGGTTTAAGATTAATTTCTACGTTCAGCCCCAAATTCTCTTTCAAAATAAAACTGCCAATAAATAGCAACCTTCCTACACCGCCATCCAAGGTGAATTAATTTTATCATGTGGTGATAAATCCACCCTGCCGCCAGCCGTCATGCACCACAAAACTACCTTCCGCAATGCTTCATAGTAGATACGTTCTTTTTTGGAATTCCTCGCTTCTGCTTCTCCAAATTTCACCTTTTTTCACAGACGAAGTTTACACGTACAATAAAATTACACATGGATACCAAACCACAGTTTAATAGTGGTACAACATACAGATGTGGGGGATATTTGCGAAATTTTTTAAATAATATATACACCGAGTACTAGAAGAAACTACATATTTACAAAATATTGCGTTTCTTCGTCGTATATTTTTTTCTGAGTAAATCACTAAGCTAAAACTAAAAAAAATAGTATTTATGGATGTGTGTAGTATATTGAATTCATTGTCAGTCTCGCAAGCAGTAGCAGGGTTGTCAGATATGTCGATTTCTCGCCAAACGTGGCGATTTTTTAACTCGTTTGGCGTCAAAATTTTTGATTTGGCGACATGGCGATTTTTCTGGCGACAAATAAAGTTGTTGGCGATTTTTATGGCTATTTTTCAGAAAAAATTTCACTTAAAAATTTTTATAATTCAGGAAAACTACTTTGTTGAAGAGTATTTTCGAAAATAAATACCAACAAAACTTGTCTGGAAGATATTAAAACAAAGTGATTTTGATGCTTTTTCTTATATTAGTTACAGTCATTAATGGATTTTGAAATTTGTTGAGAAAAATTGACAAGGAATAGTTTTTGGCGATTTTATTCCTACTTTTGGCGATTTTTGCAAAATTTTTATGCGATTGTTTTTTTAAAAACTTACATTAAAAAATATTATATAAAAACAAATTTACTTCAAAGTATAGTTAAGAAAAACTACATTAAACAGATTTTGGCGACTTTTGGCGATTTTTTATATCAATTTGGCGAAATAGGTCAGAAAAAGTCTGACAACCCTGAGCAGTAGCACTATATTTTTCTCTCTAGCCAATTTTCTAAGCATGAGTGTGCATGTTAGTATGTACTATGCATGCACTTATGCCTATCTAAAAGAATTTGGTATGTGGATTTAATTTCTCTAAATCGAGTAATTTTAAACTGACTCGATGTACAGAACAGACAGCTATGTGTTTACGTATGAATGGATGGATTTTCTTAATGCGACGAATTTACAATAACTACATCTATTATAATCAAATTCATAAAAAAAATTTGAGCAAAAGTTAAAATGAGTCGGAAAAAATTAGTTAGAAGCATGAAATGCAAAAGCTGCAACAAAGACAGAAAATTTATTTATATGATTATTTCGAACGTATTTGCTTTGCGAATTCAAATTGATTATTAGGCTAAGATTCGTAACGTTATATTCAGAAAGAATTGGTCATGATTAATATTCCAAGGAACAAGGGAAAAATTAATAATTTCGTTTTATTTCCAAAAGCAATTATTATTTATTTGTTTAGTTGGAGTTACTAGCTCCTAGTCTACACTTCTTTGTTAAAGCAAAAACAAAGCCATATACATCCATACATACATGCATATACAAATTAAAGTACACACAGCTTAACCAGAAAACAACAAAAAGCATTGACGCATCAGCTGGAAGCCGAAACCCTTTTTATTCTATTTATTACTGTTTCGCTTTTGCTGTTTTTGATATAGAAATGGAAAAATTAATATGATGAAACTACGAACAAATTGCAAACAAAGAACTGAAAACTGTATGTACTTACTTATATTTTAAGTAGAAAAAAATAAATATTCAATACAATTACCTGTTAACCAGCAGGCTGTTGATAATAGAAGCAAAGTAATTAATTTATTATGAAACATAGTGGCAAAATTTTCCTCAATATATTTTTTGCTTAATCACTCGTTTTTTGGACGTTTAAGTTCTTTGTATGTATATGTATTTTATTTGCTTTACGTGTAGATTTATTTACTCTTTATTTGATATACGTATTTATTAAAATAATTATTATTTGCGTTTTGACTAATTGTTTCTGGTTTCTTTTCTTTTTAATAATTTAACAGAACACAAAACCAAAAAGACGCACTCCAAAAGCAGCGAATCGTTTAAATACAATGAATAATTAAATGTAATTGGTTCACAAAGCTGAAGAAAAACACGAATTGTTCGAGTTGCCGGATGTGTAAACAAACACAGTGTGCAAGAAATCAGCCGCTGTAATGAAATGTCAAAAACAGTTTGCGGTAGTACAAAAATCCTACTCAGTGATAAAAGCAATTAAAATTTTGTCGACAGTGTTCACACAAGTAGCAATTGCTTTAAACTGAACACGCCAGAATGACGAACGTTGATAAAATGTTGTCCCATTATCAGGTATACTTCAATTAAATTTATATATTCCTATCAATATAGATGTTTATTTATTTACTAGCACTACCTAGTGCTGCCAATAATCTTAAACTTTTATTCGAACGAATAAAAAGTTTTATTCGAATAACCACGTTATAATGTCGATTTTTAATATATTCTATCACAAGTTTCGACTTTCTAAAGGCGTTAATAGACATTACCAAAATCCTGCCTTCCTACATATTATTTCTTCCATTGAATTAAGATAAGTTTTCTTTAAAATTTGTTTTTTTGGAGCCATATTAAAACCCTTACTTTGGCCCCCTTAATTTGGCCCGATCGACTTCAAATTGATTTTATTCGATTCAGCACATATTACTTATAAAATTTTTGTCCATCGTTTTTTTGAAATTTGGCTTCAAAAAAACATATTTATGAAAATTAAATATGGTCTGGCCAGACCATGTAGGACATCTAATAGCTGATCCTTATGTATTTCGTCTGCTGATTACGATAGCATCTTTAGTATTTCCCTACCAGCTCTAGTTTTCAAGATATTGTGACATTTAGCATTTGCATAAAATTACACCACTTTTTGTATTATTCTCGTTCCCAGTTCAGAAGACTAGTCCCCAAATAGGACATTTATATTCCTGATTGGTGATGAAAATTTCGAGCTGCCATTTAATTTTTCTTTGCCATATATTATTTTATCCTTTTAAAAAGATCATGAATTAAATCTGGGGGTATGCTCTGGGGGGTTACTCTGTAATACGATTCGAAAGGAAAACTGGCATCATTTCCTTGGATTAAATTTACTTTCCTCCGATTTAAATAAAAATAGTATCTGATAGAAAATCTAATTCTAAGAAAAAAAATGTTAAGTACAAAAATCCCCGGAAAATGATATTTTCGGAGTTACGGAACCCCAAGTTTTACAGATCATAGGTATGTATTTTCTAGATCAATTTTTGATACAGTGTAACAATGTTGGTATCATATGAAAGATTGTCAACCATGGTAGAATTATACTACAGGTAGTAGCGAAGCCATGGTAGCATTATTATTCTACCATGTTGTCAACATTATTGTTACTAGTAAGTAGGCTTGCCAGACGTACTGTTTTCAGCAGTACGCGCAGCGATGCCATTTTTGGGGGTTTACGATATAAAAAAAACCATGACATACTGTGTTGTCATATCGTAAGATTTTTACGATATGGCAACATTGCGATATGAAAACACCGTATATGACTATCTTAGTGTTGTCATATTGTAAAAAACTTACGATATGACAACACAGTATGTCATATCGTTTTTTTGTCATATCGTAAAAACCCCAAAAATGCCATCGCTGAGTACGCGTACTTTTTTATTCAATGTATTGTTTTCTGCATTAGTATTCTAGGGTAACTTTTCCTGTTCTTTTACTTTATTTTTGCTACAAATAAATTTTTGCTCTGTGATAGATATAAATTATCACATATATAGACCGGCCGTATATGGAATAATTTTTTTTATTCTTATATTTACCTTGAATCTTGAGATGCTTTGCATAAAATGCATTTGTACTTCTTTTATTTACACCATGTATTTTTTTCGCCAGTTGCATATCTGGCCATCCTACTAGTAAGCATAAAAACAAATAATTTTGGACATACCTAGGGAGAAAATTAATAAGTCCGGCCGTAGGCCTGCTACGCAAAAAATAATTTTTCAGCGAAGCCCCTTATTCGACATACTTAGAGGAGAAAATTAACAAGTCCGGCCGAAGACCTGCTAGACAGAAAATGTTTCATACAAGGCATATTCAGTACAGGTACCACCATAACTAAAACAAATACAACACCAAAAAAAAACACATGTATTTTGTTGGTAGAAATACCCCATAAATATGTCAAATCCATTATCTGTGAGTCTCACACATTCATAAGCTCTCTCAAATTTGCTAACACATGCCCGTTGTTGATAGAAAAATCCCAGACATGTGTCAAAATCTATTGTCTGTGTGACGCACACATTCTCAAATTTACTAAAACAGCTGTTCTTTTAGTGGTACCTGTTCAATATACCTTGGTTTCATCATACTTGGAGGAGGAAACGTTTCCGGGGATTTTTGTACTTAACATTTTTTTCTTAGAATTAAAATTTCTATGCTAGGAAATTTTTTTTGGAAATTAGAGGAATGTTGTAAATTTGTTCCTTTTCCTTGGACGTTGTTGTATGCCCACTTTTTTATGTATGTATGTATTTTATTTGCTTTACGGGTAGAACTGTTTATCCTTTGTTTAAAATATGAATGAATAATTACATGATACAATAAAAACAGGTAGAACTGACCCTACAACAATAAAAATAACAGGCATTTTGTTAGTGTATAATGTGTCCTGAATGTCAAAAACAGAAAATTTTTTCATAGACTTTTTTCTCTGATAAAGCGAATTTGACATTCCTGAAATATAAACCCACAACTACAGCTGCGCTGACAATTTTACCTTGTATTATTGTATCATGGAATAATTATTGAAATAATTAAATGAAATTGGTAAACAGAAAGGAAGAAAAAGCAATTTGTCCGAGCTGTCGGATGGTTGAAACAAACGTAGTATTACCACAAATCAGCCCCTGGAATAAAATGCCAAAAGCGGAATACAAAAAACCGTTATACATAAACTGCCACAAGGTTCTTAAATTAATGTTTATAAATAGTTTCCAGCAAAACCAAAATTAACAAGAAAATTGTTAACACATGCTGGCTTGCAGAGCTACTTA
This sequence comes from Panzeria rudis, assembly GCA_956483635.1. NCBI lineage: Eukaryota > Metazoa > Arthropoda > Insecta > Diptera > Tachinidae > Panzeria > Panzeria rudis. The sequence continues at coordinate 5,010,829 of OY101449.1, forward strand.
AGATATATACATATATATAGATTGAACCTTCTGGGAAGGGCTGAGTCCACCCCAGATGGCGCTGGTCCCCCAGGAATTCAAATATAGTAATGTTGATAGTATTAGTGTACTGAAGAGACTAATTTTGGATGTGCTGCTAAAACAATGTCGCTATAGATTCTCTAATCCGGATTAAATTGTCTACCCCTCCCCCAGGAAGCGTTACAAATTACAACTGAACAAGTAGAATACATATTTACTTTAAAATTTGTAACCTGCAGTTTTGAGAAATAGTCCCCTAAACTTTAAGGATCTTAAAGAAATTTTTAGCGTTCAAAGTTGAGCGATTTTTCTAAAGGGCTTATTTCCATGTTAAGGCAATTTTCAGTAATGAAAAAAAAACGTTTAAGAGCTGTTTAAAGTAACCGTTTTTTAAATGTATCCACTGTATAATGGGTTGTTCTAATATTCTGACCCGCTTAAAGAATGAATTCTAACATATTTGTGTATTTATTTCAAAAAGTAAAAAAAAATGGAAATGTGCCCTTTTGGTGTAAAACATTTGGAAATGTGCCGGCTTATTGTAATTATGGGAAATAAAAAACCAATTACCGGAATCCCGGGAATTCCCAGGAATTGAAAACGTAATAAAATAGTTAACAAAAATGTTAATTTCCGAAATTTACATGAGCAAAATGAGTCATTGAATCATTCTTTATTTAAAACTGAGCTTTATTTTAAAAGGATTTTACAAACAGAACAGTTTCTAAGGACATGAGACAAAAATATTCAAAGTAAATTATTCAAAAAAATAACAATATTTTCAGACTTTTTTGCAGTTTTATGTTTTTTAAAACTTAAAATATCATATCTGAAATTTATTTTATATATATGTGCTACAATTTAAAATACATCAATGGGGGCATTATTAATTTTTGGATAACGAGAAATTTACTGAGATTCGGTAACGCTTTTTAAAAAATTTTTTGTGTAAATTCTAAGTATAAATAAGTATGTATACATATTTGGTATAGGAGTTGTCCGAATTGAGGGAGGGGAAACGTTACCATTTCCATCACCATACGAAGTGGTCGAATTAATGTAGTAAATAGCACATTGTGCCACTTTTAGTCTTTTTATAGAAAACTAAAAATTTCTTACCAGCTTTAAAACAAGCCATCGCTCCACTTGTGTCTATACATTAGAGAACATTTCTGAAAGAGACTTTTTTTACCTTTTTGTCGTAAACTTTTTAAATAAAAACCAAGAATGTTTTTTTTTTGTTTCTTTTTTATTTGGAATTACTTAATTCCATATCAACATTATTACTTTTGTTTTTTATTGAATTCAGTAAAATTTTGTTGTTTGTTTATTGTTTAAACGATTTACTTCATTTATTTCATCTTTATCTTTTATTTTACTTTAATAAATGGTTGTTGTTCTTTACCTTCTTCTTATGTATTTTCTTTATTTTATATAATTTTTGAATTTTACTTCTTTTCTGTTTAAATTTAAACTTAAATTTTACAAAAAGCAGTGTTTGTTGTTTTTATATATACCATGACATTTTTTTACTGAATGATGTTAAATTTGTTACTTTTTTTATTATTAAATCTAAATTAAAGCAATATTATTTTAATACTAAAAGAAATGAATGTAAACAAGACGAAACTTAACAAAAATTATTTTATATATTTTTTTTTATAATATTGAAGAAAAATAAATTTTTATTTAATTTTTTTTACTACTAAAGTTTTAAATTTAAATTATTATGATTTATTTTCTTGTTTTTTTTCTAATTTTAATGTTAATAATTATTTTTTTATTTGAAGTTTTTTTTGTCTTTCATTTCAAAAACTAAAATAGTTTTACATTCAAGCTTAATGAATTCTTTTTGGGATTTTTTATAGCAATGTGGCTTACACAAAATTTTTATTTATTATTTTTAACTAGCTTATTTAAACATTTTTGTTATATGCTTCACACTGACAAAAAGGGCAATTTTTTTATATGTATATATGAACAATGCAGTTTTTTATATATTGTTTTTTTTTATTTAAGAGGAGTTTATTTTCTATTTATATAAAGATGTCTTATTTTGGCAAACTTCTAATAGAATGGAATTTTGTTAACAATTAAGAATTTTGTTAATTGGTTTTAAAACCGAAACTACGAATATTTTAAAAGTTTGCTTTTTCTTTCAGTAAAATTTGTTATGAGTTCTTAAAGCCTAAATTTAGCTTACATTAAATTTTTCAATTAATCTTATATGTTTTGTAGCACTGCTTTTGTGTTTTTTATTGTTGTTGTTGAAAAAACTAAAATATTTTGGGAGTGAAACTATAACTTTGAACTGAATTTATATTTTTAAAAATAAATTGATAATATATTCCTGCGTGGTTTAAATTTTTTTTTACAAGTTTAATGAAATTCTCTTTGCTGTGTTGCTGTTTTTATTGCTGCTCCGTCATATCAAACAATATTTTTTATTCTCTTTTTCGCTTTTTATATTGTTGATTTTAATTTATTGAAAGTTTCAATGGCTTGTTCATTTTGGTATTTATGTGTATGTTTTATTTAATTAATTAATATTTGTTTTACTTTATTATATAAATTTTAATATTTGCATAACATTCAAAAAAAATTTCTTTTACATACATTTTATTTGTGTGTAAAAAATGGCAGTTATTTGAATATACATTTATATATATGTACCTTTCCATTTTAGTGTTTAAATAGATACCGGCTTTCATATAATAACTTTCAGTAATTGTGCTTATAACAGCAACACAACTTCTTTTGACAAAATGTCACTTGGTATATTTTAAAGCTTCTGTTCATCTGTCAATCGTTAAATTATTTTTTAATTGTTGGAATTTATTTTTTTTTTAAATTGTTTAAATATTTTTTAAGTAGCTGTTGATTTTGTCGAGGTAATTCAAGCAAATTGGAGGTTTTTAGACTAAACTTTTATGGCTTGACCTTGAAATGCAGAAAATAATTTATCAAAAGTCAGAAAATTTTTTTTTATCTTTTTAGTTTAGTGTTGCAAAAAACCTAAATAGTACATCTGTACAATTCACTTAAACCATATACATATCTTGCGTATCCTAACCGTCAAAGTGCATATAAAATAAATAAAAAGAGCATTTCTTATACATGTTCCGATTCGCACACTTCAACTTTTGATTCAGCTGAAGAAAGACAGAGAAGATTTTATTTTATCTGTCTCAAGTCATATTTAATAGGTACGTTTATTACTAAAACAATAGAAAATATGTTGTAAAACTACCTTAACGCGGGTGGTATTATCAGCGTAAATATCTGTTGGAGTAAATGTCAAACACCACACAAAGGATGTCTGTATGTATATGGTGTTTGATAGTTTGAAGGCAGTGGTGATATCATGAGCATTTCATCAACATTTGACGTTTAATCAGGTGAGTCAGCTGAACTAGTCCTCCTACGTTTTAGATATACCTTGATCTGTATTTCTTCTAGCTGAATCAAAAGTTGAAATGTGCAATTTCTATGAGTTAAAAAAGGTAAAAATTTTTTTTGTAGAATTCGGGCTAAATTTTTTGATCTGCCTTGCATCCAAGGTCTATCTAACAGGTGAACCTACTAGAACAGCTGAACGTACTCGCTTAAACTGCAATTGCAGTGGAGTGAGTAATGACATTATCATAATATCATTACTACCTCCAAACTGTCAAACTCTATACAGAGATTTCCTTCTTTAAGGTATTTGACATTTCTTTATAGATCTAGCTGCGCTGATAGTTCCGCCCGTCTTGCAAACTTTTTTAACAACTAGTAGAGTAATTTCTACATCAAATTTTCTGTTGTTATAGAACTAGGTGTATGTACATGATAGTTCTGCCATGCTTGCATCCATCCGTACTCTCAAATTTTGTTTTTAATACAATATGCAAATGAATGAAGTCTGTATATTCAATGCCTTAACAGTTCCGAATATATTCATTCCGCATGGAATAAAGAACAGTCGTGTTATATTTAGTAAAAGCGCATAGTGGATTTTTTGGGACTTTTTGGTTTTTTTTTTACAGCGACAAAGAGTAACGGGCAGACCTGGTTACATGCAAACTTTTTGAAATCATGGAATTCTAAAAATATCTTCACAGCCTAGAGATACAATTTTAAAAGATACCAATACATAAATTTCAAGACCAATACCTAAATTTCACCAATTTTGCATAATTACCTCGCTTTTCAACGAAACTAAAACCAAGGCGAACTCGCCGCTTGTGGTTTGAATCCACCTCACAAGTCGAATTAGTACCAGGTGGCTTCGAGTGCTGAGATTCTCCTCGAGATTCCCTTCGAACTCCTTACTATATTTGAACTGTGAACTGTGTTGATGTGCCTTGTTCTTTTTGTCAATCTATCAGCAATTTTTAACATCCTAAATATGTCCCCGTCCAGACTTGCAATTTTTGTTGCTGCACTTTTTTTTTAAATTCTGCTGCAGAATTGCATTAGTGTCCACATTATGAAATTCTAGTTTCGCAATTTTAATATATAAAATAAAATAAAACGTCAAACCTACAGCAGCGCGAATTTCAAAGCAAAAGAGAATTACAGAGCACATGAAACTGTGTACCGCTCCCCAATCTTCTCACCTATAAGCTTGAGAGTTTCTGCAATAAAAATTGCAGGTCTGGACGGGGACTATGTATATATTTTTAGCTGCGAATTTTCTTGCGACTACCTGGTGTTGATGTGCCTTGCTTTCTCAGATGTCAACACACATTTCTTTGTAAATTTTTTGACATTCCAATAAGGTATTTTCAAGGCGAATTGGGGCTAATATACCTGGTATAAAGATGCCTTGAATCGAGGTCGATATATAAGGTCTTTGCATTAGCCCATATGTTCCGTAATTCTGCTGTCAAATTGTAGTGTATTTTACCAATTCACTCACATTTTAATATTCGCTTTGAGTTTTTCTCATATATTTTTTGACACCACAATTCCCAAAAAAAGTAGCTTTGTTGTATCAATTCGCCGATAAGTATACCTTATAGATCTACCTTGCCTTGAATAAAATCAAAAATGTATAAAAAACGTTTATAAAATGCCTTAAAATTCTGTTATGTATTAATATACCAGTGTTTACATTTAATTTTAAAAAGACAATACAATGCATGTTTTCTTCATTGTTATATTATTATTATTATATAATTTTTAGCAGTTTGACATTATTTTAAATGTTAAAATTTTATACTAAATATATGTATGTATGTGTTTGGTTTGTTTAATACACTAATGGATAATGGAGGGAAACGGGGGGATTATATTAAATGGTGGTTGTAACAACAATAATATAAAACAAAGAAAAGAACGAGAGCGTAACAGGATAACTCAAAAGGTGAAAATAGTGAAAAATATACTCTTTCAAAAAGTTACAGTAATGTGAAGTGGTGGGTGTTTTATTTTTTCTTTAAACGTTTCTTTTCTTTCTGTCATTCTTATTTTCAAGTGTAAACGACAAAGCTTGACAAGCATAGTTGCATTTTGTTGTTGACAAGGGAGGGTTAAATAAACGAACAGAGTGTCCCAAAAATAATTGTTCAAAAAATTATGTAAATTTTATCATTAAACGGTTTCTTGGTTTTAAATATAATTTTCTCTGGCTTTTAAGTTGTGTGTGTGTATATATTTGTCTCTGTTATTTTTATTTCAGTTTTCTTTACTTAATTCTGTATTTTTTTTTTACTTATTTTTAGGTATTTATTCAATTTTATTTTTAAATATTTTTTATTTTATTTTATTTATTTTTTTTTTTTTTTTGTTTTAAGTAAAGAGGGTTAAGTTTTATTTGCTTTATTTTTTACTTTTATTCTCTAGACTCCTTAGCTTGGTTTCTTTTATTATATTATTTACTTGAAAATTTCCTAAATAATGCTTTAAATATTTAAAATCTACAATATTTTATAAATTTTTCATTAAGTAATTTTTTATTTATTTAAATGGGGGTATTTTTTGCTTAAATTTATAACAAATTTAAACAAAAAAATATGGTATTATTTTTTTTATATTTTCTTTCAATAAAATACATATTTACTAAACAGCATGATTTTCTTAATTTTTGTTTATGTTGTGTTGAAAAATATGTAAATTTTTTTAATCAAGTGGGAATTTTATGTATTTTTGTTAATAATATTTTTAAAAGTGGTTTTTGTAAATAACAGAGAGCGTTAGAAAGAGATAGATAGAGAGAGATAGAAGAAAGCATTTTTTCTTCTCTGTTCAGTGTGTTTTTAAACCAATTTTACAGCATTTTCTTAATGCACAGTTGTTAAATCTTGGTTAAATCATTTTTCGCTGTGTTAATTTTCGATATCATTATATTTTTACAAAAACTTATAAAAGTAAAGAAACAATGGCCCAGATTATGTATGACGAAGTCGAATTTTCGTTTAAGATAATTTGTATTAGATTAAAGAAAATATTTAATCTACCACAAGTTCTCGAGGCCGAAAATTCGACTTCGACATACATAACCTGGGTGAAGAAATCATAAAATGTCAAAAGCAAAACTTGTAATTAAAACTAAAGGTTTTTAAATTTAGACAAACTTGTAACCAGTTACAAGTTCTTTATCAGAAGCTTTTTCTATAAAAAAAACAATAAAATCCGTTTAATTTTGTTATCAAGTGTTTGAAATAAAAAAAATGCTTTGTGTCGTCTGTTGTTTTTAAAACCCAAGTTTTATCTTTTTTATTAGTTTCTAAATCTGTTCTTTTACTATTTTATATACTTGTGTAGTATATATGTATATTTTTTTAGTTTATTTTGCATCTTTGGTTTTTGCTGTAATTTCTTTTTTATATTTCGTTGCATTATTTATTTTTTTTTGTTTTTGGTATTGAAATTAAATAATGCCTTGCGATTTTTATTTATTTTTATTTTTTGCTTTAGATATCATTTTCTAACAGTTTTAAGTTTTGCTGTTAATTTCATGCTAATTTCTTTTATTATTTTATTTAAAACTTGCCTTATTTTATACTGTTGCTGCTGCTGTTGTTGTAGTGTTTCTATTATTTCTTACATCAATATACTGTTGTTCTGATGTGGCTGTTGTTGCTGTTTTTACTCTTGATGCTGTTGATGTTGTAGTTTCTTTCTGCTGTTTTCCTAATTCGGTAGAAGATTGATCTTAATCAACCATTAACTCGAAGTGGACGGATCCTCTCCTTTCTGAACGATCATGAACGATGTTACGAGCCCAAGCTTTGCACTCAATATTAATTAAGACACCAGCTAAGAGATGGAATTAAAGATAAGAAAGCAGAAAAATTTGTCAAATGAAGAAGACTCTTATAAAAGCTAACTTAAAGAAATAAATGTATGTTTTTAACGTTTTTATATACATATCAAGGTCGATATATAAGGTCTGTGCATCAGCCCATATGCTCGGTAAGCAAGATGTCAAATTTTAGTATAAGTATACCTTATACATAGATCTACCTTGATACATATTCACAATCTGTTGTATGTGTTGTAGATCGTATAAATGTTGTTGGTAATTTCCAATTATGAGGAAATTACTAGCACCATTTTTATACATTGTCAATATATTTTTTCATGTAAACAAGTTTTATGATTCTCCTGTTAAACTTTTAAAATGTTAGATAGGGCTTTTTGCATTTTCTGTGACGATATGTAAATAGATTTAATTAAATAAATAATTGTATGCATATTTATCCTTTGAAATAATATGATTTTATTTTAAAGGTACGGTACAAAAGGTTGTGAATTGAGCAATTATTTATTAGTTTTAAAGTTATATACTTGTTAGCATTATTTTTTCGATTTGCTATACTGTGTTTTATATGGCGAACTCATTTAACCGCGAAACTAATAATTAGGGAAGCTCCTCCCAGATTTAGGGCGAAAAAATTTTTTAAGAAAAAATCTAGTGGATTTTTAGAGTATTTCTTTATAAGGCTGTATTGTATGCTAAAATAACTAAGTAATAAAATATTTATTTATGCAAGGTAGTACGTAAATTAAAGCTCTGACAAGGCAATATTTTCACACTCAATTGTGTTATTTATTAACTCTATTATTTAGAGCGATCTTTTCTCAAAAGGTGTTGAATCAGGGGCTTTTAAAATTTTTCTACCTGGCAACTCTGGTGCTTAGCAAGAGCACATCAAAAGGAGTAAAATACATGTTCTTTTTTATTACATATTAGTGAATGATATCATATATATATTCAAGGCCATCAATTTGCGTTTCTTCAAGCAATCTCTTTTGGTTCGATTATTTAATCGATTAACTCGTGCCTAGAAGTCGATTACAATGAAGTCGATTTTCTTCTTACTGGCATCTTCCAGTATCTTAAAACTAAAGAATTTTGGGAAATAGATTAATTGCGACATCAAAAATATCGTTAATGTCGCAATGTAAATTTATGTGTATTGCTACTTAAACGTTTGCTTTCGTTTTGTTTTGTATTTTTCAATGTGTAAAACAAAAACAAAACAATCACTACGAGAATGATAGTCCCATTTAGTTTTGTATTGTTTGTGCTTGTGTACACTAAATGTACATTAACTTAAATGTATGCAGCTAGAAAAGAAAAGAACAAGAAGAAAATTGAAAAGTTTTAAGAAAATACATTTGCAAACGTTTCCCTATTGATTTGTTCATCATAGTAGAGAATGTGTTAGTGTATTTATGCTAAATATAATGAACCATTCAACGAAATACATTTCTGCTTTTGTTTTGTTTGCATTTGTACGATTGAAACGGGATATTAAAAGCACACAGATGAGTAAAAAGCCAATTGTTTTGTTTCCATTTTTTTTCATTGCAAAAGTTTTGTTTTGTTTTTGCTCATGTACAAAACTATTAGAAATATTTTAAAAGTTTGTGTATTCGCATGAAACGTTTGCGAAAAGTTTTGTTTATTTGCACACTCTGGTTTGTATCTGTACTACATGATGGCGTATGAGTATCATTATTTAATGTACATATTTATAAAATATTACGTATACGCCACACTGCTTCAAGCTATTTTTACCGGACTGCGCGACGCAAAGAAGAGTATTCGGGTATATTCTGTATTTCATGTGGAATTAAAATGTGCGGAATTATCAAAGCATTGTTGTTATAAATATTAATTTGCAAAAACAATGCTTTGATAATTCCGCACATCTTAATTCCACATGAAATACAGAACATACCCGATTGTGTTTATCAGTCTATGTATGTATGTATGTGTTAGGGATGGGCAAAAATATCGATATATCGATATTTTCTTAAAAATATATCGATATTTTCTTAAAAATATATCGATATATATCTTCGATATTTTTTTAATTTCGATAAATCTATACATCGATATGTTTTTACAAATATATCGACAGCATTAAATTCGATATTTTTAGCTTTGGTTTAGTTTTTCGTGCAATTTTCAAAAACATTTCGGCACAGTCTTCATCAAATAGAATATTAATAACAAAATCTTTCGTTTTATTTATAATATTTTGTCTATTCGAAAAATTATCATTCTTTGAGTGTAATTTTGTTGATGTATGTTCCATGAAATATTAGTGGAACAGTAAGGATCTTGGAAATTAACTCTTTCCAGCTTAATTATTTATAAGAAAGGTACTTTTTTTTGTTTTATTTAAAAAAAATTTTGATCACTACGTGTAAATTATCATTGTTGAAAGAATATCGATATTTCGATGTATCGATATTTTTTATTCGATACATATCGATGCCGATCGATATTTAAAAATATATCGATATCTTGCCCATCCCTAGTATGTGTGTTCCTTTGCGGCACTATATAAGCCAAACGCGTATGCAAATTTTTAATGATTCTTACGTCAATCGATTTGTCTTAATTCCGGGAGTGTCACTAAAGATATGACAGTAGTCAAAATTCAATATGGCGGGCAACAGACGCTGTTGTTTACAAGCTCACACAATATGTTCATATGTTTGTATGTTTTTCATACGCCTTTTTGTATTAAAAAATACATGCACTTGTATTAGCGTCCGTTTTAATTTCCTTAATAAATTCGCCGTTTTTGATCGCAGGAACCTAAAATTTTTCATGATCATGCAGTTTGCATTTAAGGTGATGGTATTTTTTTCTCCATAAATAAATACATTAATTCTCTAGTAACACTTGCTTGGGGTGCATGTGTATAATTTTTATATTAGGATAGAACGTCTCGTTTTATTCCAAGAAAATATCGATCGAAAAAAGCTACGATATTTTGCATTTGCACTTTTGCAAGGCCAATTGCATTAAACACTGAACTCCGCCATTATTACTTAAAAAAATATGTGAATAAAAAATGTCAATAGAACTCAGTTTGTGGTTTTTTGTACAGGTAGTATTGAATGTTTGAAATGCGTTTGTATATACATAATGTACATATGTGCATATGAAGACATTTGTATGCATTTCAGGGCAATTCAACCTTGAAGATTTGTGGTTTTCTTCTTCCAATAGTATTTCCACTTGTTTTTGTTTTACTTTTGATTCGATATCCATACTCATGCTATTCATATGTATATTTTTACTTTTTCTTTAAAATTATGGTTGATGTTTTTCTACCTATAATACATGTGTACATATATATTTTACACACACGTTCACGTATATTGAATACCCCAAAACTGTTGTCTGGGATAATCGATTATTTTCAATTTGTATCATTACTACCAAAGAAACAAATAATTCGAAAGTTTGAATTATTTGAATACAGGGATTGAGATAAAAATAAATTGGCAACCTTACTTCTGAGTCGTGTATGATTTCTTCAGGGCCAAATTCACTGCATGTAGTTAAGTTAATACCGGTAGTTTAAAAAACGATTTTGCATATAAATATCATTGGCCTTTTGATTGTGAATCAGCCGTAATACACCTAAAAGAGGACGTGGTGGTACCGCGGGAAGAAAATTCCGCATCTACCTTGGTTTACCTGTTGGTGCCGTCATGAAGTGTGCTAACAACACAGGCTCCAATGAGGTTTCACAATGAGAAAAATGTCAATCTAGCGACGGAAAAATCATAGTCTGATCCACAAAAAATGTATGGATGAATTATAGGGAAGGATGTAGGCTAAGAGGTGTGTTGAAAGTTAAGTAGCTATTTTTAATACCGATAAAACTCTTTATTCGTTGGAAAGCTTATATCTTCCAAACTAATAGTCTAATCCACAAAAAACATATGCCTGGAAAGGCTATAGGATATAAGGTCTGTAAATAAGTTAGCTATTTTTAGCACATTGGGTCCTATATGTTGTTAGATAAGACCACTTTTACCAATAAAATTCTTAAGTCTTCGGAAAACTCATTTCATCCAAACTAATAGTCTGATCTACAAAAAGGTATAGATGAGTTATAGGCAAGGATGCAGGCTATAAATTTTGAAAAAAATTAGATAGATATATTTTACACTGTGGGCGCTATATGTTGTTATATAAGACCAATTTTACCGATAAAATTCTTTAGACGTCGGACAGCTTATACCTTCCAAATTATTAATCTTATCAACAAAAAATATATGGATGAATTATAGGCAGGATGTAGGCTTTAAGGTCCGCATAAAATTAGTCACGTGTTTTAACACAGTGTTATTGTATAAGACCAATTTTACAAATATAATTCTTAAGTTTTCGAAAAACCCGTATCTTCCAAATGTATATCTGGAAAGGCTGTAGCTATGAAGTCTGTAAATAAATTAGCTATTTTTAACACAGTGGGTGCTATATGTTGCTACATACGACCAATTTTAAAAATTCAAAATGCATTAAACTAAAATTCAATGTGCATTGAAATTTCAAAATGCATTAAAAATGCATCCTAAAGTTGAAAACGACTACTTCATTGGTATTTTAATTTAATAACAAGTGGTTTCTGAAGCACATTGCAGCAAAATCTTTTAGAAGTACAAACAAGTAGAAAAAATTGAAAAAGGTGCATATATAGAAAAAACTGATGTTAAAAGTCGCATACGCAAGTCCCCGCAGCTAATTTTTGGAACAACATTACTCTATTATCTACTCTATATCTACAATAAGATTTCACAAAATTTGCATGTACTCTCGGTTATACTTTTTTTGTATCTCTACAAAGATTTAGAAAAGTTAAGAAATTTTGTCCTGTATTTCCGCTTGTAAACCTTAACTGAAATAGCAAATATATAAAGTAAATCCGTTTAAAATAGCTGATATAACACTTTATCTCAAAAAAGTTACTTTCGCCGAAAACATCCATCATTAGCGATTCAATATGTCAACAAATTTGATATAAAATTCAATAGAGAGTTACAACACAATTTTTTGGTCAATGTTTAAAAGGGCATATTTTCCGAACCAGGTAAAATAGTGATAAATAAATTTGATTTTTAAATAAACTATTTTGGCCGCTTTTCAATAATTTTTTTCCCGTCGCTATATTGGCCTTTTTTCCTTCTGTGCGTTTGTCAGCAGCTTCTGTTTGTGATATGTTTGATGCCACTGTTAAGAAGGACAAGCCCGAATTGAGAAAAAAAGGTAATGACCGCCGTGGTAATTCGTCAAAGAAACCCGTTCAGAAGGAGGGATGGTATGTTTATATATATTGAGAACAGTGGGGGGGTGATAGTTAATAATAAGGGTCAAATGACTGGTACTGCTATCACTGGTCCTGTGCTGATTTGTGACCCTGAATTGCTTCAAAATTTCAGTTCTCTGCATAATTTGTATCTTATGGAAAATAAACTTAGATGATGACAACAAAACCACCATCATTAGTTAACTAAAGACTGTGAATTTGAATCTAAGAGATTAAGTTAATAGTTGACTAACTTATAGTATAGATAGCATTTTTTAAGCCTAAATCGCTATCGACTTTACAAAACGTTTAGAATACAATCGAAGTGAGATGGAATAAAGTTTTATGTAAACAATTTTAAGTTTTCTTTGTTTGCTTTCTTCGAATAGCGATAGTTTTTAGTGCTTAAAAGTTAAATGCAGGTAAAATGTATTTTTTTTTTCTTAGCAATTGCCATTCGTGGTTTTGTTTTGCCACATTTTAATACGCTTTTCTGCACTTAAGCATTTTGGTATGACATATTAACCTTATTCTGCTCTTTGTTTATTTATTTATTTATTTGTATTAAGACCACAATTATGCACATACTTATTAGAACTAAAAGTTTTTGCTCATTTAAAAATTTGTATTGAAAATAATTGCTACAAAAGAATTTTTTGTTAAAGTAATTTCACAGGAAATTGTTATTTTTAATTATATAGTAAATGCTTTTGGTAGAGTGGAAGATTTTGATTTAAATGCGGTTTTTAAGCAATTAAGCCGACTGAGGTTTTACGGATATTTTATAAGGGCTGCAGGCATCGAAATATTAGCAGCTTTATTCATGAAAAGTTCAGTGTATTATTATAAGAGTGTCAGTAGAAAATATTGTTTCTTATATCATTTTATTAACATAAAATTTTTTACATATTGTTTAAAGTTCCTTTTTTACCCGACTGCGCGACTATTGTGCTTATTATGTTTAGCAGCTTATGTATGTATGTATGTGTGTTCCTTTGCGGTTCCACCAATCCAAATGTTCCGATTAGAATTCCGTAAAGAATTCGTAACGACTGGTCGGCAAAATCTTCCGATTTCGGAACCGAAATCTTAACGAAATCGTAACAATTTTTGTATGAAATGGTTGACATGACTTCGTAACGTTATGTAGGTAAAGGCTCAGTTAGCCGACCGTAACGTTGATGTAGTTGCACGTGCTGATCGTTTCTCTCTCATAAGTTTTCAATGTGACAGAAACGATCAGAACATCCAACTACATCAACGTTACGGTCGGCTAACTGAGCCTTAAGAAATTGCAACGATGTCGGTACGAGTTCGAAACGACATGTAGGTACTAAAGAAATTTGTTCCGACAAACTACCGAAATGTCTCAATGAACTCGTTACGACAAGTCTGATTTCAGACAAACTACCGAAATTTCTTATCGAACTCGTGACGAAAAGTCTGATTTCAGACAAGCTACCGAAATCTCTTAACGAGCTCGTTACGACAAGTCGGATTTCAGAAAAAGTCGAAACCTTCGGTTTGGTGGGGTACTATATAAACTGAACGCGTGGGCCGATTTTGATGATTCTTACATCAATCCAGCTGTCTTAATACTTCGAGCGTCACTAAAGATATGACTGTTGCCAAAATTCAATATGTTAAAGGTGAACTTTTAACACCAAATCTAAAACCAAAATGTGTACGTAAACTAAAAAGAAACAACTAAAAAATAAATTTAAAAAACCCGACTGAGTAAAAAACTAAAACCGTCTACAAAATAGGCGTGGCACCGCCCCCATATTTTATCAGCATGTACTTTTACGAGAACTTATTGCATGTGCGTATTTTCATAAGAATCGGATAAGTAGAAGTAGTTAAAATCAATATTTATTTTTCATAAGCGTGGCACTGCCCACTTTTCTAACCACAATGTTGTATAGTAACGATAACTAAATATTTATGCAAAGTTTCATAAGAATCGGCTAAGTAGAAGTAGTTAAAATTCTAATTTACTTTTCATGGGCGTGGCACTGCCCACTTTTTTTATCCTGATGTAGTACTTAAACAGAAGCTTAATGTGTGTTTAAAGTTTCATAAGAATCAGTTGAGTAAAAGTAGTTGAAAACGAAAGTGTATTTAGTTTGTATGGGCGTAACCCGCCAACTTTTCAACGGGACCAATCTGGAAGTACATCCTTTTGAATAGAGAAAAAAAATCCGAAATTGGTTCATAAATGGCGGAGTTTTGATGGAACATACATAAAAAAAATACATGACGAATTGATAACCTTTCTCCATTTTTTGATGTCGGTTAAAAAACAAGTCTAGCTTGGGGAACATAGTGACTCTTGCAGTCAGAAAGCATTAAAAATCGAATCTTCAAATCTTCGCAATAATGGTTCCCGGATGTAAAAGTCATTATGTTCTGCAGACTGGACTTGTTTTTTTCTTTTCGTTTTTTTACGCAACAACATTGAAAATAAAATGGAGCTTCCAGTACAAGCCGAATTCACCATGTTAGTTCAGCTGATCATCAGCTGATTTTAACAGAACGTCAAACTCTATATAAAAAACTAAACAAAAATTTTTATGTATGCATTGGGCCTGACAGTTTTATAAATTGATAGCTGTTGTACTAATAAGACCACCTAGACTTAATTCGCCTCGTTCCATTATCATTTATATCAGTAATATTGTATAATTTTTACTTATTTTTTTGTATTTTCATTTGGAAATGAGATATTTTATCGCAGTAAAAAGTATCGTACATGTCAACCTACGTACCAGAGTAGTTAATTACTTATTATACAACATGTACTCGTAGTTGGTGTCAGGGCAGGTGCCAAAACCTATACATATATTATATTTTTCATATGAAGTTTGACAGCGATCGTATTGAAAAAATGCCTGTTCTTTTTGTATTTGCTGTCGCCTTGCTTGTCACCTTGTAAAATTAATTCGCCTTGGTAGATGATGCTCTAGCTTGACCAAATTTTGTGAGAGATGTGAAAGAATGCAATATACGTACAATGTAATCCGGTATATCGCGGTGAAAAAAGTGAAAGTTATTTTTAAGGAATGACTTATTCATTACTTCCAGAGTACCAATTAGTGCATTTTTCATAGCATTCGTATAATTAATTGAAAAGTGAATCCAAATTGATTATTATACTAAGGTTCCTAACGTTATATTCAGGCATGATTAATATTTTAAGGATCAGATACATACAGCAGAACATAGCAACGCTGCTATCAGAAGCCGCTACACTTCCATCATAAGTGCTCATATGTATTTTGGTTATCACCACTTGTGAGGTGACTCTGTTGAATGTGATTGCAATTCTTGTACCACTTCTGGATCACAAATGCCGTTTTCAAGATCTTCTTGTCACTGGGATGTTTAGGTTTCTTTATATTAAATATTTACATAGTTGGTACTTACTTTCAACGGTAAATTGCACAGCTACAATAGGTGGTATATAACCCTCAATATTTTTGAAGGGGAAGTAGTAGAATGGGAAACCCATGCGTGGATAATAATCACGAGCTTTTATATTTTCAACATCAGCGGGATTTTCACCTTCGCAAGATATCCAAACAACGTTAGTCTGGAAATAAAAATTTTAGCACATATTACAGTCTCATATAAATTTTGTTTTCTTTCGTGTTTTTAGTTAATAGACAATCATACATCTCTAAAATCGGTAAACATTTGTGAGATTTACGGACTTGGAAATATTTTATTAGCTCAAAGTGATCGACTTTAACACCCATTTAGTTGATTTTGTATTGTAGTAGGGTGCCCAGAAAATAAAGTTTCTGAAAGCTTAGGTACGCTTCTATTTTTTTTTTTTGATGCATTATTTTGTAATCGGATGAGTAGAGTTCAGAAGATACATATTTATTGCCATTAGTTTAGCGTTATGCTCCACTGTGCGTCATCCACGTACATATCGATTAATCTCTAGTGCTTGTCGAATTTTGCAACCAGCCTCTAAACAAGCCCATATGCCGCAAATTGAGAGGGAACGCGCCTAACATTTGTACTAATAAGCACCAAATTTGATAACAGAATTTTATAGTTTGAAAGTGCTGCCATTGGTGATGTGGCAGCAGTGACCGAATAATAAACATTAGAGTTGACATAAGCTGACAAAAAACTATGGCCGCCACAGGCTGCCAACATCGAAATGCCTTTAGTAGAAACTCTTTTAAAATGCTTACATTTACTTGAGGAATTTATGCCGAAATTGAGTGTTAAACTATGTTTCTTTTCCTAGATGTTGCACAAAGATTTTTTTTATTTTTTTTTATCTCAATTTAAACTTACCTCATTTGGCCTTAAGCTGTTCTTTTCTGTGATATGTCGTTTCAACTCAGCTGGCATTTCTTCAGGCAAATTCTTTGAATCGTTGTAAATTGCAGGAACCCAATTGTAAATCTAAAATAATTTTAAGTATTAGAAAATTACAATAAGGACATTTGTTTTAATTTTACTTAAGTTTAAAATGTTACCTTATTTAACTTAAGGAATATGCAGGGTCTAGCAAGATTGTAACCAAAATGGTTTTCCTCTGTGCAGGGTGCAAATTGGGTACGATCGATACCGCATACTTTGCCTTCGGGTGGAGGATTTTCAAATGAACAGTTTACTTGATTCTTTTTGGTTAAAGCTTCATAGGCTGTATATTTTAAAAATAAAATAAAATGTATGTATTAAAATATCAACATTTAAAAAATGTATATCATCTATTATCAACTACATATTTAGCTGTTGTTTATAATAAGGATCTTCTAGCCCATTTACAAAATCTGTTAAGGTTTTTATTGGCTTAGTTTAATTAAGAAAAACCTTATACTTACAAATAAAATTTGTTTAAACGTGTTTAAAAAAAGACATAAAAATATTAAAGATTTTCCCCAAAATCCATTCAAATTTGCCTGCTAGTTTAAAAAGTTTACAACATTTTACCAACAAAGAAATTTAATTATTTTGGCTTAAGTGCGCTTTTAATTAAATTTTTCAATTAAATTATTTTATTTATTTTTTATTTAGAAAAAAAAACACTCTGAAGCAATGTATAAATTGAACATTTTGAATGAACGGAAGATTGAACTTGCTTCATGATACTTCGAAATCAACCACGATCTCATCATCAGAATTCTTTTTCGTCTAGACCTCACCGCCAATCGCGACAGTTAGCAATCAAGTACTTGAATATCATTTACTTCTAATCAACTTGGCTGAGTCACTCTGTAAGTTATTTTTCAGCTTTTTATTTGATAGTTTTTGATATTCACTATTTTCTTTTGTCTTGCTCAATTAAGCTTTTGTTTCTCTCTGTCCCTATTAACATTTAAAACTAACAGGCAATCATAAATGAAATTATATCCAGAATCTTGAAAATTACTTACTTTTTAGAAAACCCGAAACTTCATCTACCCAATATTCAAAATTAGCAGGCTTATTTGATTCATACCAAACTAAAGTACTTTCAACATTCACCTCTGGAGGCATTGGTCGAAAACCAAGACCTAAAAGAATATAAGAATAAAAATAAAAGAAAAAATTTCCATTATATAAAATTCTTAACTGTTTAATTAAAATCATTGATTTTAACATTTTTTTATGTTTCAATATGTGAGTCTGTGTGTGATTACTTTTCTATGGATAAAAAATAAAAAGATTTTAGGTCCTTAAACTAAAATCCAATTAGTTAATTAAATTTCATTTAAATAACATTTCGTGATGAAAAATCTCACGCACACACACACATACACACATAAAAATAAGTATTTCCTTATTTCCTTTTATTGCCAAGTTAGATTTAAAGCGTGTATTACTTGTAGCAAATAATTTTCGTAAGTTAAGCCGCAGATATGTATATTAGTGTGCGTCAATTTTTTGCCAGGATATGGGCGGTATATAATTTTACAGGGGATATATAATCCTACGAATAGTTCTAAGCAAGTTTGGTCTAAAAACCATGGGTCTAAAATGGTTTTCCATTTTGCAAAAATTCCAAAATATACTTTAGGATGTTTTTAGAACGATTTTTCGTTATCCCACGTCAAATTTGGTTGATAAACAGACCGATTTCAGCTATGTGCCATCTTTAGTGTTCTATTGAATACAATAGAACACCGAAGATGGCACATAGCCGAAACCGGTCTGTTTATCAACCAAATTCGACGTGGGATTACGGAAAACCGTTCCAAATTCAAACAAACCCCATCGGAAGAAAAACACAACGCTTTATGATGTCTTTATTATAGGAAGTATTACAAAAAGTGCTTGAAATAGTTTGGCGTATACTTAATATTTTATCAATATATTAAAAAATAATACTCATACGTAATCCCCCACAAACAGCTTCATAGTTTGGAAACCACTGGCACTAGTCCTCTGGTTTTTATTTTGGTCAAATCTTAGGAGGGACACTCTTGCTCTCAGCCGAACACAAGAGACGTAAACAACCAAAGAACCAACCGCTGAAACAAATATTTTTGTCTGGCATTGGCTAGACTTAAAAATTAAAATTTTAGATTTAAGATTTGATTACTTACTAGTTCAATTTTATTGAAGATACAATAAATAAATATAACCAAAAAAAATAAAAAAATCTTAGGTGCGAAAAACTGAACTGCCTTACCAATTTTCTGGCCCAATCACTTGTTGCTTTTAAACGAACCAAGTCACTTACAACATATTTTGAAAATTCCGCAAACTAGAAATCGTTTAGACCTCTGATTTCTGGGGCCAAATTGCTTAGAATTTTTCGTAGAATCATTTTCCCCCTAAAACTTTTTATTTAATTTTTGCATCCATACAAATCGCCCCACCCTAATGTATATACAAACATAGTAGCTTAATTTTCCGCATGCTGTAAAGTATCCAATACCCTCGGCTTTGTTTTGTCTCCAAAAAAAAAAAAAAACTCACCTGGATTTGTCCCGATTAAACCATTAGATAATGTCCATTTAGGTTTCTCTGTTTCCAGTGTTTGATAAAATACAGCAAAAATGGCAGCAAAGAATCCACTAAGTGCCGCATAAAATATTATATAAAATATGAGAATTTTTGCTGGAATTAAACAAAAAAAATTAAAAATTAAAAATATTTATTAATGCAAAACAAGAATAATTATTTATACGGCTCATTTAACGATTTGTTATTAATAGGTAGATTTAGTAAAAAATTTCGTTTCCAAACGTTTCAAATTTGAATGAAAAATAACGCAAATGCGTTTCGAAGCGTTTGTAGTTACAAGTACGTAAATATTAAAATCTTAACAAATTATTGTGTTTACAGATTTGTTTCACTACGCTGAAAGCAAAAGCTTCGTACCAATTTCTTCAATTGGTCAATGAATTTTTTCATTAAAAATATGAATTTTTTCATTAAAAACTTTTATTTTTCATTCATTGTCTGATTATGTATTTAATTAAAGCACTCTCTGGATTTCGTGAAACACTTTCATTTCAAAATTGAAATAACTTCATTATGAAATTACGTCATTGATTGAGCTTATTATAAATTTTAAGAGCAACATTACAGCGTGTATTAATTGGAACTGTATAACCGTGCTTTATTAATTATTTTATCTTCATTTTCATAATTTGCTTTATTAACAAAGCTTCAACTACTTCAGCCACAGCGTTCAATACCACATGCACGAATACTTTTTAAAAATTTTTCTATGAACAATTCCTTTTCTATGAGAAATGTTTCAATGTTTAATGTCGCATCAGGTGATGTTTCTTCCCAAATTGCTCTATTTAATCTTATTTGGGATATCTTGATGATGCGGTAAAGGGCTAAAAGTAGGCACCTATAAATTAAAATTCGAAAAAAATCTGACGCTCTACCCTAATGCACATATCGGTTTTTAGAAAACAAATTTAGAGTTTTCCACTTCAAATTGAGTATTTTACAAATCGAATTCAGCCTTTTAACACCAAATTCTGCGTTTTAAAAATCAAAATTTGTCTTTTTCAAATGAATTTTATTCAAAAAGTTTGAATACATATTCAATTTGATTTGGAAGATTCTGAATTTGTTTTTTAAAAACCTGAATTTGATTTGGAAAAGGACGAAGCTTTTTGCAACTACGATTTTATCAATAAAAAGCAGAGGAGTAGCGGCAGTAGTTACCAAATTAAAAAATTATTAAAAAATGGTAGAAAAGCAGATGGTCTTGGATGACGTATGAGTATCATTATTTAATGTATTGATAAAATATTAATTATACGCCAAACTGCTTTAACCACTTTTTGTAATTTTTCTTATAATAAAGGCGTTATAAAACATATTTGGAAATTTCCGCAAGGGCGAAAATGTTTAGAATTCTTCATAGTATTATTATTCCCCTTTCGATTTTTTGCCAAAAAAAAATTGACCCACCCTAATGTACATACAGAAATAGAAATATGTGCATAAATAACAGCTTTATGTCCGTTAGTAATTAAGATTGATTGAAAGGTCATTCTGTACAGGAAATTGTCCTTTTCTATTAAAATAACTAAATAAAAAAGCACGCTTTCTCTTAACACAACAGGTAACCATTAAAAAGAAGGGGATTGATAAGATTTAAATTAGCTTCCAATAAAAATACAAATAAAAACAATTCTATAAGTAGTCCATAAAATATAAATTTAATTAATTAAAGTAGTGATTTAAGTCTTTTTTACATAAACACTTGCATAAAGGCCATATGTCACAAGAAAGCATTTTCTTTTTCTTGATAAGGGTAAAACAATCTTAAAAGATTGATTAAAAAAAAAATTTTTATACATAACATTTTTATAAATAAATTTAATTGATAGCTATAAAATCAGCCATACTGCAAACTATTTCTTTTTTTTTTGCTTTGGAAAAAAGAGGTGTTGTTATAAATATCCAGAGGTATGACGTAAGTTGTAAAGGGGGAGTTTGAAAAGGCAACATGATGTGTCATACGAGTTTATATAAGAGAAATTTCATTCGAACTTCAATGCGCATGTCCTGACTTTATGAAAATATTTAAATTAAAGATTTTATTCAATACTTAAACAAACAATTTAAATATGTATGTATGAAAAAATTTAGATAAAACTTGAAAATGTTCTAACGTATCAAATATATAAGTCGTTAATAGATATGCAAATTAAAGTTAAGAAAAGTTTAGGCAAAATGTTCATTGCGCCAGCTTCCTTCCCTTTATATTTTATCATCTGCTCCCTTTTTATCATTCGTAGTTGACCAGAAATTTCTTAATGTCAAAGTTCACCATAGTCATCTGTATGCTTTTGGAAAAGTTTATGTTTACTAAATCATGCATGCACACAAACATATCTAATTTTCTTGTTAAACCTTTCCTTTATACATTCGTCAATAAATTTATAATGTATAATATTTTTTATTCGTCGCTTTTTTTTTACTTCACTATTGGTCTCCATAACTTAAATATGTAGTGTCAAAATGGAGATATGCAAATTAGGTAATTTTTGTTATATTTTTTTCAAAATGCACTTATTTTTAAAGGTTTTAGGGTTAAAAGTTATTTTTTAATGGTACTTCTTTTGAAAATGTTCTATTTTTAAATGGTATTTTTTTCAAAAAGGTACTTTTTGAAAAAGATCTATGCTAGGTGCCTGGTAATAAAGGTCATGAGGGAAAAGAACGGGCTGAGTGTCTAGATAACAGAGGAGTTCTAGGTAGATTTATGGGACCTGAACCATATTTTGGTATCTCATGTCAATACGTCAAATGCATAGTTCCTGGGCTCAGGAATTTGCCCGCCATAGGGAAGACCTTCGCGATCTTTGCCAGCAAAAACGGGTTACTACATTATTTCAAATCAAACACAGAAAATTTTCAATGTAAGATCGTCGAAAACCAGGTTAGTTAAACATTTTTCGGTAGTGATTTTGCTTCATAGGTGTTTCATGTTAATTCAACATGATTTACAATAATCTTGAAAGAATATTTTTTAAACATTTCTTTTGAAATAATTATATTTCATGTTGGTTTAATATTCCAATACAGTTAAATCAAAATGAAGTTAATACTGAAATATTGCGAAGAATCATATTGAATCAAAGTCATTTTGGGTTGAAACAACGTAAATTTGATATTGGAACAACACGAAGAATCATGTTGAATCAAAGTTATTGCAAGTTAAAACAACGTGAATTTGATATTGAAACAAGACGAAGCATCATGTTGAATTAAAGTTATATCAAGTTGGAACAACATTGCTTTAATGTAGCTATATTATTAATTATATATATTAACAGTGAATATTTTTAAATCAAAGAAATTTAAGGTTAGATTAATAAAGTTTCGTATAAAATTAATATGAAACAATGGTAATTTTAAACCAGCAACAGTAAATTTTCGCTGGTAATTCGATTTTCATCGGCTATATAAGAATAAACAACAACAAAACAACAACAAGTCACAAAACTGAGCACAGCAGTGAATTGTAGCAATGAACAAAGCAAATAAATACTAACACACTTACGGCCATTTTCACAATGTACAATTAAAAGTTAACGTGGTCTTTAACGACAAGTTTTGTATGCCGAACTTGCCGTTAAAGTCTATGTTAACTTTTAATCATACATTGTGAAATGGGACGTTAAACGAAAAATTATTTCTTGTAAATTTAATATGATTTCCAATCAAAATTGCGTCATGTTCATTTTACATTCCTTTGAACATTGGAATTGAACATATTTTACTCGTTTTTGTATCCACGCCTGGTATAAAGACATTCATGTAAAAATGTATGTATGTATGAATGTAATTCAAACATTTGTCACACTTATAGGCTGTACATTAAAATTATTGACTGTGATGTTGAAATGTACGAACATATTATGTATTGTATTATGTATTTTTATTGTTTTTTTCTTGTTGTTATTAAAATATATCCATGTATATCGTTAAGTTTAGAAAAGAAAGAATTATTATATGATGTTATGACATGTTGTTGAACGCATATTGTTTAGTTGTCTCGTATAAATTCGACTAATGCGAATGTTGAACCACAAGACAGAAGCTTTTCAATTGCTGTTCGTGCAACAATTAAGAGATCAAAGGCATATTTGTTCTTTTCATTTGAGCTGAAAGTATTTCAATTAAAATTGACAGCATTTGTTTAACAACAATATGTGAATAAAAAAAAATTAAATAACTATATACTTGACTGTATATTTATTAACTGTTGTAGGGTTCTCATCAAAAGGCTAACAGGGAAAATTCTAATATTACATCTACAGCTTTCTTTCGTATGGTGACTTATAGCGAAATTTTACCTAAGACATAGCCTCATAAAATCCGCTTTTGTGAGATAGTGTAGTACTAATTGTGAATAAGAATGACATTAACGCTTAAACAGATTTTAAGCTTTGAAAGCTTTCTGGCGTCTTTAAAGAGTTAATAGAATTTTATGACAAATATTTTTGTTGAGTATTTCAGCCAGCCACATCGCCATTGAAAGGGAGTTTTTGATGTTTTTTAACAAAACGGCAAACAGACCCACATAGCGAAGAGTTAGATGGCTAAACTATTCTACGAAAATGTTGCTCATGGTGCTTTGCAAGAAACTACTACACACATTTTATAGCTTAAACGTAAGGCTTACAAGATTTGCTATGACAAGTACAAATTGTGAAAAAGTAGGCAATTAACCTTTGAACACATTTTAATTTGTGAATGATTTCTGGCGTTCAAGTTGAGTCTGGAGAGAGATTCTTTTGTAGATCGCATCTTATATCTTAAACGTAAGGATTGATTACATGATTTCTAATGCCGCTTCACTATAGCATTGTGCAAAAGGAGGGGAACTTTTCAACACCTCCTAAAATGCGTAAACTACCAAAATGCCAATACAAGTTTATTGTTTTGTGCCCTCTGCCAGAATCAATTGTCTGACACGTCATAAGAATAATACAAATGTCATTAGTGGGACAGTTTTGAAATATAATTAACCAATTTTACTCTTGAGTAAAAACCTTTGATCGCATCTCTAGTACATACTGTTATTCCTTGTAATAAAAAAACAAACAAAGTTTTTTTAAATTGGTTCAAGTTTATTTTTCTTGCTAATGAAAGACCTAAATTAATACCTTTGAAGTGTTAAAAATTATATATTAAAATTAGCATATGTAAATGCTATTTAACAAATTGTTATAGTTCGCAAACAATGAGAACCTGTGAAAACAACTAGAAAAGTGTAAACTATTGTTATAAATATTAGAATGCACTTTTCAATTAACAAAATACTTTTCAAGCTGAAGTAAACAGACTGAACAATAATCATATTTCGTGTTTGATTATTTAAGTTAAATTTAATTATAACCAACTTCCTCTTGGCCACAGTCATTATACTTTCTTATTATTAACATTTCGTATTACGTGACTACAAAATTCAGACTTATTCCAAATATAATTTAAAATTGTTCTAAAATAAATTACAAATGCCAAGTTTAGTTGGACATAGGTTTAGAGTGTAAACAAAAATAATGAAAATAATTTGTGTATAACACTGTACAACACAAAACAATTTACAAAGTTCTAACGAAAGATTCTGGTAGAGGGCACCAAACAAAAAGTACGCGTGTATCGGCGTTTTGAAAGTTTACTTTTGGAATTGATTTTAGGGCAAGCAAAAGTTCCCGGCTTTTGCACATTGTTCTAGAGAATCGGCATTGGAAATCATGTAATCCTTACGTTTAAGGTATAAGATGTGTTCAGAACTTTTATGTAAAACATGAAACATTTTTGTGGAACATTTTACATCTCTAACTCTTCGCTGTATGGGTCTTTTTTCCATTTCTTAAAAAAAGGGACAAAAAACTCCCCTTCAACGGCGATGTTGCATTATTTTATGTTCTACGGAAATATTTACCATAATATTCTATTATATGTCTTCAAAGACACCAAGGCTCCAAACTCTACTTTAACGCCAGAAATCATTCAAAACCTAAAATGTGTTTAAACTTTAAAGGTCAATTTCGTACTCATTCACAATTAGTACTAAAATATCCCATAAAACCGGATTTATGAGGCTAGTTTGTATTAAAAATTAACCTTAAGCGTCCATACACTGGCAATATAATTGTGCAATAATATCGCCAATGTGTATGACATACTCGATGGTTACACAATACATTGCAAAAATCAAAAGACATTTGATTTTGATTGCACAATTAAGAAAACTGTGTAATGCGTTGGCAACATTGTTCAATATTGTTTTCGTTTTGTTTGTACTTTATGTATACTATTTATTATCGGAGAAGTTGCATCATATTTATTGTGCAATTTATTGAGAAATATAGAACAAATATAGACAATAATATGAACAATAACATATTCAATAATATTGTACAATGTATGGACCGGATTACATGAAATTTCACTATAACCCACTATATAAATGAAAGTTGTTTGTGTTATGTAGTATATTTGACTTTGTTGCACAGTGTCATTTTATCAAAATTAAAATTTTGCCATAACAAACAATAGTAAACAATATTGACAAATAAAAATTTTATGATTTAGTTTTGTATACAAAAGTTTTATTAGCTCGTGCTGGTTATATGGTGGAATTGGTGGGGGTTGCCTAAGCTGCCATTCAATATGGCTGTGATCGTTTAAAATAATACTGACTGCCATTTCATTCCTAGCTTACCTCACCCTGCCTTTCTCTGAAGTTTTATAATTATAAATAAATTTATTTATATAAACTGTTTGTCGCTTTTGTGCACATCATGTGAGTAATTATAATTAGGTCAGATATTTTTTTCATGCAAGAAACAGTATAAGCAATTAATAAATGAAATATAAAAAAAGTTTAAAAAGAATTCGATTGTAAGCACATGTAAAACGTTTTGTTTATCTTTCATGGAATCAAAGTGATTTTATTATTACTACAGAGAAGGGTAGAGAAAAATTTGCTTGTAAATGGCTTTCTAATAACTCTGTAGAAGTTACATTATTTTGTCTGTGTCTGTTTATTTTCGGTCATCAATGACAAATCGAACTGGCAAGTTATACGGTTGAACAGCATCATCAAATGGAAAAACTTTATTATCAAAATAAGTATTTTTAGTGAAACCTTGTATGAGTTGCGCCTTTTGAAGAGCAGAGGTGGCTCCAATGGGTCTAGTTATCCAACAATGTCTATGGTTTTGAAAATTTTAAAATTTCGAAAAAGATGTTTTGAAAAGAAAGTGGAAAATCATGATCTTTAATGATATAAAGTAGAGTCCGAACAAAAACACGGCGGTTATACTGTTGTATACATTGTGTTTCGAAAATGTTTTCTTTCATAGCGAAATAGATAATAGGCTGAACCAGAACCGAACCTAATATTTGGTCAAAAAGTCGAAATTCGGCATAATTAGAAAGTTACCGGAACATTTTTAACATGAACTGATATGGATATTTTTAAAAGCTTATAAAACTTGAAAACTCATACACACAGTGCCAGTTAAAATAATAGCACAACTTACATACATTTTATTGCACCGGACAAAACTAAAACTTAAACATTTACTTGACTAACAAAATCTTGACGTGAAGTTAGCATAAATGATGAATAGAACTGGAATGTTGGGTTCGGTACACATACATTTAGCAGTGATTTGATCGCCCTCTTTTAGATTCTCAATATATTTAAGTGAAATATTGCATTTACATATAAATACGTTATGAGAATTCATGTAGTGAGTACTAAGCGAATAAAAAACCTAAAATATGCTTCTAAAATTTAAAAAAAAATTCTAAAAGTCCAAAAACAGGGTTTTGATTTCAGATATGTATGTATGTATGTATGTATGAACGTATGTATGTATGCATGTATGTATGCACGTATGTATGTATGCATGCATGTATGTATGTATGCATGTATGTATGTATGTATGTATGTATGTATGTATGTATGTATGTATGTATGTATGTATGTATGTATGTATGTATGTATGTATGTATGTATGTATGTATGTATGTATGTATGTATGTATGTATGTATGTACATATGTATGTATGTATGTATGCAAGAATGTATGTATGTATGTATATAAGGGTGTACGTTATTTTTAAAGTGGAAATATTTTTTGCCTCACCCCTCAAAAAGTTGAGGATTGATGCAAAAAATTTTTCAAAGATATCGTAAAATTTAAAACTAAAAATTCAAAATTTCATAACAAATTTTGGTTTTCAAAAATTCATAACAGAAATAAAAATGCATCAACGAACCCATTGTTTGTCTATTTCCAAGTAGCTTAATATATTTCAAAGGAAATGAGCCGATTTCGTTGAAATTTGTGCACAACGTTCAATTTTGTTCACAATTTAGTGACAGACCTTTTAAAATTTTTATGAAATTTTTTTAATTTTTATGCTCAATCTTTTACGATATCTTTAAAACTAATGGGCAGATTTAGAAATAATATTCGTTCGGCTTAAAAATAATTTTGTGTTCGAATTGGGTTTTTGTTTTTTACTGAATAAGGCAAACCCTTCTCTAGTTATCTCAATATATGGCGTGCAAGTGCCTTCATTTTTGACATAACGGTATATCTCGAAAAGTAGAGCTGAAAAAATTGGAGTACAGTTTCTCGTTCAGCGGCCCAAATAACTAAAGAAACAACTGCAAGTTCTAGGGAACGAAAAAGTTTACAGAAACTTTTAAATTTATGGGTTTTTTGTTATATTAATAGTTATGGGCTTTTTCGATATTTCAGTAAAGCTGTTGGAAACTGCACAGGCACAACTTTATAGAAGAAAAATGTCCATGATGTTATCATATTTTTCGACTTGTGGGTCATCATTTTTAGAAAATACTGAATTTATCAATATTAATGTTGGGAGAATTTACGTCACTATAATATATTTCATATGAACCATATGAACCGTTTATTTGTTGTCCGATTAAAAATCGGTTTCTTTGATTTTTAATTAGAAACACAAGCATATGGTTAAACAGCCAACTACAAAGTATTTATATTTTTTATTTCTTATCTATCTCTCTCTCTCTAACGTATACAAAACAGATATTTTCTCTAAATCATTTTGAAATTTGCTGATAATGTCAATAAACATAAAATAATTTGTATAAATGAATAGAAAAATAAGAAAATATACCACTAATTAAAATGTTAAACTAATTTTTGCAATCTAAAGTTGTATGATCAATATTAATTTATGTTCACAAATAGCATTCATGATTTTCAAACAAAATGTATGTAAGTACTTTTTATTAAAAGGACATATTCTTTTAATAAATCTTTCTTTTAACAATTTGTGTGCCATTTGTTTTCCCATTTATAAAAAGTCTTAAGGTCTGTTGTCAATGCTTTTATCTTTTTTTATTCTTCAAGTTTGTAATGAATACTATTGTAATCAATTGTGTATTGGCTTTATTACAAATATAAGGTCGTTTTCTGTCAATAATTGTTATAATTGATATGTTCAAATCACTGATATGGAAAAATATATACATATATATATAAAATTATGAAGCGCAATCAATAAATTTGATGTGTGACGTTAAATTGTTTGTTAGAAATCGACATGATAGTTTTGTTTGTGAAAATATCACTCTATTGTTTTCTTTTTTATCGAGGAGGAAGACACAAGCGGCACGAGTGTAAGGATAGATAAATATGTACATAAAAATACGTCTAAATTGCTAGTGGTCATCTGTTTACAAATGGTTCATATTGCTGTAAGAACGTCATTAATTATAAAATTGTTTTTATCATTTGTACATTTTCTGCAGCTTTTTAAGTTTTATTCTTCACGGACTTATTACATTGATAAAAAGTGAAAATCACATATTTCACTACTGCTCGAGGAAGATTTTTAGGAAAGCTCGGAAAAAGTAGAAACTAAAATTTCTATCAATGCCGCCGCTTTGGTTTATTTGTGTATACTTAGCATTAAATTCCAAAAAAAACTGATTTGTAAGTATAGTTTTTTACGACAATATTTTTCTATACAAATGAATATTTCTAGATTCATATTTCTATGTTATAATAGAAAATGTTTATAATAGAATAAAAACCCTTTTATTTGTCCTTTTAAACGTTTTGACAATGACTTGACATTAATTCACTTCCTTATCAATTTATATGACTAATCATTCCCTTGTCGTGTTTAACAACAATCAAGTAAATTTTATTCTTCTGTTATAAATTTTATTGGTAGAAAAATAAAATCAATAAAAATTAGTTTTTGTTTGTTGTGTGAAAAGCGATATTTAGGGTATTTAGTATTAATGATAAAACTATTACAATTTAATTCTTTTAGTTTGAATTAAAAGACTTACAAATGATTATCAGAGTAGTATTTGAAAAGTATGGAGGGTGAATATATGTACATCGGTTTATATATTTAGGGGTGAACAAATTTAAAGGAAAATGGGTTTTTGATATTGTACCAAATATATTTAGTTTTTAAATATATAAACATTTAATATAACTGTAAAAGGGGCGTGTCTGTACATGAACAATTTTATGGTGGCGTAAACAGTAATCGTGTAGAGCACAAAACACTAACTTTTGGAATTATTGTCTGTCGGTCTGTCTGTCTATCCGAACACGCATTACGCAAAAACTACTGAAGGGATTTTTATGAAATTTGACATGGAGGTACTTTAGAGTCCTGATTCAAGCTTAGGATACTTTTGACCGCGATAAAATATCTCATTTCCAAGTTAATAATATAAATGTTTTTTTTTTTAACATTGGTAGCACTGTTTATTTTGTATATTGTAGGGTAGGTACATTTCTCAAAACTACAAAAAGTGCAAACTTCGATATGGTACTAAACTTCAACTTAAAAAGTACTTTTTTCACCTTAATAATACTTTTTTAAGAATTTCAAAAATATTTTAGGTATTCTTAATTATCATACAAAAAAACTATTCTTGACATTTGAATATATTTTTATCTTCCCACTATCAATAATAGGAAATCAGTTCTTTCACCACAATTTTCGAAAATCGAGTTTTCATCGATTTCGACGTTTTGAGGTATGGATATATGTACGTGTGTATGTGAGTGTATGTGAGTGTGTGTATTTAGCAAATCTCTCATAACTTAAGAATGGCTTAACCGATTGGAACCAGATTTACGGCATTTAATGATTTTACTTAGATTTCAGTTAGGTAGATTTTAAAATTTTCGAAAATAAAGATTAAAAAATATGTTTTTTTTTAAATAAATTACAAACTACTAAATCGATCGAATCCAATCAGCTCTTAAGCTCCACAAAAAAATCGACTGCTGCAAATTTAACTAAAACCGATTGATTCCTTCGAGAGATATCGTTGACGGAAAAGCTCGAATGATAACTCCAAAAGTTCTTGTCAAATCGATTTTCAGGATTCATTTCCAATGCGGCTGAAATCCAAAATGTAATCAGCTGAATCTCAAAGAACTTTGTAGAATTCTAGATTTCTACAAAAACTCTATTTATGGTGTCAAAAAACTGGAGTGGTAGAAAATTATAAATTTTCGACCCCTTTGGTGTTGAGCTTAGCGGTAAGTTCCAGGGATGGCCTGTAAGGTCAACCGTATCCCATATTTTTTTTATAATTTCCGCGGTCTTGTGAAGCACTTTTTGATGGTAGCACTCTTTATTTTTCGTAGAATTTTATTCTTCATTGCACTAGAAACTAAAATTCTGAGGATTACGTAAGAAATGGTGTTGTTGTTGTTGTTCATTCCGAGTAAAAGCCAGAACAGGTCCCACTAAATTGACTTTAAGAAAGTATAAGTTATTAATAAGTTAATTGAACTGCTTTCAATTTTATTTAGGTTTAATCGGCAGACCACAACTTAAATAGTATTTTATATCAGTTAAATAGTTCTCTAATATGTTCTCTATGTTTATAGGCTTGAAGTAGTTTGTTTTCTTTAAGTAAAGAAATCAAGAATTTTTGAACATTGTACTTTTGAAGAGAATGGATTGAAAATTAATAAGCCAGAGAAACGTTTTAGTAGTTTCTATAAAAGTATTTGATTTTATTATAATTTTGGTCAATATTTTTTAATGTTACGGATTGGAAAAAAGTACTTTTTATGTCTTTAGAGTACTGCGGTATTTTAAAAATAAAAAAGTACTGAAAATAGTACAATAGTATTGAATTTTTCATCACTGGTACCGTCATTTCCATCCATAATATGCCATAATTATTTGAAAGCCGATTTTTTTATAGAATTACATATTTGTTCAAACGCCTTTTTTATTGTAATCTTTAATTTACTTTAGAGAATTTACTCCAAATCACTTTTGTCATAATTTTCAATAACTATGACATTAGTGATCTATTATTGAGCTTTGCTATTATTTAGTTTTATTTATAACTATAAAATTTACTGATATAATTAATTCGACATCAATAACGCACGCGAATGCCATAAAAACTTTACAGCACTCATGCAAACCCAACCCTTGCATATGAGTACTTTGCGTGCTTTTTAGATTTAAACGAAATGACAAGGAAAAAACACAATGAATGCTGATAAAGAATGTAGCGGCTCAGAAAACACGTTTTCTATTCAGCTGGTGTATAATTATAGTACACCCTTAGGATGTCACATGCGATAATGAAGTTAATAAAATCCCGCCACAGCAAAATACATTTCGTTAATAGTTAGTTAGATAATATTTTAACTACAGTTTCATTTTTTCGGTCCTTTAAATAAAAATTACCCGGAATAATAAAAGAGTGTAAAGATTTTTTAATGAGCATGACTAGTATGACTCCCGAAATAGGGCGTTTACGCTATCATAATTCGAGAACGGATTGTCCGATTTAGATCATAAGAAACCCCAAATATTCGTGATAAAATTACGTTAAAACTTTTTTAACATAGTTTTTAAATTTAATAAACGCCTTCGGAGTTATTGACAAAATTAACATTTTTTTCTTTCTAAAAACTCATATAAAATTTAAAACTACAAAAACTTTACCTTTTAACTAGTTTTCTTAAAGATATGTGGCTTACGAACAAAATAAGCCATATATTATGAAAATTGATGCACAAATATTTATTTTATTAGCGATTAAGTAAACACACAGAGATAGTTAAAAGGTACTTTCGTTTTAAATTTTTTTCAAACCAAAAATAGATTTACTACCGAAAGTACCTTTGAAGTGTCTGGGTGTATTCACTTAATTCCCAAAGGTGTTTTTAGACTTTTCCACAAGCTGTTCGACTTCTCCACAAAATGCACCCTAATATAATGTGTTGTTATTACTTTTTTAAAAATGTTCATGAACTCATTTGACCAGGGGATGCATTTTCTACA
Source organism: Panzeria rudis (assembly GCA_956483635.1). NCBI lineage: Eukaryota > Metazoa > Arthropoda > Insecta > Diptera > Tachinidae > Panzeria > Panzeria rudis. Next base: position 5,043,696 of record OY101449.1, read on the forward strand.
GAAGTTGAACGGCTTGTGAGATAGTGTAAAACAGTTTTAAGTGGTACTGCGGTCTATAGCATTTACTTGTTGTTTCTTGTTGAATATTTTCTTAGACTTTGCCGCTATTTATTTAGTAAGAAATACAAATTTTTTAATATTTATGCAAACAAATATGTTTGAATTTCGTACGTGACTTTTTGCTAAAATCAAAATTTCCTTGAAAATTTTATTAGCAAAAATCATTTTTTTCTTTAATTTGTGAAGAAAAATTTTAATAAACACGAAGTTCCATATTAATCTGCATATCTGTAGGTGGGAGGCAAACTACACAAAGTCACATATATTCGAAGTGGTTTTTTATACTATTTTTTTCTATCGATGGAATTAAATAGGATGTACTTTAAGAACAAAATTAATTTAATCTGAAGTTTTCGTAATTGAATTCGTATTTTACTTTCGGAACTTTTTTTGATTTTCAATCTTGAATAGCACTAGAATGTTGCATTTTATTCTCCGATACATGGGAAAAATAATGAAAAAAATATAGGGAGCTGTCCTCTAACGCAGCATCAATATTTAAAAAAATATATATCAAATCGAGCAATTCGTGAAACATCATATGATGCATAATAACCAGGGCTCGGACTTTCATGCAAATGCATGTTTTAAGATCAAGTTATGAGCCATGCTGCTTAACTATTTGGCATAACTTAAACAATTATATTTTCTGAGCTAATTTGAGCTCGCTAAATGCGAATATGAGACTTATTTGTATTTTTTAAAGCGCGTTTTCTACGTATTCGCGAAAAAGTGTATTTTTGTGCTTTTTTGTTTATTTCCAAAACTTCCGGATCTCCACGATTTTAAATTTTTTTTCGGATCTCTACGATTTTAAGCTTCGTTTATTCTGTACAAAATTGCCTTTTACGTGAAGCACATTAATGAACCAACTTAAAATTATACTCATAAAATTCCAGCTGATGTAAAGGGATAAACGATATGTCAAAACAAAATTTGTTTGTATATAATTTAGCAACATGCAACTTTCCGAAGGCATTCAAAATCGATTGGGCGACTTTTTTCCCCTTCATGCATCGTCGCTCTACCCTAATATACATACACATACATGCATATGTACAAGCATATGTATATGACCTGTAAGTTTACTAAGCCTCAAGTGCTACTAAACTCAATTTGAATATATTTGTTACAAACATTTCATTGTTGTTGTGGCAACACAGTATAAAAGCAAATAGAAATTCGCACCATCTTACAAATAAAAAAAGAAGACTTATGTAAGACACAAACGAAATTGGTAACAAATCAATAAATGAGCCAGATCAATTTGTATACATATGTACGTACATAAATATAATTAAGGGCTAAGTAAGTAATATTAATAATAAGAAATTCTTTAAGTGACTTACCCCAACTTCCACCAGTTCGACCCAGACATTGACTAGTTTCACTGTTCCACAGAAATGTTTTGAAGCCCTGCCATTTGCCCATTTTAGGTGGTGGCGAATAATATTCATTCTTTTTATCGGCCATTTTTACTTGTGTTGTTTGGCTTTTTAGGTTAAATAGTTTTTATACTTTTTTAGTTAAAGGATTTTTATTTTTGTGTGTCTAGAGCAGGTTTAAATTTTTTGAGTCCTTGTTTATTCCTTGTGAGATTCTAAATGTAATTTTATTAATTGTTGTTAAGAGATTCGTATAACAATTTTAAATATTATTTTTATTGAATAATGCTGTTACTGGTTGATTGGTTGGTTTGGTTGGTTGTAGTATCAATCGCGTAATCAACTGTGTTGCAAAAACATTTTTAACGATTTTTTTACTTCTGCCTTGTGGATTGTATGGAAAAATTTTCTTTTAATATATATTTCGATATAATTATGTATATTCTATGAAATTTTACACTTTGTATGTAGATATTTTAAACTATGTATTTACTGGTAATTTGAAAATTTGATGACACCTAAAGGAAAAAATTTTAGAAGAAAAAAGTAGAAAATTGTGCTTGGATTAGTTTAAAGTATTTGAAATTTGGACAATAATTTCTATAAAGTTTTCTTTTCAAAAGTTTTAATTTTTCACACACTTTTTAATTATGCAAAAATATTATGTATGTATGTATAAGTTTAACTGTTCTTCTTTATGTCTTTTTTCAATAAAATTTAATTTTATTTAATAGTTTTTACTAATTTTATTATTTATTTAAATTTTATTTGATTCTTTTTTTATTAATTAAATGTTTTTATATTTTTATTACTTGCAATAATTTTTGGCCTACAGAACACAGTTATGTAACCGAGCACAAACCGTTTAAGAAAAAAGATTTTTTTTCTTCTTGAGTCAAATCGTTTTCTTTTTTCCGTTTTTGTACTTTTCCCATTCAATTCTATACTGTTCTATGCTACTCTGGAAAATAAGGCTTTTACGAGTACTATGTGTTGGTTTCGGCTCCTTGTTTCTTTATGTTTCGGTACTTTGCATTCGCTACGTTTTTCTCTATTGCATTCTAAAGCCCGGTACTAAAAATTACAACAAATATGAAATAAGTACTAAAAAAAGAACCAGACAGAAAGGAAAGGGCATTAAAACTAGAGGAAGAAAAACCTAAAAGTAAACATGACAAATGATAAAATATTATAACCGTTAGTGTAAAATAAAAAATAGATAGAGAGAGAGAGAGAGAGAGCTAGAGAGAGAGAGAAAAAAAGAGCAAGAGAAAGAGCTTAAAATTCAAAAAGTTGTAAGAGACTATAATTCGACAAGTTTACATACATATGTATGTAATTTTCCTTATGCTTTTCCGTTATTCCGCCTTTCTTACAGGTTAATTTGTATGACCGTATTGTCTTTTCGCATATACCTATAGTAAAATAGAGCTAAATGTCAGAAACCACGAAAAGTAAATAAAATCTAGCAAAAATTATGGATTAAATAGATATTACACAAGAAATTATGAAGTAATTGATATTTATTCGGGAATGGTCAGAAGTTCTTTAGCATTGAATTTTACATTTGCAAAAATATTTGGTTACGTAAAATTAGAAAGGTATTTTTTTAGTATAATGATGCCTTGCTTTTCGTAATAGAATTATTAAATGGAAATGATAATCGTATTAAAATGATTTTTTTATAAAATGGTTTTATATGTTACTAAAACTTTCTATTGTTAAAAAGCTATTTTAAAATAGGGATGGACAGGCAATGTGACTAGAATAAAAAATTACCAAATAAAAAATTTAAACTTTTACATTAAATAAAAATGTTTTACATCGGTACATAAATGCCTTACTTCTGAAGTAATAAACATTGAAGTCGGTTACTTTTCATTAAACAGGTATTTTTCTTTTATTAAAAATGTACGTTCCTGAAGAAAGTTTTATTATAGAGAAAATAATCATGGTGCTTTTTAGGACAAAACCTGTAAACAATTCAACATTTCTTCACTTTTCAAACTCAAAACTGCATATTTCAGAACTCGAAAGGAATATTTGCATAAAATGTCTTTGTTTAACTAACAAAGAAACAATTGTGACAATCGGTTGTGATTTGGATGCGATATCTTTGAAAGACTAGAAAATTTTTGGAATCGAGCGGAAACAAAAAAAAATTACAAGCGTTGAAAAATTTTATATAACCGAAGTGCTCTACTTTGGGATTTCATATCTCAGGTCCTGAGCAATATCGGAAGCTCATCTTCATAAATTAAATAGGAATACTTCTCTAATATGGCCATGGTGATCGGATTATTCGTTTATAAATGGCTGTCTCAAAAGAAGTACTCACTTCTTTAATTAAATATTTTATATACATAATTCTCGAAATGTAACCTGTTATATATTTTTAATTTTCAATTAATTTTTAATTTGTTCAAAGTACTCACTTTTTACAACACTATAAAATGGCTCACGTATGTCATAACTCTGGCATTAATTTTGTTTGGATTTATGTTAAAAACTTGGTGAAAATTTACTGCCTATCCCACGATGTCAAAACAATTCTTTCTTTCGTACAATTACATTTAAGACGAATACAAATTCTAAAATTTTTTTTTTTCAATTACATAAAATTGCATTTAAATTCGGTATAGCAAAGCTTTATACGTAACATATAATATTAATGTGACATAAGCTTAGCTTGACACTTTGAAAAGATTTGTGAAAAGTAGCGAAAGTTCTTGTCAATTATGCGAAAATATGGGAGAATATTTTTCCAATTGCTCTCTTTGGCTGTCTTTATCTCTCTTCCTCTCTCTTTAGTGTACTAACTTTTTAGAATTATGAAAAATGTTTCATTTGACAAAGAACTAATAGTAATCATTTATATAATTTCAATTAATTCGTTAATTTGCCTTAAATATTATTTACATACATGATTATGCTAAAAATAATAAAATAAAAATTAGATTATATGTATGTATACGAGTTGTATGCAATTTTACAGAGGGCGTGTCAAAACTTTATAGCATACCATAAAAAAACTAAAATTATTTTTAGGGGAAAAAAGAATTATGAAACGGTTTTTCCTTTTTCGCCAAGAATGAAAAATATATATATTATACAAGTTAAAAACTCTTTTGGCTAAAGAAGCCTCTTAAAATGCACTTAATAATATCTTGTGTGTTACTAAGGCCAAGTCTTACAATAAAATTAAAGAACTCGAGAAAATCCAAGACACACTAGATACTCTCCATAAGTACTTATGTTGTGTATAACGAATCCAAAGTATTTAGTTTTTATATTTACCAAATTTCAACAATTAAATGCAAACATTACTCCACTTTCGTATAAAAGCTGCAGGCACGCACACACTTATTTATCCTACTGACACATATAAAATGTAATTTATACACTTCACTTTGGTTATTTGCTTCTCAGTTCATAGGTACCGATTATAACACTTCTTTAAACCAAGAAAAAAAATTTTACAACAAAAAAGTGGTTTAGTCCTTTTGAAAAGGAAATAGTAGGAAATGCGCAAACGTGAGAAATGAGAACGTGAGAATAGAGCTTTACTAAAAATTTTAGAAAATAAAAAAAATTGTGATAAACTCTCGAGCAGTAAAGGAATTTAACGGTTCTTTTCTTATCTCTTAAAAAACGTTAAATGAAACAACAGTTATTCATATTCAGTGATGCCAACTTTTATGAAGCAAAAGTTATAACAAAATTTAAAAATTTTTGTAAAGAGTGTAACGTATTTTTGTTTTATTAAATCCCGGTAAAATACCTAATTTTTGTATTAGCAGGTATGATTTTCATAGGGAGAATTTCCACTTGGAAGCTCTCCAATTTAAAACTTATTTGAAAGTCCTTTTAATACAATGCGCTTCATAGTAAGCGAGAGGTGTAAGTACAAAAATCCAGAAAGGTCTCACACGAGCTCTTTTGTTCAAACACCGTAAAAATTGTTTAGTAGTATTTTGCATTAGAGTTGTAAAGTTATTGAGTATGTATCTGGGTTATTGAGTAATCAAAATCGATTTTTTTCAGTACTCCATACTCAAGAGTAGTTAGTCAATATTTTCAGTATTGAGTATTCAAAATTATTGAATTCTTACTTTGCCTTAGACAGGTCTAATACTATTTCTGTGGACCTTTGACAAAATAACTTAATTCGCCTTAAGGCAATTTTCTATATTTATTTAAAATGTTTACTTTTTTTAACCAAAATAGAACTTTCCAAAGTATATCTCGTTTTTCCCCCTCAGATCGAGTTTTTTCCATATTTCGATAGATTAGAGGTTCATGTACCGAAACTTTCATTTAAAAAAAAAATTATTTATAGTTTTTTTTTTGTTTTGTCAAAAGTTCACATGTATGTATGAAATTTCCAAACGTCATTATATTCTATCTCCGTAAGGCTGCATTCATCGAAAGATCTATATATTCCAAAAAAAACTGGAACAATCGGACCATAGTTTGAGACTGAAATAATATTCCGATTTCATATAAGACTTGTCTTTAAATAAACATCTGATATAACAATCGGTACAAGGACAACCTTTTAGAATCCCTGATTTCAACGTAATAAGTTTTATACCAGTATGGCTACCACCGACACTGTGGAAGCCTTCTGACTACATGATATCTCATCTGGACTTCGATAGCACCTTCAAACTCCCTATTTCATCCAGACGAGAGTGGAATGGTGGTAACATAGAAAAAGACTTCAACTTCAAGGTGTATACTGATGCATCAAAAATGATCTGCGGTGTAGGCTCTGGAGTCTTCTTGAATGACCTTGGGGTCATTCCTTCTGACTTTCCAACGAAGCCAGTGTATTTCAGGCTAAAATCCTGGCTATGAAGGAGGCGGGCAGGGTTTTAATTGACAGAAGTGGTCAGGGGAGAGTCGGCCTCTTCGTGAATAGTCAGGCGGCACTTCTGGTACCTAAGGTCACACACTACTTCTTCTACTTTAGTTAGCCAGTGCAAGGACATGCTATCCAGATTAGGTGGTCAGACAGGCGTTGCCCTCATCTGGGCTCCTGCACATAGTAACTTTCTGGCTCTACTATAGGCGCCTCCACTGCTGAATCGGTAGCCATGCCGTTTGGCACCGATGGCGCAAGTTGAGCACGTGTAAGGTGGCTAGGAAGATGTGGCTTTGCTACAACGATAAGCGCACAACATAACTAACTAACAGAAACCGTAGGGACATCTCGAGGCTCGTCGCAGTAGTGACGGCACACTGGGCGATCAGCAGACACGATAGCAGGATAGGCCTTTCCTACAATGCATTCTGCCGTGGCTGCCGAGATCAAAGTAAATAAGAAACAGTTTTTCACTTTCTTTGCGAGTGCCCGGCTTTGCACCTCTCGAGACACAAATTCTTGGGCAGCAATATAGTAGACGACCTAACAGAGCTAGCAGCAATTGGCCTGGGTGACCTGATTAGGTATCTCAATGCGGCGGGTTGGATTTTCTATAGTAGTACCATCGGATCCGGGATCTGGGTTCGAACCTACATGAGTTGACACTGACGAGTGGAGTGGTCTGTCAAAACGGAATCTTATTGACTGTACTTGATTGCTTACGTGCAGTAGGCAGCCACGTATACCAACCAAATAACCAATATCAGTATGGCTTTTATGGAAAATCATCAAATTATAGTGACCTCTAAATTTGGACCGATTTGCCTGAATATTGTACAATAGCACAGGTCAACATGCATTTTGTGGTTCAACGACTATAAATTACTTTTTTTAATTGAATATGGTTCTCGAGACTTACAGTTCGATTTGATTAAATGAGATACCAAAATATTGAAATTGAAGTTATCTTCAAACTATGTTCTTATCAATTCTTAGCTAGCCTTATAGTTTTGGAGATATTGAGAATCTTTTGGTAAAAAAAAACACTTTTCAAAAAAAAATCATAGAAAATAAGAAAAAGCTCTACAGGCATATAGGTTGATATGTTGAACAAAACAAGCCATATTTTATAAAAATTGATCTACAACTTTTGCTTTTATTCACAATTAAGTTATTCAACGCAATTGATAAAAATTACATTTTTCATACAAAAGTAACATTTTAATTTGTATGTGTATGGATGTTTGTTGTATTGAAATCGCAATTTTTGTCCATTGAGTTCTCTCAATTAATTATTAATTAAAGCAAAAGTTGTGGATCGATTTTAATGAAATATGGCTTGTTTTATTTGGACCAACCTGTAGAAAAATGAACAAATTTGTTTTTATTTTTACTTTTATGATTTTTTTAAGAAAAAAAATTCAAAATTTTCTGGGAAACATGCATTTATTTACACAAATTTCTCAATATCTCCAAAACTATAAGGCTAGCCAAGAATTGATATGAACATAGTTTGAAGATAATTTTAGTTCCAATTTTTTTGGTAGTTTATTTAATTAAATCGAAAGGCCAGCTCTCGAGTTATAGCAAATTATGTGATGCAACCCCCTTAATTTTTTATATATCGTTAAATCTCGAGAACCAGAGTCACTTGAAAAAAAGTAATTTATAGATATTGAACATAAATAATGTGTGTATCCAAGTTGACTGAGAAACCTCAGACGCAAAAAATTATTTTGTTGTCCTGCGTAATCGCTGAAGTTCTTAACTAAAACGAAGACTAAAATTAACAAAAATTAAAAAAGAAATTTTCTGTCGACTTCTGCGTTTGAATGTCGTAAACCTAAAATATTTCCTATAAAAAAGTCACTCTGTTGACTAGTGCTCCGTTCACAATACTTAAGATATTCCATCCTATCTCCAAATTTAGAAATAGTGTTCACATCTTTTGAAAATAGTATGCGAGATATCATACATATAGATATATATCCGAAGATATAGATATATAGATAGATATAGATATATAACCGAAGTTTAATTATGACTGTAATTTTGTTCGTCGGAAATTTGAGTGATCGATATTATTTTTTAAAAGTTTAATGTGAGCTGCACTGTCTACCTTCGCCGGAAATTGGACCTTTTTACTACTTCTCTCAAATATAAGTTATGTAAGTTTGTATTTATAAAATTTATATGAGAATATGTAAGAAGTACTAAATTAAAGTTAGTGCTTTTTCTTAGTAAAGCACTACTGATTTTTTCGGCATCAAAAAGCACTAATAGCGCCAAGTTGGCATCGCTGTATATATTGAGAAAAAAGTCCTTGCAGGCATACATACGAAAAAACCATCTAAGTACGAATATTTTTATCTTAACGGTTTTTGTACATATCAAATCTCTTGTAGTACTCCCCGTTTCTTTCGAAATGTCTCTCTCTTTTAATATTCATATTATTAATATTTCTACGATTCTTATGCTGTCACATAAAAAAAAGGATGAACTTAGGGAGTACAATTTATGAACAAAATTATATAAATTGACAAAAGTAATGGCAGGAATTGTAATAAAATCTCTTTAGAGCCAAGAAAATTAAAAAAAGAATATTAAAAAAAGAAAATCGTTAAATCTTGAGTAATGGGTGGGTTCATATTTATTTATTAAATATCAAACGTTTTCTTTTTTTTCCTTTTCCTCTTATGCTCTTCTTTCCTATATTGATTTTTTCCGTTAATAATGTGTATAGAATTGTTACACAATATTTCTTTTGCTGTTCGTTTTTTTTAATTCTTAATTTATATTTTTAAAGTTCAGTTTTTTAATATATTGGAAGAATTAACATATTTTTGCTAAATGTCTGTATTTGAAAAAAAAATTTTTTTGCTGTTGAATGTTAAGAAAAAACTTATTCAGCTTTAGTATGTATATATGTAAGTGTTACAAGGATATTTTTCGTTTCTTTTTTTTCCAACACTTGACAAAATTTTCACTTAAAAACTGTCACTTAAAAAGTTATTAAATGTTCTTTTTCTTTTGACCATACAAAAAGTCTTTGATAAGATTTATTTAATTGTTCGTTTAAGTAAAGTTAAAATTTTTCACATTTAAGTGTATATAATTTTTTCATATATACTTTTATATCTTTTTTCACTATCTGTATATATCTATCGGGTTTTAGTCCGTATTAAAAATTCTACCGTATGTCGTCCAGAGTTGAAACGCCAATGATAGTGGCTTTACTGCAACTGAAAGAGAAGTTTGTTTTGAGTATTGAAAATTGTTTAGTGGTATTCGAATATCAAACTTATAACTGTGTGTGTGAGTGATTTGACTGTGTGCAGTAGTAGTAATTTTTACGGTATTTGAGGGAGTGATGGGGCTCAAAAATTATGTTCTACACTTTTTTCTATTCTACTGGAAGTGTTTGTGTGCGTATTATTTTGTTAGTGTTTAGTACAAAGCCCAATAATCATTGGTATTTGATTATTAGTTGAATTGGGAGTATGAGAGAGAAGAGAGCTTTTTGTATACATATGATTTGAAAGAAAATTTTAGGGTTGTTGCAAAAAAAAAGGAACAACATAAAAAGCTTTATAAAAAAGCTTCAGATTGAGAAATAACCGTTAAAATTTAATTGAAAAGAAAATGAGTTGTGGGACTTCTAAGCAAGTGTTTCTTTTAATTTTTGTATACTGAAAAAAATAATAAAATTTAATCAATCTGAGGGTATTTTTTAAACCAATTATTCATTGAGCCGAATTAACCAAAATTAACCAATTAAAGGGGCAATTCTGATACAAAATATAGGAACGTTCATAGTTTATAAATGAATACTTTATACACTAAAATAAAAACGCTTTTTAATAAAAATGAAGCAGCTACGTTGATTCCTTTATATTAATGCAACGAAAAATTTCATTAATGCCATGAACTATTACATTACAGTGATGAAAATTACATAATTAAAATGTGGGAGAATTTCAGAATAATTTTGTAATTATATTCATTTTATTTGTGATGTAAAAAAGTGTGCCAATCTGTTCTGCTGACAATTTTTCGAACATCCCATTTCTCAGAACCGGTCGAAAAGAGCGAGCCAAGAGTCTCAGTGAAGTTGAGAGCATAATCTCCAAAGCTAAAACTTCCGAAGCTCTTGAGCCTGTAATTAATCGAGCGATTAACCGACTAAGCAGCAGCCCGATTAAATGATTACCCTAATAACTACGGTCGAAAACCCCAAATTCCTAGGTGTAGTTTTTGACTGCCTCTAAAACTACCTACATATACTATACAAACCAAAAAGAAAAATCGCGTGGCTAACTTTTTCTGTGCTCACATTAAATTTTAATTCGTTTTCATTTTTCATAATTCATATTCTACTTAATTTTTTATAAAAGCTTCTTTCTTCCGGCTGTTGATAAAAGCTTCTAGAGGTCTCTTTTTACCAGAAGCGAACTCTTATAACTTAGTAACTCTCATTTAATTGCAGTCAAAGTGCAAAAACAACAATTAAATGCCAACAACACAACTACACCCTTGGGTGTAGGAAAAAAACGAAAATGACAGTAAACTCGCCCTTTGGATTAAATACATTCGCGAAAAAATAATACAAAAAAGTAACTAACATTCTTTCATTTGGGTACACAGGATCAAAGGCGCAGGTTCGCATTAAAAGCAATCGAGTAAAGGATAGAAGTAAAGCAGTAAATTAGATGGAAAAGCAAACGGGGAAAACTAAAAATACAAAAAGAAATGTATTGATTAAGAACAAAATAAGAATAAAAAGAGGAAACTTAAAATGATATGCCCATATAATATATACATATATGTATATAAATATCTAAATATACGCTCATTTATTGCAACGTAGTCATATCTCAAAAAAAAAATTACACTTGTCAAATCGCGTTTAAAGTTTTAAAATAGTAATATGGACGGTGTTAGGGTTTTAGTGGTTATATCTTCGGTTTAGATTAAGATATATTTCTGAAAATTTGTTAACATATAAAGAAGGTCTTAATGACGAATTTTTTTTAAATAACTTGAAAATGTTTGTTTTTTGAGATATGACTACGTTGCAAGAAAGGAGCGATATGTTTATATATTAGATATATTTTTTAATTGTGTTGGTATGAAATGATTTCAAAAATTTGCTTAGAACATATCCAGCAAACACAGTAATACAGAAAACCTGGTTAAAATTATTATTGCAGAAATAATGGATTTCGTGTTGGGGAATACAAAACACCTATTTTAGGAATTTTTATCTTTTTGTCCGTCTGTCTTACTGTTTAGATCTCTCTTTCTCTCTCTCTCTCTCTCTCTATGCCTGTCTCCACACGCGTCACGCGTGGATATACCGAATCAAATACATGATTTTAAAGGGAAAATAGAAATACTGATATAAATGATACAGGATTATTATCAATGCCTTTGTGCCCAAAATTTTCATACTTCATTTAATTTTTTATGATGTTTGGAAAAGGCTGGCAGAAATAATTTTTATTTTATTGATAAACCATTTTTATATTCTTAAAACTTTCCAAAAATCATGCAAGTAATAAAATAATAATGTAATTTCTATAATTTTCTTATAGTTGATAATTTGGGGATATTGCTATGCTATTATTTTGGGGGATATCTTCCATTCGTTTGCAGGGCATTTTTATGTGAATTTTCCTTAAGAGATTAATAAAATCGCATACTAGAATTATTTTCCAATATTGTATGACCACGTGATTTATGTTCTCCACATCTAGGCAACGTCTCTCATTTGTTTTCACATTTCCTAAGCTCATTTTAGAAAAAAAACCCTCTTAATGTGGATTTCTCTTTCTCTCTATCTACGTCTGGTTAATACGGGGTTAATTTTTTTTATTTTAACATTTTTTTAAATACCCCTTCACATCTTACGTCATTCATCAGCTGTTACCTAAGAAATTTGTTATACAACAGCCCCACCCCCATATTCAATAGGACGCCAAAAATTAAAAAAATGTATAGTTTATAACAGTTTGTACAATTTGTAACAGTCTCTCTCTCTTCATGATCTTTACTGATTGTGACAGGATTAAGACATACATGCATATGTTTTCAAATCTAGAAATTCTATTAACCACAAATGGCCATCTTACTCCACCCCTAATGCAAATGAATCAACAACAAGACAAATCACATACATTAAAAGTGTACAATTATATTTTTTACCAGTACGTTTGCGGTTAAGCCTCCAAACTGTTTACGAGTATCATATCAAAAGTGCTGTTGTGTATCCATTTCATTATTATCTATTGTACAAGTGTATACAGTGGTGGAAGAAATAATAGGGACAATTTTCTTGTTTCACAATAACGTCTCATAAACTTTTTTGAACTAAAATTTTATGGAGTGACAGCCCCATAGAGCCACCTTTGTGGAGCTCTAAAAATAAAAAGTTGAAACCTAAAAACTTACAAATAAACAGATTATGTGGGACACAATTCAGTAACCTTAGTACTACAATTCTCCGGGCAAGTATTCAAATAGGAGCTTCTACCAAATATTGAAGTAATATTAGGATTAAATAGTAAAAACTAATTTTGTTCTGTAAAATATAACATGTCCCTATTATTATTTCCAGGTATACACTTTTGAATTACATAAATTTCTGAATGCAGCTGGATTGTAATGTTTTTTTATTTTTTACGTAGACGAATTGAATGCCTTGAATTTAATTTGTATACTTAATTTTATTTATGCAAAAGCATATAAATATTTAAGAAAATACTGAAAATTTTATGTGTCCTTATTATTTCTTCCACCACTGCATCTGCACTTTTGTTCTTTCTGTTCCTTTCTATTATTTTTGTTAAGTAAGTAAATCCCTTTAGGCTGAAGGACGTTTTATGACACGCAATATTGCTGTAACTGCCACCAATGCAAGAAATAAAATAATGAAATATTAATTGTCCTCATGTTCATTGTTTGGGCAAAAATACAATAAAGAAACGAAAACAATTTTTTGTTTGTTTTTCGTCTCTGTCATTGTTGGTTGTTGCATAAATATTATTAAATATTTTTAATACATATACTCTACAAAGTATGCCATTCCATTATTTGGTTGGTATATGTGTTAGTGAGTCGATAAAATAACTATCAATGATTTTGGTTTTGTCCATTAATCGACCAAAATGTAAAAATTTCGATTAATCGATTATTACTATTTTTGTTGGCAATTTTGTTTAAATTTAAACTAAATAAAACAAAAACATTACATATTTTGAAGAGCTACATACCATTAACTAAATTATGTAATCTAAAAGTTTATAAAATTACTTTTTCAAAAATTAGTTGAAGGTATATTTTGTATATACTCCACAAAGTATGTCATTAGATTATTATTTTTTTATGTGTTAGTGAATCGATTCAATAGTTATAAAAGACTTTATATTTTCCGATTAATAGATTAAAGCTTTACAGATTATTCGAATAGTGGATTACTTTTTCTTAATAACATATTTCTTGAGTGTATATACTGTTTGAATGTTGAAATATAATATAGTTAATATGTGCCGAAACATATCAGAAAATGGACTAAATCGAAGGGGGGTCGGGTCATACACTGGCCTATTTGGCATGGAATGTCCCATATACATTAAATAATGCAATAGATTAATTTAATTAATGGTATGTATCTCTTCAAAATATGTAATGTGGTTGTTTTAGTTAGTTTAAATATTTTATTATACGAATTTAAATAAAATTGCATAATAATAATATTCGATTAATCGAAATTTTTACATTTTAGTCGATTAATGGGCAAAACCAAATCATTCATAGCTACTTATCGACTCACTAGCACATATGCCAACCAAATAATGGAGTATATGTATTAAAAATATTTAATAATATTGTTGATCAGATCTAGTTTTTGGTCATTTAGCCATAAAATAACGAAAATAATTTAAGAAATCTATATATATATATATATATATATATATATATATATATATATATATATATATATATATATATATATATATATATATATATATATATATATATATATATATATATATATATATATATATATATATATATATATATATATATATATATATATATATATATATATATATATATATATATATATATATATATATATATATATATATATATATATATATATATATATATATATATATATATATATATATATATATATATATATATATATATATATATATATATATATATATATATATATATATATATATATATATATATATATATATATATATATATATATATATATATATATATATATATATTTAATTGGTAGCAAACTATGTATTATATGGCGAAGAGTATAAGTATTTTTAAGGGCTCAAAATTAAGGCGAGATGCATTCAAAGTTCAGTTTTAACATAAGTTTTGACTTTATGCGTCAAAAAAACTTCCAACGGCTAAAAACTTGTATTGAGAAAACGTTTCTAGTTTTACTTATATTTCTAGTATATTTCTAGTATATTTACCTCAAGCTTATACCTTTCTTGCGTATTTTTGGACAGGTTTGGCCGATTAAATGCAGACAGACTGGTCGATTGCCGACTCAAGCTGAAAAAATAACACTTTTGCACATATGGGTGGTCTAATATATATGTACCTCTATTTACATTTAAAACTATTTTTTAGTACAACCTTTCTTGAAGAAAATATATATATTAATATTAATTTATATGTCCCGCGAAAGTTTCGAAAATAACGCTATTTTTTGTATTTTAAAAACCTTTTCTTGCTTTTTCAAAAATTAAAACTGGAAACCCTATTCATGATAGTCCAAAGCGAATGTTTAAGCTAACAGCTTTTCAATAGTTTTGGGATTTAAAGCCCAATAAAGTTGTACATCTGAGCACGACCCGGTGAATTTCAATATTTGAATGTGTAAAGGACTTTCTATCATTAAAAATGTTTTTAGAATTCAAGAAACTTTCAATAAAATTAGCTCGGCCGTTCAAATACATACTGGAACGGTTTTAGAATCCTTTATGTTCATAGCATATGTATTAAATGAATATAATTTGAATTAACTGAATATATTGTACACCTATCTTATTCAAAATGGTTTTACTGCCTGCCGTATTCATAACAAACTATTTAGGTTTGATATGAACAAAATTTCCATTAAAATTTTTCTTAAAACACATTTCAAATTCAAATAAATTGCTTATGAATACTGCTGTTTTAATTAAAAAGCTTTGCGTACGGTAATTTCTTCTTAAAAACGGTAATTTTTTTAGTGCCGTACGGTAGTTAGAAAATAAAAGTTAACATCACTGCTTAGGTGGGTGCATTTTGTATGGATGCAAAAATTAATAAAAAATCGTAGACTGAAAACAGTTCTACAAAGAATTCTAAGTATCTTTGCCTTACAAACATAGGGTCTAAAATAGATTGTGCCTTCCGATCAAAATAATGAGCAAAAAATCAGAGAACTAGCGTTAGTGACGCCTTTTTTATAGGAACAATTACAAAACGCGTTTGAAGCAGTTTGTCTCCTTACAGCATGGCGTATGAGTATCATTATTTAATGTATTGAATAATAATTATACGCCAAACTGCTTTAAGCACTTTTTATAATTTCTCATTACTATAAAACCGTCATAACACATATATTTTAAAAAATCTACCCAGGCTCTTCGATTTATTATATAAACATTTACAAGCTTTTTCCAGTTTTCCGTTATTATTAAGGCCTCATTCTAGCCTGTTCCAAATGTTTGTTTGGGGATAAATTTATAATTGCTTTAAGTAACAGGAACTAACTAATTGCAATCATCCCTTTATTATAATCACTGTGTGCGCTCCATAAAATTATTTTATTATTTTATAAAATTTCTTTCCGTAAAATTTTCTAATTTTCATTCCATCATTATAATTCATACATTGTTATTTGGGTTAGCTTTTCCTCAGCAATGAGAGAAAAATTAAAATAAAACGTATTTTACAAATTGAAACAGAAGCTTAATTGTCAACAGTTTTAAAAACAAAACATGAAACAAAGCATGTTCTTCAAAACATTATATTGTAAATTATATTATGTCAAAGATACTACATATAATATTCTAGTATTTGACTTGCCCCATACGATACAATTGAAGAAGCTAAAAACATTTTTTTTTTCAAGTTATTTTACATAACAATAGTCTGAAACTCAAACTCTGATTGTTAAATTAAAAAAAGGGAAAGGGCAAAGTGGATGTTAAATTTTTAAATAAAACGTTATTGTTGTTAAAACCAGAGAGAGAGACTATAGAGAGGAAATAAATTTGGCCATAAAATGACCCACATTTTTACTGTAAATTTTTTTCATATTCACATGTACATACATACAGAACACATACATACTACATATGTATGTGTGAGTTTTGCTGTTGTTGCATTACTACCCAGTGGTAAAAGTCAACAGGCCTGGAAATTTCAGGCCTTCTTGAATGCCTGTATTATCCGATACACACACAGAAGAGTATTGCATTTTTAAGATTAATAAATAAAAAAAGTGCTTTGGATATAACAGACATTCTCGTATTCTTTTTTCGCGTGTAATTTGTAAGTAAGACTGAAATTTACATACAATAGACATCACACATACTGCTTTTATATCGGAGCTGGTTAACTTATCATTATTCCGCCGGAACTACATCATCATGTCCAATTCAATATATAAAATATTACTTTGGATGAAAAGAAACAGTTCGAAATTAAAAATCATATTAATCAAATCGAAAGAAGCCGCTATGAAAATACTGAAATAGAAAAACATGTGAACCTCCATCTGCTTATTAACAGATAGCCTTCAAAATGGCATGCCAGAAAAGGCCTGTAAGAATTCCTACATTGGGAAGAGGCAACGGAAGGCCTGTGCCGCAATGACAGCATGGGTAAAAATAAAATTAGTATGGAATGAGGATTGGAAGGCCTTATGTCTACTAAGCAGGCCTTCTACAAGGCCTCTTTACTCTTGCAATTTACTGTTGGGTAACAATGAAAAACTTCTTTCGATGCCAACGATAATGCAATATTACCATCGTTTCTAATAGCATTTTCATAAATACAACAAAGAATGTCATGTAATATATTTTTCATATTTTTGTTCCTTACGAACAGAACAACAATTTCGATACCTCTTTTTACAGTTATTTTTTTTTTTGTAATAGTATAACTATTTCTTCCATTATGTATTTAATTCTTTATTTCATTTTCAGCTATTTCTACAAAGAATTTTAAGAACTTAAAAGCAAAAAAGTGGTTAACCCCCTAATCTTCTTATGTTAATGCTCGTGTGTTCGCATGTGGCCTTATTGTCTAGGTATGTAGTATGTGTTTCTAAACACAATGTAAAGCTGTTAAGCTAAAATATTTAGCGAAATCTAATATAGAAATAATTGAAGACACACTCGATGTTATTATATCCCTACTCAGGCATAAAAGTAGAGCAAAGTAAATACTTAGTTCTGGTGGCGCCTTTGCAGCATGAAAAATTGGTAATGCACGTACGTATTTTTAGCCAACTTCAAAAAATTAGAAGGTTAACAATTCGTTTGAAATATTTTTAACGCCCGACCAAAAAAGAGGGTTATTATTAGTTTGTTGTGTGTATCTGGACCAATTTTATTTTTTATTTCTTTGTTTGAAAGGTGACTGGTTAGACAGTGTTCTTTTATTGCTTTGTTTGAATGGTGACTTGTTAGACAGTATTCTTAGCTATGTTTGAAAAAAATCGGTCCAACCGTTTTGAAGTTATCACTCATTTTATTCGGGGGCTTTAAAATTTGTAAATTAATGTTACTTAAATTCGAAAATGGCAAAGACACATAACCTATCAAAGGAAATGTAGTCGTTAACCAAGGTGCCATTAGAAAAATTGCATTTCGTTGCAAGTGTTAAAGATTAGAAGCATTGGCGTAGCTAGGCCCTTCTGGATGGTGCTACGGCAAACCCCCCCCCCGAGAAATGCTCTAGCCGCCCTAGAAATTAAAAATATTAGAGTAATTTTGATAATATAAGCGAAACTTAGGGTCAAATATGGGCTTTAGCCCCCCCCCCCCCAGCTACGCCAATGATTACAAGGTAGTTTCTTTTTAATGAAAAATCATTATTTTAAATACTAAAAAATTGTCTTATAATAATTAGCAGACAAATAATGTTAAAGCAATTTGAACCGCTAATAAAAAATAAAATCACATAAATAGTAAAATTTTTATCTTTAAAGGGCAAAACGCTACAACATGACATAAACTAATATGATTACGAGTAAAAGTTAATTTTGCTTTATTTAATATTTATACAATATTTTCATACTACAAGTATGTAGAGCATTAGAGGTGGCATGTCAGTGCTTAGACACGCATAAAACGGTAGCAAATGAAAGTATTACAAAAAAAATAAATAAAATCGATACTTTAAAGGTAAAGAGCAATAGAAATCTTTTTCTAAGTTAATAGAATAATAATGTGCTTGAATTTGAAGGAATTTTCTTAAACAAGCTGGACACCTTACTGGTAAGGCTAATTCAAGTAAGCTGGATTCAGTTGAGTTTGTGTGTGTGTGTTTTTTTTTTTTGTTTGGGGAATTTTTGGCGATTTTTTCGTTTTGGTAATATATTCCGCCTAAGCGTCCCTTCCGTTCTAGGAAGTTGCTTCTCTTTTGGCGCTTTATTTTTCGTTTCGGTTTTAGAGATTTTTTACCCGTTTTAACGATTTTTTCCCGTTTTAGCGAGTTTTGACCCGTCTTTTAGATTTTTTATTTGTTCAACGCTTTTTCTTTTCAATATTTCCGTTTCATGTTTTTCGTGCTGCCAGTAATGCGGATTTATTCCCGAACTTGGCGATTTGTCTGTCTTTTCGGGGATAGAAAATTCCGTTTGGGGACAGTAGATTTTCTTAGGGATATTTAAGACTGTTATGGGAATTTACTAGCAAATTTTTTTCTATCCTTTAAAATTTTAATTTAAAGTTTAAATAAAAATATGTGGAATATAAAGAGTTCACCACGCTGAACTAAAATCCGTTATCAGTTTTCTTCTAACACATACAGATTTTTTTAATGAGCATAACTATTATGACTTTTGATATAGGGCGGTCACGCTATCATATATCGAAAGCGATTCGTCCGTTCTGGATCAACAAAAACTCAAAATATGCATGATAAAATTACCTTCAAACTCTTTTAATATATTTTCTTGGTTTGATCAATGCTTTCAGAGTTATTCACAAATTAGTATCGAAAAAAAGTGTTTTTTCATGCAAAATTAAAAAGTTGTTACTTTCTAAGAACCCATAAAAATGTTAAAACTGCAAGAACTTCACCTTTGAACAATTATAAAGACAGCTGTCTTACGAGTAACATATAAATGTTGATTTTATTAGAAATTAAGTGAATACACCCAGACATTTAAGCCCCATTCACACGATGACAATAATCACTACAGTTGCTGTCAGGACAGCAAAGTCCCAACATCAAATTGGGCTTGATAGCGTGACAGTAAGAATAAATGTCACAACTTCTCTTAGAAATATACTAAAACGACAGCTACTGCCATAGTGTGAACGGGGCTTTAAAAGGAAGTTTCGTTCTAATTTTTTTTTTCAAACGAAAAATAGTATATTCGGGTATGTTCTGTATCTCACAAAAAATAAAATAATGTGAATTCTCATGGCATTGTTGTTATAAAAAATTTATTTATAACAACAATGCCATGAGAATTCACATAGTTTTATTTTTTGTGAAACACAGAACATGGCCGATTTGAAGATAACGAAAAGTAGTAACTGACAGCAGGTAACTTTGCCAGTATTTAACTTTAATAAAAAGCCTATACATGATAAATTTCCTTATCTGTATATTTCTTTAGCCCTAAATCTTATTCTAACTTATAACTTTTGATTATTGAAATCTAATATTCTATAGTAACACATTTAGTCTTGAGATATTCATTGAGAGCCTCTTGGCCCAAGTCCTTGCCAAAACCACTTTGCTTGAAACCACCAAATGGTGCAGCTACATCAGTCTTGTTGTAAACATTAACAAACACTGTACCGGCTTCAATGTTGTCGGCAAATGTTAAAGCTTTGCTTATATCTTTGGTAAAAACACCGCTGGCTAAACCATATTCAGTACGATTGGCTCGTCTCATTACAGATTCAACATCACTGCCATGAAATTTTGTAATGATCATTATTGGACCAAATGATTCTTCCCGAGCTATAAACATGTGATCTTCAACATCTGTGAAGACAGTGGGCTCAAAGAAAAAGCCTTTCATATTGGCTACACGTTTGCCTCCATACACTAAAGTGGCACCTTCTTTAACGCCACGTTCACAAAACTCTATAAGTTTTTCGAAATGGGCACGATGATTTTGTGGTCCATGGGCTGTGGAACGATTAAGTGGATCGCCTATAGTCATTGAACGTATATCCTTAACCACTCTTCTAACAAATTCATCATGTATAGTGTCCTCTACAAATAGACGGCCAGCTGCTATGCAGTTCTCGCCTTTATTAAAGAATACTGAAGACATTCCCTGCAAATATTAAAAGCAACATACTAGTTATGTATATTCTTTAAAAAATTTTTGTTAAATAAAAAATCTTACATGCTTTACAGCCTTTTCAAAATCACAATCTGCAAATATAACCAACGGACTTTTGCCACCCAATTCCATGGAACATTTTTTCAAATTGGATACAGCACAAGACTGCATAACCATTTTACCAATACTAGTGGATCCAGTGAAGCCTAATTTTCTTATTAATTCATGATCTGCTATGGCTTGACCTGCTTCGGAGCCAGTACCAGTTACAACATTTATAACACCTGGGGGAAATCCTGCTTTTACTGTAAGTTCAGCGAATTTTAAAGCTGTTAAGGGACATGTTTGCGCTGGCTTAATTAGACAGGTATTGCCAGCCGCTATACAAGCTGCCATTTTCCAAGATAACATCATTAAGGGATAATTCCAGGGAGTAACCAAACCAACCACACTGGAAAGATAATAAGTACATTTTAATTCAGTTTCATACTCTGTATAAGTTTTGCCTTAACTTACCCAATCGGCTCTTTTTTGGTAAAAGTCAATACATTATTGGGTCTAGCTGGATTCACTGGTATGGTTGAACCTTGAATCTTATCACACCATCCAGCGAAATAACGCCATGCATCTATGGACATGCCAATATGTGTCTTTAAGGCCAAAGTATACACGGCTCCGGAATCTACAGACTCAATGGTGGCCAGTTCTTCTTTTTGTTGTTCCATCAAATCGGCCAATTTAAGCATGAGCTGACCTCTTTGTCTGGCCGATATTTGACGCCATGAACCATAGAATGCTTTATGAGCTGACTTAACAGCTTTATCAACATCATTACGAGAAGCACAGGCCACTTTGCAAAATATTTCTTCATTAGCGGGATTAACAATGTCAATAGTTTTACGATTTTCAGCATCTATAAAGCGGCCATTTATAAACAGCTGGGTGGGTATGGAAATTTCCTTTTTGTTGGCTTGTAACACAAAACCATCGAAATGAACCTTCAGATTGTCAGCCGACGTACCCTGTCTTAAGGCCTTAATAATTTCACAGTAAAACTCCTCGAACACGGGAGCCATAAAAATCTGCTCAACTTCCAAAGGCACATCAAAAGCATCCTTACATTCTTCTACCAATCTTACCACATCCATTGATCCTGCACCGGCCGCGAAGAAATCTGTATCAGCTTCAATTGGACATTTTAATATTGATAACCAAATGTTGCGCAATATTTCCTTTTTGGACAGTTCGTCTTCTATAAAGTTTGTTATTTGTGATGCCTGAGATTGCTTAAACCAGTCGGAAGCATTAATCATTTTAGAGCCTTTTTTTAAGCGGCGTACATTAACAAATTTACTATCGGTACCCTGGATCAATAAACCTCTTTCGTGCACAAAAGCCAATGAATTCAAACCTTTTAGTCTTAAGGGCTGTCCTTTACTAGCTGGTTCATCTTCGTATAAATGAGCACCAAATAATCTGATATTTTCCTCACTTTGATCTAGATTTATAACAGTAGCTAAGGCGCCTGGTACCGAATCCAAGCCCCTTATAAAATTCCAAATTCTGTTGGCATTTTGATTCAAATTAATATATTGATTTTCTTGTTTGAACATGGCCGGATCATATGAAGCTCCAACTTCAGTTTGTGTTATTTTGGGCGCCTTGCCCTTGGCTACCAAATCCACAGCCTCAGCCATAGATTTAATGCCTTCCGGATATAAGAAACGTTTATACAAAGTGTCTAATGTATCTAAAGGCTCTACATTAATTTGTTTTTGCAGCAAAATTGGTCCAGTATCTAAACCATCATCAGCCCAAAATATGGTAAGACCAGCCACCTCATCACCTTCTATTAGAGTCCATGAAATGGCACTAGCACCTCTATGACGTGGTAAAATGGAGGGATGATAACAAATACTACCCAGTTCAGCACCATCTACTACCTCCATGGGTATAAATTGTGAACAGTATGGCAAAACATTGAGGTTAGCTTGAACCGATATGTATTGTTCCAAAATTTCGGGAATGGCGACTCCTTTGCGACGCCATGTGGAAAATTTAAATACTGGTATATTGTGTGCCGCAGCTGTAGTTGCTAGAATATCTTCGCGATTTCCTTTATTCGGTATGGTAAATACACCCACAATCTGGTATTGTTTTTCCAAGAGCAAACTCAAAACATCAGCGGCAAAGTTACTCTGGCCTATGATGGCAATTCTTAGTGAGTTCTAAAAATAAGTGAATAAATTTAGAGGAAATTGATAAAGATTATTTATGAAAGAAACAAATGTTGTAATAATGTCGTTCTTTGGTTTACTTTCTTCAGATTCAGTTTATTTTGTATTTCGATTTTACAGCGATAAGGTTTTCATAGTTTAAGGCGCAACTTAAAATTTATTTTTACATGCAAAGCTTGCATATTGATGCAAAGCTCATGGCCAAATGTTTATTTGTCGCTCCTAAAAGTATGCTCATTTTTTTTACTGTCTAGTTGATTTCAAAGAAAATTTTTGATTTCTGAAGAAACAACTAACGGACTTAAAACCTCTTTCGATCGGAATGGTATTCTTTGAATTTGCTAAATAGTTATTTAGAAAGAAAAGCCACAGACCGCGCTTTCAAATATATGGGGAAAATTTGGGATTCTATCAAACATTTGAGCAAATTTTAAGTATTTCTGTCGAATAACAAGTGTAAATAAGTATTCATATTGAAAATATATTTTGTATTTCTATAAATCCATCGTTGTTAAACATGAAAATGTTAAGGTGATTCGTTTTGGAATCTAACTCAAAAATATTAATTTTTAATCAACTTCAAAAAAGGAGACGGTGTTTTATTTTTAATCGACTTCAAAAAGGAGGAGGCTATGTGCTAGTCATGTAAGTATGTATGTGCTTTTTATATGTTCACCGATTCCTCCGTCATGTGTGAAGCGATTTTAAAAATATTAGTTTTTCATATGAAATGATACGATAAAAGCGGGGGGAAGGGTACCTCCCATACAAAGTAGATATTAAAAGTCACATATCTGAAATACTATAATGTTAACGCATAAAATAATATTTAAGTTATTTTCTACTTTTTAGTCCATATATTTTAAAGTCGGTATATAAACCGATGTGGAAAAATTTTTATTCAAAAAATAGTACCTTCGTCCGGCTATTAAATACTTTTTAAAACATGGGAAGCTTCTGATCTCACCTCAGTTTTCTAAAATCTAGCTTTAATCATATTTCAAAGTTTTGAGGTGCCAAGAAGCTGTTCTGAATTGAATTTTTGCGATGATTTGGCTATGTACATATGTATGTGCGCATAACTTGTAATCAGCTGCTCCTATCGAAACAAGAGTTGTGTCATTCTAAAGATGTTTACTTCACTTAGATATTGTGCGAGTATGAACCGGTGCGAGTTGGTACGTTTCGATAATTTCCGAGTATTTTCGAAAATAAAATTTCCGGAAAAAATTTTTCTGATTTTAAATTAATTGTAAGCTACCATTCCAATCGCATTCAAAATCTAATCAACTCTTAACTTCAAAAAACAATGTTAATTGATCTGTTTGAAAAATGTGGTTGTCAAAAAACTTCGAAAAAAATTGATTTCAATTACTCCGAATTTTCTTGTCAAATTGACTTGAGACTTGGAAAACTGAGACATATTTATTGTTCCACAAATTCAATGTAAATTGCTTAAATGGTGCGTGAGATATCGTTGTCGAAAGCTTTCAAAAAGAAGTATTTTTTTTAAATACTCCAAAAGTCTATAGATTTTGGAGGGCTTTGAGTTGGCAATTAGTGGACAGTTCCACTTAACATATACTTTTGGAAATACATTTATTTTTTTGTTTATACAAAATTTAGAGCGGATGTACTTTTTAAGTGTCTGTGTGTATTTACTTAATTGCTAATAAAATCGACATTTATCCATCTATTTTCATCATATATGGCTTATGTTATTCGTAAGGTACCCGTCCTTCAAATCAACTATATTAAAGTTTGAAGGTAATGTTCTCATGTATCTTTTGATGTTTCGTTGGTCGAAATCACACATACCGTTCTCGAGTTATGGTAAAATATACTGATATACCTAGTGGAAATATTAGACATGCCCATAAAAACAAATCTGTAAGTGATAGGAAAAAACTTAGAGCAAAGTATTTTTAGCACATTCAACACCTTAGAAATGTCATAGTTTTGTTCAAAAGAGAATTTCACTGTCGGTCTGTGCTTTCTATTGCACATTTTACAAAGTTGAAGCACTTTATTTAATAAATTGATGAACTATTTCCCAGTTTTCAATATAATTTTTTAAACTAAACTATAAGCCACGTTGTTTGTACTCACATTCATAGTTTTTAATTTTAATAAACTTTTTGTTTTTCATTAAATATTTAAAATATTTCACTTTAATTAACTTTCACTTTTTTTTAACAGCGATCCGACGAATTTCTTTCTTATAAAATAAACTTATTGAAATGAAAATTATGAATAAACTTAATGCCATCGAAAGATGTCTATTTATATGATTTTTGAAATCTTTTGATTAAAAAAAATTCAAATACAAATACATTTTGTTTACGAGATAATCAGTTTAATCAGTTGTTAGAAGAAACACAATTATAAAAAAATGTTGAGTCAAAAACAAATCTTAATAAATATAAAAACGATTTTTCGTTCAATGAATTCACAGTTAATTTATTTAGTAACATTAATTGCTGAAGATTGGTAAACCAAAATATCTGGATAAGTGAAGATCTGGATATGAATATGTTAAGAGACTTTGCGAACGATTTAGGCATCAAGAAAGCTTATAAAATACCACCGACTCTGCTGTTATTTTTTTTATGCTACCAATATTCAGATTTTTAAAAATATCATTTACAAGGCTAAATAGCCGACGACCTTATTTGTGTCTAAGAATTTACTTGCAATCCTTAGTACAGTCTGTGATAAAGTCCTTTTTATACCTCCTAATGAGCTTAGCTCTCATATAAGTTGTTTTGGTCGTCTAATCATGAACTCCAACCTATCTTTGCTAACCCCAGATGATATATCAAGGTGAATAATGCTGGTTACTAGCTTGGAACGAAATTTGCTCACCATCAGGAGCTCTATCCGATCTCAGCAAGTGAAGCAGAATGTATTATCACTCGAAAAGAACGACCTTAGAGTAACATAGAAAATGATATACGCAACTTTGTAGTCTCAGAAGCCTCACATACTTATGATCAGGGCTCGGACTTTCATGCAAATGCATATTTTTTGTGGTGATAGATAAAGAGGTATTGATTAATTATCTATGCGAATCATCAAACTTTAAGTATCGATTTGTAGTTGCATATTTTTGCATATTTTGGTGGTAAATGCATATTTTCGGAGTTTTTTAATGCATATTTCGTAATTTTTGAAAAAAAATATTAATAGGCCGATTATGGATGGCAACCGATCCTCAGTCGCGTTACCATGAAAATGATACTACTGATGGCAACTGGGATCTGTCAATTTCAGTTGCTATTTAGTGCCTTTCTGGCAACCGTTAATTAATTAATTTCTCTATAAATAATAATAAAAAATTAAAGAAAATATTTTCATATTATTTGTTTTGGTACTTTGTTCGTAGGTAAATGCATATTTTTGCTCATATTTTCATATTTAAGTGCACACATATTATTATTATGCACACATACTTATGTATTTTTATTTTAAAAATCGCTTCCATGTAATTAAATTCTTTGTAAATCACCATATCAAGACATCTCTGCTACTAATCATTTGGGAGTCACAACATTTCGTAGAGATAAGCGAACAATATGACATTGAAAATGAAAAAATAAGTCGCCTATTTCCAATTATTTGGAAGTAAAGCTAATCAAATTAAATATAAACTTGAAAAAAAACGACTGACTTTTTAATATAAAAAATATGGCTGACCTTGCAAGTCATCCCTGGAACTTCCCGCTAATATTAGGTTCAAAGTGCTTGAAAATTTTCAAATTCTTAAACTTAATTAAAAATTATTCGAAAATTTTATGCAACGATATCACTGAAACCACAAAATCGATTTTAATTAAATTTGCGAAAATCTACAAAACTTTCCAAGTCAAAGAAAAGTAATCTGATCTCGAAAATCAATACCTCTCGAGCCAACAAATCGACCCAGCTTAAATTTACGTTGAGTTTTAAAATTCTAAGAAAGCTATAAACCGATTTTGATCAAATTTGATGTGACTGGAGTTTTTAGAGTATATTAAAAAAAGACTTTGAAGCCTTCGGCAACGATGTCTCTCGAACGAATTAATCGTTTTTACTGAAATCTACCAAGTCGAATCGATTCATATTAAACCAAAGTCTTATAAATGGCGAAACCGCTCAAAAGTTCCCACTAAACCTGAGATTCGAAGTAAAAGAAGGTTCGCTAAAACGAAGAATTTTCGAAACAAAATTGTTCGATAAATGGTCGTAAATCTAAAAAAAAAGCGAATGTCCGCTAAAGCGAGCTTTTGTCGATAATGTCGCGATAATAAGCGCTATTGCCAAATTTCATAAAATGTGAATGTTCGCAGCATCGAACTATGTCGCGATAATAAGCGCAATTGCCAAATTTCATAAAATGTTAATGTTAGCAGCATCGAACTATATTCGATAATTTCTCGAATGTGTAATTTAAACTCGCGTGTGCAATAATGGAACAGAAAAAAATTTCCACGATAGCCTAGTGGATGTGTGCTAATCTGTTAGCCTAGAGGTACCGTGTTCGAATCTGATTGACTGCAGCGTAAGTTAAAATTTAAAATAAAGAAATATTCCATTTACATTAAAATTGATAAATTAAAAAATAAAGATAAAAATCTTGAAAAATTACTTTTTCCGCATTTTTGTGGTATCGATATTTCTTAGATATTGGTTCGCTATTTATTTGTCAGCGAAACGTCGAAATCGAAAGATTTCCGACTTCGATAGACATTTTCGAGTGTTTTGTCGGAGATTTGTGTACGCAACATTCGAATGAGATATTACTTTCGAATGTTTGGGTTTGCTGTGTTATAAGTGATTTGCATATTTACACACACACACACACACACAAATACAACTGAGATACAGACCTCAACGTAAAAATAGTCAGAATAGCTTCGTGAGACCTCAAAACGTCGAGATCTGATGAAAACTCCATTTTCAAAAATCGGAGTGATAGCATTAACTTCCCATTTTTTGTTTGCGGAAAGTTTAAAATTAGTGCTTTTGAATGAGTGTTCAATAACTCCTGGGTGCAATTTGATCTCGCTAGAATTTTTATTACATATTCGGGCGTTGTGTTTTTTCTTCCGACGGGGTTTTTTTGAGTTTGGAACGATTTTCCGTCATTCCATGTCAAATTTGGTTTGTAAACAGACCGGTTTCGGCTATGTGCCATCTTCAGTGTTCTATTGAATACTATTGAATACTAAAAAAAATTAGTATTCAATAGAACACTGAAGATGGCACATAGCCGAAACCGGTCTGTTTACAAACCAAATTTGACGTGGGGTGACGGAAAATCGTTCCAAACATATTCGGGCCTCTGAAGTTAACAATAATCAGTAATATCCGGGATCGAGATTTTCCGTTTGGAGTCTTTACGTCGTGCAAACATACACACATCTACACTGAAAGTTAACGCTTTGTAGTGGGAATAAAACCATTACGTGATCCTCTTACATTAATACAACAAATACTGTCATTATTGGCATAAAACATTGCATTACAGTGATGAAAAATTACATAAACGGTATGAAATTTTTTCAAGCACATTTTTTTACATTTTCTGTTGTCATTATTGATACGAAACACTTTCATTCGGAAAATGTAAAAGAACAAACCTAAAATGTATTCAATCATAATAACATTAAAAAGCAACACAAAATGTTTTCATTATCCGATGGAGTAAATTTTTATTCCATTTCAATATAGACTCGCCCTTATTGGAAAACCTTTTACATCATGACTGTTTTGTTGCTTGTTCACTTTTCTCATATAAAAATTAAAGTGAAGACGAAAGTTACATTGAACTTTTCTAAGTCAATTTGCAACTGTTCTGTTTTATTAATTATCACTCATAAAATTAACAAATGACTTAAAATTAATCGTTAAAACATGCTTATCTATCTATAACAAGAGCAATTTCATAAGGGAAAGGACATTTAAAAAAAAAACAGTAACCAATAAATACATTAGCAGCAGCTTATATTCGTATTCGATTTAAGTTTATTTAACTTTTTACTATGATAAACAATTTGCACGGCAAATTTCTTAAGTACAGTGCAATTCTTGGCCTAGTGCCATATGTGACGCCAACTGGACATCAAAAATACAATCTTAAACAGACATTTAAACATCCCCACCACAACCACCACATCCAACATCACCGCAACAACAGTCTTCATCAACAGCTTCATCATTACCAGCATCGTTATAGAAGTAATAGAGTTTTACGTTGGCAAAAAATTTACACAGTAGCGTTAATTGTTGCCAATTTGATAACAACCTTGTATGGTGTAATTTTTGCACAAATCGAAGATAATTTTTACGTATCGAATCTTGTCAGCATAATTGTATTTGTGGCACAGATCATAACCGTGATCTCAATATTACTGGAGATAATGTTTACATATGAAAAATACTATCAATTAATCAGTAGTTACGACAGAGTTGAAATGTTATTAAAAAATGTATTACAAACACAACTCTGTATGGGGAAAATTAGAAAACGTCAATGGCGGAAATATGCGTTTATGATTTTGATATTATATGGCAGCTTAATTGCATCAATACTCGTTATTTTTATAAAAACGTACAATGGTTTCTTTTGGTATGCTCTAATAGCCATTATTATTTTGCGAACTCGTAGTGTACAAATGTCATTCTATTTGGATTATATTATTTATTATCTCGAGCTATTCAATGTTAAGCTGAAAGCCTTAATTTCATGTAAGATCGATGGCAATTATCATATATTAGATATTGATTATGATTATATAGAATCGTTTGAGTACTTGCAAAATTTAAAAATAGTTTATATGGAAATTTATGCTTTACATGATAAATATAATGAACTTTTTGGCCACTCCTTTGCCACTGTATATACTGTTGTGGTATTGGACATAATTATCAATATGTACTGGACATTTTTAACAATGTTTGAATATTACGAATCATATTACAACTATATAACATTTTCAACAATAATGCCGCTAAGTGTCATTTTAATTATGCTATGCTACACGGCCGATCAGTGTGAGACAGAGGTATGAAAGATTTGATATCTGTAATTGAATCAATTACTAATTTGATTAAAAACAAAAGGTTTTAAAATTTATTACAAATTTTCAGAAATGGAAAACTAGAATTTTAGTAATTATATAAGTTGAACTTCAACAACACAATTAATTGAATCTGCAGTTCTTGTAATTGCCGTTAAGTTTTTCCTTCTTGCTTGGAATAATGGAATAATGTCTCATACCCAATTCTTTAATTAGTAAAATACTCACTTTTGATTACATATCAGTAATTATTTATTTTGACTTGTTTCTTTCAGTGTAGTTTGGTTTTAATTTACCTTAGACGTCTGGTAAAAACTTCATATACATCAAGAACCACCGAATGTTACAGCTCTTTGTTACAAAGTTTTATTTTACAAATTCTACAAAATCCCATAACAATCAGAGCAAACGGATATTTTACCGTCAATTTAAAAACTTTAATGAAGGTAACACTGCTGGTGCACAGAGAAAATTTTCACACTAAACTTTTTATAAATAATTTTTTTTTTAGATTTTGGCAACTGTTGTTACCTATTTGGTTATATTGTTGCAATTTCGTAAGACTAACGTAAACGAAGAGACTCCAAAAATGGCAGAAAACAATACCAACGTAGATGAGATGGTATGGGAAAATATAAGTTTGGATGACCAAAAGGGATTTTTGAAGTGAGCGGCTAAGATTGAAATTTTTAAATAAATATAACTCGTTATTTATGTATTTTCCATATGATTTTCCAAAATAGTCCGTAGAAATTAATATGATGTAATACATGTAGTACATTTGAGCAACTCACCTTGTATAACGATGAAAAACATTTTTTGTTACCTCTTTGTAATATCCCTGCGGGAAATGTTGTACCAATTGTCTTGAACGTAGTTGTCCTATGACTGATGAAAAAGGGAATGTCACGAAATGTTCTCGAATTGTGACGTGCGAAAAGTTATAACCAGGGAGACCGGAAAAATGTCATAAAAAATGTATTTTATGCGCATTAAATATGCATTAAAAACTTAAAAATATACTCCCAAAATGTAAAAAATATGCTCTTCAAACTTCACCATTTCGTTTATAGTTTATATAATATTCATTTCTGACACCATGAATTATGTACAAATAGTGGTGGAATGCAATAATGCCTAAAAAGATAACATCCACGGACATTATTTCCACTTCAAGAAGGAAGTGATGTCCATAGGAATGTCGAATAGTGGCTTCGAAGACTAAAGGCTTTCTGCCTAGTCAAAAATATAAGCTCTGTGAAGCCACTATTCGATATACCCAGAGAAGAAAACAATTAATCCCGTCCAAAGCCCATCTATGCAGTCAATCTCCACTCTGCAGTATCATTTGCATGAATTTTATTTACATTTTTTATGTCCATTATTTCTTTTGCCACGTAGCAATAACTTCCATGGACACTATTTTATTGGACGGTATTGCATGCCACCTATATATTCTGGTTCCTTACGGGTACGGGAGTCGATTTAACAATGCCAGCCTGGCCTTTCATCTATTCAAATATAAAATGTTGGGCACCAAGACACCAAGACATATTCAGCAAAATCGTATAAATAGCGTAAATATTCACAAAACTCGTCCGGGTATTTTTCTATGAAATGCAAATAAGCCAACAATCTCAACAAAATTTAAATTTCTCTGGGAATAAATCACATGGAATGAAAAAAATTTTAAGAAATTGGGGAAAAAATAATTTAGAATAAATTTAAAATCACAAAAGAAAATTTTTTTTAATGTGGAAAAATTTTTAAATTTTCGATGGCAAAACACACTTTTTTGATTTTTTTGTAAATATGCATGGTAAAATTTAAAAGGCCGAAATATGCAGGAAAACAGCCAAATATAAAAAAAATATAAAAAATGCCCTAAATATGCGACTAAGTGTAAAATATGCAAAAACATGCTGTAAAGGGTAAAATATGCACTAACAAATCGATGCCAAAATTCTTAAAAAGTTCTGAAACGTTATTTAGGCCTACATACTTCGCTGAGGAAAAAACCTGCAATTGCATATTTGCGGTTTCCCCGGTGGTAAGAAACTGCAAAAGTTTTATTCTAATATGGGCGCCCAAAAGCACAAAATTGTTGTATCATTTTAAATCAAAACAAAATTAAAATGATTTCCCAAAATTACTTACATATATATAATAATAATTTGTTTGCTAGAAAAATAGAAAATAAATGCTGTTGACCTTTCTTAAAAAAAAAACAAGATAGAAAAAACTTTGTTTTATTTTTAATTCAACCACTTTAAAATAACCGGTTGAAACCAATTCACTGGCGTACTAATTTTGATAAGACCTGAGGTCTCTCAAATCATTTGATTAGTAAAAAATCATTACCGAACAGCATCTTTTTTATTTAATAACATATAAATTTATAAACAATCCAATTACTTTTTGATTATACTGACTAGAAATTCACTTTGATTAAATACCAGACATTTGCTGAGCGAGTGAAAAACTGTGACCGGTTTAAACTGGCTCTGGAACTCTTAGCAAACTGGTAAAATTGAACTTTTTATTTGATAAGCTTGATTATGTTAATAACACATGTTTACAAATTTCGAAAAACTTTTTCGTTCGCTAGAAATTAAAGTGGTTTCTTTAGTTATTTCGAACTCTGAACGTGAATCTGTACACAATTTTTTCCATCAGCTCTAGTTTTCGCGATATAGCGTTATGTAAAAAATAAAGGCACTTTCACCACATATAGTAGCATAACTGGAGAACTGGTTTCTCTATTCAGTAAAGAACAAAAAACCGAAATACGACGACAAAATAATCGTTAGGCCGTGCAAACATGGTTTCCAAATT
Source organism: Panzeria rudis (assembly GCA_956483635.1). Classification (NCBI taxonomy): domain Eukaryota; kingdom Metazoa; phylum Arthropoda; class Insecta; order Diptera; family Tachinidae; genus Panzeria; species Panzeria rudis. The sequence continues at coordinate 5,076,710 of OY101449.1, forward strand.
TAATTAGTACTTACAGAGATATCACAAAAGTATAACCAAAAATATAAAAATTTTATACAAGATTTTGAATTTTTTGTTTTTAAGAATGTATAAAAAATAAAAATACAACAAGAACGAGCCTATTATTGATTTAGCAGCTTGAAACTAAATGTATTCGAAAAGAATTGTGAACTTTTTTATTGACATTGGTGCACAACTTTTGATTTTATTCATAATTCAGTGAGCAATTTCTGATTTTGTGTTTGTGTTTGCTACTGTTGTATGGAAATTAAAATTTTATAAATTCAGTTCCGTCACTAAATTGTGAATAAATTCAAAAGTTGTACACCAATTTCAATGAAAAAGGGATCTATTCCTTTGTCATATATTTAGCTACATGCTATGCTACTGGACAAAAAATTGGCTCGTTGTTGTATCGTTATTTTGTTATAAAGTTTTAAAAGCAAAAATGTAAAAAAACTGTTATAAAAAATAATTTTTTTTGCTCAAACTTTTAGGATAACGCCAAAACTAATATGCAGATTTAGAAATAATGTTTGTACGGCTTAAAGACTATTTTGTTGTCGAATTTCGAATTTTTTACTTAACTGAATATTATGCTCATATATGAAATTATGCTCATATATGTCTTGCAAGTGCCTTCATTTTTGACATAACGATATATCTCGAAAACTAGAGCTGATAAAAAAATTCTAATTATATATTTAAAATCTGCATAACATATGAGTAGTCCACTTGCAAACACCGCTATGTCAAAATATCTAGAAAATCGATTAAAACTTCAAACAGCAAATAAAATGGTGGCTTTTAGCGATTTTTTATTTTGCAAGTGGACTACTCATATGTAGTCGGTAACGGCTAAAATTTTTCCGGAACGCGATGTACTGTAAACATGTGTAATTGAACGAAAATCATTTTAACAGATGCGGTACATTTGTTTAAAGTTTAACTGGTTTTGATTTAATCTGACGAAAAGGAAATCGGTGGATATATTGGCAGGTCTTGAAAAAGTTATTTTCTGAATCTTCTTTAAACGATTGGGCTGCTGCGACCCGTAAGCCACTCTGATGGAACAAATATTTGCCCAATTTTTTCCAATTAACTAGTTACTAGGGTATTCATTTAATACGGTTTCTGCTTTAATCGGTTAATCGCTCGTTTAATTAAGCGAGGTTTTGGCCTATATGGTGTTCAGACATGGATTCTTAATTGAGTCAATATTCGGTTTATTGACAAAATTAATTTAGTGTTCAGATATACAGAATTTACTCAATATAGCTAACTCAATAAGCATTTGACAGCTGGAAATAACATTGTTTTTATTTTTTATTTATAAATAAAATTTTTTTGTGTTTTGTTTTGTTCTATTTTCTTCACATTTTGCCATTGTATATAGTTTTGCTCACTAAACACACTTGTGAACAGTGTTGCATTTCTAGTTTTACTCAATATTTATAACAATTTCGTACTTATTGAACAATAACTAAATTAAAATTTTGTATGGAATATTGAGCACAATAATGCCATTTATTGCGATAATCTCAATAAAGGCGCATGTCTGAACACCATATTAATCGGCTAATAATCGGTTAATTTCGGTATTAACCGGTTAACCTATTAATCTTTTTTCATAAATCAAGTAATTTCAACAAATAAAAATTCATAAATTATTAATTATTTTGAGTTTATTAGTAAGAAAAACAATAACATAACAAACATAATAATTCTTTAACTAAATCAAGCAAAAAAAAATCATAATTATGTATTCAGTAAAAAATTAACAAGTTTTTGAGATCATCATATCAGTTCTTTCAATAGTTTAAGGAGATGTTCTAAAACAATCGTTCAGCAAAATAGTTTCCTTTAAATGCTTACGATTTAAAAGATTCTCTTCTTTAGTTTTGATAAAACTTGACTTGGAAAAATCCTTTCATTTATCGTATATGACAGAATATCTAGTTTCTCAGTCCTTTTCCTGGATTTCTCTAAGCTTATAAAATTTTCAATTATGCCATTAGAGAGAGTCCTGTTTTAATTTTTTTTTCAAATTCTTAACACTTCTGCTTCTTTCGGTTAATTCTGTTAAAACATTTCTTGTATTACTATAGATAGTTTCTTCAGTTGTAAGGTCATCATCTGACTCATACGGGCAGAGCTCAGCGACAAACATTCTGCAAAAAAGTTTATTTCCGAATTCCTTAGTTTCCGTTTTTGTACTATATTTTAAAACAATGTTGCCAGAAGGAAATATTCCTGAGTGGAGGTATAAAACAATTGAATCTAGTCTTTAGATTTTTAATTAAATCGTTGGCAACTGTGTTATTGGATTTTATAAAAACTTAATACATAATTCCCTCAAGTTCAATTAGAGTAGCAGACTCTTTACTAAACTCTTTTATAGACACGTCTAAAGATTTTAATGTTTTACTTAAGTTAAAATCACTGAACACACTTCTTTGTTTGTATGAAAAATAATTTCTAAACACATACCTTTTGTATATTAAACAAAACAAATAATTAAACACACAAAAAATATGTTATAATACCACAAAATATGAAAAAATTTGTTACGTTTGCTAATCGGTTAATCGAGTGAAATTAACCGGTTAATTAACCGGTGTGTGTGAAAATCATATAATTGTTTAATACAATTCAATTATTTTTCTAATTGAATATGTATATCGAAAAATATTTTCGATTAAAGCTGTTTTGTTAATACTAAAAATTTTTTGATTGTTTGAAAGCTAATTCGTTTTTTAATTGAATAAACGGTTTTCGTAATTGAATCTTATTTTATTTTGCTTTATTTTGTGAATGAATTCTCTGAGCCTGCAAATCGGTTAATATTCACAGGATATCCAAGTTAAGCTAAAATCATAAGAATAGCAAAAATTGTGTTACCCTGGGTTGTCATTCAAAAGCTATAGGTGGCTTAGACACATGCATACATACAGCCATGCGGACATCAGACACCAAACTAGTTAGAATATCTTTCTAGAATCTCACAACGTCGAGATCTGATGGAACCTCTATTTTCGAAAATCAATAATTTCCCATTTTCGATAGCGGAAAGCTAAGAAAATCCAACTAATTAATGATTTCACTAAAAGAAATTAGAAAACCGGTGATATGTAGAATAGTGTAGAATATTTATAAAAATTACAATAGTTTATTCTATTCCATAAAAGAGTATAAAAGATAATGTATAAAAATTATTGTAAAAGAAAATTACACAAACAATACTAAAAATGTAATTCAGCATTAACAGTGATAGTATCCACTATCTGATCATTGTCTCCAATTATTTCTAAATTGCATTCTAAAATCTCTACATCAGCAAAAGTTTTTGTAGATTCTTCTACATTTATCTCATCTGAGGTACACTCTGTTGTTAAAACGTCTGTCTCTTCGTTAAGTTTCAATTTCCCTTTGGAATTTTCAAGTTCATCTCCACAGCCTGATATCTTCGTATCTCCTGTACCTCTTTCGAAATCAATATTAATTTCAATTTCATTTTTTTCCTCTTCACTCGTTCTCTCAACCGTAGAAATTGAATCTTCGCTCATTTTGCCATTTAAATACTCATCACTTTCCTTCTTTTCTAAAATGTCTCTCAAAAATGTTTTTGTCATTTTTTTCTCTGAAGAGTTCTCTAATTCATCTTTATCATTACAAGTGTTTTCTTGGTATTGCTGCTGAACTATCTTTTGGCTTGTTGCTTCTTCAGCTTTGAGAGTAATTTTATTAAGCCACAATTGTTCTTGTTGACTTAAATTACTGTTATTTTGCAAATATTCTGAAAGCGTAGTTGGATTTTCATTAATTTTAACATGTTTGTTTTTCATCATATTGTCCAAAATCTCCTGTTCCTGCTTATTTAAGCAGCTTTCCTCCTCCTTGTTAAGTGTCAAATAATGTTTCAATTCCTCGTAGCTTCTGGCACATTGTACAATATGATTTTCATCGATTTCTGTTAAATTAGGGAAATCAAATGTTAATTTATTAAGAAACTCCTTATCAATATTATAAAGGTTTGGTTTGTCCTGGCAGTCTAATGAATAAAACTCATCAGTACTCTCATCACTGTAATCATCATTGGATCTATTGGATTTATTTGCAAATAGAGCTTTTATTATAAGATCCTCTCTTGATTTACGTGCTGTAGGCTTAAACGACCTTTGTTTGAATTGTTCTTTTCTCAAATTTTCCTTGATGTTGGTGCATTCGTCATCGGACTGTGCTGTATCATAATCTTCCTCACTATCGCTTGACTTATATTGTGGTGACTGAGAAAGTTCTTGTAGTTTTTTAGTATCCTGGTTACGCACCATTAATTTGCCATCGACTAATTCCAAAGTATCATTATATCGGTCCTTTTGCGCATACACTCTATCCACCACACGACGAACTTCTTTATGTTGATTTTTTCTTATCTCTTCCAATTGTTCATCTAAACTTTGCCAAGTGTTAGTATTGAATGTTTTTAGATTTGATTGCTTAGATAAATCTTTTAAAGTTAATGATTTTTCTAAAGAACATGTATCCTTTGTTCTTTTATTTATATCAATTTCATTGAAGAAGTGGTTGAAAGAGTTAATAACGTCAGGCATACTTCTAGAAACTGCTTTAGGGGATGGTAAATCGCTTTCTTCGTTGCTGTCTGTTAGATATTGAGGGAATTTGTAAGATTTTTGTTGAGTATTTATCATATCAGAAGATTGTAGAATTTCTTCTAAAATTTGTTTAACAATTTGTTTTGGATTTTCCCCGTCAGTTTTAGTCGACTTTTCTGGAATTTTTTCCTCTTGGATATAAGAATTAGAATAAAATGTATCCCTTCTGGTCTCAATAAGGTCTTTCGCATAATTTTTATCGAACATTTTATCATTTCGATCCTGTAAATGGTTTCCACCGTTTCCCTTTCCGGTCAAATAAAATTTTTCGTTTTCTGTCTGACCTTCACAATTTGTATCTTCTCTTTGAAATTCTTCTTCTGAATTGACATCTTTAAAACTGTTCTCCAATTTTAGTAGTAACTGTTTTAATTTTTTCGATTCTCTTTCCAACGATATCAAAGCTTCATTAGATTTGCGTGTTAATGGGGAAATGTCCATTGGAATGTATTCAAAACTTGCGGTCGATCCTTTATGTGTATTTTCAGAAGTTTTACCATCTCGATCTGCTTCAATTTCTTTTATTTCGGTTTCTATTTTTATAATATTATCTTTTTTTATTTTCGTTACTTTATCCCATTGATCAATCATACGATCAAGTTTCAATTTCTCTACACTTTCTATATTCTCGTTTTCCGAACTTTCACAGCTACTCTCCGCAGCTGCCATTTCCTTACAAAAAAGTACTTTTATTACTTCCTGTCGCTCTACTTGCTCTCTTTCTAGCTGATCGACAAAATTACTCATATTTGTGTTCAACTCTTCAAAATCGGACCTGAGATGATTATTTACTTTTAAATATTCCTGTTCACTTGTCAAGTTCGAAGTTGGTTTTATTGTTCTTGTTTCAATTGCGCGTGAAGCTTGATCATATATGACTTCTTGTGCAAATAAATTCATAGTTTCACTTAATTCCTTAAGTGGTTCGTAATTATCTTCAGTATCTTCTTCTGTTGAGTCAAGATTTTCTTTGTGTTCCTTAAATAAGGACACAGAGGAATCTTCGGTCTTTGTTATTTCTTCTACGGCCTTCATTATAATTTTACAATTCTCTTGTTGATCTACATCATTGTGTTCCGGATTTGTTACAGTATTCGTTTCTTTCTGTAAAATTTCTTGTACTTTCTCTTCTTCCCCAATTTGTTGCTCTTCTATGATCCCAATATCCTCTTTACCGTCAATCATGTAATCAATTGTTATATCGTCATTGCCACCTTCTGTTGATTTCTCGGCTTCCGATTTTATGCTATTATGCGAAATTGAAGATCTGTCCGACTTGTTGTCTGTCACATCACCCCAAGTGGTATCTTCTAGGTCTAGTTCTTTTTCAATATTTTGTGACATTTCCTGTATTTCCTCTCCCTCTCCAATTTTTTTATGTTCTATAATCTCAATATTCTCTTTAACGTTTATCATGGTATCAATTGTCTCTTCATCGTTGCCACTTTCTGTCGATTGCTCGGAATCAGATTTTTTAATGTTATTCGGAATTAAAGATCTGTCCGACTTGTTTTCTGTCACCTCGTCCCAAGTACTGTCCATACTTGCTTCTGAATCCACCCGCCTTCTTACATTTCTCTTCTGTTCTTTTCTGTCATCCTCTGAATCAGAAGATGGTATTAAAGCTATTTGATCTGCAAGTTTACGATGCTTGTTGCGTAAGTGAATAGTAGCTGCAGCAGTAAGAAAAATATGTGTATTCAAAAATAATACGAATAATCGTTTATGAAATATTACCGTTTACGCTATCCCTCATCTTCTTACGCTCCTTGCGACTCCAACGATCATTCTCTTTGCGTTCTTCTTGATAACCTCCTCGTTTCCTAAAATACGATACTAATAATTTATTTGCTGTTTCCATAATGCAAACGAGCGATTTGAGTAAAAATTTGTATGGAAATTGTTCAAAAAACTGAGTGCTTTTCATATAAATTTTAGGCAAGCAATGCTTGTTTGCATTGTGGAAACAACACATTAATACTCGTATAATTTAATCTTAGTAACAGCTTACCAAGCTTCTGCGCAAGCACGATCTTTAGGGAATACTGGTCGAGAATCCAGATAGGTTAATTTTTTCTGGAGAAGTTTCAAGAGCGTTAGCGACTTCTTAAAAGAAACAAAAAAATACTTACACATTCCAATATCAAAGTTTTACGATATTGAGGTATTTTTGAAACTACTGGATTTCCTTGCAAGACTAAAACCTTTAATTCTTGCATTTGAGAAAAAATCTAAAAAGTAAATTTATTAGAAGATTTTATGAAAACATGCAACTTCTCCTACCTTAACTACTAATATATCGTCAATACGATTGTTGGATAAGTCCAATACCGATAGATTTTTGCAGTTTTCTAGTTCTTTTAAACCTTCACAATCTTTTAGGTAATTTGAGGCCAGATTTAAAGTGTTCAGTACTGGCAATACTTCAAAGCCACAATTTTCAATTTTCCTAATGTGATTTTGTGATAAATTAAGTGTATCCAATTCTTTGCAAAATTCTAAATTCTCAATTTTTCTGATTAAATTACTTTGCAAAAAAAGGCATTTAAGTTTGGTTTGACTAGAGAGACCCTGAATTTCCGAAATAGCATTACATTCAAGCCACAAACATTTAAGTTCAGTGTAATCTTCCAAACATTCTATGCATTCAAATCCTAAAGAAAATTATTATTTTAATAACGATTTAAATATTCAAATTTGTATTTACTAACCCTGATAGTGTAAATATAAAACATCATTTAACTCTGGCGTTTGATATAGTTTATCTTTTCGGCATAATTCTAAAATGCGTTTTTTAGTTATTCGGGTAAGACACAGGACTTCTTTACGGCTTTCGTTGCGTTGCATTTTGAAATAAATATTTTAATATAAAAAATTTTATTGAAAATATATTTTGTTACTGACAACCAAGGCCTTGCTGACAACTTTGATTATTGACTCAACAAACATGATATTTGAGAAAATACTATGGAAACCAAATTGGTTCCTTTCAAGACGCATCTAACAAAGTTGGTCTTATTATTACAATAACATATGTACATAAGAACTTGTTATGTGATTCTTTATATATAAAATTTGTCAGATAAAGTACAAATACTACCCGTTTTTATATAAAGTTTTACAGTTAAGGTAAGTCAGCTAACGTTCTACATTGTTAGTTCTGCATTGGTTCCTTTGCAAACGGTTGCCATGATGATATTTACCATAAAAATTATACAATTAGGGAGTTCACAACTGCGTTCCAAAATGCGTCTTAATATAACAACGTTTCAATTTCAGTCTCTTGTTATGGGTTGGCAAGTTTGTTTTTTTTTTTTTGTTTTGCATGTAAATGAAATTTACTAGCAGATGACAATTTTAAACGTCCACGAAGCATGTTTTTTCAATGCGTCAATATTTTAAATAAAGAATTTGTGTGTGGTTTACACCACACATAGAGGCCAAACAGAAACTTCAAAAACATAAGTGTGCTGTCAAAAACCTAAGTCTAAGGATGTATTAGTAGAACATTTTGTATTAGTATTGGTTTAAAATAAAAATTTCCCCACAGCACTAAAACCGCACTAGGTTGTAACAAGAATCATTCTAAACTATTTATATTTTTTATACATGAATTTTTAGAAGCTTATGCAATTATTGTTGTATTAATTAATGAAAATATGAATTTAGAATGCTTTTTAATACATTCGAGCTCAAAATATATTGACTCGCTAAACATATTTTTGCAGTTTTTCTATTTGCAGCAGAGATAGCAAATTTCTTTTGTTTGTTGTCTCTCTTTTTCATATTGAAAACAACGCTTGTTGTTAAGACATCGTTGTTATAACAATTGTTTTAACAACGATGTCATAACAATGACAAAACAGTAACAAGAGCGGTCCAGACGTGGCAAATTCTTGTGCTAACAATTGTTATAACAAATAATTTGCTCGTCAAGACGATATATTAAGTGTATTGGTGTTTCTTTGGCATGTTGATAGGTACCAAGCACTATCGTGCTTGTGTTGTTGTTTTGTTTGCTGTGTATTTTGTATTCGTGTTCTATACATATAAATCACCGTTCTCATATCGTACGCGATTCTACGATATGATAAAACGGAAATAGTCATACAGCGTCGTCATATCTTAAGTTTCTTACGATGTAACAACACTGAGATATCCATACACCGTGTACTGATATCTCAGTGTTGTCATATCGTAAAAAACTTACTATATGACGACACTGTGTGGATATTTCCGTTTTGTTATATCGTAGAAACGCGTACGATATGACAACGCTGATATAAATAGTGAGAAATATTCGGCAAACTTCGTCGTTACTTTTATTACTTTAATATGCTGTGCTTTGTATCGTTGCTCACAATGAAATTTTAAGGTGTAACGATATTGCTATTTCCAAATTTTAAGATACACATTGTGAATTCCCTAAATACATATGTACATACTTACATATCTACGAAAAACAAAGAAGATATTAAACTTCCAAACATCAATTTCAAATTTGACCGAAGTGAAATGAAATTAAAATTGTCTTTGGTCCGTAGATCGGAAAATATGGTTTTGCCGAATGAAACTGTAGCTCTATTACAAAATTTTAAACTTTTATCAACAACACTATATTGCTCCTTTAATGACTACATACCCATATCACGAAAAAAATAATAAAAAAAAGTTTTATGAAATACAGATTTATTTGCTGTGGGCTAAGTAATGTCTATACGCATTTCATTGGTGCTTTACCAAATCAGCAGTAGACTTCAACGATGCTTTTGAAAAGTTTCAAACCTCTTATCTTATGCACAGACTTTCAAAAACTCTTTGATAATTTACAAATAATTGTTTTTGAAAATCACAGGAGAATAAAATAAGCGTAGTAGGTGTTCTTTCACAGTTGAGACATTTCTTGACGTACATTTTTTTCAGTTCTTTTTGAACATTTCTTGCAATAAACTTTTATTTAAAATTTTTACTAAAAAATCAATTAATAAAAATTATAATTGAGTTCTATTTTTTGATCGTAAAGTAATTCTTATTTTGAGTTTTATTTTTTAGCTCAGACAGAAATGACGATTATTTTCAATTTTTATTTTTCTGCTCGAAAGTAATGATTATTTCTTGATTTTTATTTTTTGCTGAAAAATAATCATTATTTTAGGCTTTAATTGTTACTTTGTTGATGTAGTTATAAGTAATATGCAATAAGCCATTTGAATTTCAATTCACAGTAATTCATAACTACTTTTTTAAATATTGCCTGGAAGATACTTAGGTGATACTGCTCAAGAATTTAGCCGAGACACCTGGTGTTTAGCTGAGACACCATCACTAAGCAAGGACACCACCCTTAGACACAAAACCAGTCTAAAAATTCCCCAAAATTAGGACAAAAATCTCCCCAACATCCAGAAGTTTCCCGGACTCCCAAAAACTTTTACAAAAATCCCAGAAGTTCCCCGGATTTCCAAAACTTTTCATAAATCTTCCCGAAATTCCAGAAGCTCCCCAGAAAACAACGGCAGCACTAATAGCGAAAATACCAAAACGGCAACACTCAGTAACGGTGTCTAAAAATTTCAGATAAATCGGTCATGTTACGAGAATTAAAAAATACAGTAATCGTTATTTGTAAGCAAAAAATAAAAATTAAAATATACATAATCGTTACTTTCGAGCAAAAAAAAAATTTAAATAATCGTTATTTTAGAGCTAAAAAATAAAACTCAAAAATAAGAATTGTTTTACGATCAAAAAATGAAACTCAATTATAACTTTTATTAATTGATTTTTTTTTAGTAAAAATTGAAAATAACAATTAAATCGTAGTTTTTATATTACTCATAATCGATAACATTAGCAATTTTCCAATCATTCGGAAATATTGATGTTGATATGTCTTTAAAAACGTCTGCAGGACCATTATTGGTTTTGAAATCACATGTTATTTACTACCAGTTTTTGTAAATAAAATAAAAATTTTCGTTAGGGCATTTATATTGAAACAACAATAAAAACACTCAAATTTGTTTTTGTTTTCAATTCAAAGTCCCTAACGAAAATTTTTATTTTATTTACAAAAACTGGCAGTTAAAACCATGTGATTTTTAGAGCATGCTTGTATATAACATTTACACTACAAAAAATAAAACATTCAAATTAAAAAAAACTACTAGAATTTGCTATTACATTTTGATTTTATCTGTTTTATGTGTTGTAGAGGCACATTTACATACATAAGTACATGCCCTGCAGACAAAATGACTAGTATGTGGTTAGAAATATACTAGTTGCCTTTTAATACATACTAGTTGCGTATCTGTCTTTTTTCATATATCGAACTATCGATTTTAACATTAGGTTGTCATTGGAGCCCAACTAGTTCATTTGTATATAGAGTTATATGCTAGTTGAAATACTAGTTATTACAGACTAGTGCGCTTACTACTTTATTTATAGTTTTTTAAATATTAAAAAGCATTTGGCTCAACCGGGGTATGAACAACCAGTCCTCACATTTCAAGGCATGTAGTCTATCCACTGAGCCACTTTCTACTTATTATATTTAAAGATAAAATTTTGTTTTATGTATGTCAATTTATAAAAAAAAATATTTAAATTATCATTAAAGTATCATTACAACTAGTGATATGACTGTTCCAAAACGTTTTTTTACTACAATCGTTACTAGCCTCATTACAACTAGTAATATGACAGTCCTTTGTTGACTAGTACAGCGTTGCCGTTGACAAATTTCAAAAAGGTTTACAAAAAGGGTATTTTGTAAAAAAAAGGGTATCAAAAAGAAAGAATGGTCAATTGTTTTTTCAAACAAAATATTAAAGCTTACTTTCATTTTTATTATAAAAGAAAATAAAAAAATAATAGTATAAAGGAAATATTTGTACTTTACAATTAATTTCAAAAAAGCCCTTTTTTAATTCAAAATAGTCTATAGATTCTACTATTTCTAAGCAATCGTGCATCTACACTTATTAATTAAGTCCTCATTTGAAGTCCAGTCTTCCAGATCTGTTTTTAATAAATTTAGAGACGAAAGCATGGAGTCGCAATTCTCTACATTTAGTGTATTAAAAAGTTTATTTTTCAGTAGTGTTAATTGTGAAAAACAAACGCGTTCAGCGGAAGCGCTACTATGCGGCAAAGTAAATACATATGCAACAGAATTATATAAATTTGAGTATAAATTTTCGTGAAACTTATTTTTTACATTGCCGACTACAAACCAAAACATTTCTGCATTAGGTATTTTAAATATAGCCGCATACGTTATGTTATTTACCTTACGTTCTAATAGCTTCAATTTGTTTATGAAAGCTCTGGCTCTGAATTCCGAAACAATTTAAAATTGATTAATTACTTTATAAATATTGGATCTAAAGGCTAGGTCACACGGGCGTTTTTAAAACGCGTGTTTCTGCTTTTTTGTATTAAATTTAAAAAATATCAATCTCTCATAACACAATTTTTAATAAAAATTTTAAATATAGGTTTTTATTTCTATAAAACTAATTTTTGATATTTTTTCAGCACATATGTCTAACTCGGATTCATAGACTATATATGTATCTATAGCAATAAGGAAAAGTTGTTTAAGTCATATTTTATAGTTTTGTAGGAGAGCACTTTTAAACGTTCAAGTGGATTTTTAGAAATTTATTCCTATTTCACTTAATGTTGACTTTTCGTTCTTCTATTCTTTTAAGTTAAGAATATATGGTTATTTCTACTATAATGCAGATATTCAATTTGAAATTTAATATATTACAAGCTGAATTAAGCAATTATTCCATATGAGATTATGAGCTGAAAAAATATAAGCAGCAAGTCACTACTCTATAACTTCCTGAAAAATCGTACGAAATAAAGGAAAATTTTGCCCGAGGTACTTTTAAATATGGAGAATATAATTGTTATATTCACTCAAAATTTGCTTATATGGACTTAATCACTTATTCCTTATTGCCGCAGATAAAAGTTAGATTTTTCCTTAACATACAGTGTTTTAAAGGATAAATACATATATCGCGACCTTAGTATTGTTTTGGCCCACCGACCATTTTAAAAAAAAATTGAGTTAAGTATGGGGTTTATATATTTTGAATGCCCTCTTTCAAAATCCAAAAACTGTTTCGTGAAATTGTTCCTGGTTTCTGAGATATCAAGCATTCGTTGCGCTCGATATCATCATTTCTGATACATTTTTTGTAAAAAAAAAAAATTTTTAAATAAAAAAATAAAAATCAGAAATCAAATAAAATACCAAGATTCATCAATATTAACTTTTTATTCCATGTAAATATCTTCTCTAATAACATTTATGCGCTTATTTTCAATAAAATGTAGAAAATTTCATCTCAATAACAAGATACTCAATACACAGCAGTTAGTATACACATAGAGCAACAAAAGCTACTTTTTACTAATAAGATAAAAAAGTAGTTACTGGAGCACATAACAAGATATTTTACTTTGAGTAAAAAGATGTTAATTTCTAATCGGATTGATGAAAGTTCACAAAAATGTACATTTTTCTTCCAAAAATATGCCGGAAGCAGTGGTAAATCTTCTTTGTTGTTTTTCTCCATTCCGACTTTTTGGCATATGGGCCAAAACAATACTAAGGTCGCGATGTATCTACATGAAAGCTGCTTGTGCTGCGATCGTTTGTATTATTTATGATAACTGTTAAAATATAAAACTTAAATGGAATTTAAGTGTCCAAGATTGGTGAATTAATTTTGATTTAAGTGTTTAATGCAAAACAGAATTTTGTATTAAAAACGAATTTAAACATAAATTACTTTGAATTACTTTACAAGTTAAAAATTTAAATTTTTTGCCGGTTATTGTTGTCCATAAAGGCCTAAATGTTCGATCTTAGCTGTACGACGAAGAAGAAAATGTGATTCATCATGATATAAATTCATCAACCTCTACCCTTATGTATTGGTGTGAAAAATATACTATTTCTCTGCCGGCGTTATATTAGGTGTTATGATGAAAATTCATCAGGTGTGGTCCAGAGAGTGACAATAAGTACTCAAAAAAAATATACTTATATGTTGTTTCTAGAACCCAAACAATCGACTTAAGTGGAAAATTTGTATGGATACCACTCGAACAACTGCGTGCTTTTCTTACAAATTGTTCACGCAATTCGATTGTTTGGGTTCTATAAACAGCACATAAAGTATTTACTCTTAATTTTAGGAACTGCGTATAGTCATAATTATTGCAGAAACTATGTATAAGTATATTAGATTCCAACACACAAACGCATCTCTACTTCATTTACGCGAAAAACTCAAATACTCTACAGCTATAAATAGAAATGCACATGCGTATTGGGAGTATTAACTATCTTTCATACTCATACTTGAGTATTTTTATACTTAGAGCATGTATATTTATTGGGATTAAATAAAAATACTTACGGCCCTTTTCACAATGTGCGATTAAAAGCAGAGTAACGATTTGCACACACATGTGCGGCATGTGCAGACGTGCTACAATAAGCACACAAAAAAATCTGGCACACGTACACGATTAAGTGCCAATTTTTTTGTGTGTGCTTACTTTTGACACACGTATGTGTGCTAATCAATCTGACACGCGTACATGAGCCTGTACCTAAAGATAGAAATTATTTGGCACTTGCACGTGTGCAAGTTTAGGCACATGAGCTGCACACTCACTTATCCTAAAGAAACAAAAACAATGCTAGCAGCGTTGCCGTTTTCCCTATTTTTGGGATTAAAAACATAAATTATCTTTTTACGCTCTTTTTAGCCGAGTTCAAAAAGGGAGGAGGTTTATCAATTAGTGTGTATTTTTATTTTTTTAATTTTTTATGTTTGTACACGCATAGCCCCGTCATTTGTGAACCGATTTTCAAATGTTTTTTCTTGAAAGAATTTGCCGCCAGTGTGGTCCTATATATTGTTTTAAATCGGTGGGGAAATTTGCTACCCCTACAGGTTATTCTGTCATTTGTGAACCGCAAAATTCTTTTTTTGTTTGAAAGGGTTTACTTTCAGTTTAGTCCCATAATATTTCTTTTTAAACTCGTTGGGGAAACTTGTTCCCCCAACACATAACTCTGTCATTTGTGAACCGATTTTAAAATTCTTGTTTTGTTTAAAAGGGTTTGCCTGCAGTTTGGTCATATAACAGAAAGTATATAATATTTATTTGCAATAAACTTTTTTGTTTTATTTGCTTATGATATGTAATAAAATTGGACAACCCCTTCACAAGTTTTGATAAATCGGTGGAGCAGCCTTTTCAAAAATTCCACATTTTAGAGAAAAAAATACATAGAATTTCAAATTTCGACGGTTTTTGTAGTTAGGGGACCATAACGCATTGAAAATATATAGTGGTTCTCCTTGGCATTTTTCTTGTTGCATAGTGTAACAATTTCCATGTTTATGTATTTTTAGGTATTAAATAATAAAGAAAACATTGAGTTTTCAATAAATATATAACCTCTTATTGGCTTTTATTTTTGTGCAATTTTGCCTTTTCTAGCCTTATAAATATACTGATTTAGCTTATTATTCCTCCAGCTCCTGGTAACACTGCTTTTAATAATTATCATGTCTAATTCTCTCGGTACGATTTTTGGCCACAAGCACAAAGGCAAATAATCGGCCGGCCACTAGTCAAGATGCCTGTTTTATTTTTACAAGTGATCACTGTTAAACATTCAAGGGTTAATATAATGACATCAACGCTGCTTTGACAGATGACTGCGAACGTCATGACATTTCTACTTTCTCTTTTTGTCATGGTGTAATAATTATACGGGTGCTAGCATAACGTCAGCAGTTCATTTTTACTTTGGTATTTTTGTGCATAAGCGACGTCAAATACGTGTATTTTTTGACAAACATGTAGTTTTTGTTGTATTTTGTGCTCTTATGCTGCTAAATGTATACTTATTACACCATGCTTTTTGCGAAACAAGAATAATAACAATACAATCACAAAAGAAAACAAAAAATATACTCAGTTCATTCAATTAAATTTAATTAAAGTGCAACGTATTAAAAAAGTTAATTCAAAAAAACTATTTGTAATAAACATACATATACATTTAACCTAATTATTGAAATTTAGCTTTAAAGTAGTTTTCTTAACTAAGTGTGTATAAAGTAAGAAACGAACAGATAAAAATTCCTGTACTGAAAGATAAAATAATAATATGTAGTCTGTTACCCCACTTTTAAAAAGGTAAGTCGTAAAACAAATGCATGTAAATATGTACATACATACAATAATAATTGTATGTAATTAACAATAATAAAAAATATCGTAAAAATTTCCATTTTGCAGCATTATTGTACATATATTTTCTGCACACATTCTTTTGTTTAAACTTTACGCGTCATAGTCGATTATATATGATGGCCATATACTAGAACTAAAACAAAAGTCAAATAAATAATAAGTGTGTTTTAAACAACAAAATGGGACAATACATTTAAACACGTTTGGATATAGTTGATTCATTATATGTACATATGTATTATAGACTGGACTGCAAAGTAAATCTTTGGACTTGTGCACGCAAAAATGGATCCTAGAAAAATCACTGAACTGGCTAAATTGTTACGAAATAATGGCGATAAAATATTGAGTTCCGAGTTTACACTAACACTATCAGGTACATGTATATTTTGATATATTTACATATCTATTGTTTTCATAATTATTTAACATTAATGATAATTATTTGGCTGCTACAAATATATGTTTATTCTGTTTGGTACCTACTTTAGTTGAAGTGCTTTTTTAGAATTTGGTGTCAAAAGATAAATAATTATTTTTATATATGTATCGTTAAAACGCAAACCGCCCTAACTAACAAAAAAATTAAGTCGACTTTTTTATAAATTCAGGTGTATTTCATAAAAATACATCACCACAAAAAATCTGAGTTCCCGGAACTAAAATAGCTGTTTTATTGAGAAAATAGAACACAAAGAAGATCTGATTAATTACATTATTTTTCTATTCCCCATTTAATTTTCATTTGCATATAGCAGCCATAGATGTAAACATCCTCTGAGAATTTATAGGCCATAGCTGTTATGGTTCACAAGATACAGCCCAATGTCAAAATTCCACTACTTGCTTTAGGACATCCTTCGAATATTAGGTTTTAATAAATTCATGTTATATATTTAATTTTTGGTATATATTATACCATGTGAAAATTTCAAGTGCCTGCCTATTAAGGTTTACAAGATAGAGCCCGATGTCAAAATTAAACTACATGTTTATGACACCCTTTAATTTTCAACATCCTTTTATTTTTAGTTTTTGCTGTTAAAGCGGCCATAGTATTACAAACCGTGTAAAAATTGACGGCCTTAGTTATAAAAAATATTTTGTGTTTATTAATGGCTTATTTGACAAAATTCTATACAGTGCTTGTCAAATAAACTTTAAATAAACATAATACATTTTTTATAAATAAGGCTGTGAGTAGTGTACTTCTTACGGTGCGCAAGATAGAGCGGTGTGAAAAAGTTTATTTTTAATATTAAAACATTACATTTCATACACTTTCAGTGACGAATCGTCACTGACGATAGGGCTTTTGGTTTCAGAAAAATATGAAGCAAAAGCCGTAACTAACATAGCTCTTAAAATATTACAAATACATACATATGTGTATACGGCTACAACCATAAAAATGGTTTCTGTAGCAATAACAAAATTTTGAAATTTTACGTTTTTATAAAAAGTCCGAAGCTAACAATGTATTGGTATCGTCAAAAAACTTTGCAGCTTCTCTTTTACGTGCTCTGAATGACTCTTTCACCCTGATTGCCGATTCTCTTGAAAGTGGCGATATACAAAACTTTCAAGTTGTTAAACCCATCAACTCCAAATCACCCGTTTTTCGTGATCTGCAATTGGTGCATGATTTTGTACAAAAGACTACCCTGCTATGTATAATTATATATCCGGGCGAAGAATATTTTGAGGGTAAAATAGACATAACTAAATTTCGAGCTCTTAAACGTTTGGAAATACGAAAGGTTCAAATAAAACAAATTTGTGGCATTCAGCCACTACGTGGACAATTGCAACATTTGATATGTACAAAGAGTATTAAGAGTGTAGATGATATAATAACCCACTGTGGCGGTGACAATTCGAATGGATTTGTTTGGAATGAATTAAAATTTGCTGATTTTAGCTACAATAACTTACAGACTGTGGATTCTTCATTAGAATTTGCTCAGCATCTGCAGCATTTGAATTTAAGACACAACAAACTGCAATCTGTGAAGGCCATCAAATGGTTGCCTAATTTGAAAACATTAGATTTGAGCTTTAATCGTTTGCAGTACTTACCACAATTTCATATGGATGCCTATAAGCGTTTGCAGTCATTAAACATGAGTAATAATCTGTTGGAAGATCTTATGGGCATTATTAAATTGGATGCTTTAACCGATCTGGATTTATCGGACAATTGTTTGTTAGATCATACTTATTTATTACCTCTAAGTGCTATTAGCACTTTAAAGTCCTTAAACTTGTACGGTAATCCGCTGCAGTGTCATCCAAAACATCGTTTGGCGTCATCTCAATATCTGCATAAAAACTGTTCAACTGTTAAATTTATATTGGATTTTGAAATACTTTCAAAAAGTGAAAAATCTGTGACAGGAACACATCAGCTTAGACTTGTAGGTGCTCTTAACCATTACACAACGCGATCATCATGCTCGTCCTCATTGTCAGCAGTTAGCCGTTTAACTCCATCATCTTACAGCAACCAAACACCGGCTTCCAGTGTTGGCTCAATTGCATCATTTAAATTAAACGGAAATAACTCAGATACATCGGAAGCAAATACTACAGAAGAAGTGACTGTTAAAACAATGAGAAAAACCCCTTCTAAACTACGCCGAGTTGAAATCAAAGATAATATTTTAGAATGTGGCGAACATATAGATTCTTTAATTTCAACGGCAAATACAGAAAATAGTTCGAATTTTCTTCCCGAAGAAAAGAAAGATCACTTGGAAATCAAAGGTCAAATAGTTAAATTGCGTAAAAAATATGGGAATGAATGGCTTTACACTGGTAATGCTGAAATCAGACAAAGCGTTTTAGGTAAATAAATAATACAAGGTTTTACGAATATTAATTATTTCATTTTGGATTTACTTATATATACCTATAGGTATAACTGCCTCAAACACTTTCGCTGTAGATATCGATTTGGAACGCCAAAAATCGCGTCAAATATTCAATGAATATGTAAAAGATTTTTCCGAAGCTTCTAAAAATGATACCAAGATCACTAACATGCCTACCTTAACAACCACCAACAATAGCTTGGATAATACTATGGCGAAGCTGATGTCGACGCCCATTAAAGCACAAACTGATAATAACGACAGCACTTCCCTATATCAAAGCTTAGAAGAACCATCTACTTTGATCAATACCACTGTTGACAGTGATACTACATTATATAAATCGTTAGACAATAGTAAAATGAAAAGTAAAAATCCTTTTGAAGAAGATGACGAATGTGCAGTAACAATAGATCAGCAAAGTATAGACGAAAAGGAGGTAGAACATGATATTTTAAGTAATATTTACTCATCGACAAATAATTATAACGAGGAAGACGAATGCAAGTATAAATAAAATTTATTTAATAGTTTTTAAATAAAAACCAACTTGAACAATTTACAATTCAATATCTTTTAGTTTCTGAAAGAGAAGAAGATGAAGAAACATATATTGTTTATACCACTAATCAAAATGAAGCGATATTTTTAACCAAGTCCTCCAACTTCCTTAGAGAAAGAGATCCTTTAACAGAAAGGTTGGCTCAATACAATATTATTAAATTGTTATTTACTACTTTTAATATTTTCTTTTTATATATTAAAGAACGAAAACAAAATGGAGTTTGAAAATTTTAGAATCATGTGATCGCATCAAATCCAATACTTTGCGTATTAATTTTGACACAGTTAAAAAGGATAAACAGGAACGCGTTTACACAGTCGAAGAGGATTTGTGTCAAGTAAGATTTTACATAAATAAACACAATAGAAAAATTAATATACAACATTTATGTTCATTATGTAAGGAATTGGAAAAGAAACTAAGAGATATACTTTCACAACGTGATTTAACAGAAATGAACCAAACTATTTATAGATGCGTTAATTGTAGCTGTCAATTTTCCCAGGAAACCAAAACTAAATTTAATAATTCTGGTATTAAAGAAATTATGCTCAAAAAATCATTTAATGATATATCAAATATTTGCTTTAGAAATACGTTGCCCTGACTGTAAATCTTGTTTTGTTGCTGAAATCCATGACATACCTAGATCTTTAGATAAAACTGGCCATACAGAAAAATTATCACCTGCCTCTATAGTGGAAGAGCTTCCCGCATCTATAATGCCCTTAAATGTGCAAAAACATTTGCCATCTCGTTCGAATTCCATAGAAATAGCTGATGATTGTAACAGCATTGGTAAGTTTCTTTAAACAAAACGCTAAATAATCAAAATTTATGTTAATTGTTTTTGGCATGTTTTTTTATTTTTTTATTTAAACTAACTTACATTGTTTTTTGTATGCTCTTCTTTTTATTGTACAAATACTTCCTTTAATTTAACAATCATTACTACCGGTCTTTTAAGGTAAAGGAAACGCAAGGCTTTCTGCTAATAATCCACTGCATAGTAGGACACTGAAGCAAACTCTTAAAAGTTAATATCACTTTTATTTATTCGTATGCTTAAACAAATCCCCTAAGAAGCATTGGTTTTGTAAAAAAAAAATATGTAAAGAGAAAATCCCATAAAATTAAGTTGATCTTATAGTATTTGATTACTAACATTCCAATGTTTCTTTCTATTGAATACTTAATCATACTTTAATTCAAAATGTTTAACTCTAATATAATCTTTAGGTTCTGCTAATTCTCTAAATGAATCCTCTTGTTCCAAAATCACGGCCACTTCTCATTCTGAAAGTTCTTTCAATTCAAATCAGTCTTTAGTAGGCAGCTCAAATACTGATCGTGATCTAGACTTCAAAACAAATGGTGAAAGTGACGTGGATATCATCTCGAATCCTAGCCAGAGCAGCATAGAGGTGCTAGATCCCTGTGTTAGTCGCAAAAACTGGGAAGAAAGACGTGCCCTAGCTCACATACCAAATTTGGAAACTATTAATGATCAAAGCTATACGCAAACGTTCTTGGAACGCGAGTTTGATAATATGATCAACTATGCCAACAAAGATAAGTATAAACCAGAAGAATGTCCATATCAAGTAGGCGAAACAAAAGCCCAAACGAATGTGGAAGCAAATTTACCCACAAAAAAAGCTTCAACGACGATCGTAAACAATAATCTCACGGAAAGTAGTTCATCCGGTTCAGTGACGGATAGTATTTGTACAGCTTATGAACATAAAGCAGAAAAGTCACAGCAAGCCACAGAAGAGAAACAGGATAAGGTAAAAGAATTTGTACGGCATGAAAGTAATGGAAAGCCAAATAACCAAAATATAAAAAAAGAGGAAAATACTGGACTATCCTCTATTTTTGGAGGTAATGTTTTTAATTTGTTATTAAAAGTATTTTTACTAGATAGTTTGTTTTGTTTAACTTAAATTTCAGCTCTTATGCAGTCCACTAATATATTAATGACTAGCTCCAAAAAAATTATTGAGTCGGAAACAAATGTTAAGTCTGGAACAGCTTTACCAACAAACCCCACAACAAATACGAAAACTACCTGGACCACGCAATCTTATAAATTTAACTATACGGACTTCAATGATGTAGATCATCGTTTGAAATTGTATTTTTATCAAACAAAATTCGAAAAAGATGAACGTTTCAAATGGATTGTCAAGGGACGTATATTTAACCAAGGAAACAAGAAGTTAACAGATGGACTTGTTGTTATGTCCACTTGCAAAATGTATGTAATGGATGCTTATGCTCCTGAAAATGACGATGTTACCAAATGGTTGAGGCTTATAATCAGTTGTACGGTAGATCGTTTGGCAACAATACAATTATTGCCTTGGAAAATGGGTTTATCATTCTATCTTAATGATTGGGGTGGCTTCTTATTATTGCTGCAAGACATATTAAGAACAGACTCATTATTATTGTTTTTTGCTAGTGAGTTTTAATTATATTTCAGTTTAATTTATTTATTTAAATAAAAATAAATATTTTGCAGATAATGCTTTGCCTTCTCCCTGTGAGCTGATATACCAACCAGCTGAGATGTTAACAAAACGTCTAAGTACCGCTGTTTTAGATGAACAGCTAAATATATGCTCGTTATTAGATGGTTGTGAAATATCGTGTGAAAACGCTAAACGTTCATTTAATATATGCGGCCTTTTAGCCACCGACACACGTATTTACTTGACTTCAGAAAAGTTAGATTGGCTTTCTGCACTGGACAATGACTCGGATATTGAGTTATGTGTAACGCAATTTATGTCAAATTTAGTAGAAGTTGAGCATTACTCGAATAACATTTTTGTTATAAATTTCCTGGATGAAACTCAAGATAAATGTGAACTCTGGAAGTGCACATTTCGAACAGCCGAAAATGCTAATACTTGTTTGAATTCAA
Source organism: Panzeria rudis (assembly GCA_956483635.1). Classification (NCBI taxonomy): domain Eukaryota; kingdom Metazoa; phylum Arthropoda; class Insecta; order Diptera; family Tachinidae; genus Panzeria; species Panzeria rudis. Next base: position 5,099,063 of record OY101449.1, read on the forward strand.
TAGGACAATCATGGGAAAAACTATTTGGTGTTCCCCTGATAAATACATAGAAAGTGAAATGAGTTTAATTTTGTGTGTCTAATGTCTATATGTATGTATACTTTTATGTCCATCGAACTTTAGAATTTCTTTTAGTTATTTGTGTGAATAATTCTTATAAGACATTTTCTTTATTTGCAATGACTAAAAATAAAACCTAAAATTTTAGTACTTGAAAATATGCATTTTATTTGGCATTATGGTTCTATTGATAACTGGTATCTTAAAAGATTCGTTCTCAACTCAGTTTGGTCGTCTGAGAGTATTTTATTCCCTTAAAATTTCACAAGAATTTGTCTGCTTTTCTGTCAAACTTGATATATTGAGTTTGTAACGCCATAATAGCTTCAAGTAGAACAGTTGTGCTTAAAAATACTGAAAAATACTGAAAAATGTGCTAACGTGAAAGTTAGTTCGACTCTCAGACGATCAAACTGAGTTGAGTTGAGAACGGCAATAGGGGTATAAATTTCTTTGGATATAAACCCATAGAGTTCGACTAAAATTCATAACTTAATTGTTAAACTCTAAAGGTACCTAGCAAAAAGGATGTACATGTTCAAATAAACTGAACAAATAAGCATTCACACTCTAGTACTTGTAATTATCAATGATAATTCAAACTAGAATAGAGAAATAAGAAGAAGCTTAACACAAGACATAAAGAAACAAGTGAATATCAATAATTATCAAATAAAAAAATACAATTGATATTCAACTCTTGACTGCAAACCAACGACTTTGGTCGAGTGGTCTAAGCGGAAAAGAATTCTGAAGAGATTAGCGGGAGCTATCGAAACATGTCAGTTCAACCCTCCGTGCAGTAAAATTTCTCTTTGTCTACATGCTTCACATTTATCTCTAAATAAAAATGTAATTTAATTGAAAATTTAAATTAAAACCGAACCCAAGTCAAAATAATTAAATTTCTTTGCATATAAACCCATACAGTTCGACTAAAACTCACAACTTAATTGTTAAAAAATGATTTTCTTTTAATTCGATAACGATATCTCTCGAACAGGGTTCAGCAATGCATCGTTTTTTCGCTACTCATACTCATGAAATTTTAAATGCAAGTGAGTAGACATCATTCAAATTTAACTACTCTGATGTACTCATACTCACAATAACGTCGATTTATAAGTATAAGTACTCATCGTACTCATACCATCTGCTTGACTCATAAATCACCTCAGTTTGATTTATAAAATACTTATAATACTCATAATACTTACATCTGATTCAACTCACTCAACTCATCAGAGCAAACACACAACACACAAACACGTATAGAGCATACACACAACCTCATAATCATAATAGCAAACACACAACGCACAAATGCGTAAAGAGCATACACACAACATCATAATGATTATTTTAATGTTCGTATGCGAATTATAATTATTTTTCATCGTCTGTACACATTGAGTTAAGGGGAGTCGAAATCAACAACGTCATAAATCTTGTTAAGTGTAAGTATTAATGAGTACAACATCGCAATAAGTATGAACGCGTATAAGTATAAGAAATTATGAATCATGATTCAACTCTACTCACTTTTTCAATACTCATTGCTGACCACTGCTCTCGAACCACTAACCGATTTAGACTAAATTTACACGATGAAATATTTCCTGAAATTTGTGGCACAAAACTGTCTTTATTTGTTAATAGAATGAACAGGGAAACAAGTTGGGTTGAAAAAGTGGTACGAAATAGTCCCCCTTATTCCGTAACTATATGTCGACGTCACGTCAAGACAATACCAAAAAATGGGCACATTTCTACTCGTCATCGACAACTATTTACTATTACTGACAGCCACTTACTATTCTCTAAGAGTGAGTCTATACCTGATAAATTTTTATCATGATAAATGTCAAATCGCTATCAAGGTAAAAATGTATCACGTATAGACCGCATATATTAGTGTTATTGCAGTGTCTTGACAATTTTGTCAGAGCTCAAGCTCAGACAAATTTGTCTTGATAAAAAACGTAAACAAACTGATTGACGTTTTAATTTATTTTGAAAAACTAACATTTTTACAACATTTGTACAAAAAAATATACGACTAAAGAAAGATATGAATGCTTTAATTAAATAAAAGCAGTTTAATGAAAAAATAAGTGAAATTGTGCATAAATAGTGACAAACTTCCTTCACGCCGACAAACAAATTGTGATTTATCATAACACAAAAACCACAACGTGTTCCAATGTATGCTTGCACTAACAAAAATTTGACAACGCTCCGCCGACGTTTTGTTATTTGTTATGATGAAAATATATCAGGTAACGACGTAGGGTAAGGCATAGAAAATGGGAAGAGGGTGTTAATAGCAGTAAATTTTTGTCGACAGAGAGTTGACAAGTGATAATTTTTTGTTATTGTCTTGACGCGACGTCGACAAACAGTTACGGAATAAGGGAAATATTTCAGATGGTTTTGTCAATTTTCTTTATCTCATTTGCTTTTACGCGCTTGCAAAATGCAAATAAAATAAGTTTCATGAAATTTTTCATAGTGTAAATTTATTGTTAGATCAAATTTCAGCATTAACCGCAGTTTTACAAGTTCTAAGAAGCGAATGAATATTTTAGATCGATTAGTAACTTCATATTTCTAGGTTTCGCAAAGATAAAAAAAATTGTACCATGATTTCCATATCTAGTTCAACCATCCATATTTAATAGAATAGAATAATAGATATAGAAAGCTATACAATTTGTAAATATATACTCGAATACTACTACATGGCTTAATATCGAAAAGGCGGGCCTGAATTTTAATAAGGCTACTTCTATATTAAGTCATCGATATGTATTTTTAAAATTATTTGAAAAAAATTTTTTTCTTTGAATGTTCAATATTTACAAGGTTTAGAATTTCTTTCTTAACTTAAGCCAAAACAATTACATAAATAACTTTGAATAAAAACCATACAGTTCGACTAAAAACTCATAACTCAATTATTCTTCAAAACTTTGATTAATTTATAATAACATTAATTATATCAACTAACTTTTTATAATGCGAACAATTTTTTAAAAATTCAATTTATTTATTACTTAATTGTTCGGCAATCCAATCGATATTTTCTTCGTAATAACGGGGGTCCGATATAGTTAAAGCTGTGCGTTTATATGAATAATAGTAGAAAAATGAAACTGGAATAGAAAATTACAAAAACAGATGCACATACATTAATATAATAAATTTTAGCCAGATTTTTTAAATAAATAGGTTTTCAATGGAGACTTAAAAGAATTCACAAGGCTGTTCTAACTGTTGTGTCATTTGTATTTGGTGAAGTTTTACAAAAACTATAATTTTGTGGGTGATATTCTTTATGAAAAAAGCATACATACCCATCATACATACATACCCAACATATTTCATTGCGTTTTTATGATCTAATACCGCCGAAACTTCACTCAATGTTAATATCAAGACTTGAATGTGTCTATATTTTCATCAAGCTATTATTAAAAAAGATGTTTCACTAGGTATAAATTTTAACTCAACATATCAATTATTATCGAGCCTGTTCTGAAAACATTATACATTTTTGATATATTAAGTTTGTGGTTGTCCAGTTTACACAAAACCCTGTGATAATTTAAATTATGTAGACATTTTAAAGATTAAATATTTTAATAAAGAATCATCCCTGAAGAAGTTGGAAAAACACCAACGAAACGTAGAATGGAAAACATAAATATTAAATGAGTAATCTTGAAAGCCTAAATTTTGGAATAAAACCAATTAACATCAAAATCATAGATTATTAAAAAAAGTCGACAATAATTAAATTGAAGCATTTGCAAAAAACGAATCCGAGTAAATTTCTCCTTTTCCAAAAATAATAATATTTTAAATCGTATATAGTAAATTAATTTCAGATAGGATATTTTAAGCTCCAAAATATGTATATGAAACTGTAAAAAATCTGAAAAAAGTTTGATACTAGTGGATTTAATTTCTCTAAATCGAGAGTTTTCAAATCGACTCGATTTACAGAACAAGCAGATATGTATGTATTTTATATAATTAAGTACAAAATGATAATGTCCCCTATGAAAAAAAGCTAAACTAAATACTATTTACAACATACCTGTCCTTTGCACAAATGACAAAGCTTTCAAAGTAGTAGGCCAATTTGCCATTGGGTACCAGAGAACATTGTAAACAAACCAAAAATGTTGTGAAACCGACAACAGGAAATATAGTAGAATGGTAAAAAGAAAAAATTTACAATTTCTTAAGATAACATGAGTAGCTCCAACCTAAAAGATAAAAGAACTTATTAAAATTAATATACGAGTACATACGTATAATTAAAAATATATACAACCTCATAAACACAGGTAGCATGAACGGCAAAAGTGAAGAATAAATATTCACAAATAATGAATAAATCCTGAGTCCTGTGAAATATAATTGAATTAAATGGAAAAAATCGATACTTAACATCTTATAATTGATACAAAAAGTGAACTATACTTACACAAACAACAATATCGTCAGTTGTAGTTTTGGTGTCAATAGAAGATGAGCAAATGTATTAAAAAACAAATCAGCCAAAAGCAAAGAAAACTGTAAGGTCAATAATATACGATATCGACTTAAAGTTAATTTCATTGTTGCTATATTATTGTTTTTTCACCGTTTGGTTTTATAACAATTTTTATTTTGAAGTTTGTGTGAGTATTAATGAAGCCAAATGTGCTGGTTTTAAATAATAAAGTTTAATATATTTCGGAGCACAATAAATATCTATAATATCAGACATGCGTTTTGTAACTTTCTCAATGCAACTCTAGTTTAAATGTGACATTAAAAAAAATTAAAATTGTGCATATGGATGTATGTATCTACATACATACATAAGTATGCACATATGTACCATTTAATAAATTTAAAAGTTCACTGAAAACGGATTCTAGAAATAAATTGGAGTCATTAAAAAAATGAGCTAATCACTTTAGAACAAGCATGCTCTTAAACGATAAATTCAGTTCAATAACGTAGATATGTACGTGGATTTTTAAAAGACTAAATTAAAAAAAAAGAATATGACTGGAACTTTACGCTTTCGAGTACTTTAAAAAAAAAAATTTAAAATTTTCGGCAGCGATATCTCTCAAATTACTATACCGACGCAGTTTTTTGAGTCCTAAAAAGTGGCTGTATAAAGAAATAATAAGATAACACTCACTTTTGTGGTGATTTAAAAAAATACACAGTTTGGTCCATAGATATCGGTACGCAAAAAATTAATATAAAAAATCGTGGGGAGGAAATGATTATATGAAGCGTATGAGTCTCATTATTAAAAGTATTGCTAAAATATTAAGTATACGCAGTGGTACCTAAAATTTAAAAAAATTTAAAATTTAAAAAAAGTGGCTGTATAAAGAAATAATAAGATAACACTCACTTTTGTGGTGATTTAAAAAAATACACAGTTTGGTCCATAGATATCGGTACGCAAAAAATTAATATAAAAAATCGTGGGGAGGAAATGATTATATGAAGCGTATGAGTCTCATTATTAAAAGTATTGCTAAAATATTAAGTATACGCAGTGGTACCTAAAATTTAAAAACAATGGCGGTGTTTTTTAAATTGCTTGCAAAAAAGCAAATGCAAAATATCTTAACTTTTTTATAAAATCCAACAACAAAATTAATGCACAGAGTTGCCGTAAGGATTCCATAAAAAATCTACGATATTTTGCATTTGTTCTTTCACAAGACCATTTGTACCGAACACTCTGAGTACCGCCAATATTACTGGCTAGTGTCAAGTTCAAAGCGCTGGAAATTTTATAGAAAACTTTCGGCAGCGATATCTCTCAATTACTATACCAACGCGGATTTTTGCCTCCAAGAAGGTGGACCCATTAAGAAAATAATAATATAACACTGACTTTTAAAGCGATTTAAAAAATACGCTTGGATTTTTTGACAAGGGTTATCAATAAATTTTAATGAAATATGTAGGCAAAACGTATTGTAAAAATTACCTAATGGCTGGAATTACACATGCAAGTAGTGGCATGCCATTGCTGTATACGTATTGTCAACGAAAATTTATTCGAAATAGTCGAATCTCATGCAATATGCTTTTCTTTTTACACACGCCATTGCAAAATTAAGTTGATGTTAATTTTTCCCTTGCTCCTTGGAATATGAATCATGCCCAATTCTTTCTGAATATAACGTTACGAACCTTACCCTAGTAATCAATTTGGATTTACAAATCTATCGAGTTGATTTTTAATTCTTATATATAAAACTTTTTCGTGAAAATTGAAACGAGAATTAAATCACTCTCAAGCTGATATTAACTGCACTTTCCCAGCGTTGACATCGTTTTATTTTTGATGGCATTGCTGGGAAAGTGCAGTTGATATCAGCTTGAGAGTGATTTTATTCGCGTATTCAATTTTCACGAAAAAGTTGCATATATACGAATTAAAAATCACATTCAACAGAGCCACCTGACAAGTGGTGATAAGCAAAATACACGTGAGCACTGACGATCACTGATGGAAAATCATGGTACAATTGTACTTTTTTTTGGTAAATTTTTGACCTTGTCTGTACCGTGGTACTACCGCGGCTTACTTGGTACATTTTAAAAATCCCAACTTTTCACTATATGGCAACATTAATTTTGTTGTGTTCTCTTTAATTTTTTATATTTTTTTTTACTCAAGGTAGATTTATTTACTAGGTACTCTTGATTCCACAGGTTTTTTACTTGTATCTATCAATTTTGTATCTGAATCAGCGCTGCCATTTGTCATGTTTTCCCTTTTTTCCAAGTTTCTTTAGGTGCCAAAAAGTTTTATATTTATATAGTTTTTTCAAGTTTTTTATAAATTTCAAAATTATATTTTCTCACTCCCTTATTACTACAACAGTGTTTAATTCTGTTTACTTCGTCTTAAGTACAACTATGCCGGTTTTGTCCATTGACAATCGAGGCGAATTAACAATAACAGTTGTTATATTGTCAACTTCTTAAGTTCTTTGCACTAACGACTTTACGATTCTGTGACTTCTTGTTAACAACATTGCTTAAATCTGACATCATGTGGCATCTCTATTAAAATAAACGAAAAGCGCAAAGAGGAATATAGCAAAAACAAATGAAATTTTATGGCTCGATTATCGATGGCAACCGAACTTCAGTTGCGTTGCCAGCCGGCAACTGAAAATTTGTGGTTGCCAGAAAAGCACTATAAAGCAACTGAAATTGACAGCTTTCAGTTTCCAGTTGCCATCCGTAATATGATTTTTAGCAACTGGCAGCGCAACTGAAGTTCGGTTCCCATCGATAATCGGGCCATTAATTTTGTTAATATTTCATTGGCCCGGTCGTGGTAGAATAATATACTAGGTAGCCCTGGAACGCCAGCTGATTATTTTTTTTTCGTGGTACGAACTATCAAATGTTGTGTATATGTGAAATAACTACGTTGCACAAACAATACAACACGTATGTTGGGTGCTTCTGTTATACAAACACACACATACACTCTCTATTAATGTTTGACATTTCGGACCTTATATTTACATTTGTATTAGTTATGCGGCTACCTTGTATATTATTCTACCATGGGCCCGGTCAATTTTGTGTAGCTTGTTATGTGATAAGCTAATGAGGCCTAAAGTATTTTATGTTAATAAAAATGCGTAGCTTTTATTTACATAATTCACGAATCATCGGGAAATTATATAATAAAAGCTACACATTTTTATTAACATAAAATCATACAAAGATTCAAATATATCCTGTTTTTGGTCTAAAGTGTCGCTGATGAAAAACGAGTTAAATAGGTTCATGTTCCCAGATATTTCAGAAATTCTATCAATTAAACATTCGTCGGCCAACGTCGAACGGGTTTTGCTTTTTAAAGCCTAATTAAAACAAAGGAAAGAAATAGACTACACGTTACCACTGTTTCCAATTTGATACAAACGAAAGATTTATTGATGTTGTTTTGTATTAATTTTAAAATAACAGAAAATTTATTATCTAAAAATATTTTATAAATAATTTTTTTAATAACTGATCTCTAGAACTGAAAAGGCTGATTGATGTATGTACCTTTATGTAAGCAATATTTATTATTTTTATGTTATTTTTTATTGTGTACTTGGGAATTTATATACACATTTTTGTTAAGTTTCTTTTTATAATAAATATTAAAAAATGGTACCGTCATGGTCTAAAAAGTACATTTTGTTTTCATAGTTGGTACAAAATCATAATAGCCATTTTCCATCCCTGCTGACGATGGAAGTGTAGCGGCTTCCGAAAGTGGCGCTACTCTGTCCTGCTTTGTACGTTGAAAAATTAAGTTGATGTTAATTTTTCCCTTGTTCCTTGGAATATTAATCATGCCCAATTCTTTCTGAATATAACGTTACTAACCTTGGCCTAATAATCAATTTGGATTCACAAAACAAATGCTTTCGCAATAATCATATCAATAAAGTTAGAACTTTAATTACAATATTACTGTAATCCAGTAAATTTGCATTAAATTTTTGGCAGGGTAACATTGTTTATCGTTTTAACATTTAAGGTATCTTTACATGGTAATACAAAGTGCTAAGATTTTGTAGAATCAAAATACTATGAAATTCTCTTCGTGTTTAAGAAGAGAGAACAAAAGTCTGTTGTACTAAGTATTTTTTATGTTTACACGGATGGTATAAGTAAAATCAAAGCACAGATATTAAACAGAATACTTAAGTTTCTAAAATGGTTTAGAAAATAAACATTTACCGAACGCTTGTCAAATGTTGTATCCGTATTCTCTCCTACTCAATACATTTTGATTTTACATGATAAGATTTTTTTTTCATTCTATAGCATTTTTTGAAATATCGTAATACATGTACTATCTACCATGTAAAGATGCCTTTGATGGCATGCAATTGCCAAATTTTACTCGCATGCAAAATTAGCTGCCACTAGAAAAAATTTGGATGTATTAGTTAAAAATCGTGAATGTATTGAGTTTTTCGAACTCACAGTGCCATGTGTAAACGCTAAGCAAATTTGGTTTATGATTTTTATATAATTTGAAAATAGTTTCGAAAACTGTTTAACGGTTTTGTAATGGCATGTGTATTTACTAAAAATTTATTTATTATCCTGCCGGCCTAATCCAATGTCAAAATTGGTTAGAATATCAAGGCAATATACATACATATATTGTGAGCAACATTGCGCATATCTTAAGAAATATGTACGTACGTTCAACCATTGCAAGAGAGAGAACAGCTTGACAACCCACTACTATTTTCAAACAACGATTTAACAAAACACATGACTCCTTCAGATTTTTTATATGCTCAAACAGTCTTCGTAATCGGAGAAAACATTACATTACTTTCCAATTATTTTTAGTTTTTGACGGTAACCCAAAAAAAAGATCAAGAATTTATTTATTAATACTTTTTTCACGGGGACAATTAAAAAAAAAGTGAACTAAGAAAACTGGTGCTGTGTATAATTTTGAGGTAAGTGCAACAAAATAACTGACCTCAGTTAAAAAAAAAACTAAATAATAGTATTAATACAATTTGTATTATTGCTTTTCCTTATAACGAATTTACATATTGAAAAAGGATAACATCAATTTTTGGCAAGAAAAAAACCTAAAACAAACTATAGAAGATATATATGTATGTACATTCGATTCTATAAGTTTTCAAGAATTACATAAAAAATTTTGGTTTTTTTTATGTATGTATAAAGGATACGTGTATTTATTTATATTATAAATATTCCTGTATATTTAATATGTAATAGTATATCCATATATATGCCCTGCAGACAACGCGACTAGTTAGTGCATACTAGTGATGTTACGAATATCAATTTTTAATATTCGCGAATACGAATATTTGAACCAATATTCGCCGAATACGAATATTTAATTTAAAAATTTTGTGGCACTCGATATTTCAAATTTAATTGAAAAAAATCTACCCTTTGCGTCAAAACAATAATTTAAAAAAAAACTGTCACAATACTATAGGTATTTAACATTATTATGACATTTCCGATGAGAAAAAGAAGCGCCAAAACGGGTGGGAAATGACGTCGACCCACTGACGTGGTAAAAAGTATATAAGAATACGTGCTTCTTTTAGCTATAGTCAGGCATTATTTCGTGACACCACCACCCACAGTTCCGAGTGAGCGAATGTTTAGTGCTTATTTAGACACCGAATCGCAATAGGCTTGAAGAAGAAAAGACTTCAATCTTTTATTTTTCAAGCTATACATTCCTCTACTGAGCTTTGATTATAAATTTAACATGATATGTACAAACATGACTTTACTTTTTAAATACTATGTCGTTGTGAAATATATTTTGTTTGTTTTTTTCTTTACTAAAAGAAGATTATTATTTTGTATTAGAGACAAAGGTTTTTTTAAGTAAGATTTATTAAAAATTAATATTTTTTGTTTAATTTTCTGTATATTTTTACTTATTATAATTTTGAAACGAATGTACAAACTATTCGTGAAATATTCGCTTGAAACTACTCTATTCTGTCACTATACGATGTAGCACTCAGCTGTTCGTGTTTCAACGATTGCATTCCGTAAAACGCAAACACTTGTCGGTTAACTACAAGCTCTTGTTTGCAAATGACTGCATTATATATAACCATGTTGTAACTAATCCATTTTAGCTAGTCCAATATTTTCTGCAGGGTGGACTTATGTACATACAAACGCACATACAAAAAACTAAAATCTATATAAACTATTTACCGTTGTTTTCATTTAAAACTATAGGAAAATTATAAAAGATGAGTTTGCATTGAATTAAAATGCAAAACTGAGACATTTATTAGCAAAATTAATATACTTGTATACACACATAATATAAATATGTATGCAATTGTTTTTCCTATTGATTTAACACAAAAAAAAACTATATTTAATTTTACAGCCTGTTTAAAACAAGGATAAAAAATCTGTATCTTTGTGATTTGCGATCCGATTACAAAAGAATATATATATGGATGTGAAAATCGTAGAAAAGGACATAAGCTTCAAAACTGTTGAAACTTGGACCATCCTGTTTAAGCACACGGTGAGCTACAGGGTGTCAAAGCTAGTTACCTCCGCGATGAAAAATCTTGTTGGTCTCATAACTTTTACTTATAAATATACAAAGTCAATGACTGATTTTTTTCACGGTTTAACATAAAAATTTCTTCTGCATATTTTCAAGGATATTTTTAAAAATTATAGAATTTTTTTTCCTTTTGGTTATGCTAGTAGCGGAGATATTTACGAAATCGGTAACAAAATCGAGGCCAAAAACCAAAATTTTAAAATTAAAAGCCAAATATCTATAAAAGTATTAAAGATATCTTAAGGGCATAATACATAATCTATCAGCTTGATGTCAGATTCGTGTACGTGTGCTTGACGAAATATCAAAACCAAGTAGATTTTCCATCAATCGTCGTCGGTGTCACTAATACTAACGAAATTTCACACATACTATTACCACGCTTGTCAAGCATGTTGACTGTGTATATTGCCCTTTAATCAAATAAAGTGTAAGTAAGCTTTACAACCAGCAAGTATATGAAGATCGATATGACGAATAACTCTGCATTATTAACTCAAAAATCATATTTTTTTAAATAATGATGACGTTGCAGCAAGTGAGCGATATGTTATATAAAAATCGTACGTGGGGAAATGATTCTACCAAGAATTCTAAGCGACTTTGCCATAGAAAAAATCGGATTTCTAATTTGCAGAAACTAAAATATGTTGTAAGTGACTTAGTTCGTACAAAACCAGCCAGTGATTGGGCCAGTCCCCCTTCCGAATAGAATAAAAATTGTTATGGCAATTTAGTGTCGTGCAACTTATATTTCACAATGAAAAAACAGAAGACTAGCGCCTGTGGTTCCCAAATTATGACGCATTTATTATAGGAAAAACTACAAAAAGAGGCAATGTTTTGGAATTTCCGCAAGCTTTCAATTCATTTTATACCCATGGCTTCTAGGGCAATGTTGCTCAAAGTACTTCGTAGAATTATGTGCACCTACGACTTATAAAAAAACCGACCCACCCCGTCTGTATACAAAATTTACAAGGAAATTGTAAATTTATACATGGCATTATTAATATTATTATTATTTATTTAAAATTTTCTTTTCTCTCAAGAATAAAATGTCATCATCAAGTACAACGGGAAATAAAGACGAAAATCCATATGGTAACACAACGAAGATATCGACCACAAGACGCTTGGAATCGGCCGCAATTACTGGACGAAAACCTTTGACAGCTGTAGCGCAGCAAAATACCGGAAAGCAATTGATTGGTGGCACTGGTCTAATTGCCAGTGTTCCAGCTAGTCAACAGCAAGAATTGGAAAGTTTAATGAATCCCAAAGACACTTTAGAATATATTATAAAATTTCCAACACCACAATACCGTAACGAACAAAAAAGTTCCACGGCCTTGGATCAGCAAGAGTCAGATGACTTTGTATTTGTTTACAATGATACACATGTGCCTATTGTAATGCTTTTGGGTTGGGCTGGCTGTCAAGATCGTTATTTGATGAAATATTCAAAAATCTATGAAGACAGAGGGTAAATTTATTTATGTATTTTATTTATCCAATTTTGGAGATTGTTACTATAAAACTATCTGGCAACAGTCTCCGTATCATAAATAAGTACATATTTTTTAATTACATTTTTTAGTTTAATCACAGTTCGTTATACCGCTCCTGTTGATACACTGTTTTGGAAACGTAGGGAAATGATGCCAATTGGTGAAAAAATCCTTAAACTTATCTATGACATGAATTTCGATTCGCATCCTGTTATTTTTCATATATTCTCAAATGGTGGGGCTTATCTATATCAACACATATCGCTGGCCATACGTAAACATAAGACACCATTGCAAGTGCGTGGTATGATCTTAGATTCAGCACCAGGTGAAAGACGTTTGTTGGGTTTGTATCGCGCAGTAACAGCTATTTATGGCAAGGAACGAAAAAAATTTCATTGTGTAACGGCAATTATAATAACGCTAACATTAGGAATTATGTGGTTTGTTGAGGTGATAACTGGCTAACTTATATACATACATGCATATAAACTATTTTTATTTCAGGAAACATTTGCAGCATTTAAAAGTCTCTTTATAAAAACCGAGCCAATTCAAACAAATCCATTTAATGATTTAAAAAATGAGCCAAATGAATATCCTCAATTATTTCTGTATTCTAAGGGAGACGTTGTTATACCATATACGGTAAACCACAAGATATACATAAATGCAACCTGCTGTAGGAGTTGTAGTTTGTATAAACGTTGTTGTTAGTTTTCACATAAACATGTTTCTAAACAAATGTTTATATAGAAACTACCAATTACAATAGGTTGTGAATTGGGCAATTGTATTTGACTTGAAAAAGTTAATTTCTAAATAAATTTATTCTTTTAAGGACATAGAGAAATTCATAAATATACGGCAGATACAAGGAGTCGATGTTAGTTCTGTATGCTTTGACGATGCCGAACATGTTAAGATTTATACTAAATATCCTTCGCAGTATATACATTGTGTCTGCAAATTTATAAATAATTGCTTAGCAGCACCTTATAAGCCAGCGGTGGAAACATTTACTAGCTCATATCCGGGAACACCGTCAAGTTCTTTGAAACTCGAATGAAATAAATGAAAATCAAACTAAATAATACTTAAAAAATTAACCGCTCTGTTCTGTAAACCGTGTCGATTATAAAACGGGTTCTTTTTCTAAACCGAATAATTTTTAATTTGGTGTTCCGTAAATTGTTCGATTTACTTCAGTAGAAGTTGAGTAGTTTTATATGTTAAAAATATCTAAAGAACATGATAAAGGTGAATTAATTTTATCAGGTGGTGTTGATTCTAAAACAACTACAACATTACAATAATATTTGACATCTCAGCCTCTAGTTAACGTATACAAATTTTGACATACGAGCATCTAATTTGCGGAAAAAAGTAGAACAGCTGTGCTTATAATATCACCTGTATAAATCCACCTTGAACCTGATAAAGCATGTTATATGCAGATACAGGAGAAAAATAATCAAAAAATATAAATAATAAAGAAGAAGTTGTTTTATTTCATCAAATATATTTTTGATCATATTTGCAGTATATATGAGTCATATTGATAGTATTTTTTAATTATTTTTTTAGAAGAAATTTTTATAAAAACAAATATCTTTTAGTCCAAATAAATAAAAAACACATTGAATTTTAAGTACGAAGTGCTTTTTTGCCATTTGGAAAGAAATTCTTAAGGAAAAACGGAGTTTGATTTACTTTCGAGCAGGTTTGCTTACTCGATTTTAAAACGAATAAAACTATGTGAATTCGGTTTAGAGAACACCAAAAATTTGTAATTCGTTTTGAAAACGAGAAATTTACTCGGATTCGGCTTACAGAACAGGGCCGTATATAAAGCTTTAAAATATTTGTCTAATTTATTTTTTATAATTTATTTTCTTAATTAAGTGTAATTAATCTTAGCAAAAATTATAGATGTTTTTTTTATTTTAGAATGTTGAAAGATAAAAACCAAGGCATTATTTCCTAATACATACATATAATGTCATATATAAAAGTGGTATATTGAGTTTAATTATTTTTTAGTGTTTGTTCGTGCATACATTCATATCGATGGTCATACGTTGACAACACGTAACTAATTTTTAATACTTTTTATTTGAAGAAATTCCATTATAAATAGTCTGGAAACGTTACTAGCAACGAAATAAAACAGCTGCAAAATATTTATTAGATACTCTTAACTATTTTCTTATTTTCAGTATAGAAACTTTTTCAGCGATTTATATACCGTTTTCTGCGTTTTGAGAAAAATAATAAAAAATCACTTACGTGTTGTCAATGTATGACCATCATCGATATGTATGTATTTGAAAAAAAATTTTATTTCGAATGCTTGTATTAATGATATGCAACAAGCCATTTGAATTTCAATTCACAGTAATTCATAACACTAAACTCATTCACACTATTGCTAAAACTGATAGCAAAGCAAAACAAATGAAAGCAACAAACAGTTTTTATACAATCAAATCATGTCTTGTTTCGTGAGAATCAAGTTATTACATGAATTCTTTCTCTCAAATGAAAAGAGCACACCTACAAAAACCAAAAAGTATTTTTAAATCATCAAAATGATTTGAAATAAATAAGTCACATTTGTCATTTGCTTAGATTGTATGGAAGCAAAAACAAATCGTGCTATAACCGCCAAAAAAGCTTAAGCGCCATAAAGTAAATTTTACAGGAGAACTATTTTTTAGTTATCCTTGGTTTAAATCGAAGTAGAGCCCTTATATTGGCTATATAGGATTGTGTTGGATTGTTATATGTAATGTTAATAGTTTTAATAAATTTCCTATAAGACAACGCATGTTTGTGTAGGTTAACATATTTTAAGATATTATTGATGCCATGAAAAATCAATTAATTTAATCAAATTATTTTAAAACTAGTAAGATAATAATCTTTATCAAGCTGTTCTTTAACCGTTTCATTGAGGTCCTTGCCGTTTTTGACACTAGTTTTGCTCTACTTGCAAAAGAGAATTTTAGCTTAAGCGACACATTGCTGTTACAAAAAAATGTAAACAAATTAAAAATTTAAAGGGAAACTGCACTTAAGCTAAAATTTCTTTTGCTGTATTTTCGTAACGGTACATGGCAGGACTTTGAAACTTTAACAGATAGTCCGATTTATCGTAAATAATCGATTTTCGTTCAAAAACGATTTTCGAAAAGCATGTCGCTTGAGCTTTTTTGGCGGTTATGGCTCGAAATGCCGTTTAAAGATTAATATGAAGAAAATATATTTAAAAAATAATCTTAAGAAACAGTATTTCATATCAGACATATTTTTTACAAAAATTAATAAGTTTTTAAATATTGCCTGGAAGATACTTAGGTGATACTTCTCAAGAACTTAGCCGAGGCACTTGGTGTTTAGCCGGGTCACCTTCATTAAGCAAGGACCCCATCCTTAGACACAAAACCGGTCTAAAAATTCCCAAAAACTGGGGTAAAAACCTCCCGGAAATCTCAGAAGTTCCCCGGATTCCCAAAAACTTACAAAAATCTCCCGGAAATCCCAGAAGTTCCCAGGATTCCCAAAAACTTTTACAAAAAATCTCCCCAAAAATTTTCAGAAGTTCCCCAGAAAACGACGGCAGTACTGAAAGCCGCGAAATACCAAAACAGCAACACTCATTAAAGGTGTCTACCAAATTTCAGATAAATCGGTCAACAGGAAGGGTGTAAATTTTCAATTAAATTTGACCCATACATAATAGATAAATATGTCCAATCCACAAACAAACATACATAAAAACAACACGCAATTAAAATCATGTCTTACAAACTAAAATGATTTACTGCCTTTTCTTGTTCATTGCTCTACACACATATCGAGTGGTAACCGCCAAAAAAAACTTAAGCGGCATGCTTTTCGAAAATCGTTTTTTGACGAAAATCTATTATTTACGATAATTCGGACAATCTGTCAAAGTTAGAAAGGCATGACCAGTGCCGTTACGGAAATACGATAATTCGGACAATCTGTCAAAGTTTGAAAGGCATGACCAGTACCGTTACTGAAATACAGCAAAAGAAATTTTAGCTTAAGTGCATTTCCCATATGAATTTTTAATTTGTTTACATATTTTTGTAACTGCAACGTGTCGCTTAAGCTAAAATTCTCTTTTTCAAGTAGAGCAAAACTAGTGTCAAAAACTGGAAGAATATCAATGAACTGCTTGCTAAGGATGATAATTACTATTTTTAAGACAATTTGATAAAATTTAATGATATTTCATGACATCAGGAGTATCTTAAAATATTTTAATCCCCACAGACATGCGTTGTCTTATAGGAAATTTATTAAAACTATTAACACTACATCCCAGTGAACACATTGATATCATTCTGACGTCAGCATGATATCATGAAATGTCATACTTTACATAAGAAATGACTCATTACTGACTCATATATGACTCATAATTTCGCACTTAGGTACATCAGACAATGACATGATATGACACAAATGTGATGTTAACCTGACGTTATAATGATCTATGTTTAATGAATTTTATATACCGACGTCATCGGTATTAATCTTTTATTTTATTTTAAAATAAAATTTTTTTATTTCTTCAAACCACATACATACATATAATTTCATTTATGTAGTCCAAAAGTATCCCAAATACATATATGAAGAAAACGGTCGATTTAGCATTACGAAGCCCTAGGGCTGAATCATATAACCAAGCTTTGCACTACATTGGAGTAGTCTCAAAACTACTATATGTAACTACTTGATGGAGCACCCAAGTGTTTGTGTTTTAAAGATTGCATATTATATGTGCAATCGTTAAAACGCGAACACTTGTCGCTTAACCACAAGCTCTTGTTTGTCTACGTTCAAACGTGCAAGGCTTATTGATCAGCTTCTTACTTTTTCTTCTTTGAACTTTCTTTGACATTCAGACGATGAGAGGCTTATCGCTTAATTGTTTCTTTCTTTTGCATGAATATACACAAAGTACATGACTGTGTACATTTTTTATAGTATGATGAGAAAGAAAAACGAATTTCTTAAGGTTGTGTACGCGTTTCTTTCCTCTTGCCTCTCGCTTACAAAATAAGAAGCTGATCAACAAGACTTGCATCGTATGAACGTTGACTTTGTAGATGACATGGTCCATGACTGCATTACATTGGAGTAGTCTTAAAACTACTCGACGTCACTATTCGTTGGATCACTTTATGCAGTCGTTAAAAGCCGAACACTTGTCGGCTTACTACAAACTCTTGTTTGCAAATGACATGGTCCATGACTGCATTACATAGGACCATGTTGTAGCTAGCCCATTTCAGCTATAATGCACCACATTGTCCAATATTATCTGTAGGGATTGCAAAACATAATAAATACTTATATTCACTAAATTTGCACTAATATATACATATGTATATACATACTTATACAACTTAACAGGCTGGAATTCAATTCATCTGGTTTCCTGTAGCCTTCCATTTTTTAATTTGATTTTTCGGATATATTTATTTTTATTTTTACAATTTAAATTTTATATTTGATTATATTATTTTAGAATTTAAAATTGCTATTTATTTAAAATGACATCATGTATCCATATAAGTATCATATTTTAGTCACAATGTATATCACTGGTAAATCAATATTAGGTAAAATTTTATTTCCTATTTATGACTTACCAGTGATGTCAAACCTAGGTCATGTGTTCACTGGGATATAACAGTCCACGAGAATCCTATATAGCCTATATAGCTCTACTTCGATTTAAACCAAGGATAATTAAAAAATACTTCTCCTGTAAAATTTACTTTTTTGCGCTTAAGCTTTTTTGGCGGTTACCACTCGATATGATTTATTACTTACAAGCCTATGATTTGTAAATCACTCCTGATTTTCAAATTGAATTTATGAATTTTAGTCGAACTGCAAAGATTTTCGACTATTCTGGGTTAAGATCGTTGAATTTCATTTTTGGAACAATCAAACATTTTTAAAGTTACGTGCCTTACTTGACTTCACCACTGTCACAGTGGGAGTAGGTATGACAAGAGCTCTAATGATGACATAGTGATTGATCTCGAAAACAATAGTTCGACGCCTATACAGACAAAAATTTGTCTTTTCAGTTATTGCATGCTTTGGAAATTCCTTTCTCAATAATATAAGTTAATAGAAAATTTTAATTAAATAAATTTAATCCTAACCCAGTGAACACATTGATATCATTCTGACGTCAGCATGATATCATGAAATGTCATACCTTACATAAGAAATGACTCATTATTGACTCATATATGACTCATAATTTCGCACTTAGGTACATCAGATACTGACATGAAATGACACAAAACTGATGTTAACCTGGCATTATAATGATCTTTTATTTTATTATAAAATTATATATTTTTTATTACTCCAAACCACATATATATGAATTTCACACATAAGACCCTTCCTTACATTGCAAAATGAAACGTTCTAAACATTGAACATTTTTTGGAGAAATTTTGAAAGTATTCTTTATAGGCACGTACATACATACATACATGCTTTCACTAATATACGTACATTTAAAAGGCTGCATTTAAATTTATCTGGCTTCTTAGTAGGATGTTAAAGAAATATCCTGCTATTCTGGCTTTTATTTTTCTTCCGTCTTAAATGTCCTTTAATAGCATTATAGTCCTGGCTGGACATAACTCATATCCTCTCTCCGTTTTCCTACGGCTTTTCGTTGTTTAGTTTTCTATATTTTTGGAAATCAATTTTTACAATTGAAACTTCATTTTTTATTAATTTATTTTAGAATTTAAAATTTGGATTTATTTCAAATTAAATAATTTAGCCGTATATCTTACCTTAGTCACAATGTCTATCACTGGTAGATCAAAATTACGTAAAATTTTATTACTTAGCTATGATTTACCAGTGATATCGAAATTAGGTCATGTGTTAACTGGGAAATAATTAACGGCCTTATGGATAACAAAAAATTGGCATGGAGTTATCATAAATGACGAAATTGAACTGGACTTTAGCCAGTTTTTATATGAAATGTTAATTTAAAAATCACCGTAGATTGTAGCCGAGACCTATTATGGCAATATTCTGTGATGATTTCCCATTTCAAAATATATGGAAAAACTCAGCAAGATATGGATCACTTTTGTCACTCATGCTAACTTCATGCCAAGTTTTCGCCATGCATATCCTAGTTAACACATTGATGTCATTCTGACGTCAGCATGATGTCGCGAAATGTCATACTTAACATAAGAATTGACTCATATATGACTCATAATTTTGCACTTAGATACATCACATACTGACATGAAATAACACAAATCTGATGTTAATCTGACATTATAATGCTCTTATATTAGCGAATTTTATATACCTATGACGTAGTAAAAATCTTTTATTTTATTATAAATTATAATATTTTATTACTTCAAACAATATATGTATGTACATGTAAATTTCATTTATAAGATGATCCATTACATAGCACAACATAGCACATACATACATATTTTCACTAAGTTTGCACTAGATGCCATTCGTAAAGCAGCTCTGGGCTAGTCAACATCATAGCTTCCAATAAAGCAGGTTTCTACTATTATGGAATAAAAGTAGCGCTGACAAACCTGCTGATATCTGTGCTGATTTTTTTATGGCGAGTTCCCGGTTTGGAGTACTACATTTTTACTCACAAAAGCGCTTTTGAAGCGCTGAAAATTATCAGCTTTTTCAGCACTAAAACTGAAAATAAATGAAAAAAATTTTTCGAAGTGGATTGTAGGCGTTAATGCCATTTTGAATTTATATTATTTCGTAACTATTTATTTTTATTAATTTCATATTTTTACTCACTGTTTGTTATTTTAACTTCAACTAGTATCGAATTAAGATCCTTCAGGTTTGAAGTCCAACGTACCAACCACTAGGCCAAAAACACTGTTGCAAAACGGCACCAAAAACTCAAATAAACTTACTATTCTTTCTCGCTTAAAAACCTCCCTTGGATCAGCACTATAAAATCAGCTTTTGGGTACGAAGCTTTTATATGTATAAGTAAAAAGCAAATACTTTTCTTATTCACACTATACCCATTGGGTATACCCATTGGATGTGTGTGCATTTGCTAACTTTCTCGCTTTAAAGCCTGCAATGTTGTGGTGCTATGGAATCAGCTTCTGTACAAGCTCATATTTTAAAGCGAATTATGATGCGCTTTAATTCTTTAGTGCTTTAAAAAACATGAACATTTTTTATTGGGTACTTCGTAAATGCAACCAGGCCTTCGAGAGTTTTGCGTTTCACCTCCGGACTGGAACGGAATATAACTGTATAGGGACGAAACAGCTGACCGATATTGTTATGTGTAAAGTAGTTCAAACGGTTATCAACTTAACAGGAATGTACAAATATATTAAAAATTATATTTCCTTACATTTTAAAGTAACATCACCTAAATTGAAAATAGTATATAAAATTTATTATAAAAAACCAAAACTTTTTTAATTCATAGGCCAAAAATTACAATATTGGAAACAAAATCTAAAATTTATTAAAACTCGCTACGTGTACGTAATATTAAGAACTCGGAAAAAATCTGGAAAATTTGCAAAAATGACTCTAAAACTTGATATATTGCAAAGCGTAATCTTGATAAAAATTCCATAAAAATGTAAGAAAGTCAAAACTTTGAAAGAATTTTCGATATCGCGAAAACATCGGAAATTTGCGAAAAATTGCAATATATTACAAAACCGGTAATAATGATTAAAAATCGCTAAAACTGTACGGAATGCCAAAAGTTCGGTAAAAATCGCGAAAATGGCGAAAATACGCAAAAACTAGCTAACAGCGACATAATAACAAAGTCTAATATTGTTTAAAAGTCGCGAAAACTGTAAAGAAGCCTTTACGTCTTACGTTACTGTTACATTCCATCTAAATTTCGTTCCGGTCTGCTAACGGAGCCTTAATGTATAAATGTCTAAAAACAAACAAATCTAAACCAAAGTTACAACCGTTATTCTAGTTCTAGCTTCAAACACAAATTATACAAAGTTTATAACTAAACTAATCTGCTAACAGTATGTTAGCAAGATACCATCTTTTCTTTAAGTTACGCAAAAATGCATTATTTTTCTCAAAGGATTATATGTATATATGTAAATATATAATCAATTTAATTAATTTACATTTTAGATTTTTCTTTTTTAATTATAATATAAGTTCATCACTTTTTATATTATATTTTAATCATATATGGCCCCATGGGCTCGATTAAATAAATGAAGAAACAAATAAAATAAAAATAAAAAGCTAATAACAGCCACATCTATGCTAAAATTTTTAAAACTTTAAATACATTTCGCAACGCTCAATTTTTTTGAGAACTGAAGTACCAATATATTTGAAAAACTTGGAATTTCTTTATAAATATTTGAGCATTGATGATATACATGTATATGTATGTATACAGCAGTTGATTAATTATGGAGAGGCAGAGGTATAAAAAGCTTGTAATACTAAAAATATCAACCAAGGCGAATTCATAACAGGCTGATAGCACAGCTGTTTGTTCAAGGAACTGCCAAACTTTCCTTATAAATTTTTTTATTTAAATAAATTGAACAAATTTTAATGTAAATTCAATGCTTAATTTTAACAATTGCTTGAACAAAAAAGTTGCTTTGTTGTATCAATTCGCCGATAACTATACCTTATTGATCTACCTTGATATCAACATAAAAATAGTTAAGTGTGACACAACTATCCCTTTTACTCCTTTCTTTTATTACATATTGTAGCAAAAGCTGCGAAGCTCTTGATGAAGTTCAAAATTCTTTTACATAGCGTCTTCACGAGACATAATATCAAATATTTTTCTATTAGCAAGCGTCAAATTCAATCGCAGAGAGAATTCTGTTACGTGTAGACTTCAAATTAGTGTTATCGTAATGTTATAATAATTATTATGAGAGTGTTGTTATAATAAATATTATCACAACAATCTTATGATATGATATGCCAAAAAATATGAAAATAAATAAATTATGTGTTTGTGTTTATTCTGAAATTGTTCAATTGATTTTTTAATTAAAATTTTTTTGAAAAATCATAAATACAACTACTAATTACGCAAAAATATTGCATTTTAACTCAATGAGCATTTGTAGCAAATTAAATCTCTTAACAAAATTAAAAACACGTTGTCCTGTTGTATGACATGAAGAGACATTTCGACATTTTAGTTTTCTTGTTCTGCCGACGTTCTCTCTCATGTTATATTAAAGTTAATGTCTCGTGAAGACGCATTGTTAAAAGTTCTAAAAAATTGTGTCAATTTATAGCTCTTAAAATCGTCAAATTTAAGGTAAAAATTGTCCAGTCGTCAAAATTCCATTTTCGACACCAAAAATCGTCAAGATGACGATAAATCGTCAATTCTGGCAACCGTGCTTCCATGATGAAATAAAGGGCAATATACACGGTCAATCAGCTTGATGTCAGATTCGTGTACGTGTGCTGGACGAAAAATCAAAACCAAGTAGATTTTCCATCAAGCGTCGTCGGTGTCACTAATACTAACGAAATTTCACACATACTACTACCACGCTTGTCAAGCATGTTGACCGTGTATATTGCCCTTAAGTATACAGGTATAAAAATTTTTTATGTATGGAGTTTGTTTGACATCTTGCGATTATAGCATTTTTGTTGTAGAGATGCAAGACCTAATTATTGAATCATGGAAGTGTCTCAACTGTGAAAGCAGAGAAACAAGTCGAGGCAAAACTATCGGCGGCGGCTGGGCAGATTTTGGGTCGGCGGCGGTGCTGCCAGAATTTTTGGCGGCTCAACTATTTACATATATCGTGCTATAACCGCCAAAAAAGCTTAACCGCCATAAAGTAAATTTTACAGGAGAAGTATTTTTTAGTTAACCTTGGTTTAAATCGAAGTAGAGCCCTTTTATTGGCTATATAGGATTGTAGTGGACTGTTATATGTAATGTTAATAGTTTTATTTAATTTCCTATAAGACAACGCATGTTTGTAAGGGTTTTTGACACTAGTTTTGCTGTATTTGCAAAAAAGAATTTTAGCTTAAGCGACATTTTGCAGTTACAAAAAAATGTAAGCAAATTAAAAATTTAAAGGGAAAATGCACTTAAGCTAAAATTTCTTTTGCTGTATTTCCGTAACGGTACATGGCAGGACTTTGAAACTTTGACAGATAGTCCGATTTATCGTAAATAATCGATTTTCGTCCAAAAACGATTTTCGAAAAGCATGTCGCTTGAGCTTTTTTGGCGGTTATGGCTCGATATATATATATATATATATATATATATATATATATATATATATATATATATATATATATATATATATATATATATATATATATATATATATATATATATATATATATATATATATATATATATATATATATATATATATATATATATATATATATGTATATATATATATATATATATGTATATATGTATATATATGTATATATATATATATGTATATATATATATATATGTATATATGTATATATGTATATATATATATATATATATATATATATATATATATATATATATATATATATATATATATATATATATATATATATATATATATATATATATATATATATATATATATATATATATATATATATATATATATATATATATATATATATATATATATATATATATATATATGTATATATATATTTATATATATATATATATATATATATATATATATATATATATATATATATATATATATATATATATATATATATATATATATATATATATATATATATATATATATATATATATATATATATATATATATATATATATATATATATATATATATATATATATATATATATATATATATATATATATATATATATATATATATATATATATATATATATATATATATATATATATATATATATATATATATATATATATATATATATATATATATATATATATATTAGAAGAAAAAGGTAGTAGAAAAAAATTTGCGAAAAAATACTCAAATATATGACCCTATCGTGAACAAATTTAAGCTAATTCGGCGGCTAGTCTTGAGCCGCTGCGGCGCGATAGTTAAAAAAAAGCAATCAGCTGCGCCCGCCGTCGGCTCAAAATCGACTGGCTTGTTTCTCTTGTGAAAGGGAACTTTTTTATTATTAATTTAGGTGTCCAAATATTTCTCAGAATTGTATTGCCTGCACAAAATTTATTAAATTTTGTGAAAAAACAATAAGGAAATGGATTTGTATGACGATATAGACACTAAACCGAAGAATTCACAAATAGATGGGTGGTCGTCGGGTATCAAAATGTTGCAAACGCAATTGGCTATAAAAAAGGCGCAGCTTCCCAAAGCCAAGGAACCAAACAAAAAACCGGTATACATAGATTGTACTTTTTTTTATTGAATATACATACATAATTTGATGGATTTAATTTTCCAGCTTATGACTCCTGTAGTGAATTTAAAATCGAAAAAGTTGCAAAGCTCTGAGGAAATTTTTCTGACAAAAAGCGAGAACAAACGAATCATATCAGCACAACCGTTAGTGCCATTGTTGGAAAATGTTAAAACAGATGATTGGGACTTTGTTGATGAATATGATCCTTTGTGGCCTAATGAGTATGAAAAATTGAAAGATAAACAGAATAGCAACAAAGAAAAGGTTAGAGATGATCGAGACCGTGAAAGAGGTCGTGATAGGGACCGTGACCGTGGAGATCGTAAACGTGGCCGTAATCGAAATTCTCGTAATAATGACTCTCCTCCAGTCAAATTTAGCGGTTTCGGCCAACGTATAACAGAAGAGGACCGTTACAGTCCTCCTCCTATGGGATCAGCTAATAATAAGGGTGGCGGAGTAGCAATTGCTCCACCCCCGTCATTGCAAGAAATTTCAATTGCCAATGAAGGAGATCCCTCTTCAAATGTTACTATACCCTATTCTGCTAGTTCGGTCGCTGCAAAAATTATGGCTAAATTTGGTTATAAGGATGGCCAAGGTTTGGGCAAGCAAGAACAGGGTATGTCCATGGCTTTGCAAGTGGAAAAGACATCTAAGCGCGGCGGTCGCATTATACACGAACGTGATGTGTTCTTGCCACCGCCAGTTGCAGCTTCGGCTTCAACAGCTGTTGCCCCTAGTCCAATTGCTAACATGGGTCCCCCCACTCCTCCATCTGTTGCTTCCACTTCAGATGCTCTAGACTCAGAGCCCAGTATTACAGAAATAATGAAGGCTCCTAGTAAAGTTGTTTTACTGAGAGTAAGCTTGATTGCATGATATTGAAAAGTATTTAATTGGATCTTCTTAATAGAACATGGTTGGACCTGGAGATGTTGATGAAGATCTGGAACCCGAAGTGAAAGATGAATGTAATACCAAATATGGAGATGTTTCCAATGTTTTAATACATGAATCCTTTGGTACATCACCAGAGGATGCTGTAAAAATTTTCGTAGAATTCAAACGTATTGAAAGTGCCATCAAAGGTAAGTGCATTTCAATTTTAACAATTTATAATAAAAACATATTGTGTTAAAGCTGTTGTGGATTTAAATGGACGCTTCTTCGGTGGACGTCAAGTACGTGCTGGATTTTACAACTATGATAAATTTAAAAGCTTAGAATTGCATTAAAATTAGTTTAAGTAAATTCGAGAAAACCAATATGTATTTAATATAAATTTTTTTATTATCAGTAATACTATATGAAATGTAGTAAGTAGTTGTCTTAAACTAGCATATCCATTTGAGGATCAGTTATCCGTTTACTTATATCACATGTGAATGATATGGTGATAGCAAATCTAAAAATATAAATAAATTCAGTAGAACGTCATATTCCCCTTATTCCGTAACTATTTGTCGACGTCAAATCAAGACAATACCAAAAAAAATTGGCAGATTTCTACTCGTCATCGACAACAATTTACTATTACTGACATCCACTTACTATTCTCTAAGGCATAGAAAATCGGAAGAGGCTGTTAATAGTAGTAAATATTTGTCGACAGCGAGTAGGCAAGCGCCAATTTGTTGTTATTGTCTTGACGTGACGTCGACAGATAGTTACGGAATAAGGGGAATATTTTTTTACATGAGAGTTTTTAGAGTGAGTTTTTAAGAACGAGATTAGAGTTTAAATTAAATTTAATATCTGTATTTACTCTGTTGACTACATTTTTTATTTTTTTGCTAGATCAGGATTAAACCTTTTTAGAAGTCAGTAGTTTGAGATTGGCTCAAAACTAACTGAAAAGATCGGTCGGAATTCATCACACCTTTTCAAAACAATCGTATTGAAATTGTTATGAAAACGATCGTTTTCCATCACACACCTGATTAAATTTAACTTAATTTCTAATCTCGCTTGTAAACCCCACTCTTAATGTTTACCTTGATCCCTCTGTTACTTTTTCAACGTGGTGACGATTTTCATAGCCGGATGTAAATGCGCTCACTCTACCCTTTTTAGGCTCTATAGCTGACGTTGTGCGATTTTCTTCTAAGCCATCAACAAAAATAAATCTTCCACCTTTAAAATCTTTATTAAAAGTGCTTAAATAAAGCAGTGAAGTATAATGGAATGAAGGATATGTTTCCTGTGGTTCCAAAAATATATTAATCTAAAAATTTTATATTGGCTGTTGTTGCCTACCTTATCTACGTGTTCATGCCAATATTCGTCATGCATAGTTTTCGCCGTCACATTTGTAAGTTGAGAAAAAAATGTGGGTGAAGTTAAATATAAATTTGACGAGTCAATACCAAATTGTTCAGCTATTGCCAATTTGATTTTACCTTTAACCAACTAATAAAATTATTAAGAGAAAAGTTTTAAGAACTATTTTATAATTATTCGTGCTTACATTGTAAACAGTTAATTGCTCCGATTTAAGCAATTGTTTGGCTTCTGGCATTTTATAAAAGTTTAGATATTGTTGACCATATGATAAGGCTCCTGTATGTAAATCTAATATAGACGCACCTCCCGAAGAACCTCCTATATTTATAATATTTTGCGCCATGTTTAAAAGCATTTCAGCCTCTTTCACTTCTATTAATTTATCAGCAACAAATCGTCCACATTTTTTTGGCACACATTTAGGAAATTTTTCCAATTCCTTTTGAAACTGTTCGGAACACTTTAGCTTTTGCACGCGTAATGGCAGATTTTCACGTGCTAATGCAAATTTAGTCTCGCGAGTTTGTTTGCTGGCATAAAAGTACACTATTGTCATAACCGATATTACAACCACAGCACGCGTCCAAAGGCGATGTGTAAAGGAACTTGTAGCATGTTTCAGCTCGTCGTTGGTATTAGCACTAAGTAATGAAATCTGTTATTTATATTGTATGGATAAGGCTTTTATGCCCTTCTCTTAATTGTATATGCTTACATACATATATTAAACAACTTACAGTTTACTCTTTTCTTTCTTGTCCTTTTCTTTTTCCTTGATAACATTCACCTTTTTATCATCCTGTGGGGCCGATTGACGTTGTCTCAAATGCTTTGTATTCATTTTTATGTAAATATTAAACACGACCAAGCGTATTAAATGCTATTATCTATTATGATATTGATGTACTATACACGTAATCTAACTGCGATAAATGTTTTTAACAAATGTGAGTTGCCATCTAATAGTAAAATCTATTTGATTTACCAATTGTCGCATCCGTTTTTATAATTGTATGTGTGTGTGTATCTCACACTTATATGAAAAGGAAGGAAAGTGGATAATGAAATACATATGAATGTACATATTGTGAGCAGTGCTGTCAGATTTTTTCCGACCTATTTCGCCAAATTGATGTTAAAAGTCGGTAAAATCAATTTTATGTAGTTTTTCTTAATATATATTTGATAATAAATTAGTTTTTACATAATACCTTTTTTAATATGAATTTTTATAAAATAATCGTATATACAGTGATGTGAAAAATAATAGGGACACTGATATGCAAATAAAATATTGGAGCAGAAAGTACATAAAATGTAAATTTTTTCTATTTAAATATGTTTATTTATTGTTAAAACTCTACAAAACAAATTCCACTTCGGTTTTGCTAACTTTGAATTATAAAATTAAATTTTTTTAATACTTCATTTGTATTAATGCAAATTTAACATGTGAAAAATAATAAGGACTTTTAATATTATTGCAGAAATAGAAACAAGAAATTAATAAAACTAAAACAGATTTTTAATATTTCATGTTACAAAATGATAACGCGTTGTCTAATATTTTGTTGATAGCCCTTTGTTTACCAAAACTGCTCGAGATCGTCTGGGCATTGAGTCAATTGCATTTTGCCAAACTGAAACAGATATTGCATTCCACGAATACTGTAGAAGTTTCAAAGCTTATTAGAATTCGATGTATACCTTTCATTAGCGAATTTTGATTAGATTCTACAAAGTTTCGATGGAATTTAAATCCGGAAATTGTTATGATCGCCCAAATAAATTGATTTTACTGCCCTTAAGCGGCCCATCCATTATACAGTATTATTGCATATGTTATTGTACATATTATGGTCGTTCTGACCTATACTATGCAATAAATATCACAATATTTTCAAAGAAAATATTACCCAATTCTCCTGACAGTGAAAAACTAAATATAACACTGAACAATGTTGCCACCATATTACACAATTTTCTTTATTCTACAATAAAAATCAAAGGTATTTTGATTTTTGCCAATATATTGTGCCATCTTCGAATATGACATACACATTGGCGATATTATTGTACAATACGAAAAATTGCACAATTATATTGCAAGCACAATTATATTGCCGCTTTAAACCATTTCTTTGTACACTTTGCGATATGTTTGGGATCATTATTCTTTTGGAAGGTCCATTTGAGTGGCATATTTTCATCGGAGTACGGTAGCATCGTACTTTCAACATAATCTGTTTACTTCATTATAATCTGAATACGATTTAGAGATCCCATACCATAGCATAAGGATGAACCCATACCGTTATATTACCGGCACAGTCCTTAAGAGTGTACTTTCAAAGTTAGTAAAACGAAAGTGGAGTTTGCTTTAAAGAGTTTTAGCAATAAACACATTCAAGCGGAAACAATTGTTACATTTTACTTACTTTCTGCTCCAATATCATCTTTGCATATCACCGTCCCTATTATTTTTCACATCAGTGTAAATTTTGCACAAAATCGCCAAAAGCGGAAATTAAATTGCCTAAAATTATTTATTGTAAATTGTTCTCATGTATTTGTTGCAGCAATGGTGGTACCTGTGATTAATATGCCTTGGTCGGTGACCATAGCCCCATTCACAATCTTGTGGAAATGGTCTTGCATCGCAGCATTTGCAAAATGGTATAGTATATTATACTCAGCACTAACAGTTGTTAAGTGGTGAGTATCAATATGCAATACCATTTTGCAAATGCTACCAAAGCGTATTAATACCAAGTGGCCTTATTAGTGCAACTGGACTTTACCAATCTGTCATGTTAAATGCATATATAAAAAGTTGCTGTTTAGTTTTTTTTACATAGAGTTTGACACTTTGGTAAAGTCAGCTAATGCTCATTTTTACTAATAGGGCCACCTGGTATCAATTCGCCTTGAATGCTACGATGCAAGACCATTTGCACAAGATTGTGAACATGGTAGAATAATATACAAGGTAGCCTTGGAACGCCAGCTGATTATTTTTTTATTTACTTTTTTCATGGTACGAACTGTCAAATGTGTATATGTGAAATAACTACGTTGCACACACAATACCACACGTATGCTTGCTGCTTCTGATATACAAACACACACATACCCTCTCTATTAAAGTTTGACATTTTCTATCCCAAAATGTACATTTGTTTATTTATGCGGCTACCTGTTATATTATTCTACCATGATTGTTAATTTGGCTCTTGTGTTTTTCTTTAATCTATTTATCAGCGTTACCGTTTTGGTTTTATTTTCCTGTAATATGTGAATGTAATTTCAGTCAAATTTTGTGGGCAATAAAAACGAACATTATTCTTTAATTTTATATTATAATTTTTGGATACCCCCGTGGTGTAGTGGATAGTGTGCTAGACTATTAGGCGGGCGCCGCAGATTCGATTCCTGCCAAGACCCTGCGTGTTTCTGCAGAAAAGCCGAAAAAGGTTTAAGCAGTATGTGTGTTCGTTTTTATATTAAATATATTAAAATCATAAAAAATTCTTGTTAAAAATAAAAAATAAATAAATTAATATACAAATTATTCAAAAGTGCATAGCACTTAATTTTCAATCTCTGATGGTTGCAGTATATTCTCATTTATCAGAAGCAAGTCCGTAACAGATTGTTACATTTAATTTTGGAAATTTCAGGCTTTATTTCGTTAATATGAAATTCATAAAGACTGTCGTTGGATTCGAGAGTAGTGTTTCAATCTTCACAGTACTTCCAAAAGTGGCTCCATCAGACACGAAAAAGCTAGCCAATTTTTTCAGCCGTTATGTTAAATGGCCGGCAATTAAAAACGCTCCATTCAGTCAATATATTTGTACATTTTTTCATTGTCTCCAAATCGGCATCTAGCTCCTCATTGACCTCACGTTTAGCGTTAGCAACCAAATAACATTTATGACGAATTAAATTTGACGTGCTTTTTCCAAATTTGTATATGTTAAAGCATTTTTTGCATGCAACTATATATTGTATTGTCTGCCCATTAGAATTTACAATCGAACCAAAGATTTCCCAAACTTTGCTTTTCTTTCTTTTTTGGTTAAATTTTTATTCACCAGTTAGCAGTTTTGATTTAATTATTGCAATAACAACGCCATACATTAAGTCTGCTATTGAGATCTGCTACATAATTACAAAATAATTGAGTTAATAAAACATTTTAAATGAAATCTTTTAAGTAAATTTTACTTAAAACAGTACATTTTTTGCCAACGAAATTTACACAGATTTTATAAATTTTATGGCGTCGATTCAGTAAATAAACGATATGTAAATATCGATCCTTTGGTGCAACGACGTCATAATGCAAAAAACTAGTTTAACAGAAAAGCGTTTTAAGTTTTCAGCTTACAAACAATAGGTGTGTTCCACATGACTTCGGACAAGTTTGGACTAATGAGAGTAAACTCAACACTTACGCTCTCAAATTATAAAAGTTGCTCAAAACATCTGGAACGCGAAAACCACAATTTTAAGTCTAAACACTTCAATAGTGCCAAGTTATGAGCTTTAAAGTTCAATTTGCGATTTTAAGCGGCAAAATCTATAAAAGTAAACGCTTTTCTATATTTAAAATAAGAAATAACAACCTAACTACTAAAATTTCAAATAAACTAGAAATAGTTTCCCTTTAAATATTTTAAAAATAATTGTTTCACAATGGACAACTTATTTTACTATTTTATTTATTTGCTAAATTTCAATTGTTATATATGTAAACAAAAAACAGCTGATAATTTTGTTATTGTCCGAACTTACCCAAAAGAAAAAGGTCGTACAACTTTGGAGAGGAAATGAAAAAAATTACTCTCATTCGCTCTCAAAATTGCACAAAAATTGTTATGTGAAACGCTTTTGGGTAACTTTGTACAAGTTCGGACTGTTTCGTTATTCATCTGGAACAGAGCTAATTTAATGAAAAAGGAAAATTTTGTTCCTTACAATAGGTGTGTTCCAGATAACCTCGGACAAGTTTGGACTAATGAGAGTAAACTCAACATTTACTCTCTCAAATTATAAAAGTTGCTCATAACATCTAGAACGCAAAAATCCACACTTTTAAATCCAAACATTTCGATAGTGCCAACTTATGACCTTTAAAGATAAGTTTGCGATTTTAATAGTTTTTTATACGCTTAAAACGCATAACATCATAAAAACAAAAATTTGCATCATTGGCAACAGCTGTAAAAAGTAAATGAAAATAAACTGAAAAAAAGAAAAGCAACCTAAATTTATAATTTTTGTCAAATGGAAAGCCATTTAACCATTGCATGTTCTCCTGGAACTTTAAACTTACAACTTGAATTTTTTTTTAAGAACTTTCCATTTTACTTTTTAATAACTTTTTAAATAATAACTTTTTAAATAAAAACTTTTTTCCTTTATTTGCAAATTTTCTGATTATAATTATAGTTTCATATGTAAACACAAAACAGCTGACTATTTATTTCTTGTCCAAGTTTGGACAGGAAATGAAACAAATTATTCTCTCATTCGCTATCAATCGCTCTCAAAATTGTACAAAAATTGTTATGTGGAACGCTTTTGGGTAACATTGTACAAGTTCGGACTGTTTTGTTATGCATCGGGAGCAGAGCAAATATATATAGAACTCTATGACGATCGATTTCGCATTATTAGGGCAAAAATAAAACTTTTTTGCGTTATGATGACATTGCAGCAAACGTGCGATATATATGTATATATCGATGAGCATACGTTGACAACAAATAGCTGATTTTTGCAACTTTTCAGTTGATAAAAATACGCTATAAATCGCCTGGAAGCGTTACTAGTAATGGAATATAATAACTTAAAATGATTTAGTAGATACTCTTGGCTAGTTTCAGGTTTTTATTTTGAGGATAGGAACGTTTTTTAGCGATTTATAAAACGTTTTCTGCGTTTTGTGAAAAATAATAAAAAAATCAGTTGCGTGTTGTCAACGTATATAACATGAAAATACTCACGTTGTTTATGTTTTTGTTTTTTAATGCAGTTTTTGAAATGGGTTATAAGAAGTGTGTTCCCGTACTTTTTGGGTAAAGTTCGGTAAAATGAGAGCAAACACATATTTTTCTCATTGAGAGACAAAAATGTACAAAAGTACGGGAACGCAAAAAACCAAATTTCTATCCAGAAAAATTACATGAATGTGTTGCGAAAATAAACATACAATGAAAATCCCACACAATGATTTTTAATGCCATATTTCAGTTTTAGGTATTTTTATAAATACATACAAATGTATTTTGGTTTAAATTTTGTTAAACAATCAATTATTTCTTTAGTATTTTTGTTGCCTAATATTATAATTTTTCATTTGTTATTGTTTATTTTTCAAAAACAGCTGATTGTTTTGCACTTTACACAATCTGCCCGAAGAATAAGTCCGGGCTGTTTCGTGCAAGAAGGAGAAGAATGTTATGTTCTCAAAGCGCCCAATTTTGAGTACGGGAACACACTTAAGAAAAACCATTTCATAATGAACATTATTGCCAACATATAATAAAAACAATTCATGCCCTCCAATTTACCTGTCAAGAAATTGTTTTTGCAAATGTAATTTTTGTCTCTACTTAAACCAATTGTGTAAGGCCCTTGAAAATATATTCGACTTGCAAAACAGAAAATTTCTAAAAATTTTATTTGAAAGTTAATTTTATTCTTGCCTTATTATATTCTTTTTTTCATACCGAAACGATGCTACCGGTATTGAAGGAAACGGTATTTGAATACCGGTGTTTTACAACCGAATACAATTACGGTATCGGTAGTGATACCGGCATTCAATTTTAAACGGTATTTAGTCGGTAGCGGTTTAATTACGGTATCGGTTGCCAACTTGCAAAATAGTCAATTATGCCGCAAAATGCTATTTTATATTATTTTTAATAAATGTGAACCCATAATTTAAAAAAATATTGGAATTAAAGAAAATGCAAATATAGCTTTTCTGTTGCTCACGTTTTTTTTCGACAAATATTTGCCAAGTGTGACCGTACCTTTAACCTTAATAAAATTTCGCAGCCACTTGAATAGCTGTGTGTAAATTATTACTATATATTTTCTTGGATTGCGTTCCGTGAATCTAAAAAAAATAACAAAAATCAACTTTTGTTTATAAAGCTTTTATTTGCTATAATAAGACATGGATTTATTTAATAAGCTCCTTTATAACTTTAAGGTAGTTGTTTCCGATGTTATTCCGTTGTAAATAAATGTATTGTCAACGGGTTTAAATTGAGTTGTTAAAATTTTCACAACTTCTTGAGCAGCACAACCACCTAGAATAATAAATGTTCAAAACTTCATAAATATGTATTTTTTTATTTAAATTTTAAAGTTTTTATGAAATAAAGCTATTACAGCCTAAAAACAGTGAACAAATTCTTACCAATAAACGCTGAAATGGTAAAGAGTTCACCTCCACCATAATGACAAAGTTCGTGGACCATATCATTTGATAAAGTTGCTTGTGTTACTCCCCATTCGGCCAGCATTTTACTCGCCACGCTTTTGAAACGGGCCGTGTCATTTTCAACATAGCAGTCTCCGGGAATGTTTCCACATTCCGTTAGAAATCGCTCATACGCTCTAAGAGCAATATAGTGTTCTGTGAGAGTACCCTGAACATCTATGTCATCAATCACACTGAGAAGTCGATTATTTTTCCCATACTCATCCGAAATTTTGGAGCCCCTAATAACAGTGAGACCAGCAGCCTCTTTACAAAACAAGCGTACTGTTTTTTCTGAAATGCTATCCAAAGGCAAGCTTAACTCTTTCAGAATGGCTTGACATCTTCGATAAACATTGTCTGCATCTTGCATAGCCTGTTGCCGATATATGTTCTGAAGATTTATGTAGGACTCCGTATCAGCGGTCATGTCTGGCAAAATCCCTGATAATGGTAGAATGCCACTGTTGTCATTCTCAATAAATCCTTTTAAAGCCTTGGTCATTATCCAGAAATGTTTACTCTATAAAAGCAATTTAATAATATGTATATCGTATTTTTATAATCAACTCAACACTTTACATACGTGTTTGTTAAGATTATGACACGCTTCATCCTCAAATATTTTTTTAAGATTTGAAGGAATACTGCCTCCAGTGAAGGTGGTGTTGACTGCTTTTATAGCCTCCTCAAAATTCTCTTCGTCATTCTTCATATCTAAAATATAAATTTTAATTATCGGATAACGTTTATTAATATAAATTACCATTTCTAATCATTTCTCGTAACTGAGTTTTCTCTTTGTAGTCAGAAGGTATTCGCCCGTCGTTTTTTGCTTGCCATTTTTGAAAATATTTATTTAGAACCAATAACCAAGGAACTTTGTTTGTTATATTTGTTGTCTGTAAAGATATCCATAAATTCATAGAACACTAATGAGAAAAATTCTTACAACTTTTTTCATACTTCGAAATGTTTCCGTAATGTGGGAAAGGGCTGGTGCAATCTCAAGTCGTATTGGGGATTGTCTGGGTGGGACTCAATTACGCAGTGTTCTTTAATTTGAAGACGAATCGACCCAAAAAATCCCAGTGATCGACAGTATATTAGGGGTACATTAGCTTCCCATAAACAGCTAGATAGTTGTAAAAGGCTGTTTTCATTTAGATTTGATGCAACCACAATATCAAAATTATCAAAAAAGGCCGGGCGATTCTTTAGTATATAGTCTACACTCTCCTCTACACAATCACCGTTAACATCACTGTTTAATTCTTGTAACAACTGCATGCAAGATGATGCACGAGTTTGCCCCATACTGCTCGTATCTAAGAAAAAACTATAAATAAAAATATTTGCTCATTATTTTGAGTGATATAAGAAAAAATAAATTACTTTATTCCCAAATCTTCTTCTGTAACTACATTTCCATCGACGATTGTAAAGCTTCCTATGCCAGGAAGTACTAAACCTTTAAGTATTTCGCAACCTAAGCCAGTGGCGTTAACAAGACATATTTTGGCACTCTCCAAAAGACTCTGGCCATGTTCACCCCATAAACTAAAAGTTAATTAAGAAATTACTGAATGCTACTGGAATGCGGAAGTTTTCAGCTGTAAAATACCGTATTTGACGATCATATTTTTTGTTTTTGTCTGATTGGTCTGGTGATTTTGGAGCCGGGGAGGACATGCTGCTCACTTTGACTTTATTTTTAATTAATCCACAAAAAAACTATTAAATTAAAATATGGTAAATAAAATACTTCAGCTCATGGTAGAATAATATACAAGGTAGCTCTGGAACGTCAGCTGATTCTTTTTTTATTTGCTTTTTTGATGGTACGAACTGTCAAATGTTGCATAAATGTGAAATAACTACGTTGCTCACACAATACCACACGTATGTTTGCTGCTTCTGTTATACAAACACACATACCCTCTCTATTAATGTTTGACATTTTCTATCCCAAAATGTACATTTGTATTAGTTATGCCGCTACCTGTTATATTATTCTACCATACTTCAGCTGTGGCAA
The DNA here is from genome assembly GCA_956483635.1 of Panzeria rudis. Classification (NCBI taxonomy): domain Eukaryota; kingdom Metazoa; phylum Arthropoda; class Insecta; order Diptera; family Tachinidae; genus Panzeria; species Panzeria rudis. The sequence continues at coordinate 5,136,145 of OY101449.1, forward strand.
GGCGAATATACTACAGGTGAACTTGTAAACACAGCTGTTAACTTTTTCTTAGCACATTCTTCATGGTCGGATGTCAAAATACACTATTTGCTTTGTGAGTTTGAGTACGAACAATGATATTGCAAGTTTCGGACTCGGCCGAATATTCGGCCTTTTTGCCGAATATTAGGTTCGGTTCGGGTTCGGCCTTAAAAAACCGGTTTCGGTCGGACCCTAATAAATAGTTTTACGATCTCGGCCATTTTTTGAAAAAAATCCTTTTAGTATCAATTGGCGTGCGCATTATAATATATATTAAACCCATTATTCCTAAAGTGCCTTAAATTTTTTTATTGTGAAGTCGTGGAGTAAATTTTAAACAAATAAAATTCATCTACATACACAGTAGTTTACCAAAAACGATTGAAAATATAAAAACCACACATTTGAAAAAAAGGCCTGTGGAGAAATAAATTCGGTCGGTGTACGGAGTAAACACGTGCACCGCTATACCACAAAGTATTGCTAAAACAGATATAACAGATACATACCTGTTACTATAAGTATAAAGGCCGAGACACATAGAATCCGTCATACGTTATACGTCGCCTTTTTCAACTGACAGCTAAGTTAAAATACATGTTTTCTTATGAACTTGATCACATACAGTACTTCTCCGTCAACGCAAAGTACAAAGTTGGCCAACTTTTAACGTACGTTGAGTACTTTGACAACTATTGTTTGATTTGTTCTTTGTTGTGGGTTTGTTTTTCGCTCAAAAATAAAATAATTTAAATTAAAATTTATTCGATTGTATAAAGTATTGGTGCTTTGTTATATAAAAATAAAGAAATTAAGAAATAAGAATTAAAATAAAGAATTAAAGAAATTAAAATTAATAAATAAATAACAGCTGATTTTCTCTCCGTTAACAAAGTACTCATTGTGCCAACATTATCCGTCATTCCGTTAACGTCAGTTGAAAAAGGCAACGGATGACGTATGACGGATTCTATGTGCCCCGGCCTTAAATGATGGAATGAGTGTAATGCTGACTTTAGACGACATGTTTTTTACATATGGCTTGTCAGGTATGTGAGACATATGTATGTAACTTCGTATGTTTGTCAAAATTCTACATTTACAGAGGGTTTATAATTTTTGCGTTTACATGACGTGTGCAATTTTATCTGACATAACCTCTAATTGTTCACAACAGCTGAGTTTTTGCACAATTTTCATAAATATATAAAGCGCACTATGCTTTTTAATATTTTTTCAGCCAAACCACACTTTTATTAATTCAATACAGCTGATGGCATATGCCTTGTCAGATGAAAATAGAACACGCTCTAATTGAAAATTTTTCATCTGACTTTGCTTCTGTAAATGTCATCTGACAATGTTTCATATGTTTCACACGGCATGTACAACTTTTGCAGTGGGAAATTTGACAAGTCAGATGTAAAATACATGTCGTCTAAAGTCAGCATAACTGATATTGTATGATTTTATTCCACGCACACATTCTACGCGTACTAAACAAAATTTAATTATTTGAAGAAATAAATTACATATACTTATATAAACATACATACATGTATGTAAGTATGTATAAATATGTACTTAATTAATTCCGTTTAAAATATATATGTAGACATACATATTAATTCACATATTCATTGTATTTACTCGACCTTCCACGGTACGCGTTCGAGCATAAACTGCGTTTTAAAATAAAATTTTGCAAAGTTTTTAGGCGTCATGAAAGCAAAGAGAAACAACCAATTTTTTGGAAAACCAATACGAGGAAAACACGAACAGAAACAATACATTCCTTCTTCATTAAATGTAGTAATATACGTTGTGATGAATATGTATTTTTTGTGTCTGATAAAATTACCTTCTCGCTTCCAAAGGAATGCATTGTTTCGCTTTTTAAAATAATGCATTATATATTTCATTATATATGTAATCAATGACTACTTTTCCCGCTGGGAACTTGCCCGAAGTAATCTGGAACACACCTGTTTGCTGTTGATGGCGTATGAGTATCATTATTTAATGTACTGATAAAATATTACGTATACGCCAAACTGGTTAGGCACTTTGTTTCTAGGTAATTTTTTTATAATTCTTTGTAGAATTAATTATACTCAACAACTATTTTTATCCGACTTCAAAAAAGGAGGTTATCAATTCGTCTTCATTTTTTATGTTTGTAGACGCATAAGTCTGTCATTTGAGAACCGATTTTCAAAATTATTTTTTTGTTCCAAAGGGTTTGATTGCAGTTTGGTCCCATAATTTTTTTTTCAAAAATTGGATGGGGAAATTTGCTCTCCCCATGCATAACTGTCATTTGTGAACCGATTTTCAAAATTCTTTTTTGCTTGAAAAGGTTTGTCTGCAGTTTGGTCCCAATTTTTTTCGAAAATCAGAGGGGGAAATTTGTTGAGTGTTGTGTTTGTTCTCCCCATGCATAACTGGCATTTGTAGACCGATTTACAAATTTTTTTGTTTGAAATGATTTGCATGCAGTTTGGTCCCATAACTTATTTCGAAAATCGGAGGGGAAATTTTGCTCCCCAATGCATAACTGTCATTTGCGAACCGATTTTCAAAATTTGATCCCATAGAAGTAAAAATCGGGCGGACAAAGTGGTAGCCCGATATATTAATTATCGCATGTCTGCGCCATTTCTTGACCGATTTTAAACATATTATATTTGAATAGACATCACAGGATTGGTACTATGAAAAATTGTGATCGGACACCCCATTTGTAGACAAAGGCTGCCTTCCTAAACGCATGTTGCTTTGCAGTTCAACAACGTCACGTATTCCCAAACGGAATCGTGCAAACTTTGGGAAAGTATTGCATTCCTAGTCATCTGTTTTGCATTTGAACTGCAAATAAACGCAACTAGCGCACAATACATTTGCATGACAATGCATTTGAATTGCAGTGTTGTAGAGTATAATTGCTTGATTTAAACACTGTTTTGACGTTGCATACAGACGTTTAGGAAGGCAGCCAAGCACACCATTTGGTATAACGCTAAATTGCGTCCGTTTTGTAACCTGTTCCATAAGATCTTTGCATTGAAGTCGGTTGTTTTTGCAGAATTATTTGTTAAAAAATTTAGCCACTCTAAAATACATACTAGTTACACTTTTTGCTGCATTTATGTAAAAGTTTATCAATAGATTTTTTTATTTACGGCGCAGCTATAACCGACATGTAGTTATTATTTGTTAAAATAAGTATCATACAATAAATAACATGGAATTTTTAAATACAATTTCACCATTTAATATTTAAAGCAGTGTTCATTTTTTCAACAGCATGATAGTTTGTATGCAATAAAATCTGGGCTTTGTCTGTATGTTGGCCATCGAAAAAGTCATTATATATGGTTTTTGTACTAGAGTTATTTGGATTCGATTGTGGCAATTGCTGATAAAGTTGCTCTAGCTGCACTGTTAAGTCTCGAATATGCTGCCCATTAGATGGACGAATTTGTGCCCCACCATTAATACATCCTGCGAAACAAAGACAAAAATCACATACATATACATATATTTTGTTAAAACTATCTACTACCAAATAAATACACAAACCAGAAGGGCATGCCATCACTTCTACGAAATGATATTGGACCTTGCCACGTTTAAGTTTTTGCACTAAATTTTGTATATTTCGAAAACCATTAGCGATAGCAAACTTTAACACGCTTTTTCCATCAACTTCTAAGAAAGCTTCCCGAAAATCTCGATTTCTGAAAATATTCATGTTTTCTTTTATTATATTAGATTAGATTAATATAAAATGTACCGCAAATTTTTATATTCAACTGATGCCAAATCCCGATTAAATAACTCTTTTGCCGCATATTTGAATATGTATTCAGAGTAACCACCTGATGTACTATTTTCATGTGCCCATACATTAGTATTTTTCATTTCACTCTCTTCGCCCCAAGGCCAATCGAAGCAAGAAGTAGGATAATATTGAAGTAGTTCTTCGTTCAACATTTGCTCAATTTCAACTAAAAGAGTAAAAAGTTTAATATTAATTTACTTTATGAAATGAAAAAACCTACTTGAAGTTATGACACAATCTACATCACGGCAATTTAATGCTTCATTATAAAAATCTTCTCTTGATGCTTCCAATTTTTTATCGTAGCAAGGCATAATTGTGACATGATAAATTGTTTCTGAAGAAATATTTAACATTTGTGCCAGCATTTGCTTGACCAAGACTCCCATAATTTGTTGTGGGGAGCGTGTTGTGGCAATATATGGTAATATAAAGCTCCCGTGTGTTTTTTCTGCATAACAAACCCAACCAGGACATGATGAAGATAGCATAGGCAATGGTTTGCTTGGATCGTTGTCACGAAAACGTTCCATAAACTCATTTCGGCATTCCAGTAAAGCTAAGTCATCGGCCACTTTAGTAGTTAAAACATAATCAGCCCCCAACTGCCTCAGATAACCACTTAAGTGTTCCGCAGCATTTTCCACAGTCAAAGCATAACGTTGGGCCAGACTTACTATTGGTTGCTGAGAAACGGTAAAAACAATTTTTCTCGCTTGGTCCGCTGTCGCTTCTTGTGCTTTGAGTTCTTTATTTTTTTGCATGACTTTTAAAACTTCTTCTTGGCTTTGTTGAGTTATTAACACACCTTCCGCAGAAGTTATACAACCAGAACAGGCTAAGCAATCTTGTAATGTTATTTCTACTTTTTGTAATTTTGTTTTGCCTTCCTAACATTAAAGAAATAATGGAACAAATCTAGTTTTCCAGCGCACCTCTAAATAAATTTAAAATTACATATGGTAATAGAAAATTTAAAAATAAGAAGAAAATATAAAATGGAAAAAGTCTCGGAAACGCGTAGTTTTCAAATTATAGATCTCTGAAGTTTTCATATATGTATAAATGCGATTTTCCACTACATATTGGTATCAGTTGAAATCTTTTGAATAGATCTTTCTGGATATGAAAAATGTAATTAAAAAGTTTGAACTCTTTAGTTGTCAATACAGTTTTTACAAAACTTCACATCAAAATCTTACGGAAGTGTACTAAGTAAATATGTATGTAAAAGTAAAATAAAAATTTTATTCAATAGCAAACACCGCCTTCACTAACTAAAGCTAAAGGACGGAAGGATTTTCTCCTCTGTGGCATAACAAACACCGGATTCGCTTACTAAGCTTCCCTGCATAGCCGGTCTTCGGCCGGGCGCAAGTTTTCTCCTCTGTGGTATAACAAACACCGGCTTCGCTAGCTAAAGCTTCACTGCATAGCCGGCCTTTGCCCGGGCGCAAGCATTTTCTCCTCTGTGGTATAGCAAACACTGGCTTCGCTAACTAAATCTTCCCTGCATAGCCGGCCTAACGGGCGCAAAGATTTTCCCCTCTATTTTATAACAAACCCCGACTTCGCCAACTAAAGCTTCTCTGCATAAATAAATTTGCATATACAGAAAGATCTTTTCAAAAGCTTTCAAATTGTACCAATATTGTCCATATACGTTCAGAAATGTAGTAGAAAATCGCATGTATATATGACAATTTCAGAGGTCCATAGCTCGAAAACTATGCGTTTCCGAGACTTGTTCCATTTGATATTTTTTTCTTATTTTTCAATTTTCTATCGCTCTATGTAAGTTTTATTTTATTTGGAGGTGCGTTAGTAAACTAGATTAAGCCGAAATAATTACTGTTTTTCGTTTAAAGTGGCGATATGTATTTGAAGTGGTGATATTTATTTACATTGTAAATGCATACCATGTATTAGGGAATGATAAATCGATTTCGACTCCAATCGAGAATCGATTTTGTGTTATAAAAAATCGATTTTTCGGAATCGATTTTTATCATTAGCAATTCTAGTGTGTTTTTATGAAGTATTGAGAAGGATTCCTGTTGAATTACGCCAATATACATATAAAGGACCACTGTTTGATCGAAATTTAAATCCACTAAACGAGTGGAAGGCAGCAATTTATTCCCACATATATGTAATGAAAGGGAAAGTTTGTATATCCTTGAGACATCAATGCTATCTGAACTTTTGTTTTCTAAAAATGAATTAATAGTAATATCCCAGTCATATTAGGGTTTTATTGCGCTGAAAAAGCTGAAAATTCGTATACACCTTCATTTTGGTGTTCTAAAAGTTGTCTGAAGTCTCATAAAATCTCGTGGCCGCGCCGTAAGTTATTCAAGGTCTGTTTTTCGTGATTATCTCTGTTTCTATAGCTCCAATGATGTTCACTTATTATAAAAATTGTAGAGCATAAAATTTGCGACAAATTTTGTATTAAACATTTTTTCATACGCCCAACCGTTTCTCAGATAGAGGGCAGAGAGCCCGCAGCGCTCAGCCATACTCACTGTAATGCAAGCTCAACCGTGAATCTCAGTGAATAATAAATACCTTTGCCTTAATTCACAAAAATTATTTCTGACTTATAACTGACTAATAAAACAAATTTTCACCCAAAAATTTCTTTTATAAACCTCTTATTAATCAAAACATTTTTTATGAATTAGGTTGCTTGTATAAAGTTATTTAATCAGGTATGTGATGAAAAACGATTTAGACGAAAAAACAATTTGAAAGCGATAAAAGGTGTGATGTGTTTGCTATAGTCGTTTTGTCAATAATTTTAAAATTTGTTTTCAATTGCTTTTTCAACAATTTTTGATCAATTTCGCTTCACAGATCATTGCATTGCTTATTATCTTCTAGTAAACATTTTAAAAGTCAATAATTTGAGATTGTTACAAAACTAACTGAAAAGTTTGTTCGGAATTCATCACACCTTTTCAAAACATTCGTATTGATATCGTTTTGAAAACGATCGTTTTCCATCACATACCTGAATAAATTGAAATATCATTTACAAGAAATAATTTGTATTATTATAAGTTAATACATTATAGCTAATAACATTTTGCATATAAATATCTAATATATTCGTTTTAGACTATTATACAAGCTGTTCGACTTCTGCACAAAATGTTACCCTGATATAAAGTGTTATTACTTTTTTAAAACTTTCCATAAACTCATTAGAACAGGGTTGGATTTTCTACAGAAGGCTTGTGAGATAGTGTAAAACCGCTATTTACACAAAAAGAAAAACGCTGTTCTAAATTCAAGTGTTTTCTACTTATTTGAGTACGAGTCGTACTCAAAAATGTAAGTACAAATAACACTAAAATGTACTTAAATCAAGCCGAAAAGGGTGCAAAATTTTTATATCATGAAAAAAACCTTGAATCACGTACAAATTTCTTAAATTAAGTACAAAAATTCTTATTTTAAGTACGACTATTTTTATAAACTTTATACAAAGTCGTAGTGTGTTGGTATTTGATTGCTTGTTGATAGCCACAATTCACTATTGTGCTCTTGCTGTTGTTTTTTGTTGGTATTTTGGTTTGCTTGAATTACATGCTGCTGGTGTATGCTGGATTTTGTGTCGTTGACCTTTGAACTTGAATAACTTACGGCGCAGACACGAGATTTTATGAGACATTTGAGACAACCTTTAGAACACCAAAATGAAGGTGTATACAAATTTTCAGCTTATTATCTCTCATTCCGCAGTTGGCCCCTTTTTTTCTCCTTATTTTTCACTTTATATCATACAAAATATGAAAATTCATAACAGATCAGCTAGAAATGCTAACAACTTCAGGCTTCCTAGAATAACAACAGCTGCAATGCAACGGCCTCTTTTCCATAAAGGACTGATCCTTTACAACATGCTTCCAAATGATATCAAATATGAAATAAATATTAATGTTTTTAGAAGAAAAAAATGTTTAATTTTATAAGAAATAACATCAATTAGAGATTTTTTTATCTTTTGTTGAAAGATTGTATGAAATTTGTATGGAAAATGTTAAATTGTTATAAAAAGTATTTTAAATTCTACTTAATAAATACTACTACTACTACTTACTTATTTGACTGGGCTATAACTCTGCAAAGAACCAGACAACGAATCATATTTGGCTTTAAAGGATTGATTCTTAATTTATAAATAAAATAAAAAATGCTCTCATCATATAAACACTTTTTACGAACAACCTTGAGAAATCTTTATAAAAATAACCACGTCGAATAATTTGTAATAACTTTTTTTAAATTTACCTAATTTTATATAAAAGAAAATTCTTAAAATTAAAATTTTTAATTTAATTGTGCTTTTGTCTGGTTTTCTGTTTTAAAGTTTTTTATGTTTAGAAATTTGCAAATCTAATATCATCTTCGATTTTAAGGTCCTATTAATCGACCTTGAAAATCTAAACGATAAAGGTTGATCGAAAAATCGATTTTTGAGTCTATTTACCATTCCCTACGATGCATTACTTTATTTTTACTTCTGTACTTACAATAGTTTCCTCATAGTAACCGTCTTCCTGAATGGATATTTTAGCTCCAGTCTTGGTTTTAGATTTCTCAATAGTTACTGGTTTTATGCATTCCTATAATGTAAGTAATAAATACATAATCATTATTAAAGCCATAACGATTATCGTTGAATATTTTATATCAGGAATTGTAAGTTTCATTCATTCCACTTACTTGCGAAGGAGTTATAAAATCATCAAGATCTGTTAATTGCAAAGCTCCGCTAAATCGTGACATTACACTATTTAAATATCAAAAATAAATAAATATTTAATAGAACTAAACACTCTATAAAAAATATTGCAGTTGAATACCAAACATATGTTCCCAAACTGTCTATGGTGAATATATGTATGTACATACGTGTGTCAAGATATCAACGAAAAATAATAATAAAATATTTGATAAGAGGGATTTTAAAGGCATTTATGGGGATATTTGAAATTTGTCATTTCTTCTGGGTGTTGCCAAGGCGAATTCATACTAGGTGGCCGCAAGAGCCCAGCTGTTTACGTAAATGTTTACACATTTGGCCTATCAGCAGTGTTAATGTATAAACTTTTTTGACAGCCCAAATGTAAATTCTCCACGACTAATTCTCTTGCGACTACCTGGTGTTATCTACCTTGCGTGTTGTAGACAAAATTTTCAATATGATGTTTTCTTTATCATATGTATTAGAATGTGTGATCCTCTCTGAAAAATCGGGAACATGTATCATTAACTCCGACTTCCGACTTTGTCGTCTGTACCTTATTGAGATTTTTTTACTGCGTTTGTAATGATCTGCGTTGCCATAGTGTAAGGAAAACTATTTCTTATGCCATGTGCAAATACAGCGCTATTTTATTGCTTGCTGTATAAATAAAAAGAAAACATAGACAACAAATTTGTTTTTAAATTAATTTTTGGTAGACTTCGAATTTTATGATTCTCTTTCTGTAATCGCTGCTTTCAATATAGCATAATGCAAACGATTCTCCGCATAATTCTACAAATTTTGTCCTGAACATTTTTTCCGCGCTCATTAATTGTTTTTAACTCTTCAAAAATCGCGACACAACTGAGCGTTTGCAACATACACTACACAAGTTCACTGTACAGTTTTACAAACTTGAGCAAATATCAAAATCGTTTTGATATTTACTCAGTTCACTGCCTAAATGTGGCCGGCATTAGCAATATTTTATTTATTCTTCTATAATTTTCTTTGTGAAATTTTTCATCACTTATTTGTAAAACTCTTCTTGCAAAATTTTGTGCGGTATTTATTTTTATATGTTTTGGATGGTTTGAATGAAAATATATAATTCTTCCTGAGGCGGTTGGTTTTTGATACCAGTCAAATGTTAATATACATATGTTGTTCACGTGTAATCAGCGCATCTAAAAACGGCAGTTTTCCATCCTTCTCTATTTCCTTGGTGAACTGAATTTGTCGATGGAAGCTATTCAAACATTTAAATGCTTCATCTATAGCATTATTGTTAATGATGCAAAACAAGTCATCTACATATTTGCTTAGAGCTCTCGGTTTTTGTTCTAAGTTCTCCATAGTTGTATCCAGTAGCTCTTCCATAATTATATCCGCAATAACCGGTGAAGCTGGTGAACCCATAGGCATTCCTCTCAATTGTTCATAAATTTTATCATTATATTTAAAATACCTGTTTTCTTTTATACAAAAACTCAAAATCTCAAAAAATAGTTCTTTAGGTATTTTTGTGAATTGCCAAGTTTACAGGTATACTTGGAAACAATGATATGACGTCAAAAGAAACTAAGACCTCATCCTCAGAGATAGACATTTGTGCCAGTTTTCCTTTTAACTCTATCGCATCTTTCACGTTATATTTTGATCCCTTTGTTAAATTTTTCAAAATGTTGGTTAAGTACCTGCACAGCCCGTATGATGGTGAATTTACCGATGAGCAAATCGGTCTCAGAATTAAGGGGGTTAATCTTTCTTCTCAAACCCTGCATATGAGGCTGAGGCCACACGGGCGTTTTTAAAACGCGCCGTTTCTGCTTTTTATATTATATTTGAAAGTTCTCAATTTTTTAAACTTCATATTTAATATAAAAAGTAGAAACGCCATGTTTTAAAAACGCCCGTGGGGCCTCAGGCTAAGAAGAAAGATTTTACCAAGAGAACACAGAAAGAAATCAGCAACTGGAGCGACACCAATAGTCGCTCGGTTAATAAATACAAAATTCATAAAACTCAAAAGTAATTGTTTTATAATTTTACAGTAGTATGAATTTTCATAATGTAGATGTGTGTTTCTTACAGGAAACCCGCCTTCGACTGAACTCAAAAGTTACTTTTGATAATTACACAAATAGCACTATTGTGAACTGCCTGTTGTATTACCATATAAATATTTAGCCAATTCACAAAGTGTACTATTGCGTCCTATTTGTAGTATTTCGTAAAATTTTATGACTGTCATAAAAATGTTGTTGTTATTTTTCATATTAAAATATAATATGACAATACTATTTTGTTACATATGTTTTTTCAGTGTGCTATTTAGTCAGCTGTTTTTGTTTACAAATTCAACGCAAGTTTTTATTCTCAATATTAGCTCCGTTCGAAAAAATTATGGAAAAACTGAAATAAAACTAGAACAAAAATAAAAATTTAATGAATAATTTTTATAAAATTTTTGTTTTGTTAAATAGGAAATAACATTTTTAGAAACCAATTGTTTTGGCTTTATTTGCATTACTTTAATTATTTGCTGTTGTGAAAATGCTAAGTACTTCACTACTTGGTACCGCACTTGTCTTTAAGGTAATCAATAGAATAAAAAATAAATTTAAAAAATAAAATAAACCCGGCTGCGCAAAATACTAAAAGAAAAAAAACAAGTCCAGTGTGCGGAACATAGCGACTTTTGCATCCTTGAGCCATTATTGCGAAGATTCGATTTTAATGCTTCCCGACTGTAAAAGTCGCTATGTTCCACACACTGGACTTGTTTTTTTCTAGTTTTTTACGCAGTCGGGTTTTTTGATTTCTTAAATTTATTTTTTATTTGCTTTTAGTTTTCATACACAGTAGGGATGGGCAAGAGAAAAAATATATATAGATATATATATCGATATCGATATATTTTTAAATATCGATCGGCATCGCTATATATCGAATAAAAAATATCGATATATCGAATTATCGATATTTTTTTCAACAATGATAATTCATACGTAGTCCCCAAATTTTTTTAAAAATAAAGCAAAAAAAGTACCTTTCTTATAAATAATTAAGCTGGAAAGAGTTAATTTCCAAGATCCTTACTATTCCACCATTTTTTTTTGCATTATTTCAGAAAGCTAAATAGAGACTATGCTATCAACATTTAATTCATTTCATCCCGACATTAAATTTACAATAGAAAAAGAATGTGGTTCAAAGTTGCCTTATTTAGATTCGTTAATAATAAGGAGAAATAATAGCTTATTAATAGATTGGTACCAAAAACCGACCTCTTCAGGCAGAATAATTAATTATTATTCGAAACATCCAAAAAGGATAATAATTAATACAGCCAAAAATCTTATAGAAAGAATATTATCAGTTAGTGATATGGAATTTCATAGGAAAAATAAAAGGATAATTATAAATATTTTAAATGATAATAGTTTCCCAATTCCCTTAATTTGCAAATTAATAAGACAATATAGGTGTATTAGAAGATATCAAAACACAGCTTCTGAACCTAAAATTTGTAAATCTTTGACATATGTAACTAAAATGTCGGAAAGATTAGAAACGTCGAAAATATATGATAGTGATAAATATAGAATGGCACATAAGATGTATAAAACTGTAGGTAAATTATTTAGTAAGACAGAGTACAGAGATTAGAAAAATCTAATTTAGTTTATCAAATTTCATGCAATGGTAATGATAGAGAAAATTGTAATAAGGTTTATGTAGGTACGACCAAAAATAAATTAAAAACTAGAATATCTGGTCATAAATCGGATCAAAGGTATAGGGATAATGTTTCTGTACAAAAGACAGCTTCAGCAGCTCATTGTGCCAATTCAAATCACTATCCTGATTTTAGTAATGTTTCAATTTTAAATACGGAGAATAATTATAAACGACGTTATATGTTAGAGATGTTACAACAGACAAAAGAATGAACTACAGGACAGATACGGCTAGTGTTGCTCATAGCTATAGATATTTATTATATAGGAACGGAAGCGGAAATTAAAATTATGAGATATGAAAATACTTTGTTTTTTGTACATTTGTATTTTTAAATTGTTCATTTTTTCATTTTGAAAATTTTTGTTTGTTAAAAAATTTTTTTAATTTGAAAGTTATAAATAATTGTTAAACACATTTATATATCCCTGAAGAAGCCATACAAAGAAGTGGCGAAATATTGGACTTGTTAAAAATTAAAAATAAATATTGTTATTGTTTTTTATATAAAAAGAGACCTTAAGCTCAATTATAATATAAAACTTTTAATAATTATTAACTTTTTATATTTGTCCAGTTTTATTTCAATATATTCTTTCTTCGATAATTTTTTCGAACGCGGCTAATGTTGAAAATATATTGGTGGCTATTCTAAAAAACGCGTCGAAGAAGTGAAAATTTGCATTGAAACAAAAACAAAGTTTCACCAATTGTTTTTGTTTTCTTTACACATCTCATATGAAATAAACGTGCAAATTTAAACGCGTTGCTCTCTCTTTTAAAAACGGTAAGTTTTGTATGATAAACAAAAACAATTTTTTTAGAATTAGGCTATTTTATTTTTGTTTTACATGTAACTTTCACTAAGTCGGCGCGTATTTCAGAATAGCCACCATTATTGCTTTGAATTTGTAAACAAAAAACAGTTGACTAAAAACCTGATACAATAATACATGTGCGCCAAGATAGCGTCGATTTTTAGCTTCGAAATCGTCAGAATGATTTAGCGATTTCCGGGATTTGCAAGAAAATGGAAATTTAAAAGAGAAATAATGTGGTCGGATCTCCTATGTACCAGAATGGAATGGAACATTTTTAATATGAAAATTAACATTCCGATTTTTTGCACGGAAAGCATTTTTGGAGGTCCAAGTGGTCTTGTTTAATATCCCACATATCCAGTTGCTTGACGTTGCCTAGCTTCCATGTAATAAATGACTCCAATTTTTGTGGCCAAAACGGATGAACCAATTTTTCTGGAAAACGGCTCTTCCAATTTTTTGCACGGAAAGGTTTTTTGGAGGTCCAAGTAGTCTAGTTTAATATCCCACATAGCCAGTTGCTTGACGTTTCCCAGTTTCCATGTAAAAAATGAATCCATTTTTCTCCGCATCCAGTTTGCTATCAATGGGTTTTATCGATTTTATTCATGTAATAAAATAGTAATGTTGAAATATTATAAAAAGTTTAAATTTGTATATAAAAATATGAAAATATAAGCCAAAGCGAATTAATATCAAGTGGCCTTATCATCAAAACAACACACATACAAAGTAGGTGTAGGACTATTTTTATTTGTGCTTTCACAGTTCGGGTTAAAGTTTTTCTCTTTTCTTATATAGAGTTTGACTGATTGGGTGTAATCAGCTGATGATCATCTGTGATGATAGGGCTACCTGGTACTGAATTCGCCTTGATATAAGCAATTGCAGCTTTTTAATGTTAATTTTCATATTAAAAATGTTCCATTCCATTCTGGTACATAGGAGATCCGACCACATTATTTCTCTTTTAAATTCCCATTTTCTTGCAAATCCCGGAAATAGCTAAATCATTCTGACGATTTCGACACTAAAAATCGACGCTATCTTCGCTAAAAATCGACGCTATCTTCGCGCACGTCAATAATACAGGTACATGCATTCGAAAAAATTCTCATCAGCTGTGTTTTGTATGTACGTGTTTGGTTGTGTGTATAAGAGTTTTGTTGTTGCTCAGCATGTAATTTTTGACACTCAAATGAAGGTTTGACAACCTAGGTGAGAAATATTTTCTAATGCATGTACCTGTATTATTGTATCATGACCCTGCGGAAAATTTGGCGACAAATGATCCAAAAGTACTCGTCCTATGACTTGAGAAAATGAGACTGGTACCAAAAATTACGAGTAGTGAATGGTGAAAAAAGACATATTGTTTAAATGGTCCCATATTAACCATTTCCAGTCAATTTAGTTGGTACTCCGGCTAGTATTGTAGTAAACGGCACTGATTCGATTCACCTGGATATAAGGCCTATCACATAGTATCTATATAATATTAATTGCCCCCCTTCAATATTCAGATATTAACTCCAGCTTAACTGGTATTTATAACATTGAAATATAAGTTCCCCTGTGGTACTAACCTGTCATGCCGTAGGTTGTCCGTCCGAATCTTATCAAAGCCACCGCTTAAAATTAAAATACAATTTCTACTTGGATCTTTAACAATAAAAAATAAATTAATCAATAATTTCAGCTGAATTCTGGAATAATATATATATAACCTATATTATTCTACACCGATTAAGACTATAAGGTAGTTCAGAGACAAGTTACAAGGTGCATACAAAGTATCAATAACCCCATCCTAGGCCATCCCCATGTAAAAGTGGCTGGTCCGCTTCATAGGAAGTGTTAGAACTCGGACTGGTCCCTACAACAATACAAAATTAAATTGAAAATTTTGACAATTGCTTGAACAAAAAATTTGCTTTGTTGTGTTAATTCGCCGATAACTATTACCTTATTGATCTACCTTGATTTCTACTCTATTTTGAAAAAACCTATTTGAAGTTAAAAAAAAACAATACATTTGGGGCTAAGACAACGTTTGCCGGGCTCAGCTAGTTTATTATAGAATTTTCAATAACTTAAAATTTGAGGTTTCCTCTTTTTTTTCTTTTAAAATAAAGTATATCCTGTCAGCAAATAGCCACTATTTGCTTGCATATTTACTTCGGGATGTGTGCGATTAGGCAAAATTTGATACATACGTAACCAATTTGATGTTAAATGTAAATTAGTGACCTTAGAGCTAGTTTTTAAATCTACATAAAGCTCCATTAATACCTCCTTGCAAAGACTAAAAATAACAACAGGACGAGATGGTTTAACTAGGGGTAAAAGCTCCTTTACTAAATTGGCAGGATGCTCTTTGGCGGCGATTACCAAGGAGTCAAACTTTTCCCTCATTAAGCAAGTGGCACGTTTATTTTCTAGTTGCCATGTTTGTAAATTTGTTCGATTGGAAACATCGGCAGTTTCTGCAAGAGTTGCTGGAAGATTTTTAAGATGAAAATTAATATTATAAGCTAAAAAAAGAGTTAAGAAATAACTTATTTACCTTTATCTTCATCATTTAACTTTTGTTTCTTTGCATTAGGTTCCACAGTTTCTGCTCCCTGTATGTTTTCAGAGTTTTCGTCGCCTTGATAAAATTCTCTTAACACCGAATATAGATTAACTGATATACATCTTTGTAATTGTTCGTCCGGTAAATTTAAAGCCAAAATGGCTTGTTTTTGTGGCACATTGCCAGGATGCATATGTATTAATTTAGCTGCTGTATTAGCACCCATTGAGTTTAGAAATGCCGCTGGCAAAAGACCATTTGAACCACTTTCATATAACAAATAATTGCCAAATGCTGAAACACCCGAATAGGATATTATTTGGGACAGTGTATCAACACGTAAACCCATAACTTTATCAGCTTCTTGACGATACTGTATTTCAGTAATTAAGCGTATGGTCGGTTGCCGTATTTGTATATATTCAAAATATTTTTTTTCCTTTTTCTTTAAGTATTTTTCTTGTGAATATTCGGTTTTATTGTGAAAAGTTTTAGAATTCTCGACAATTTTTCCTATAATCTTTGAGCTTTCACTTAATGCATCTCTTAGCTTATCGATATCTTCTGGCTTGAGGGCCTGTGAGTCGCCATCGTCTATAATATTGCGATTGTCTTCGCCACTTGAAGAAATCCCTAATACTTCCCGTATGTTACGCATTTCCAATTCATTGCACAATTCTAAGGAGTACAGCTTTTGGCGACCTCTGTGCGACTTTTTCAATTCCTCTTTTGGACACATTTTAAAGGTGGCACCATATGGTTGATCTAGTAAAGCTTTCAGCTCTAGTTGGTCCTTGCCTAACGTAGCTGTGGCATCTAAATTTCCGAATTTTTGCAATTTTGTATACTTTTGTCTTTGTATGACAATGTAATCACCTAATTTTATTTTCGGTTCATCTAACGTTGTCATTATAAATTTAATATTATTTAAAGACAATTATATAAATTTTGGATACAAATCTTATTGTTCTGCACACAATCTTCTTCGGAATTGTCCAAAGCGTATTAATACCAAGTGGCCTTATTAGTGCAACAACAACTGGACTTTACCAATCTGTCATGTTAAATGCATACGTAAAAAGTTGTTTAGCTTTTTTTAAATAGAGTTTGACACTGGTAAAGTCAGCTGATGCTAATTATTACTAATAGGGCCACCTGGTATAAAATCGCCTTGGAGTTGTCAAAAGCACGTGTTTATGGAGATATCAGTTCTGTTTTTCATAGGCGAGTTTACAAGGTTGGCAGCTCCATTTAAACCAATGTTTTTTATATGTTAATAATATCCAAAGTAGTTATATACTTATTAAATTATAAAAAATTACTTCATTTTAAACTATTTATATATTGTGATTTTTACTGTACATAAGCATGTATCTATAAGTATATGAATATATGCATAAATATGTACAATAAAAAATTGGTTTGTAACATGGTGAAATAGTATACAAGAATGGGAGAATAATATAACAGGTAGCCGCATAACTAATACAAATGTACATTTGGGGTACGAAATGCCAAACATTAATAGAGAGGGTCTGTTTGTTTTTGTATAACATAAGCAGCAACATACGTGATAGTGTCACTATAGAAAATTTTCGATATTTTGAAAAAATATATCGATATATCGATTCTAAGAGCGTTGTTATAAGAATTCTTATAACAACAATCTTGAACTGTCAAAAAACACATGTACAAGAAAATAAAATAGTGTGTATGTATGAGTGTTTATTAAAATAAATGAAAAGTGATGTTTTTGATAAAATTTCTGTGTTAAATAAATGAATAAATGTGTTTAATTGATTTATAAATTAAAACTTGTGTGAAAAATTAAAAATAAAATAACTAATTATGCAAAAGTAGAGCATGTTAACTCGATGAGCATTTGCATAAAATGAAATCTTATAGGAAAAGGAAAATTACGTCTTCCACTAGTATAAGATTAAAAGAAAAATCGACATTTTGTTCTTATTATTCTGCCGACGTTTTCTCTCATGTTATATCAAAGTTAATGTCTCGTGAAGACGTTGTGTAGAAATTCTTATAACATTCAGATAACACTAATTTGGAGTCTACACGTAGCATAATTCTCTGCGATTGAATTTGACAATATTATGTTACGTGTAGACCTCAAGTTATGCGGCCACCTGTATACTTATTACACCATGGTCTGCATGTTATTAATTTAATGTGAATTTAGAACTAAAAAGAAACTTAAACGTAAACAAACTATATATGTATATTCTAGTTTCTGCATATTTCCGTAAAATTTTACAAATTTATTAGTAAAATTATATACATATAATTAACCCGGAAATGGCTAAACATCATCCAGACTTAATTTTCTGTCGCAAGCAGCCAGGTGTTGGTAAGTTAATTCAATTTGTATTTAGAAATTAATATACTATTCTTAATACTGCAGCTATTGGACGTTTGTGTGAGAAATGTGATGGCAAGTGTGTTATTTGTGATTCGTATGTAAGACCCTGTACTCTGGTGCGAATATGCGATGAATGTAATTATGGGTCTTATCAAGGACGATGTGTAATATGTGGTGGACCTGGTGTATCAGATGCTTATTACTGTAAAGAGTGTACCACACAAGAAAAAGACGTATGTATATGTAGAAACATATATACATATAGTGGCAATCTTAAAAAATGTTGCATATTGGCTAATTTCAGAGGGATGGCTGTCCCAAAATTGTAAACTTAGGAAGTTCAAAAACAGATCTGTTCTATGAACGTAAAAAATATGGTTTTAAACAAAAGTAAGTTTAATCAACAATATTTACGTAACGCTATTTAACTTTTACAATATTTCTTATTCCAGCTACTAGCATTTATTTATCTTTTCTACTACCTGTGTACTAAACATAAAAATTTCTAAATAAAAACAATTAAAAATTAGAAGGGATATACTATAACTTTATTTGATATTTTATAGCAAAAGTAAAAGATAATTATTTTTGAACTTCTCAATGTATAAAAAATATTAGGCGGTGCCTTCCAAAGAATACTGCAGACATAACTTATCGAATTCGGATGATTTCTTGTCAAAATCTTTTACAAACTCGCTTTTTGGGTAAAATTGTCTCAATTGTTCCCAATAGCGTTGTATGCTCTCTTGAGGTTTGCCTGTTAAGTGGGACAGTACCATCATATTGATCAAAGTATCATAATCATTATGCTTTTTAGTTAAGGACTCTCTCAGAACAGCCTCAGCTTCTTCATATCTCTCCAAACCCAAATGCACTACAGCCTGACCATTTAACAACAGTGGAGTGGGCTTGTACTTTTCGCAAAATTCTTGATAAATGTGGAAAGCGTCCTGCATTTGCTCGGTTCCCAAAGACAAGGCAACCCAAGCTTGAGCCAATTGTGTTAAGGTATGGTCATCTGAGATTTCTTGCATTTTGCCTACCAATTGCTTAGCTAAATCCACACGATTGAGACGCAATAAACATTGTACAGATAAAGCCATATTTTCTAAATTTGTAGATCCATGTAAAATTTTTAAAGCGTTTTCGAATTGTTGACCATAACAGTACACAATGGCGGTGGCAATATGCCAGATATTAGTTTCATCCTCTTCTACAGCTACTTTATCTGTTAGTTTTTCCAAAATATCGTCAATTTTATCAGGATATTCGAAAGCTTCATTAACATAACGCAGAGCCAACAATGGGGTGTTGTTGTTCTCCTTAATATCACTGGCTATCAATCGGCCCGAGTCTATAGACAAGTAAGATAAATACATGTATGATAACAATTCTGACCCGGCCGTGCCTTGTTCAGGAAGCACAAAGTTTACAGAGCCCATGAAATTCCCGATATAATACTCATTCCGGGCATAGAACAATGTTGAGTTGGTATCTTCTTCTTGTTGCATTTTGCTCATGTTTCTGGAATGGATTTTTTACCTCAAAGTAAAAGATTTTAGTATAATATATAAATTACTGAGAAGTTATCAAAATAAACCTTATTTATTTCTTCTTATTCAATGTGACGTGTAAAATAGGTTTGTTCATTTACTTTCCTACGCACTTGTCAACATAATATGTGGTGTGTTCAGTGAGAAAATTTACCTTATACATATATAGTACAGAGATGGCGCTTTTTATACTAAAAAATTAAAACATTTTTATTTACGGAACTACAAATAAATTAGTTTTATTAAATTGGTAGTTTCGATGGCAGCAAATTTTCTATGTAAAATATTTTTTTCGGCCTCTGAGGCTTTGTATTGTATATTTGGTTAATAAGAAATGTCTCACACTTGCGAGACTATTACTATATTTACTGCCCATTTCACTATGTCGAAGGAATTCTTTCTTTCGTACAACTACAAATTCTAAAATTTTGTTTTTGTTTCAAATATAATTGTACGAAAGAAGGAATTCTTTCGACATCGTGAAATTGGTAGTGAAGCTGTAAACAGTTAGTCTATGTCCATACGAGTCAACTTTTGATGCGAAACTTTTGAGTTTATTGGAGAGAGAGATGAGAAGATAGGGAAGGGGTACACTGCTTCATGCACATGCAACTCTTTTCTGTTTTCTTCTTCGTAATATTAAGCAACAACAAATTCTATGACGATGGACCATTTTTAAATAATCAAATGAGAGAATAATTATTTCTTGAGATATTTAATAGCAACCAAAAATTACTATTGGGTACAGTTTACAGGCCAAATAATAGAATTAGTGTCAACACTTTATTAGAAAGATTATCTACAATTAGTCTTGGTTACACTGATGTAGTCTTAACTGGTGATTTTAATGCCAACATTATAGTAGATAAATCCTTGAAGGACGAAATGAGTGCTATTGGTTTCACTTTGATTAATGCTATAACGCCAACACATTTTACAACCACCGCAAGTACTCTACTTGACTTATGTTTTGTTGATAAGCCTTCCCGTGTGCTCTTGTTTGACCAGCTTTCTGCCTCTGTTTTTTCCAAACATGATCTAATTTTTATGTGTTATGATTTTCAAACAACCACTCAAGAACACTATAACCTTTACAGATTTTAAAAATATAGATCATGAATCACTGGAAAGTGAATTGGCAATAATTCCCTGGAGACAGTCATTTCAAGTGCATAAAGCATATGAAAGATGGAAAAGGTTTAAAACCAGGGATCTCTACGATATTTTCAAGGCTTGCAGAAGAAATGTAAACATAAAAATTAGAGCTGCAAAATGTAAATATTATGAAGACAAATTTCAATCAGCCGCTTGCTCAAAGAAGAAATGGAGGGAAATCCGCTCAATGGGTATTGGGAAAAATTACACACATGATGAGAACAAAAGACGTGAACCAACTAAATGAAGAATTTTCAAATATATCAATGCCAGATGCTAACCTCACGTACTATAATTCTGCTAACGCCTTTTGTTAGCACCACAAGTCGCGAGCACCTGTTGGGATTTGAGTTTAGAATTTTTAACCAAGAAGATGTTCTAAAGTCTATTTTTAAAATAAGGTCAGATTCTGTTGGGCATGATGGTATGCATTCTAAATTTATAAAACTGATAACACCATATATACATACTTCCGCAATTAACACACTTGATGAACACAATAATAACAACTTCAATTTTCCCATTAATATGGAAGCAAGCAAAAAGTACGCCTGTCCAAAAGCCGGACAAAAATTATCGTCTTATTGCAATACTGCCGTATTTGTCAAAAGTTTTTGAAAGATTAGTCCATGAGCAGATGACAAAATACTTATATGATAAATCCATACTATCTGATAGGCAATCTGGTTTCAGACCCAAGCATAGCTGTATATCTACGCTTATCGATGTTTGTGAAGAACTGCGCACAAGGATGGATAGCGATATGAGTCAACTATGAGTCATTTCTTATCTAAAGTATGACCTCTCATGATATCTTGCTGACGTCAGAATGACATCAATGTGCTCACTGGGATATATATATATATATATATATATATATATATTTTTTTTTTTTTGTAGTATTATACATATTTGTTAATTTTTATAACTTTGAGCAAATGCCTAAAAGAACCTGCCATTGTATAAGCAGTACTGTTAAATAAGATTAATACTAAATTCACACTGCTATAGTTTAACGTGTTTCGGCAAATATTTTAAGAAACTAAATAAAGTTGTTCAGACCACAATTTTATAAACTTTCTGTTTACAGCATGACGAATTCATAAAAGGTAGTAGCAAACCGGCAACTAAAAATTTTTTTCGTGTCCTAAATATTAATAATTTTGCAAAGTTATTAATTAGAATTTTACACGTGTATGTACATTTTTCCATTTGCATTGAAAACTTGAAACAAAACCGAGGTTTTTAATACTTTTAAGCCAACACAAATCATAACTTTCCGAATGCGCTGCTTGTTGTTATAGAAATGCTACAACCTTTTTTAATTTCGACTTTGTTTACATTTTTGTTTTGTATTTTGCCGCCATTACAAACCGTGTTCAATACGCACTAAAATAAAAAATCGACTGAACATACATCAAGAATTACTTGGAACCCTGCCTTTTACAGGTTTTTGAATAAGTTTAATTTTGAAACACGTAAATTTGTTGACAATCGTTCCTTTTGTGGAATCGTTCCAACCGATCCGAAAGACTAAAGGAACTAAGTCGTTCCTTTCGTTCATCGTTCCGTTTTTTTGTTTGAACAGTGAATGAACGAGGAACGAGAGAATGTCTCTGTCGCTCCTAAAAACGCCAACAAACATTTTTCATTGTTTATTTTATTTTTCTGACAACAATAAAATAGTTCTGTTTTCGTAAAATACTTGTAAAAAACAATAGCCCACAACAAGCAATAAATTGTTGAAAATAATAAAATCTATCATAAACATAAATAAATGAATCATTCTCTATACAAAAAAGTGTACACAAATAAGTGAACGAAGCAAATGTGTTGTCTTGAACGTTTGTCAAAGCAAATTAATTATTCCTCAAGCCGGTTTGCAATTGCGGAACGAGAAACGATAAAAACGGAACGTTTGGATCGGTCCGTACCGTTCCATTTAGGGAATCGTTCCATGGAACTAGGTCATTCCGGAGCTACACAACTCCAGAAATCATGTGATGGCAGTCTTTCACAGCTCTGATACATACTTGCGTCACTTCGGCTTGCGTCGTTTCGAAGATGCGTCTTTTTAATATTCCCGTAATTTCGAAGTTGCATCATTTGTATTTCAGTTTGCGTCGCATGGCTTCGAAGTTGCGTCGCTAATATGAAAATGTTTGAACAAAGCTAAAACAGAAAAGACGGGATATCCCGTTAAGTCTTATGCAAATACGTTTGTGAAGTTTGTCTGCTAGTGGCAAGTCGAAGATCGTTAGTAGTTTCAAAATACATTTGCTGAAGTGAAGTTCAAACTATGTATTTTGCAAC
The DNA here is from genome assembly GCA_956483635.1 of Panzeria rudis. Classification (NCBI taxonomy): domain Eukaryota; kingdom Metazoa; phylum Arthropoda; class Insecta; order Diptera; family Tachinidae; genus Panzeria; species Panzeria rudis. The sequence continues at coordinate 5,159,307 of OY101449.1, forward strand.
AATGGGTCAAAAAAGAAAGTAAATAAGCTCTAAAAAATTACAAAAAAGTTGTATTTTTTATTGAAAATTTTATTTTTCAGCTAAAATTATGAATCTCGTAACCAATTAGATGCAAATCAACACAAATGTATGGAAAATCATTCTTCGGTTTGCGTCGTTTCGGCTTGCGTCGCGTTTCTCCAGTCCCAATTAGTGACGCAAACCGGGGTATTGGTGTATATTATGTGTATTGCAATAAAATTAACATATCAAATAAATTTAATAAACATGTACATATATACATATATTGTATAAAAATGTCTAGGTTCTTAACTGCAAATTTTTACAAATATAAAGGCTAATAGCCGAATTTTCATTGGCACATTCTTCAATGATATCAAAGTGATCATATCTCTCAAATTCTTCATAAACAGCATTCATTTTCAGTTTTTTAAGCATATTGTAAAACTCCTGCGATTGCATCTTAAAACGTTCACTATCATTTTCTGCAACTATAACATGAATCTTTATACCTTGTTTTTCATATTCTTTCAACAAATCGTCATCATACAACCAATATAAAGGTGACAACTCAACAGCCTTTTCATCGTTCAAATGTAAAATATTATCTGCATTACAACTTTTTAAGGGCCATAATTCCCGTAAATCATATAAGCCACTTATTAAATATAATTGATCTATTAGTTTTAAACGTCTTAAGGGTGGCAGAAATTCATTCTTAAATATTTGCACTGATAAATGTGCACCGGCAGAATGTCCACATATTGAAATTTTAGGAGCATCAGTTTCATCCGCATAGTTTTTTAGCCAATTATAGAAATTACAAATTTGTTCCGTAATCTGTTGTAAACTAACAAGAGGACATATATTATAGTCCACTAAAATAATTCGATAATTATGTTCGATTAAAGTATGAACTAAAGGGCCCGAAGTAGTTTTATCCAGTTCCTGCCAAAATCCTCCATGTATATAAACAAATATGGGGGTACCTATTAACAATAAAATTATAATATTAAACTGTTGACTTTTCAAGCAGCTATTTGCACATTAAAGTGTGGTTTCCACCATCCAAACAAACGACTTGATTAGAAAGTTTGTATGTAAACCGCTCAAAAATCTGAGTTTGAAACCATATTTAAAAAAATTTCATACAATTAGTAATTACATATATGAATTTTTACCTTCCTCTTGCTCCTTGAAGTAAATATCCAACAATTGATTATCACCTTCTCCCCCATAACGTATATTTAAGCGAGTTTTATAGAGTTGGCGGGCAATCGTTGTGGCTATTTAAATAGATAACAAAAAAAAATATTTACGTCTTCCCAAACATTTATTAAGTCTAAAGAAAAATTTTAATGGATTAAAACTGTCGGAAAGAAATAGTTAGTGGTTTTTCATCTTTTACACGTAGTTATTAGACCTGTTTGTTAATGCGTTTGTATATTAACTTATTCATCGCAAAATTTTTTTTCTGGGAAAGCTCCAGTGTAGTTTTGTTGGAGCACTAACTATACCGATAATCGAACCAAACTTCTGACAAGTCAAAGAAAATTAATAAACAAAAAACATGACTCTTGGCAAGATATGGAGTTTTTTTCAACGAATTTAGAAGTTCTTATTTGCAGTATTATATCATGGTATTAATTACCCTTTTCTGACACACTTATGAAATTTTTTAAAACTTGTTCATTAGGATTTTCGAAATTTTGAAATCTTTTTGTATATAAAGAAGGGGAATATTGCTTTTCTAGATCAAAACTCATTAAAAAAATTTTAACAACAGAAACTAATAATAGCAGTGGCAGTGATCTCGCTTAATGCTGACAAACAACTAAAAGTTGCAGTAATAATAAAGAATTGAAGAAACCCAACAAGTGAAAACAACTAATAAGAGAATATGACCTACAAAATATGTTTCATAAGAAACTGATGTTTTTTAATCAGAATAAGTAATCTTTTTACTTATTCATTTTGCCTTTGGCTATAAATTTGTTTTTAAACACTTGTAGTATTGATAACTTAGCTCAAAACAATTCTGCAATTACATATAATTTTTAGTAAATCTTTTCTAAGCTTATCTACAATTTTTTCTCATTTGCATTTATCTTATATTCTTTGCTTAATATATGAAACTGAACATTCAAATTATGAAAATTTTGTAGGATTTACATTAGAGTGCTTTTTTTCAAGTGCTATCATTTCAAAAGTTTCTAGTAGGTATTTCGATTCTACGCGACGCTCAACGACTTTCAGTTTTTCCATACAAATTATATGTAAACAATTGTTTTTTTTCAATTTGATGAGCATATTCTTGTAGGAAACTAAATTTTCCACGAAAAACCTCCAGGGGATTTTTTCGTAAACTTAACGGGTAAAAACTTATCAGAGTTTGAACAGTAGGAACAAAGTGGGCATGAGTTATGAAGTATTTGCTTTCAGTACAGTAATTGCTAGTATTCCACGTCTGATAACTTTTTACGCGTTAGGTTAACGAAAAAAATCATCTAAGATGTTTTTTGTGGAAAATTAAATTTCCTAAAGCGCCCGTAGAACCAAAATATAGAGCTAATCTTGTGGGAGAGCTTTTTTATACCTACTATAAACTCTTGAGATGATAGCAAAAAACTTTTTTTTGAAGTACTCTAATATACATTCGAAATAATAGTATAAAACAGCGGCAAATTACTCCAAATTTTTAACGGTCCTCAGATTTAGATTCAGCGCGTCGAAATACATATAGATTGGTGGGTCTGATCAAATGTATAGACCACTTTTTTGACTTTTTGTGTTCTGGCAAATCTGTTAATTTTTTTTATTCCTCCATAAATAAAAATGCATTATTATATGTTTTAAAGTTCGACATTTAATGAAATGTTTTAAAAATATAAATTTTATTTATATAAATGTATATTATATATATTTACTCTGTTTTAGTACTTATCGAATTTAAGTCAGAAGGAATAAATTCCGTTACAGACTTACACATCCGTTTAATATGAAAACACAGTAAATAAGATTAAAATTATGATTATACACAAAATTATATAAAATATTAATACCAATGACTTAATAGATCTAAACGACTTCGAATAAAGTAGAAGTTAATATATTTTTTATATATGTAATTTAAACTGTTATTTACATCATTATAAAAGAATTGCTTATTTTAGATTTGGAGAGGGATAAGGGGAAAGTGTTCATTTTTATTTAAAATTTTCTTAATAGTAGTTATTGATAAATTAGGAATTATTTTATATACAGCTTACAAAGCTTAGACTTATATATAGTAATATGTATTACTTAAGCAATAATTAAAATAAAATAAATAATCGAAACATAATTATTTTTTAATTTCCTTTAATGCAATCATAAAAAATAACAATATATAAATATTTAACGTGGTATCCATCCGTCTGAGGTTATATCTTTTAAGGGAATTTGTGAAAAAGCATTAATGAAAAGAGTGGTTTCCTCAATACTCCCCAGGCAGATATTGTCACTTTATGCAAAACATATGTACCACCGCAACACAGTAAATGCAAAATTACGACTCTTCCAAAAGTTTTGTGTCACCATAGTACAGTTTACACAAAAATATGACTATTTTCGCAATACTGCGTTCATAGTAATTCAATACCGCCACAACATTGCAAATTCAAAATTATGACGTAACTGTCGAAATATCATATTCACAATAATCATGTACCACTACAATACTGTAAAAGCAAAAATGTGACTTTAATTCACAAATAAATGTAACTCTCTCTCAGAGTAATTTTATGTTTACATTTACTTTGTGCTGTTGATGCTTTATATGGCTCTGTGGCTTAGTGGTAAAGGCGTTTGCTTGTGAAAATGTAGGCACAGGTTCAAATCCATAGTCATTCAAGTCGAACAATATAAATAAAAGAAAATTTTAAAATCAACTATAAAATTCAAATATAAAAAATTGCATATACAAAATAGCAAAATCGTTATTTTTAATAAATGCTATAAATTTGTATTTACAACATTGTGAGTACATATTAAATTTAAGTTTACAGTGTTGTGGCAACATTAAAAACAAAAGTCGGAGGACGGTCATTCGGCGTTATCATTTTAATGTTATAAGTACATTAAAATTTTGGTAAACAAGATGTTGTACTAATGTTATTTGTACCCTCAGACCAACGTCGTGCTGATTGTCTTTTTCTGCCTGGGTACTTTTAGGAAAGTTACATCAATTTCAAGTTAATTTTTTTACTCTTGTAATGCGAATCGAAAGAAAATATACGACTTATTCGTAAATGATTACTGCGCTGCAAATGGAAATACGGATGTCAAATACGGAGTACAATTATGGCTGCTGCTACTAAAGATTATCGTCGAACTTGTACTAGCATTGTAAATTAAAGTTTGCATGTGTAATGTGTGTAAGTTTTAATTTCTTTTCATAACTTTCCAATTACGAAATAAAAACGCAAAAAATTTTACTTATGTACGCTGAATGAAGAAGTTACTCATAATCATGCATGATTCATGGAAATCAAGTCAGCGGTGGCCATATCCACTCGTTCTACTCAAGTTCAGAAATAAATTTTTATACAAACCTCACTTTCGTGGCTACAGATAACATTGCTTATGCTGTATTTCCGTAACGATATCCAACGCTACTTCGAAAACTTATATCGAAAATAATAATGTTGGTTACGATTTTGTTGCGGTTAAGGGTCGATATGTATTTAAATCCCAAAAAATATACCTCACATTGCTAAGCTAAATAAACCTCAGCCAGTAGCACTGAATTTGTTGAGAATTTCCAAATTTTGAACAAATTTTAAATTTTGTAAAACAAAAGCTTCAGACGTTTAAAAACAAAAATTAGTAAAAAAATATTCAAGAACATCATCAAGGTTGTTATCATTTGTGCATGGTTAAGTCCAATAAGCACTATGATTCCTCATCAGATATAACAATTTCCTCTAATGATTTGCTTGTAGATGATATAGTACTGCCAACATCATTTCTTGTAACAAATGATAAATTATCATTATTAGCAGCAGCACTATTACTATCGGGTTCTAGACTAGAAACATGTACAATTTTTAAATCTGCCGTAGCAGTTGTTGATGCCACAGTGGTGGTATTCATAATTCTTTGATTAGTAGCAGTATACAGGCTTGTAGTATTATCATGACTGAGCAGTTGAGGAGTTGGTGTTTCTTTAAGTTTACCATTATGTGTAGGTATTGTAGTAACATTAGGAATAGATGGGGAAGGAGGAGTTACAAATTCAGTTGTTTTTGGATTTTCGACAGTCTTTGTTGCGTTTATTGATATATTTAAATTGTTTTTGTTATTTTCTAATAAACTATACATTTCAGAATCGATTTTCGTTGAAGATGATTCCTTATCAAAACAATTTTTTGTTGTATTTTCTGTTATTAAAATTTCTTGTGAATTATCAGCTATTACTATACACATTCCTGATAAAGCGCTAATGTTCGTGGTATTTGTTGAGTGTACTTTCTTTTTCTCAGCTTCCGAATTATCATTATTAAGACTTTCTGCTCTTGTTGTATCGTTTTGACTGCTATTTTTATTGTCTATGGGGGACATAATTTCGCAATCAGATTCATTATCTGATATATCACCATTAGCTAAAGTTTCAACATGTGCATCGATATTTTCTTCATCTTCCTCCTCCTCATCATCATCTTCATCTTCTTCCCCTTCATCAACTTCCATTTTAGCTTGCATATCAGATTGTGCTTTATTTTTTATATCTTCTGTTTTTATTAACTCAATACTTTTAATATCTTCCTTAAGATACTCTTTGCCAACACTTTCTGTCTTTATTGTTTCCGTTGTTTCCGCTTCGTTTTTGACAACAACTTCTTCTTTAATGGCTCCTTCTGAATTTTCTTCTACATTTTCAACCTTCTCATCTTCCTCCTCATCGGGCATGTCTTGTTTACGAGCATATTTCTCTAATATATCGGTAATTTTTTTGTGATTTTTTAGATTTTCATTTAACTTTGCCGCTAAAACCGGATCTGTTTTTGCCGGATCTTTACCATCACCTGCGAAGTGTGTCACCATTTCATAAAGGTCGGCTTTGCGGCGTGATTGCAAAAGTTTTCCTACTTTGATAAAAGCATCTTCAGCTAAAATGCAAAAATTATAACAAAATAATAATGTTAAATAAATAATTTAATTGATCAATTTAATTTTTAAAAGATTTTTTTTTGTTTAATATCACCTCACCTATGTTTTTAATTTCAAAGTTTACTAAACCCAAACTATAGGTACGGTTACAGTGCTCCAACATACGCAAAACATCGAAATAGTCCGGAAACTCCTTTGTGCGATTGATAAACGCCTGAAGAGTCTTATTAAATTGTGGTATACGTGTCTCATTGAACTTAATAGGTTTCTTAACTAAGCGATGCGCATTCTTACTTTCACCCGTAAGATCACAAATTTTCTCATAGATCTGAAAAACAAACAAAATAAATGTACCTAAATACATACTTATGTAAGTAAATTCAACCTACGAAACTAGTTCGAATCGTGCGATTTTTAAAATCGAAAAATGGTGGTATGTTACTCGGGCGATTTAGTGCATTCAAAGTTAAGTTTGATTAAAATATGTATGTTAATAGTTTAAAAAAGCTAGTCAGCTTTTTTTTTATAAAAGCCTGTTCATTTAAAATTACTCGATTTACACTGCAGGGTTCTATGATGACATGATGTTAGATATATATTTTTGCGGTACGATATATCTCCCTAAGATGAAAATTAAATAAGTCCCCAAATCTTTAACTGAAAGAAGTCCCCAAGGAAATGAAATAAAACTAGTGGTGTTTTCTTTTCTACATAAAAAATAACAAATAATGTGAGTCCGATCACAGGGGAGATGTGTAAACATCTAGTAATGAAACATTTCACCTTCTACCGAAACATTCTTCTCATCATTCACCCGTTTCAACTTCGGCGAACCGGGCTTCATCCGCTTCTTTTTCACCCACGTACTCATACTTTTTCGGTCAAAAATGGAAGTCAAAATTTGACCGATATTTTTTTTGTCAAAAATTAAAGTTAAAATTTTACCGATATTTTTTTGGTCAAAAATAAAAGTTAAAATTTTAACGATATTTTTTTGGTCAAAAATACAAGTTAAAATTTGACTGTTATATTTTTGGTCAAAAATAAAAGTTATATTTTGACCGATATTTTTTTTTTGGTCAAAAATAAGTTAAAATTTAAACAGATTTAGAAGTCGGTACCGCAGCATTCTTTGTTTATTTTAACCACTTGTCATGCTTGATATTAGTGAGCAGGAGCATCAAATATTGAACCAATTTATTTAACGAAATTGTATATAAAAGCTATTGATGCTCTTTATATTCACTTACAAGTTAAATCGATGTTGATTAGTACGATATTCACCATGTAAGATTATTAGCTCCAAATATTACTTGCTCTTTTTTGAAATTTTAACTTTTATTTTTTACCAAAAAATATCGGTCAAATTTTAACTTTTATTTTTCACCGAAAAAATTTCAGTCACAATTATACTTTTATTTTTGACCAAAAAAATATCGGTCAAATTTTAACTTTTATTTTTGACCAAAAAAATATCAGTAAAATTTTAACTTTTATTTTTGACCTAAAATATAATGGTCAAAAAAGAACGATTATTTTTGACCGAAAACATATTGGTAAAAAAATAACTATTATTATTTGACTTTTTCGAAAAAAGTCCAACAGTTACGGTCCCTGCAGATAAGTTTAAGTTTAAGGATGAATATAATAATTGATTTATTGTAATTTGTACACATGTAATGCATTATCAATACTTGAACATTTTCCTTTGCAAAAGTTTAAAAATTTCTTTAGTTTATTCTCATGAAATATGTAAGCATAAAAATACAGCTGCCAGATTACCGATTTATCGACCCGGAACTTTAACGATTTTTTTATTTGAAGACTTTTTGAGAAAGATTTTGTAACACCGAATTCAGTAAGATTTTATATGACTGACCATCTAGAATTATCAATATAATGTTTTCTCATAATTGTTCTATAATTCTATTTTAAATGAAATTTATTTGCTGGAGTTTAAGAAATTGCCTATATGCAGCATTTGGTTGGTGCTTCACCAACTCATCAGTAGACTTCAAACACAATTTTGAAGAGTTACAAACCCTTTATCTTATGTACAAATTTAATTCAAACTAATTTCTTCGACCTTCTTAGTTAATTATTTATATATATTAATCGAGCTTAAGGTCTTCATTTTTATTAAAAAGTTTTAATGATCCAATATTTCGCCACTTCTTTGTGTGGCTTCTTCAGGGAAATATGTATAATTGTCAATAAATATTAATAACAATTAAAAGTTTTAACAAATTTCAAATTAAAAAAAAAAAACTTTTTTTCAAATAACAAAAAAATTGTCAAAATGAAAAATTGAATAATTTTTAAATACACACAACAACGGAAACAAAATAATATAAATAGATTTTAATAATTCAATTTCCGTTTTTGTTTTTATGTAATAAATATCTATGGTATTTATGTAATAAATATCTAAGGTATGCGCTACACTAGCTGTATCTGCTCTAAAATTTATCCTTTTACTTGTTGGAATGTTTATAATCTGCAGCATTTCTAACATATAACGTCTTTTGTAATTAATTTCCGTATTTAAAATTGCTACATTATTAAAATCGGGATTATGATTTGAATTAAAACAATGGGATGATAAGGCTGTTTTTTGTGAAACTACAGTGTTTCTGTATTTTTGATCTGATCTATGTCCAGCTAATCTAGTCTTCAACTTATTTTTAGTTGTACCTACATATACCTTCCCACAATTTTCTGTATTATTACCACTGCATGGTATTCTATAAACTAAATTAGATCTGTCTAATTTTTGTATTTTATGTTTTGTCTTACTATATAATTTGCCTAATGTATTGTACATCTTATGGGCAATTCTATATTTAATATTGTCAAATATTTTAGATTTTTCTAATCTTTCAGACATTCCGGGTACATATGTCAATGATTTATAAATTTTTGGCTCAGAAACAATGACTAAACATCTCCTCTGATATCTATATTGTCTTATTAATTTGCAAGACAAGTGAATGGGGAAACTATTAGGATTTAATATATCTAAAATTATCTTTCTATTTTTCTCATGAAATTCATGAAATTTACGCGATTTTTTTTTTTGTTTTTGACACTTTTTTCGTTTTTGTGATTTTTTTCTTTTTTCGCGATTTTTGTTTAGTTCTGGCGCTTTTTTTTTGTTTTCGCGCTTTTTTTATTTTGCCGATTTCTGTGCAAGGACTTAATAGTTGTAACAAATGAACTAGAACGCTGATGAGACGTTGTAGCTGCCTGTCAGCTAATCTGATTTGAATATTCCAACACTCCACTCTTAAATATTTTCTAATTCATGGAACTTCTTTACCCAATGTCTCCACCTAGCAATTTTTATTGCCCTCAATTGTCAAATTCCATATTGAAAATTAAATTCTTTTTTTAGGTTGTATTTTGTATATAAAGTTTGACAAAATTGCCGCAATAAATATTGCTACGTGAAGACGTAGGGTTACTGAAAATGAAATTTATTATTTTCTGTAAAGAGTGATCGAAAATTGGAATTGACCGGGATCCGGGATCAACATTGCAATGAAATTATCTTCAATCTCTGTTCAATTTTAACAATAGTTGTCATTGTTAAAAAATTTAACAAGCTAATTGTCGATTTTGCTACTCTGTGATATTTTTAACAATATTTAACGACAATAATTTTTCTGTTGTTAACGAATAGACGAGTCAGCTGTTCAGCGAAAGACGTACTTTATGCCAACAATTAAAGTTAATTTTCTACAAAAATATACAAATATATAAACCATTTACGTTAAAATAATAATATTTGTATTACTTAAACAATTAATTTAACAATTATTTCTCACAAATAACGAAATTAAGTGTGTTCGTTTACCCCAAAATTTGCAAAAATGTGTACAAATTTGTACTGGATTTTACTGAAATCCGTTCGTTTAAACATAAATTTGCAAAAGAGAGCATCTATTGAGAGAGTAAAGTGACAGTTGTTTGACTAAGAGTCTGCAAATTTTTACTGAACAAATTTTTGCCAGTAAAATCCAGTAGAAGAAAAAAAAAAATGATTCGATAAAATAAACTAACAAAAGTAAGCAATAAAAATGTATACAGTTTTTAAAAAAGCGTTTAAAAGAAGAAAAGCTGAATTAAAGGTCCAACAAAATCTAAAAATAATTATTTTACATATATTCTAAACAAGTTTTTTTTCTCAATTTGCATGTTCGAGAAGAGCATACAATGCCAAGTTTCCTTTTCTTGGCACCCATGGCCAAAATTTTTTCTTTTAATTGTTTTATTTACATTAATGCTTTAGAGATGTAAAGCTAATATATATTTGAATACTTATTACTGCAGGTTAGTTGGGGTACCGAATATCAAAAATCAAGTAATTATGTATTTTCGTATGTCATTTAAGCAGAAACAAACTTAAAAATCATGTATAAAACAAATAAGTGTAAAAGCTTCATCCGAAGTTCTATTTCGTAAATACATTTCGCTACGAGTTTATAATTATAAAAATGCATTGTACCAAGTACAAAAAACATGTATGTACTGGATAGTCAAAACAATACATATGTATCTTACAACGCTATCGTTTTTAGTGATCAGCTGTTTTGCTAAACCTGCAAATTTTTGCTATTTTTCGTTCGCGTACTTCTTTGTGCAAGAGCCATTCTTGTGAGTAAAATTCTCAAATTACGCATGATGTCAGATTTAAACAATGTTGTTAAAGGTCCTTTCACACTGTAATACAATTTGAGATTTTTATTAGATTTTGTAAGACGAAAATCAAATCGAACTCAGTCTGACTGTCAAAAAATCTTAAAGAAAATTTTCTCATTATATTTTGATTCTACACTATCACATTCCAAATAAAACGTAACATAAATAATTTGTAATAAAGTACATTTTTTCGTTCTTCTTTTTCCTTATTTATGCCGGCAAAGTCGAGGTTTAGACGATGCAAGTCTTATTGATCAGCTTCTTATTCAGCTGTGAGAAAAAAAGAGAAATGAGTACACATTTCTCTGTTTTTCTCACAGCTGAATAAGAAGCTGATCAATAAGACTTGCATAGTGTAAACTGGGACAAACAATCAAAACATAACTCTTTTTGTTATTCCTATGCTTGTTTGTGTAATAGACAACCCTGATAAAATGAAAAATGTGATTGTTTACAAAATTTTCTAAAAATGACGATTACCATAATACTGTCAAGTTTCTTTACGTATTATTTGACAAATCACAACAATTTGTTTTCACACTGTTGGATTTTTACTTAAGATTTGAGTTTTTGACAATTATTAACACTAAAACTAATAGTCTGAAGGCTGCTTAACAAGAAGTCACAGAATCGTAACAACTGTTGTTATTATTAAAAGTTACAGAATCTCACTATAGGTAATAATTAAGATTCCGGCATCCAATTCTATTTTAAGTGTTGTATTTACAATTAAAAAGCAAAGGTCCAAATGGATCACACAATATTTGTTGTTGTAGCTGCCAAAGTTTTACATATTTTGTGAAAATTTCAGGTCCGTAGCTCTTACGGTTTCCGAGAAAATAGCCCGTGACAGACAGACGGACAGCGTAGGGAACCCTAAAAAAGCAAACAAATACAATCTAAACACGTTTTTTATACGTAAGTAGAAATGAAATATGCTAATAGTCCCAAAGTCTAAATACGACAAACACTAATTTCAAATGAACGTTCAAAAATTTAATTGTATTTTAGTATACATATTCAGCGTGTTCCCGTACGTGCAAAAAATTACCCAAACTTAACCGAAAGCTCATTTCAATACAAAATTTGTATTTAAAAAAGCTTTTGAGTAAATGTGATTAACTTCGTGCACGTAAGGGAACAGACTGTTTGATAGGTATTATTGCTTTTTGCAAGTGGCTATTTAATCTTTACTAAATAGACTTACCTGACAAGCTCTTTTCTTAAATCGTTCAACTTGCAGATAACTTGAATCATCATCGTCCCAATCAACATCGGACTGTTCCAACACTTCTATGCGTTTGGTTAAAACATAAAGAGCTTTATTCAGTTTCCTTATTTGTTCATCAACTTTTTTGTTTCCTGTCGATGTTGTCGCTGTTGCTGAAATTTCTGCCGATGAAGTCGATTTTGATGTAGCAGGAACATTAGAAGAATCCGTAGGCGTTGTATTTTTTACAGCATTTTCGGCAGGCTTGATTTCAGTGGCAGAACTTTCTGCATTACTATTCGCTGCTTCTGTCGAAGTATTAGCGGTTGCAGCAGCTGCTTCCTCCACCATATTAGCCTTACGTCTTACTTTAAGCTCCTCTACAATAGTCTTAAGATTAAAATAAACTAAGTCTGGTTTAGCTTTTATCGATTCCACAACCCTGCGTATATTTTTGCGAAAACTTTTCGATTTTACATAATCACTGTGAACCTCATAATAGTATTTAATTAATTTTGATTTTATAAGCTTCTCCATGTCTTTAGAGGGATCAGCTTCGCGACATGCTTTAATTAGCTCATCATATTCAGGTTCAAGAGGAGGTTTAGGTGGCGGTTTTTCAAGTATTTTGTCTGATTTAGCATTTTTAGCATCTCCATTTATTTGATTGGTCAGATCTACAATTTCTGTGGCGTTTGCCGTAGTCACTTTATCTGGCGATCGAGTAAGATCTAAAATAGTTCCACAATCGTTTCGCAAATTTGCTGTATGATCGGTAGGTGTTGTGACCATAATAACATCCGGCGATTTCTGAGATTTCGGTCTTGTGGGCGATGTCATGGGAGTGTGATGTCTGGACGATGATGCAGATATCGACTTGGGCGATTCTGTTGAGGGTGGCAACATTTCAATGACCACATCATTATTAAGTGATATGGGTGTCCGTTGTGATTGTTTATCGTTTTGTGTAATATATTTTTGTCTTTGCCAGGTTTCGTCCGATGATTTTAAAATTGTTTGTGGTTTTATTCTTTTTGCATTTTTGTCTGCACGACTGGGTTGCGGTGATGGCGTTAATTGGGGTGATGGGGTTTTAGGTGTCAAAGAAGCCGGCGAAGCGGCAGGCGATGGCGTTGTAGCAGAAGGTTTGTTAAAGGGTAGATGTATTTTGAAATTATTGTTAATATTATTCTGATTTGGGTTTGCGTGAGCTGTAATCGTAGTGTTTGGTGGCAGAACCGATGGTATTAAATGAGGGTTTATCATTAACTGTTCACTCAAACCCATAAAGCCTCCCAAACCGTGAGGAGGTGTGGCCATAAGTTGCAATGGCGGCGTGGCTCCAGCAGCAGCCATTGAGTGTACTCCCGTTATCATTGGCATAATGGGCGGTAGTGGGGCTAATGTGGTGGCTGCTTTAGCCGGTGATGAATTATGGGGTGGTGCATAGCTTTTAGGAATTAATCGAGGCATAGCTTGCGGTGGTGTTGGAGTCTTCCTTTTCCTTGTATTGGAACTATTCGTCATTTGTCCTTGCGGTGGTGTGGGTGTTTGCCGCTCATTACTTATAATACTATTAAAGGTTTGATATGATCCTGGCAATGAAGATGAATTTTGTGATTGCAAATTAGTGCTGTTAACACCCATAGTTGTGGGACTTAGGTGTGGAGTAATAGTTATACTACTTGGAATTGCTCTATGCTTGGCATTTAGATTTTTTGACGTATTTATGACTGAAGCAATGCTACCAGTATCAGATGTTTTTTTAAAATTTGCTTTTTTCGGGGGACTCTAAAATAAATTTATTTAAAAGAAATTAATTAGGGATTGAACTATTTTTTATAATAATTTAAATAAAAAAGGAATTACACAAACAAAGATAAGATAGAGTTTGTGTGGCCACCACTGAAATAGAGAAACACGAGAATGAAAAAAAATTTATGTGTCATAACTGTGGTTTTACTAATGATAATTAAAAAATAATTTTTTTTAATATTAAGGACTAAAAGAACTAAAAATTTATTTGGTTTTCTTTAAAACTTTTCTTTCAAAAATTTTTTTAATTAAAATAAATTTAATTTTTTTTAAATTAATATAACTTTTTGCATTTTAAATTTTCTATCTTGTTAATCATTATTAACATTTTATTTTATAATATTAGTATTTAAAATACTTTGACAAAATTTCTATGATATAAAATTATAAATTGTCTGTCTATATATTGTGTTGATAGAATCTGTAAAATTTGAATTAATTCTTATAAAATTTACACATTTTCTTTTAAATATAACAATATTATTTTCGGCTCCATGAAAAATCGCCCAAAAATAAAAAATCGCCCAAAATTTTTCCATATAAATTTTGGGTGATTTTTCATTTTGAAATTTTGGCCGATTTTTCATGTGAAAAATGTTTCCATGAAAAATCGCCCAAAACTAAATCGCCCAAAAATGAAAAATCGCCCAAAAATTTTTTCATACAAATTTTAAGTTATTTTTCATATGAAAAATCGCCCAAAATTTCAAAATGAAAAATCACCCAAAATTTGTTGGAAAAATTTTGGGCGATTTTTTATTTTTGGGCGATTTGGTTTTAGGAGATTTTTCATGGAGCCGAAAATAATATTGTTATATTTAAAAGAAAATGTGTAAATTTTATAAGAAATAATTAATATTTTACAGATTCTATCAACACAATATATGCACAGACAATTTATAATTTTATATAATAGAAATTTTGTCAAAGTATTTTAAATACTAATATTATTAAAATAAAATGTTAATAATGATTAACAAGATAGAAAATTTAAAATGCAAAGTTATATTAATTAAAAAAAAACTAAAATTTATTTTAATTAAAAAATTTTTTGAAAGAAAAGTTTTAAAGAAAACCAAATAAATTTTTAGTTCTTTTAGTCCTTAATAATTTTTTTCCAAATTATTTTCATTCCAGCTAGGAACTTTTACATAAATTAATTCATTAAAAATTGTTTTTAAAAATTCAGTATTGAACTTGTAGTCTGTTGTACTAGGCACAACTATTTCCTTTCTGCCAAACAGACTATTTGAAATTAATTGTATTTTTACTTTATATAAATAGAAAAGCATTTTAGAATTTGTTGACAAAAAAGTTGAAAATTTTTTTCAAAGCAACTTTGATTTTATAAATTTATTTATTGAAAGCTAAATTCACACTGGGAATGAAAAAAATCCTGATTTCATTTATAAATTACTAAAATATATGAACAATGGATTATGAACTTTTTTCATACTATTTATGTTCAAACTTTTTTCTGTGTATATATATTGCAGAAAATAATTGAAAGTTTCTCCAATGTGTTCCATCTCCACCATTATTTGGCTTCTATAGAAGTAAAAGTGGTTTAGAAAATTGTCGTAAGAGAAGCCAATATTTGACATACCACGGAAAGTCGTCGAAAGCACGTACCAAATTAAGCATTCCGAAGGCTACTAATATTGAAAATTGTCGTAAGTGAAGCCGAGATTTAACATACCATAGAGTTGAAAATCTTTCCGCCCGGCCGAAGGCCGGCTATACGAAAACTCGACGAAAACGTTTATTTATCAAGTTAAACTTTCCAAGGTTTACTAATATAAAAAATTGTCAAAAACGAAGCGGATATTTGACATACCATAGAGTTTAAAATCCTTCGTGCAGGTCGAATAAATCTTTGCTTCGCTTACGACAATTTTCGATATAAGTTGCCTTCGGAATGCTTAATTTGGTACGTGCTTTCGACGACTTTCGTGTAGTCGGCCTTCGGCCGTGCGGAAGGATTTTAAACCCTATGGTATGTCAAATCTCGGCTTCGCTTACGAAAATGTTCAATATTAGCAACCTTCGGAATGCTTAATTTGGTACGTGCTTTTGACGACTTTTCGTGTAGAAGGCCTTCGGCCGGGTGGAAGAGTTTTCAACTCTATGGTATATCGTCTGGGTTTCGCTTACGACAATTACACGGAAAGTCTACTAATATTGAAAATTGTCGTAAGCGAAGCCGAGATTTGACATACCATAGAGTTTAAAATTCTTCCGCCCGGCCGAAGGTCGGCAAATTAAGCATTCCGAAGGCTACTAATATTAAAAATTGTCGTTAGCGAAGCCAGTTTTTGATTCCACCTGCACGAAAGATCTTAAACTCTATGGTATGTCAAACCTCGCCTTCGTTTACTATAATCTTCTATATTAGTGAATCTTGGAATGTTTAACTTAAGATACACTTTCGACGACTTTCCGTGTAGACGGCCTTCGGCCGGACGGAAGGATTTCAAACTCTATGGTATGTCAAATCTTGGTTTCGCTTACGACAATTTTCAATATTAGGAGCCTTTGGAATGCTTAATTTGGTACGTGCTTTCGACGACTTTAATGTAGCTGGCCTTCGGACGGGCGGAAGGATTTTAAACTCCTTAGTATATAAAATCTCGGCTTCGCTTACGACAATTTTTTAGATTACTTGCCTTTGGAATAATTAATTTGAAACGCGCTTTTGGCGGACGGCAGAACTTTAGACTCTATGTGATATGTAAAATTTTGAGGTGCGGTTTCCTTGACGTCTAAATTTCCGGCATTCGATAAATGATCATTACTGTATTATATGTTTATAAATTTTTGTTGTATCTATGATAATTATCTAAATTACTCTTGGAGAGCCATGCTATAGTTTTTGGTCGATAGAAAATATTGCTTTTTTTATTCATACTTTTATTGCAATTCAGTAAGAAACGAAGACTCTTTATGATTTTCTGTAAGTTTTCTTTTTTTTCAATAGCGGTATTCGATGGTTGGTGCGTTTCGTATAGCAACTGTTTGCAATGGCAACAATTTTGTTACCATTCGTGAGCGCTTTTTTTACTCACGATAAAACACTTAATAAAAATTTACACATACACTTAAATACTCACATACACATGCACTTCTGTGGCTGCATGCAGATTAAAAGCAAATCTGTTTATCCAATTTTTATATAAGCTTTTTAATTTTCATAATTATTTGTTTAATAAATTGTTTATTTTTTGTAGAAATTTTGTATTTATTATTTTTAGTTGTGAAAATATCAGTTGCGAGATTGCAATACAAAAAAGCTATACGGATTTGGTATAGCAAAGCTGCAAAAGTGTTGTAAGTGCAAAGAAATGTATTTTGTTGTTAGATTGCAAAGAAAAAGCTACGATATTTTGCACTTGCTCCTTTGCAAGACCATTCGCACCAAACACTGAATACCGCTAATATAAAAATTAAATTACTATAATTTTTAATTTGTTTTTTGGTGTTTTTTAATTTTGGGCGATATTTCATTTATTTTGGGTGTTTTTTCATTTTTTTTTGGGTAATTTTTCATTTTTAAATTTTGGGCGACTTTTTATTTTTTTGGGCGATTTTTCATTTTGAAATTTTGGGCGATTTTTCATTTCTATTTTTGGGCGACTTTTCATGGAGCTATTAGTTTCATTTCTTATTTATTTTCATTTTTTCTAACAAACGCACAAACGACATTATAAACATTATTTCGTAAGTATTTTTGTTAATCATAGTCTGTAAGGATTTTTTGTCCATAGACTGAAACAATTAAATAAATAAATAAATATACATATATGTATATAGAAAACTAGCTCTTCCCATTGTGCTTCGCTACAGATTGTTCTGCAGATATAGGAAATTTCATAATTTCTTTGTATGGGTGTACCCGCCCCCCTCTACTCCTCTAGACTTTTGCTTGAAAATGCAAGCAATTCTCGTAGTAACCCAGCAAACCAAAATATTTGAAAATAATATCGCATTCGAATGTTGCGTACACATTTCTCGGACAAAACACTCGAGAACGGCTATCGAAGTCGGAAAGAGAAAAGGCTGCTAGAGCCCACTCGTCGCTCAGTTTGTGGCAGCAAATCTTTCGATTTCGATATTTCGCTGACAAATCAATAGCGAACAAATATCGAAGAAATATCGATACCACAAAAAAGCAGGAAAAAGTAATTTTTCAAGATTGTTATCTTTATTTTTTTAATTTATCTATTTTAATGTAAATGGAATATTTATTTATTTAGATTTGTAACTTAGGCTGCAGTCAATCAGATTCGAACACGGTACCGCCAGGCTAACAGATTAGCACACATCCACTAGGCTATCGTAACAAATTTTTTTCTATGCAATTATTGCACACATGAATGTAAATTACACATTCGATAAATTATCGAAAATAGTTTAATGCTGCGAACATTCACATTTTATGAAATTTGGCAATTGCGCTTCTTATCGAGACATATTTCGATGCTGCGAACATTCACATTTTATGAAATTTGGCAATTGAGCTTATTGTCGCAACATTATCGACAAAAGCTCGCATTTGCGAACATTATATATTTTTTAGATTCACGAGCATTTATAGAACAAATTCGTTTCGAAAATTCTTCGTTTTAGCGAACCTTCTTTTATTTCGAATCTCAGGTTTAGTGGGGACCCACATCAAATTGTAATCTCAATATAGTAGTTGTGCACAAATAGGGTACTTAAAAATTGTTTTGCATAGGAGGTACCCCCTTCCCAACACACACACTTACAAAATTAAGTAGGCCTATTTGAAATCTACAAAAATTTAAATAGCTACCATTTTCCTTAATAAAATATACAATGCCGACAAAAGGGTCATAAAATGCGGAGTATATGGAAACGAGTGCCGGCTTCTGGCACAAATTCTGTACATATTTTAAAAAAACCCAAAATTCTCAAATTCAATAACATGTGCTTGAAAACCGTCAAGTCTAAAACTATACAATTAGCTTTAGCTATCTTTATATGGTAATAGGTACAAAGTAAAAAAGACTATAGAATCAACCGTGCAGGAAATGTCTATAGTAAAATTGTACTGATTCACTATTGTACTGATTCACATACTACTGACTAATTGTACCCAGGTAATGTTCTGTGCTATAGACATTTAACATGTGCTTGTCATTGCGATTCCACTACTGCTATAGACTAGGTGGATCTTATTGGACCATATGGAGACACCGGTATCAGAGATTCACTAGTGCATTTTAATGATCCTAGTCAACACATATAAAACTTTTTACAGTTCCGCCGCGTACTAGCCTGTCATGCCGAGGGTTGTCGGTTCGAATCCTATCAAAGACATCCTTAAAACTAAAATACAATCTCTACTCGGATTTGTAACAATAAAAAAATAAATTCATCGATAATTACAGCTGAATTTTGAAATAATATTTATATATAATCTATATTATTCTACACCAATTAGGACTCCATAAGATAGTTCAGATACAAGTTACAAGGTGCATACAAAGTATCAATTAACCCTATTCTAGGCCGTCCCCATGTAAAAGTGGCTGGTCCGCTTCATAGGAAGTGTTAGAACTCGGACTGTTCCCTACCACCTGGGGACCGGTCACGTGACTTGCTTTGTGTCAGTTCCATTTACCGCAGGGATAAAAAATGTAGACGATTCGTTGACAACGTCACCAAACTAGTCGACGAAAGTGGTGACTTGGAGACACTTGGCCCCTGCCTTTCTTCAGGGAACATCCCTGCAGGAAATGTCGATAGTAAAATTGTACTGATTCACTATTGACTTTGTCACCAGTACAACTGACTAATTGTACCCAGGCAATGTTCTGTGCTATAGACATTTAACATGTGCTTGTCATTGAGATTCCACTACTGACCTTGGAACTGTTGACTTACTGTATACTAGGTGGTTCTTATTGGACCATATGGAGACAGTGGTACCAGAGATTCACTAGCCCATTTTAATGATTATAGTTAACACATATGAAACTTTTTACCAGCTAATAAGACAAATAAATTAGATTTTTTATGAACATTTTTAGTTTTCCGTTCAGCCGCACATATTTTCAACACATCAAAAACCGTTTTGTATGTATATGTATGTTAAAAGCTTCTCTTCTCGCTAAAGCTAACATAAAAAGTGTAGACGATTCGTTGAAAACGTCACCAAACTTGTCGACAAAAGTGGTGACTTTGAGACACTTGGCCCCTGGCTTTCTTCAGGGATATTATGAAATTCTCTTCGTGCTTAAAAAAAGAGAACAAAAGTCTGTTGTAAGTATCAAGGTGAATTAATTTTATCAGGCGGTGTTGATTCTAAAACAACTATGTACAACATTACAATAACATTTGACATCACAGCCCCTATGTCAACGTATACAAATTTTGACATGCGAGCATCTAACCAGATTAATGAAAGTTCACAAAAATCTAAATTTGTCTTCCAAACATACTTACATATGTACATACATATGGATGTATGTATGCCGGAAGCAGTAGTGAAAATACAAACAAAATCTATCGGGTATATTTTGAGAAAACTTCATGTAAATCTTTTTTGTTGTTTTTCTCCATTCCATGCGGAATTACCAAAGCATTGTTGTTATAAATAATAATTGGAACAAGTCCAGTTTAGTGACACAGCTCCAAATAAAACAAAAATTAGATAGGGAGGTAGAAAATGCAAAAAATAAGAAAATGTAAATTAAAACATTGGGGAAAACGCATAGTTTTCGAGTTCTTCTAATTTTTTTTATTTGGAGCTGTGTCACTAAACTGGACTTAAGCCTAATAATTTGCAGCGAAAATGCTTTGCTAATTCCGTACATTTTAATTCCGCATGGAATACAGAACACGCCCAATTGTGTATTTCTGTGTTTGCTGGGATATGTATAAACTTTCTGAAAATTTAACATCACTATTACCAAATAGACAACCTGTTAACAAAATACAAATTTTCCTTAAAATTTGCGGTATCAAAATATGTACATATATTAATGTTAAAACTCAATGAAATGAAAATGAAATAAAACGCGGGAATTGTCATAATAACAGAGCTCTGTTAGAAGGTTGGAGAGTTTTAGTCTCCCCAACAATATTCATACATACAATACTACTTGGTCTAGATATGTCTAATAAAACTAATTGCGTGTTATTCAACCGCAATTTTTGGTGTAAACTGTACAACAGACTCAAAAAAGTAATTAACAATAATATAAAGGCAAATACTGCAAAAAAGACGTCCACATTCAACAAAAAAAAAGCTCTGCATGTATAGAAATGCACAGCACACACATTTGCAGCCTGTTAAGCATACACAAATACATACAATTATAAACAAGATTTTACGTTTTGTTTTTATTTAATATTTGCTTTTTGGAGACTTTATACAGCAACAAAAACGAAGAGCTCACAAAAAGAGAGTTAGTGATGTTGAAATTTTTTGCAGGCATGATAAAAGTAGTCGCACGAAAAAATAGTTGTTCCTCTTGTCAAATCATGTTATTAAAACAATAGAACTTAATTCTAAATCAATTTAACTTTAATGCTTCTATATTCTATTTACAAATTTATTAAAATTTGCTTTGTTTTGATCTAATTTTCGCAACAAAACAGCAGTTGTTTATTGTCGGTATACACTTTTTACATCACTAGTGCTGTTAGATACTCTTGCTTGATTTTACTTCACACACATAAAAAGTAATCGTTTTAAATTTTAGCGCACATACACTGCCACAAATTAAACGACACACACATACATATACTTCACTTTTTTCTTTTTTATTCATTCAATTCTTAAAATTTTTTCATTTTTAATACTTTTACCTCATCTTCATCGGACGAATCCAGCACAATAATTGAACTCATCTTGTGCTTATTGCAAGTTAAATTGTTTTTCTTTTCCAAAATATTTGATTGAAATATGTTTATTACTTTTTATTTTCTTTGAAAATTTTTCTTTTGACGGGCGGCACTTATGCACACATTCAACCTCTTCTTTTTCACAAAAACTACTACGACGACGACAATTATCTGCACACGAAGGCGAGTAATCACGACGGATTGCTATATTTATGATATTTCTTTTTTTCTTTTAATTTTTCCAACAAATATTCTATTTGTATTTGAGAAGTTGAGAGTAAAAAGCATGTGAGTTGACAATAAAAAATTACTCATTTTGACATACATAATGGGATTTTTTTGTTTACAACAGCGACGTATCAATTGAATTATTAATCGGTTACTCGACTTTGCAGAAATAGAGCTGCCAAGCTAAATTCGTAGTAGTACAGGATACATAAGAAAGCAGTGCTAATGTAACCTTTAATTTTTTAGTAGTGTGCCGGAAGTAAATGTTCTTAAACACTCCGTCTATATTAGCGATCGTGTAGGATAGTGAATCAGGGCCTATAGCAATATATATCTCAGCAATAAAGCAAAAACCTCGTCAGAATTTTCGAGCAATAGTTATTTAACTTACGCTGGAATTACACATGTAAGTAGTGGCATGCCATTGCTGTATACTTGTTATCAACGAAAAATTATTCGAAATAGTCTAATCTCATGCAATTTGCTTTTCTGTTTAGTGCCGGTCCACACGTGCATGTTTTGTTGCAGCAATTCTTAAATTTTCTGTGGCAAAGAGCGAGAGAGGAATAGATATAATATATATTTCTATTTCAACACTCTCCCACAAATTTAGAGATTGCTGCAACAAAAATTGCATGTGTGGATGGGGAGTTACATCACAGCCGAATAAGAAGCTGATCAATAAGACTTGCATAGTGTAAACTGGGACTTAGTGGCATGCAAGTGCCAAAATTAGCTGCCACTGGAGCTGTCACTAGAAAAAATGTAGATGTACTAGTAAAAAATCGGGAATGTATTGAGTTTTTCGAATTCCCAGTGGGATATGTGAACGCTAACTTGCTAAGTTAGCGTTTACACATGCCACTAGGAGTTCGAAAAACTCAATACATTCACACGGGCGTTTTTAAAACGCGGCGTCTCTGCTTTTTATATCAAATTTGAAAGTTCTCCATTTTTTTAAACTTTCAAATTTAATATAAAAAGCAGATACGCCGCGTTTTAAGAACGCCCGTGTGGCCTCAGCCTAAAGGGCCAAATAAACTACGCAAGCGTCTTGCCAAACATGACAGAAATTTGCGTTTATACAAGCTGTTGTATAATATATGGCGGCGTTTTTGTTTGACAAGCGACTTGGCAAGCTGCTTACAGAAAAATCAAAAAATGTATATATTTTGACTGCCATAATGAATTTGTGGCAAACTGATTGTATAGACTATTGTAAAATTAGCTCATTTGCAACAAAATTTCCATAGAGTGAGGTTGTCGTGGATTAATGATTAATGGGAAAAATCTTTGAGTGTTGTGTTTTTCTTTGCTTGTACGAGCTAGTTTTCAGTAGTCTGTGTGCAAATGAAAAAAGTATGTTTGCCAAACCGCTTGCGTAGTTTATTTGGCCCTTAGTCGACATTTAGA
The DNA here is from genome assembly GCA_956483635.1 of Panzeria rudis. Lineage (NCBI taxonomy): Eukaryota > Metazoa > Arthropoda > Insecta > Diptera > Tachinidae > Panzeria > Panzeria rudis. The sequence continues at coordinate 5,182,696 of OY101449.1, forward strand.
CGATGCAAGTCTTATTGATCAGCTTCTTATTCAGCTGTGAGGAAGACAGAGAAATGCATGCGAGTAAAATTTGGCACTTGCATGCCACTAAAAAAAATTTCAAAACGATAAACAATGTTACCCTGCCAAAAACTTAATGCAAATTTACTGGACTACAGTAAAATTTTAATTAAAGTTTTAACTTGTTTAATGTATTATTATGACTTATTTCTTGAAATGCGCTTAAAAACAGCACGTTTGTTAATTAAAGAGCATTAATTTTATTAAAATAATACTAATAATAATATATGTTAAGTTTTCCCCAAAGATGCGCCTATAGGTATATAATGAACTCTACATTGCAATGACATGCGTAAACAGAAAAGCAATTTGCACGAGACCCGACCAAAGCGAATTAATATCAATTGGCCTTATCATTAAAACGACACACACACAGAGTAGGCGTAGGACTATTTTTATTTGTGCGTTGACAGTTCGGGTTAAAGTTTTTCTCTTTTTTATACAGAGTTTGACTGATGGGGTGTAATCAGCTGATGATCATCTGTGTTGATAAGGCTACCCGGTACTGAATTCGCCTTGGACCCTACTATTTCCATGATACAATAATATACCCTATAAGCAACTCAGTTAACTTTAAACGCACTTTAAGCTAAATATTTCGCAACTAATGGTGGTTGATGCCTGGATTACTTTTAATGGAGTCAACTGACTATTTTAACATTGCGATGTCCTAGGCGGTAGTCAATTGTCCGACTCTGTCATATCTTGCAAAAAAAAAAAAACATTGAGGTCGCTGAACACGAAAATTATATTCATTTATTTTTCTTAATGCGCGTTTTCCCGATATTCCCGAAAAACAAGTTTTTTGTTTTTTTTAGTTTTTTCGTTTATTGGCAAAAATTCTAAGAACGGCTCATCTAAATAAAATAAAATGCACACTGTTGTATAGGTATCTCTCTATTCTTTCATTCAACACATTGATTGTGCCGATCGTATAAAAAGTTACAGCCCTTAAAATTTAAAAATATATATTTTTAGACCTTTTCCCAAAAACCATCATTTAAACTGCTCCATTAAGATGAAAAAATATACTAAGTATATATTTTTTGGGCTGTATTTCAAAGATAATTTTTTGACGACACATGATGGATGCAATCGCTAAATTCTGATAAAAAATAAGATGGCCCTTAAGCGAAAACAGCTATATTATTTTTTAGTTACTTTTAATACAAAATTAATTTAAATCAGATTATATTAAACATTTTTTCTCGTTTGAAAATAATTTTGTATGGGAATTAAAATCAGCTCTTTACTCTTACAGCCTTATTCTGGCAATTCGGTAATAATAAATTTGTAACCGAATTTTTCTTACCTTACACCCCGTCTTCACGAGACACAATTTTGTTCTAACATTTGTCAAATTTCATAAATAAAAACATCAGAAAAATGTTAGTGCTATTTTTTAATATCGACTTTGACTATTGTCAAGATAAATCAATGGCTCGTGAAGACGCTATGCTATTGTAACTATTATTTGTTCCGGTATTCCGGCAATGTTGTAATAAAAAAATAATTCAACAAATGTGGAAAAAAACTGACACATTTTTGTAACAAAATTTAATTATTTCAAATTATTTTTTACATAAAAATAGATTGTGGAATGCCAAAAAGTAATCTGATGAAAATTTTGGCTTCTACACGAATAATCGCCCAAGAGAAAATCACCCAAAGCGCCTAATTTCTTTGAGATTTTATCCATATCGCAAAATAAAAATAGTTGTAAATCACACAAAAGCTTTGGGTAGTACAATCTAAGTTGCAAAATGAGTAATCGTCCATATTTTTGGATCATTACTGATTATGCGATTATGCGCCAGGGACAAAAAATGTGCTGTTGTATTTGTAGCCCCAGCGCTGCCACCCAGTAAGGCTAATATGCCCTGCTATTACTTTTTAAAATCATTAGACCTGGCAGCATTATTTGTGCGGAGGTGTAAAAACGGCCATTATTTATGTTTTTGTACTTTACGTTTTCTTCTTTCCTTTTAACAATACATTTTGTTAGTTTGACATTTACCACAAAGTAGACCATTTACACAGAAAGTGGTCGGTGGTATTTATGATAGGATGAATTTACGCTAAATTGAGTAATCGGAACGGGATTTTCTGAGATTGAGATTTGTGTAATTGTATTCCAATAAGAAAAATTCCTATTATTATAAAATGTGTTGACACAGTCATAATATGTAGTTGTTTTTGTAATAAATATATAAAGCTAATATGAATTTATTGATTTAAGAAAAAAAAAAACGAGACAAGTAAACAAATCAAAAGATATTTATAAAAAAAGAAAACCTTTTGTTTATTGGGTTAACCAATTTATATTCAAGTAATTTGCTAAAAATTTATGAGTGCCTATGAGGAAACCGATTCAGCGACCGCTTCGCTTTTGTCAGGAGTCCAGGTGGTGGTTGAAGGTAAATGCAATACTAATAGTGATACCAACTGCAAAGTAGCGTCCGCAGTAGTAGCAAGGGCTAGATCTCAACGCAGTGGGTTGATAGCAAAAAGACGTAAGATGTCGCGCAGAGCAAATCTTATAGGAATTTGTGGCGTAAGTGGTTTGTGCATTCTGTTGCTTATAGCCACCACACAACATAGACCGCTACCCGCCTCGTTAGCCTCTTCGTCAGGCGGTGTGGTGGGTGGTGCCTTAGGTGGCGGTAGTGGCAATCTTGCAGGTAGTCTTGCCAACACCGCTTCCGGTGGCTATTCCTCTGCAGGCAATGGTCTTGGTTCAGCCTCCGCATTTACAGGAGAACGTTTTAGTCATGCCGTGCCTCAGCAGACAGCAGTAATGTACAACATGACGGCCACCATCAATGATGTTATCGCCCAACAACGCAACAAAGTGGGTAACGAAATGGAAAACTTTGAATATCCTGCTGGACGCTTTGGCGTCGAGGCAGAAAAACTTTCCGACTTAACACCAGAAACTGAAGGCACACCAGTACGTAGTATTGTGGTAACCACCTGGAGATCCGGTTCAACTTTCTTGGGTGATATTCTTAACGCCATGCCAGGCAATTTTTATCATTATGAGCCTTTGCTCAACTTTGGCATCAACCAGATAAGGGATCCAGACGATGAAGAACAGGCCATTAAGAATATAAAAAATTTACTCTACTGTGATTATTTCAACGACATGGATAACTACTTAAATTTTGGCAAAAGTCATACGTATTTATTTGAGCACAACGAACGTTTATGGAGCGTGTGCAAAGAGTATCCACATTATTGTTGGCGTCCCAAATTCTTAACACCATTTTGTAAGCTATTTCCATTGCAGAGCATGAAAACTGTACGATTGCGCTTAAGTACGGCCGAAGAGCTACTGAAAGATAAAAGGTAAAACTGTTTTATTTTTAAAAAATATGTATTTGAAAATGTTCAATTTGTCTACTTCTGTTTTTATTAGATTTAAAGCTAGTTTTTTAATGTATTAAATGGTATGCTTAAAATGACCAAAATTAAAGATTTTATATGCCTAGAGTAGGGATGGGCAAAAAGTATCGATATATATATCGTCAATATTTTTAATTTCGATACATGGACATTTTTTCCAAATATATCGACAGTACCAAACTCGATATTTTTTTAGCTTTGGTTTTTTTTCGTTCAATTTTTAAAAACATTCGCACAGTCTTCATCAAATAGAATATTACTAACAAAATCCTTTGGTTTATTTATAATATTTTGCCTATTCGAAAAATTATCATTCTTTGGGTGTAATTTTGTTTATATATGTTCGTTCCATGAAATATTGGTGGAACAGTAAGGATCTTGGAAATTAAAAAGGTACTTTTTTGTTTTATTTAAAAAAAAATTTGGGACTACGTATGAATTATCATTGTTGAAAAAATATCGATATTTCGATATATCGATAATTTTTATTCGATATATATCGATGCCGATCGATATTTAAAAATATATCGATATATATTTGCGTTGTACTGTAATTTGTAATTTATTTAAAAGAATTGGACAGGGATGGGCAAGTGAAAAAAAATATATCGATATCGAATATTAAAAATATCGATATTTCGATATATATCGACATTTTTCCAAGCACGATTATTCATACATAATTCCACAAAAAATGCAAAAAACTACTTTTCCTATAAACAACTAATCTGAAAAGAGTTAATTACTGTTCATTACTGTTTCACCAATATTTCATGGAATGTAAAACAAAAAAATTTATAGTCAAAGAAGGATAGTTTTTCTTATACACAAGAGATTATAAATAAATTCAAAAGATTTTTTTGTAATATTCTATTTGATGAATATTTTGTTGAAATTTTTTTTTAAAACTTCACGAAAAACAAAACCAAAACTAAAAATATGGAATTTGATGCTGTCGATATTTTCTGAAAAAATATCGCTATATCGATATATTGTAATTAAAAATATCGACGATATATATCGATATGTTTTAAAAAATATCGATATATCGATATTTGTTGCCCACCCCTAGTATGTACTACATACTAGAGTGGGACGATTTGTATGGACAAAACAAATAAAAACCGACAAAATCAAAACACGAAAGTAATCTACGGAAATTCTAAGAAAATTCAATAAGAAACTATGGGCCGAAAGTGAATTCCTAGCATGCGCAAATCGACGTGGAAGTTAAAATAAATAAATAAATTAGGCAACGTATTATAAATAAAACTAACAAATTAGTTTTCATGCCTATAGATGGGATTCTAACCGGTATTTACACGATCTATATATATTCAGCCTATATTCAAAAGCCTCTATATTCGATTTTGAAGGAAATCATTTTTTGATTTCAAAGTGTTGCGTAAAATAAGCCGCATCTATGGTATAAATTTAAAAGTAAAAATTTTTTTTGCAATTTTATCGTCAGTTTTTTATTTCTCTATCTAACACAGTAACTTTTTCGAAGGCAAAATCCTCTATCTCATAAAATATTATTTAAATAAACTGAATTTAAATTGAAATCATCGGATTTTTTTTTGATAAACTCGTATGATTAAAACTTGCTCAAACTGTAAGGAGTGTCAAGACCTCCGGAAACATCGTGAAAATCACGAAAATTCGCATAAACTTGGTTATCTGAAAGATTAAAATGTTACGATTGATTAAATGCGCCAAAAATGTAAGAAAACTATAAACATAGGAAAATTAGATATTTATTTTTTATTATAAACTACTGCCCTACCATGTTTTATGTAAATAAAAATGCAATTTTTTTATTTCATATTGTCCCGACGTTTCTTGAATTTTATGTTCACTTTTTCAAGGGATTTCGTCTTCTATTTAATAAAAAGAAACATCAACTAATTAAAAAAGAAACTACTAAATTTTTACAATTATAACACATTATTTATAAAGATTTTACATAGCTTTTTTGAACAAATTTTTTTTTCGAAAAAATCCCGAAAATGGCAGAAACTCGAAAAAATAACTAGCTAACAGAGGCATGATAAGAAAGTCTAATATGGTTTAAAAATCGTTTAAACTGTAAAGAGCCTAATTAACAACTTGGCAAAAAGTTGCTCCTATCCTGAACATTGTGAAAATTCGCGACAAGTTGCAACACCGAAAACAAGCCTAGGGCTTGTGACTAGAAACCGCCAAAGACGGATGTTCACGAAAAATTTAAGAAATAACTAATATTACAAAGAATAACAAAATTTCAGAAAAATTGCTCACATCGCGGGAATCGCAATGTATAGTAAACGTTTTTGTTCTCTAATTTTGATTCTGCAATAAAACTTAAACATATTATTTGTTAATTATATTTTTGGCTTTCTTTTTTGACTATACTCTATCTTATAACGTATTGAGTATTTTCGAATAACACTGTTCGGGATAGAAGCAACTTTTTGCAAGTTTTTAGGTTTTCGATGATTTTTAAACCATATCATGCCACTGTTAGCGATTGTTTCCGAAATTTTGCCATTCTTTACAGTTTTAGCGATTTTTAATCAAAATTATGGCTTGTTGAAACTTTTCCAAAGGTTTTTATTTTCTTAAATTTTTGGCGCTTTTAATTAATCGCAACATTGTAATCTTTCATATATAAGCAAGTTTTTGCAAATTTTCGTTATTTTCGTAATTTTCGCGATTTGTCCGGAGTGGCTGACATTCCTTGCAGTTTGAGCGAGTTTTTATCATAAAACTTTGCAGCGCAATGTTTTCGTTTATTAAATTTTTTACTCATTTTACCAGGTATTTACCAATTAGGTATTTACTCGTTTCCAATCTATATTCATTCCCCTTCCGGTTTTTATGAATATTCATTGAATTTAAAATTTGATCTTTGAAGATTTCAAAATAAAATGATAACCGTTGTAATTTGAAAGTCCAATTTGTGTCCTTTAATACGAAAAAAATGGCTTAAGCAAAATATAATTACCTGACGTAATGTAATGTCATTATACGATAGAGTTAAAATTTTGGACCGTTACAAAGTCATGTTAATTACCATGTTTTTTTTGTAACTGCAAAGTGTCGCTTAAGCTGAAATTCTTTTTTTTCAAGTAGAGCAAAACTAGTGTCAAAAACTTCAAGGATATCAATGAAACAGTTAAAGAACACCTTTCAAAGGATAATAATTACTAGTTTTAAAATAATTTGCTTAAATTAACTGATTTTTTATGACATCAGGAATATCTTGAAATATTTTACCGCCACAAACATGCGTTGTCCACTATAATCCTATGTAGAAAATATTAGGGCTCTATTCAATTTAAACCAAGGATAATTAAAAAATACTTCTCCTGTAAAATTTACTTTTTGGCACTTAAGCTTTTTGGCGGTTATGGCACGATATACATAATAATAATTTTAAAGTCGGTTTATTACATTTTTTGTTGAATTTACTCATTTTCAAGTCGCAATATTTCGCGAAACAGATTCTGGGGTCTAAGCGGTAAAGAACTCTGATGAGTAGACCGAGAGGTCTCGAAATATGTAAGTTCAACCCTCCGCGCAGCGCACTCAACTTTTTCTTTGCCTACATGCGTCACATTTTTTTCTCAATAAAAATATAATTTAATTGAAAAATTAAATTTAAACCGAATTGAAGCCAAAATAATAACATTTCTTTGGATTTAACCAATACAATTTGTCTAAAATTCATAACTTAAACTTAGTATGCAGATCCACCTGAACTTAAGGTTTGAAATTTTGTATTTATTTCTACACAGAATAATTGTTGTGTAGACAAATTTGTTTTCATTCACTTAAAGTCACTTATTTTTATAAATCACAAAGTATAATAAATATATGAAAAATTATTTCAAAGACCACAAAAACACAAAATATCAAAAATTTGTTGAGCAAACAATTGTCTGAACATTAGTTTTTGTTATTATTTCGTTCTGAATAACTCCTAAACCTTTATTGGTGTATTTATATTACCTCGAAATCTAGTAGATTTGTTTTGAAATCTGTGGCTGATTGGTAGCGATGGTAGCCTGTCAGTCCAGAGGTCGTGGGTTCGACTCCCGCCATAGACCATAGGTGTTTTCCGCCGACCATCTAAATCGCTTCGCGGGTTATATTCGTGTGCTGCTGTGGTATTACAAGAGTGTTGTAAGCCACATATCGTTTACACCAAGCTAATTTTTCAGGATTTCGTATCCAGTACAGAAACCTTTGACAGCAAAAGTTCTTAAACTATAACCGAACATATGCAAACTTACCCAATTCACGCACATTTTATAGGGGAAATCTTGTACAGCGTAGTATTTTTTAGAACAATTTGGAAAAAACCATAGTTGCATCACTGAGTACTATTAGATTATGAGTACATTTCTTCCAAATCTATGACGAAGGAGATTTCGTTTTGTATGGGAAATCTAGTAAAAAACAACCCGATTTAGGTCGAAGTCTTGTAAGTACTAGAGGCAATGTAATAAGCATATAAACAAATAATCAGATCAGTTCTGTATTGCATTCCGAATGAAAATGTTAGTTATGTCATGGCATTGTTGTTATAAATATTACTTTGTAACAACAATGCTTTCATAATTCCGAAAATTTTTATTCCGAATGGAATACAAAACAGATCTGAATGCTAAAATATGTTAAAGACAGCTAAAATTCAAACTATTTAAATTAATTTATAATTGAAGGACTTAGTGTTTTGTTTAAACTTAAAAGTCAATTTATTCCATAATTTGTTTTTGTGGCTTATCGAGTTATTGCCTCTCAATTGCAAATACAATTCTCATCGTATGTTGAACTACAAAAGCACAACTAAGTGAATCTGTAGTTTTAAAAATTGAAATCGTATTTTAGTGTTTTCTGTGTAGTAAAGCATTTAATATAAAAACACTAAAGATGACTGAATGTGCAAGGTAACAAAACATTATTTTCAAATTTAAATTTTAGTCTTATAATGTAGTAATTATCAATTTTTTATTTGTTTTTCTTTTTTATCTGCTAAGATAAAATGCTTGTATGCACATATTTGCTTTTCTGACTCTATTCTCTTTTTAATAATAATAACTTTTATCGTGCTGACAAGGAGATGAAAAATGTTGTTACAATTTTAATTATGGGTGTTGTGCGGGCACCAATATGCACCTGATTTCCATTCAACAATTACATTTTATTTATTAACTTGGTGATATTTCTTTATAATTTTTTAGTTGGCATAAAGAAAGTCTCTTTTATCTTTTCTTTAATTTGTTTGATTAAGATCAACTTGCATACTTTCTAATTGTGCAAATTAAATAAATTCACAGACAGACTGCTCGGGTTAAAATTAAGCTCTTTATAACTAATTGAACAATTAATGTCATTTGTACAATAAATTTAGGAAAACAGATACTTAACAGCCATTTTCACTTACAATACAAAAAATATATTGAGGCAGGTTAGGTCTTATATATATATTTTTACTCAGCTCTTATCAAATTTGGTTCTTAACAAGTTCATTGTTTTATTTGTGAAACTTTATCTCATAAATGAAGCAATTATAATTGATTTATAATTGATATTGCACCATAAATATAAATGAAATTAATGGGTATTACAATATTCAATATTTACTTTTTATTAAATGTTTACCGCTCCACAGTGGAAGAAATGTTTAAACAGATGTGTTTTGGAATTTATCGAATTTATCCACATATATGTACATTAGGGTGGAGCGCCGGTGTATGAAGGTGAAAAAAGTCATCCAATCGATTTTGAATACCTCCAGAATGTTGCATCTAGCTAAATTATATAAAATTTTTTGGAATCTTTTTCGAAATATCTTTTAGCCCTCTACCACGCCCGGAAGAAAGAGTAATTTTCTTTTAACTTGCTTCATTAATGCAGATTTTTTTAAACTTATTTTAAGGATACGATTACAAAACAAATTTGTGCCGAATAGAAGAAACTTAATATCGAGGAGATTTTACAAAATATAAGAAAGTTATGACCAATTAAGTGAAGAAGCCAATTCTGTATCCCATACAAACTTGTTTTTAATCAACAATTTTTTTTAATACAAACTGAATTAAGTTAATTTTGTATGAAAAATAATGTAGCTGTTTTCTGTTAACGGCTAATAACTTTCTTATTTTTTTTTTATCAGAATTTAGTGATTTTATACATCATGTGTTCGTCACAAAATTATGTTTGGAATACAGAAAAAAATATAATCTTTTCATCTTAAGATGATAATTTTTGGGAAATGATCTAAAAATATACTTTTTTAAACTTTAAATGCCTGTAACTCCATGCATTTTTATCCAATCGGCACAATCAGTGTATTGAATGAAAGAATAGAGCGATGTCTATACAATAGTATACAATTTATATTATTCAAATGACCCACCCATTCTCGGAATTTTTGCCAATAGACGAAAAAAATAAAAAACAAAAAAAATTTTTTTTCTTAATGGGCGAAAACGGCCATTAAGAAAAATAAATGAATATCATTTTTGTGTTTAGCGATCTAAAATTAGCTTAGAAAATGTTTTTTTTTTTGTAAGATATTGCTATAATGAGAAAACGAACACACTGGCATTTATACCTTCCACAAATATGAATTTCTAAGACTAAATTTACATGATAAAATATTTAATGAAATTTGTGGCATGAAACTTTCTTTATTTGCCAATTGAATGGACAGGCAAACATGTTGGATGGAAAAAGTGATAGGAAATGAAATTTCAGATAATTTTTGAAAATTTTCATTACTTCATTTGCTTTTTCGCGCCTGCAATGAGCAAATAAAAAATTTTGATGAAGAAAATTTCATGAAATATTTTATCATGTAAATTTGGTATAAAGCAGTGTAATATAAATGTTGCTGGAAATTAGAAAATGTTTTTGTTTTTTTAACATTCACAGAAAAAAGTAGGTTTGTAAATACAATTAATTTTTTCGTTATATCAATTAAATAATTAATTGATTTTGAACATACGACGATTTTACGAAATTGTAAGTTAAAAAGAAAACCAGAAAAATATTTTCAATTAAATATATCAACAAATAATTCGTTGACAAACAAAATTAAAAAAACTTTTTTTTTGTTAGATTTCAAAATTATTTCAATTAAAATTTTTGTTACATTAACAATGTGAATTAATGAATTTCCAAACAAATTTTGATTCTCATAATTGTTGTATTAATAATATTTTTTTTATAGACAACCACAACCCACGAAGCAATTTTTTGCTTGTCTGCAAAAACCACTAAATGTGTTTGGGCGGAATCGAACTAATAGACTAGCGTTCTTACTTTTCAGCTACAGAGCAATACGTTATTAAAGACGCAAATAATTAATACATACACACAAAACTTGATTTCTTATTTTTCTTTTATATATGTTCATTCCGTTATGATATAATTTAAAAAATAATTTTGTCGAGTAATTTAATTGATTATTAATTATAGCTGTGTTTGTTTACTCGAAATTCTTACTACTTTTACTATAATTGGAAAAATTTGTTTACTTTTTGTATTAAAAACTTCCAGCTGAAGTAAAAATAGTAAATTGTAGCAAGTAAACGAACAGGCATTATGATTGTTTAATTATTATTACTATTATTTAATTATGATTGTTAATTTTTTAACATGTTTCAATAAAACCTCTAATTAACATTTTTAATCAAAAAATATTAAAAAATTATTGGATTTTTGCGCTATACATAACAAAAAATTTTGTTAACTCAGTTTGTTTAAAAAAGATTTATGTCTATCGTATCAACAACTTAGTTTGTTATATTAAATAAATATATTTTTCAATTTAAATTAAATATTAGCAATTTAAATTGTTAGTTGCAGTTTGATGATATTTTGTTCTGTGTTGATATCACTCTTTACTTTATATAACAGGAACTTTCAATAATATGTAAAGAACTTATATTATAATATATATTCTACGGAGGTAGCATGCAATAACGTTCATGGAAATAATGTCAATGGACGTTATTTCCACGTTGAAAAGGAAATGATGTGCATTGAATTTTTGTCTGTCTGTCTGTCCGAACACGCATCACGGCAAAACCAATGATCTGATTTTTATGAAATTTTGTATGGCGGTACTTCACGGTCTTGGTTCGAAGTTAGGATACTTTTTATCACAATATTATCCTCATTTCTAAGTTAATACAAATGTTACCAGAAACTACAAAGATTTAAATTAAACAATAGGTACCGAACTTTATATTATTATATTCTACTTATACCCTATAGTTATAAAATGAACTTTAAGCACACGAAGCGGGCAGGCACATCTAGTTTATAAATAAATATTTAATTGCTGCTACTTTAACCAGCTGTGTTTTTCTTTTAATTTAATAGCTATTCAATGAATATTAGCTGTCAATATTGTTATTTAAATACTAAAACAAATATTTATTTTCAAATAACAAAAACTGGCGTGTTTTAAATGAAATAATTAAAAATATATTAAGGGATTTCATGAAAACGCATAAAATTGTCGTTTGTGCAATTGGGCAAACTTATGAGACTCGTTTCATGAAGCCCCTATTAAACTGTTGTGCAAATTTTACCAGCTTCTTTTTTCTACCAATATTTACTATTTTTAAAATACTTTTAATAAAAATAATTTTTATGTATAAATTTCAATTTATTTCTAATATTTTTCAGTTAAAATGTTTGTAAAAATATGTACAACTAATCTGTGCAAGTTTGCGAGTATAAATTGCCTGGCATATTTATTAGGTTTGTGCAAATGAACAATTAAAATTTGTTTGACAGCTCATTTATGAGAGTGAAAATAGAATGCACAGTTTATGAAACTTTTTGTGAATGCTATAAAATCGTTGATTATTGATATTTTTGAATGAAATTTTGCAGTTATATAAGAATTTACGAACTAAATACCAAGCAATGAAAAACAACTAAAATTTGATTCTGAAAATCTCAGAATTCCTAAGAAAGTTTCAAGAAATCCCAAAAATTTATTTTTTTTAGTTTTGCGCTTAAAGTCCATATTTGGTCCAAGGCCCATTTAACAGTTTGGCAAATAGATGCATACACATAAGGGTTTTGAAAAGTGGTAATTTTTGTTGAGTCCAAACTTTGGTATTTTAGAAAATTTGTATGTAAAAAAATCAACATTTTGATGTAAAATAGCTCAACTTCATAAGGGCCTAGGTCCAGTTAAAATGGGAAATTCCATTATTGTTTTAACGTCGATATCTGTCTGTGAAGACACCTTTCAGATAAATATACATTTCCTATATGTTCTAAAAGAATAATTTTTTTATGGAAAAAAGAGTGAGTGATGTGTTTTTTATTGGCAAAAATTTTCGAAAATTAATTTTTTTTCAATATTCAACTTTAAAATTCCATGATGTCACAAGTCGATTTCGTTCTCATATTTAGATTGAAAACAATAATAAAAAATTGTAATTTGTTCCTGTTTTCAATATAAATATGAGAACGAAATCGACTTGTCGACATATTGGGGGCAGGCAGTAAATATTTTGCAACTCACACAACAGAAGTTTGTTCTTTAACTAATGAAAAATAAATAAATTGTTTGATATTTTTTTGGAACCGATATCTGGAAAATACTGTACCAAAGCTTGGAAAAATTTAGAAATTTAAAATTTTCAATGGTTATAACTCTCTAACTATACAGAAAAAACTAAATTTCACTTTCTGTAAAGGAATTCAATGAAATAGTCAATATTTTGTCTAGGAACGGACCTACAAACAAAATTGTAAATATATACAAAAATATCTCAACAATTTCATTGAAAAAACGTGTTTTTTCAGTGAACAAATTGTTTAAATCTATAAAAAAATATGTCTAAAAATATTTATAAATTGTAAACAAAACAATTTACTAAATCAAACAAGAAGATATACTTGACTTTCTGAAAAATATCAAACAATATATTTGTCTGAATTTATAAAACAATTGGTCTAAAATTACTAACAAATATTAAACAAAATAGTTTACTTAATCAAACAAAAATATATACTGGATTTTTTGTAATATATCAACAAAATTTTTGCCTGAGTGATTTTCATCCATTAAGCATTTATGAAATTTTACTTTGTTAAATGTGTTCAAGTCTGAATGTTTGTCTAAAGACTATAAAAAAATTAATGAGAATTAAGCAACGGCATTAACAAATTGATTCACTCAAAAATCTTCTTTAAAGAAACTTGATACAATGGAATTCCTATCATTTTTGTTGCTGTTGTTGTTATTATTATTTGTATGTATGTTGTCATCGGGGTTGTTTTTTTACGACAAAATTTTTGTTGTTTTTTTTTGTCTTTGCGTTCTAAATAAGTATCAAACAAACAATTCATTGATTATGTAAAGAATATTTACTGAAAATGAAATTTATTTTTAGACAAACTTTTGCTTGAAAATTTTTTGGTGATAATTTTTTCTGTGTATACAAAATAGGTGTACAGCCAAACATGTGTCTTTTAGATCTTCTTAAGGACTATAATAATACAAAAATATTTTAAAGCTGATGAGAAACAAAAAATTTAAAGCGTTAAAATATTTTACATGGTCGAAGTAGTGTCCTACTTTGAGAGTACATAGCTCTACTCGTAAGCAATTGGAGAGTTGGTATTTAAAACATAAACGGGAATACCCTCTGCTTTGTCTATGTGAAATTGTATTCTGCTGATATGATTATCCGTTTAGAAATACCTGATTAAGTTTCAAAATATTTTGATTCTGTCCTACTGTGCACCGCTTATCAATTTTTTTTGTTTGATTTTTATACTTAGTTATGAATGTAGTATTATTTTAATGTGATTATTACGAACTACTTTGCTTTTGATTCCGAAGTAATTATGTTAGGATAAATAAAGTTCATAACGTTATATTCAGAAAGAATTAGATCAATATTCAAAGGATCACGGGAAAATCAACATCAATATAATTTTCAACGTACACTACAGAACAGAGCATCGCTGTTCTCAGAGGAACAGAAAGAAAAATTTCGTGCTTTGCATTCTATATCGATTTTACTATCTACGCCAAAATTCATTTTTTAAATAGATGTTTCATGTACAAGCATGATTCTTTTATAGTTTTATTATATGTATAGATAGTGATCAATTACATACATATGTACATATGTACATAATATGTAGTTGATCATTAAATTTAAAAATAACAAAAGCTTATTGATAACAAAATATATTCCTAAATAAACTATTTATTGCTCAGCATATCCACATAATGTGGAGACGATATATATTTTAACTTCATGATAAATATTATTTTTGAATACTTCCCTCCATAAAATTAATTTGTAATAATCTAATAAAAATAGTATGGCATTAAACATCAAAAAAGGTCAAATAGGAATTTCAAGATTTGTGGACAATTTATTTTTACGCTGTTCTAGTGGTACAAATATTAAAAAATTTTAACGAATTTTTCATAATACATATGTATGTATCTCTATTCGAAATCAACTGAAAAAATAAAATAAAAAATAAACAATAAATAAAAATGTGGCTGTCGTAAAACATAAAAAAAGTTATTATGAAATTCTTATCTCTTTTTCGTTTGTGTGTATTTGTATAACAAAACTAATTGTACTAAAAAATCCATATACATAATATATATGCTTTGGTTTTAGTATAACAGTTTTAATTTAAATATTTTTCTACAGACTTCATGTCAAATTATGTATTGGTTTTTTGTAAGGTCTTTCGATTTAGTACCAGGTTAATTTAAATTTTTTCGGTGGTGATTTTGCTTCATATGTATTTCATATTAATTCAACATGATTGACAATAATCTTGAAAGAACATTTATCCTTTTGAATTAACTATACATGTTTCATGTTGATTTAATATTTCAGTACATTTAAATCAAAATGAAATTGATACTGAAATAATACGAAAAATCATGTTGAATCAAAGTTATTTTGAGTTAAAAGAACGTCAATTTGATATTGAAAGAACACGCAGAATCATGTTGAATCAAAGTTATATTAAGCTGAAACAACATGACCATCTAGACACGTTAACACAAAGGCTGGAGACGGCACTTAACGAGGTCAGTGACTGGTGTTCACAGAATGGCCTAAGTGTCAATCCTACGGAGTTAGTACTCTTCTCAAGAAGGTACAAAATTCCAGCTTTCACGCTACCAAAATTAAATGGCATCACACTAGCCCTTTCGGACAACGCCAAATATCTCGGTGTAGTCCTTGACAGCAAGTTAACATGGAGGGACAATCTTCATGCAAGAGCAGCTAAAGCCTTAACGGCAATTTATGTTTGCAGAAACGCCATTGGCCCCTCCTGGGGTATATATCCCAAAGGGGTCAATTGGATATTAGAGACAGTGATCAAGCCTATACTTTTTTACGGCATATCCGTCTGGTGGAAAGCACTGGACTTGGCGAGCAATCGATCTCGTATAGAGAGGGTTCTTCGCATAATGGCAATCATGATAACTGGTGCCCTAAGATCCACACCAACAAAGGCTCTTTTCGCTGCGTTGTGCTGGCTACCAGTGGATCTGCTGGCCAGAAAGCAAGCACTACGTACAGCAATTAGGCTTAACGCAATCGGCGCATGGAACCATCTACCGTGGGGTCATGCTAGCATTCTAGAGACTACCGATACCATTCCGGATCTCATTGACTACTGCACTCCGAAGCCCTCCTTCAGGAAAGAATTCCGATACTCCTTGACGGGGGACTTTTCCCCAACACCACACGGGGCCATACACATTTATACCGATGGCTCCAAATGGGGAACGAGAGTTGGCGGGGGTGTCTATATCGCTGAGTTCGGGATCAAAATGTCTTTCAGACTCCCGGACGAATGTAGCATCCTACAAGCAGAAATATCTGCCATCAAACGAGCAATATACTGGCTAAGGTTTTACCGGATATCAAATGCCGACGTTCAGATCATAACTGACAGTCAACCGGCGATTAAAGCACTCACTGGTGTGTACACCACATCCAGCCTAGTCCTGGAATGCCGCACAGCACTTAACACGATGGCGAGCAATCTAGGTATCACCCTCAGATGGGTAAGGGGACACGAGTCCGTTTCAGGCAACATCATTGCGGATGATCTGGCTAAGAGGGGAACCTTGCTTCGGGATGTCGATATTGACGATCTCTGCGGGATCCCACTCTCATCTTGCTGGAGACGAATTGACGCTGCCTTCTTGCAGTTGGCTCAAACCAGATGGTACAATGAACCAACTTGCTCTACTGCGAGAACAATATGGCCTCGCCTTGACACAAACAGAACTAAACAACTTCTAGATTTCACGAAACCACACCTACGCAACCTCATGGCCACGGTCACGGGGCACTGCACCTTTGGAACCCACGCTAGACGTATGGGTCTCCCATACAATGACTACTGCACAAGCTGTAATGACGTAGAAGAAGAAGAGAATGTAATGCACCTTTTATGCCTTTGTCCAGCTCTGGAGGACCACCGCCTTCGCCTACTGGGCAAAAGATTCTTCGGTAGCCTCTCCGAGTTCTCAGAAATAGAACTCAAGAACATAAGTTCCTTCATTAGGAGCAGCGGGTGGTTCACTCGCTGACTACCCAAATGGCGTTTCTAAAACACGAACGACCCTTCCTGCACGGAACTCCGTACGCCTTACCTCTTTCTCTCTTCTCTTTGAACTAATTTCTAATACCTCTATTAACTCCTCTCCTTTCACTCTATTTGATACACTGTCCTGTTCTCTCTTTCCTTTCCTTTCCTTTACAGGTATCACAAAGGGACCATTATTATTGGACCCAAGTGGGCTGGAACCCTTTCTTTATAATTTTCACCAGCGACCTGATAACCTAACCTAACCTAACCTAACATGACCTCAATGTATCTATTTTATTAATTATTTTACTTACGTGATGTATATATATATATATATATATATAGCATATGCATCAGAAAATTTCGTGTTGTAGTTGGATGTCCCAACAAAAAATTTGAACTCGTGCCACTTGCATGATAGTTCACGCGCTAAACACTGAAGCCACAACAGCTTCAAACTTTACTTTAGCTATACACTAAATAAATACCATTGTATGTAAAATGAATTTAATTTTAATTCAACATGATATAAATGTTGATTTAAAATGAAATGTAACGTTTATAGTAAAGTTGTTTTAACAGTGAAACATTTTAAATCAAAGTGATTTAAGGTTAGATTAATACTTTTTCGTTTAAAATTAATATAAAACAATGGTAATTTTAAACCACCAGCGGTAAATTTTCGCTGGTAATTAGTTTCTTGTCGTCTACATAGCCGACACATATAAGAATAAATAACAACAAGTCACACAACTAAGCGCAACAGCGAAATGTAGCAATGAACAAAGCAAATAAATACAAACACACTTAAACAA
Organism: Panzeria rudis; assembly: GCA_956483635.1. Classification (NCBI taxonomy): domain Eukaryota; kingdom Metazoa; phylum Arthropoda; class Insecta; order Diptera; family Tachinidae; genus Panzeria; species Panzeria rudis. Next base: position 5,200,587 of record OY101449.1, read on the forward strand.
CAAACTATTTCTTGTAAATTTATTATGATTTCCAATCAACATTTTTTCTGTGTGTAGGTATCCTGTTTCAGGATATGTTCAAAGTGTACAGAAATAAGTGAACGAAACAAATTTAGCATACAATCTTAATGATCCAACGATTTGTTCGCACATGTGCTAAACATATGTACAAAAAAAAAATATGAATTGATTATTAGGCTAAGGTTCGTAACGTTATATTCAGAAAGAATTGAGCATGATTAATATTCCAAGGAACAAGGGAAAAATTAACATCAACTTAATTTTTCAACGTACACTTCCATCGTCAGCGCTCACGTGTACAACTTTTTCGTGAAAATTGAATACGAGAATTAAATCACTCAAGCTGATATTAAATGCACTTTCCCACCGTTGCTATCGGCTTATTTTTCTTCATTCCCATTTTTCTGATTTTTGTTCTACTCAAGACAAACTTTTTTGGTTTGATTTTAATAAACAACTAGCTACTGGCTTGAGCTTTTCACATGTTTACAGCCTGTCAACAGCCTATGCACGACTGCATATGATATTGAGAGAATGCACTCCATTGAAATCGATTTATAAACTTGAAAGTTATAAGCATATGTTTTTCCTTAAAGTAAAAAATCTTCTAAACTATGAGAGATACGGAGGAAACAAATCTAATCACAATTTTTCTTCTAATTTTCTAGCAAAACTCAAGGCGCTATAAGTTTTTGAAATCGGATAACACTTAAGAAAGTTACAAATCCTAGGTGGTCAACTTTGCCTCCTGTAGCTCCATTCGTTCTTAAGCTACAAGGCCACTGAGACACGGCCTATAAAGTCTGACTCCTCCTCTAAAGATATCCCAAGTTTTTAAGTTCCAGATTAATTAACATTTATTTTGTGAAAGTCCCCACTGCGCAATGTGTCACCATTACCAAAATTTTCTCATTATTTATCTTTTTACTGCTCTAGAGGATGTGGGTTAAAAAGTTTTGAAATTAAACATCGTTTTAGCGTTTGACTTTCGTGATGTGCACACAAAAAATTGGTCCATACATTTGACCAGACCCACCTACATACCTGTATTTGGACGTGCTGAATCAGTATCTGAGGTGCATTTGGCTTATGCATCTTCAACATTTCGAGAAAATCGCGAAAAACTGCAGATTTGTTTTCCGCGATCTTTCGTATTTTTCATATTCGAATTTGCAGAAGCTTGTTTTTTTATCTTACACAATACTTTGTATCTCAATATTATTTAAGTAATAATCGGGTATGTTCTGTGTTTCACAAAAAATAAAATAATGGGAATTTTCATGGCATTGTTGTTATAAAAAACAATGCCATGACAATACACATAATTTTATTTCTTGTGAAACACAGAACATGTCCGAATATACATATGTATTTCGAACTGTTTGGCTTTGTTTTGTAACACGAATCGATAAATTAAATAAATAAAATTTCTTTAAACGCAAATACAAGTTTTTCCCATCACCTTCCGTGTTAAAGTACGACGCGATGTTTGTTTATACAAATTTAACACATACAATTTATTTACAAGAACTAACAAATTGTTGGTGGTAAATAAAAAACAAAAAAAAAATACAAAATTGGGAAGAAAGTTAAAAAAGCTCAATAGTACAATAGAAATATATAACAATGGAACAGCACGAGACAGTTACTATTGTTGTTTTTGCATTGTATTTGTATAGTATGTATGTATGTGCTAACATATTTATAGCACTGCCAACATTTAGGTAATTACATTAAACAAATAATTGTTAGTGGTAAGTTATTTAATTGATATAACTTACACTTGAAAAGTTTTAGTCATAAACCATATTTTAAAGCTGGATTCACCCATTGTTTCCGAACAAAATTTTTGTCCGGACAAATTTTTTTTATATGTAGTTTGACGTCTCTCTTTGTGAGAGAGAGAAAAGAAGAGCAAACATTTTGTTCGGAACATTCTCAGCTTGAATTGGTTTAATTTTAATTTTTGTCCGGACAAAGTGGAACTAAGTTGGCACATGAAAGAATGTTTTTATAGCAATTCTTTAATTTCTTGATTTATTTCTATAAATGTGCGATGCAAGTAATATCATAGTATTTAGTTTAATCGTTAATAACATAAACACTTATATTTTATCCAATTGCTAAAAAAATTTGTACTAGATGTTTATTTGTTATTTACATATAACATATGGTAGATTTGATTTTCCAAATTGTTCGAAATGGGTGAATCGTGTTGCAAAACACTCTCAGTAAAAGAAATTTTGCCCGGACAAAAATTTTGTTCGGAAACAATGGGTGAATCCATCTTAAAGCCACAATAAACCACAGGGATTCAATATAACAAGGTTCAAAAGGTTCGCCGAGCTCTGCGTTAAGGTAGCCAGGGTTGTCATATATCACGATTTCTCTCCAAACGTGGCGATTTTTCAACTTGATTTGGCGACATGGCGATTTTTATGACGATAAATAACTTTTGTTTGGCGATTTTTATTTCTATTTTTTTTAACAAAATTGAACTTAAAAATGTTTATAATTCAGGAAAATTACTTTGTTGAGAGTATTTTCGAAAATAACTCTCACCAAAACTTGTCTGGAAGAAATTAAAACAAAGTGATTTTGATGTTTTTTTAATACTAATTACACTCATTAATGGATTATGAATTCTGATGAGAAAAATTGACAAGAAATAGTTTTTGGCGATTTCATTTCTACTTTTGGCGATTTCTGCTAAATTTTACGCGATTATTTTATAAAAACTTGTGTTAAAAAAACTATTATATAAAAACAAATTTACTCCAAAATATATATTAAGAAAAAAGTACATAAAACAGATGTTGGCGACTTTTGGCGATTTTTAAAATCATTTTGGCGAAATAGGTCAGAAAAAATCTGACAACCCAGAAGGTGGCCATACACTTCGTTCTTTTTTTTTGGCAGTTTTAACCGCGCGGGTAAAACTGTACGGGTAAACACGAACAACGTCCATATATATCCACACACCATGCGTTATTTTTTACTTCAGTTCAAGTCAAAATTTTATTCGCATAACCAAAACAAAAGAAAACATTTTAGCAAAAAATAATCAGCTGGAATAGTAACATTACCTGGCATTCGACACTGACAAAAACTCGTCCTTTTTAACTGTGTATACACACACACGAGCAGTTTTGAACGAACACGTTTGATCAAGTTGCAGCAGATATTTTCAAACGCGTTAAATCAAGTTGCAGCAATATTTTTGAACGCGTGCAAGAAGGACAGTTTTTGGTCACACACCGACATTTTTAGCCGTGCGGTTAAAACTGCCAAAAAAGAACAAAGTATATGGCTGGCTACCTTTATTGTTCAGATTTATTACTGACAAAGTACGCAACAAACACACCCATTATAAAAGCTTTATAAGGTGACGAAGTTTTCTCTAAGATATCGTTCTTTGGTTTATTGCCTTAACACACGTCTGTAATTTTTATTTATTTATTTTTTGGAAACTCTGATCGACTAAATTAAAATTCAATTTCATTTTTTATTACCACTTTTGCATGAAAACGAATGAGAAAAATAAAAAGCAAAATGACACACTCAGAAAAACTTGTTTTTTTAAATGTCTACATACATTATTTTCTGTCTTGTTACATTTTCAAAGAAAATCATACTGTTTTAGCCAACAGCTAAAACAATTGCAATAACAACACATAAATATTGCAAGACGCAATTAAAAAAAAGCAACATTTAAAAATAAAACATGACTAAAAATGTAAGTAGTTGCAGAACAAAAAATAAGGAAACTGGGTAGAAATTAAAAATAACACAGACCAACAAAATGAAATTTTTTATGTAAGGTCTAAGGTTTCGCAGTCAATTTGTATACACTTGGTAGTGAGCATCCATGCCTATAAATAACTTTTTTGAATTGACTCTGTATCTCGAGATTTTCCGTTATATAGAAAAAAGGAGGATGCATAATTTCCATTTACTCGAGAACTAATTCTTCGATTAAATTAAAAAAAGCAGAGATATCGGAAACAAAATAACCTTTAAATTACGTCCTTATTAATTTTTTTTAGCAGTCTTATAGTTTCGGAGATATTCAGAAAGTTTTATCAAAAAGTTTTATAAAAAAAAAAATTTAAAACATTTCTTTTTTAAAAGACTCATTAATGTGCTGTTTCCACAATAAAATCTTAGACTGAAGAAAATTTGAAATTTTATTCTTAATTGCGATAACTTCATATGTTACAAATAGAATGAGCCAAATTCATAAATTCTGAATTTATTCACAATTGAGTGGTAGCATCTGTTCATATAAAATCCATGTATCTCAATATTAACAAAACAAATAAAGTATTACAAACTTATTTTGATAAATACCCAAAGCGAATAGGTGCTAACACTGAATTGTGAATAAACTCAGAATTTATGAAATGATCTTAATAAATTTTAGAATGAATTGGGCATGATTAATATTCCAAGGAACAAGGGAAAAATTAACATCAACTTAATTTTTCAACGTACACAACAGAACAGAGTAGCGCCACTTTCGGAAGCCGCTACACTTCCATCGTCAGTGCTCACGTGTATTTTGCTTATCACCACTTGTCAGGTGGCTCTGTTGAATGTGATTTTAATTCTTATATATACAACCTTTTCGTGAAAATTGAATACAAGAATTAAATCACTCTCAAGCTGATATTTGCCCATATTACGGTTATCGTAGTCGTAGTCGAAACGACTCCAATGTAAAACAAATAGCAAGCGTTGCCACATTTGATCGATTTCATCACGACTAAGACATCCGTAATAAGGCTGATTAACTGCACTTTCCCAGCGTTGCCATCGGTTTATTTTTCTTAATTCCCATTTTTCTGATTTTTGTTCTAGTCAAGACAAACTTATTTGGTTTGATTTTATACTTAAGTATATATGAACATGTAAACATGTGAAAAGCTCAAGCCAGTAGCTAATTGTTTATTAATATGATTATTTCGAACATATTTTGCTTTGTGAATCCAAACTTGGAATATAAAAAAAGTAATTTATAGGCATTGGAGCTCAGTATCATATGCACGCAAATTGACTAAGAAAAGACGCGCCTTAGAAATCGTGTTGGCCTGTGTAATCATTTAACAAACTAAATTTTCCGAGTATTTAAATATGTACGAGTACATTTATTTCTTGGTTTTCTTACGGTTTTACTTAAAAATACCCACAGTTATTTTAATAATTATTCTTCTGAAACGTACGTCAAATTTTGTGTTGGGAGGTAATAATTTAGCAAAAAAGGAAACATGTATAGAAGTGTATATTTCTGTAATATGGTGTCCCAAATTTTTAAGACAACTAATCGTAAAAATATAATAAAAAAGATTGTTAAAATAATAAAACAGCAGAATATAATAAAACTTCTTAAACAATAAAGATGTTCATATATTATTTATGTCTGTATTAAGTAAGTAGATAAAATGGGGAAAAAACAAAAGTTATTCTTTTGGTAACGTGTGAATTTTTCAGTATATGTACATACTTCTTAAGAATTGATATTACGAAAAATGCATATTAAATTAATTGTGGTCTTTAAAAATCAACCTATGATACACTTACATACTCAAAATTAGTAAAATAATTTGAAACACTATTGCAGCAGGTAGTATACTAAATAAAAATTTTCCAAATCAGTCAATAAATGGTGAAGTTCTGGCGGAAAAAATTAATTGATAATCTTCTCCTTTTTTAAAGTCGTTTGAAGAATAAATAATACCGCCACACAAAAAATGGTTTGTACATATGACCTAGTGTTGTCATTCTAACAGCTTTTTTCCATTTTTGTTCGAAGGAACAAAATTTTTCAATTTAGAATAAAAAATTATTCGGACAGTTTTTGTCGAATATTCGAACAACTTTTTTAAGCTACTTTTCATAAAAATTAGTTTACATTTACGAATGTAAAATAACGTTTTCAATTAACTACTTTTTCAAGTTGCTAACGATAGAAAAAAATTATACCAAATTATAAATACTTGTTTAAAGGGTTGTTGAAATATTACGTAACTCCGTTAAAAATTTCGTTTTAAATTACAGCGTGACCTTAGTTTTGAGGTATTTTGAGGAAGACAGTTATAAAATCCAAATTCTTTTCAAAAAGTGTTCTAAAAGGCTTACGAATGTCACGGAACAACAACTTCTCCACTCTTGCACTATTTTCGTAAAGTACACAATATACAAATTGAAAGTTTCAGCGAAGATTCAAATATATCTGACAAGAATAATATAGGCTCAATGACAAAATACGAGCATGTAAAGAAAAGATATCTTAATTCAATCGAAGAAATAATATGTAGGAAGAAGTTTGGCTGAACATGTAATGGTTGTTAACGCCTTTAAAAAGTCGAAACTACTCTAGAGGGAAGAGAACCTGTCACAAGACAAGTCAGATGACTGGTTCCCAAGGAATAGCAGCCGCTTCGAGTGCCGGAGCTTTATATAAAATGTACTGGTAACTTTTACATGACGTCATTGGAAGAGTTCAACTGGCATAATGAAGATACTTAGTGAGAGGTTCTGGACCTAAACTTAAGGTACTTGCACTGTGATGATTTCTTTAATACTATTTAATTATTGTGATAAATTTTTTATCATAATTTTCTTAGGACAAATACGTTCAAGACAATTTGTATAATATTTACCGCAGGGTAGTGATAGAACACATATATCAAAGTGGTTATTCGAATGAACATTTTTATTTGTTATTCGTTCGAATATTCGAATAAAACTTAAATTACTCGGCTGTTCGAACAAGAAAAAAAATTATGACATTTTATTCGAACGATTATAAAACCGGAATAATTGACAACTGTAATATGACCTGAGCGCTGCAGGTACCGTTCAGTGACCAGTGCTATGTCATCGTCACTTAAACAATCCAACAACAATTAACAAAATATCACACTAATGCAAATTAAAAAAATACATGATGTTGATGACTTGCCTGGTACAGGGTTCGAACCCATGTCTGTTTGTTTTTTTTTTCTGTATGTTTGAATTGGTATTATTGGAGGAAAGGCATAAGACTAAAATGGAAGAGAGTTCAGTAAATTGAACTATTTTAAAGGCGCATATTTGGTTTTTGTATTTTACAGTATAGGCGAGTTTCTATGTGTGTATCATTAATTATTATTTTATATATCAGTAAAGGGTGCACAAAATTCGTCATAGTTGCAATATTGCTTGTTTGAATATTTTTTTTATTTAACAAAACTGAGAGGCTGTTGGTTTGCATTATTTCTTTTTCTAATCATCCTTAAGCTGCAATAATAAAACGAAACAAACCAGCTGTTACCATAATTTCATGACCTTTTTGGCAAAATATAAAAACTTGCCTCTTGACACGAGTATATTTTTTTCTTTCAAGTAAATAGTTGTATGCCACATAAAAGTTTATATGCTGTTTCTGTATTCCCAACAAGCGAGTAGTCTAGAAAATGTATAAAACACTTCTTTTTAAGTGATTTTTATGTACATTTTTTTGCCAGTTTGCTTGTTGGGAATAACGAAACAAGGCATTAATGAGAAATAACAAAAAAAATGTATTGTTTAGTATTCATATAAATGCCACTCTATTCTTTAAAACACTTAAAGACCTGGATACTTTAGTGGCATATTACTTGTGGTTTATGACGTCTGTTGTTGGTCCCAACCAAAGCCAAAATTTCAAGATGTAAAATGCCATCTAAATTCACAATTTTTTTTGTCCATTCTTTAGTTTTCTTGCAGGCTTCATTTTAGGTTATAAAAAATGTCTTGACATTAAATTTGTTGTTGTTTGTTTGGCATTTCATTATATTATTGCTTGTCTTAATTTGCTGTTATTCAGTTTTTTTTTATGTTTTCTATTTTTATATCGTTAAATATTATTAGTTATCCGGGCCTGCTCTAAATATATTTTATGAATATATATTTTTATAGCAACAATGCCATAAAAACTCATTTCGCGTGAAACACAGAATGCGGCAGATTATATATTGTTTAACAATATTTAAGCTATTTCAAAATGTCACAAAATAATAATAATAATACTAGACATATTGATATACATACATATATGCACAGGCGCGGGAATGATATCCCCCTCCCCCTCCCCCCAAAACGAGTAAAATATACCCAATTTCTATAGAGTTTCTAAAAGAAGTTTTACAAAATAGTATGTTTCAGTTAGAAGGTAGCTTCTATGTATGTAATTCGAATCAAAAAATCTTTTACAATTATTCTACAACAACATACAAATACAAGAAAATTAGAGCCAGACTTTTCGACAACTGTATTGGAGGTTAATTATATAAGCTGCACATTTTTGACAGCGTCATGTGAGAACAGTTTTACCAAACTCGTAACTTTTGTAAATGTAGATCGATTATATTGATGAATGTCGAAATATCGATGATTAAATTATTCATTATCATGAAGCGTTACGTAATATGTGAATAGCCCCTTATTTTGGTTTACTTTGTTATAAATTTCCAACATATACGCATAAAATCTTGTCTATGTCTTGTCTATTTTGGAAAATTATAAAGAAGTTAAATAAAATACTTAATAATTTAATCATCGATATTTCGAAAAAATTTACATAAGTATATGTAAATTTTTTGCTCAATAAATTTCAAGCTGTTTAGCTAGCAAGACTAATTTCTATTAAGATTGTTACAGATTTAATCCAATTTTGTTTCTTCGTATAAACCAAATTTATTGCTTATTTGCTTGATGCATAAAAAAAATAAAAATCAATTTATCATTTTTGTTATTGGCTGTTTAATGAAGCAGTGAAAAGTGAAAAAATCAATTACTTTCACTATTTTTAGCACTTTAAATCTCAAGAGAAGAAGTGAAAGTAAATGTGTGTGTAAGTTTAATGCGAAAAAGCGAATTATTTAATAACAATTTTACTGTAAAAACATAATTTTTTTCATTCATTTTATGTCTTTTTGTCTAAACTTAAGACTCATGCGAACAAGCTGCCAATTTGCTTGAAAAAATTAATAAAAAGCCGGTTAACTAAGTAAATGTGTGTTGTTTTTAGTACCGCTAACCGGCTGGACAACACCCTCAGTACTGGTTGCGTACCACAAAAAAAGAAAAAATAATAATAAGACAGCTTGAGTACCTGGTGTGTGTGTGTGTGTAATAGTACCTGCATTATTTATCTTTATATATTTTTATATTACCAAGCAGTGACTACTTTATACGAGGGGACCAACTTATTTATCTATCTATAAAGTGAGCCTAACAGTAAAAATATTATGAATTTTAATTGAGTGTCTTTATCACTTTCATAATATTAAACGAAAATTTACAAAAAATAAAAAAATTCCCAAATAGCTAAGGGTCGCCCTAATGTACATACTAATGGTGCAACTAAGAGCACAGGATTCTTTAATGAAAAAATCTGAAAAAAGTTTCTTGTTGCAATATCTGAGCTGCCAAGACTCACATCATAAATAGTAACAACCCTCGTATTATTAATTTTTTGTAGTTTTTCCCTTATGACTATATATTAGCAAATTAAGTTCAGTGACTTTCAGTTCAGTTTACTTTAACATTTTGTTACTTGGAAGTCGGCTTGGTAAACTATGTATGCATATTAGCAGGGCTCGGACTTTCATGCAACTAAAAATTGATTTTAAGCGCTTAACAAATGCACCTAAAAATTAAAAATATGCGCGAAAATATGCGTTTACCTACGAACAAAGTAGCAAAACTAAAATAATATGGAAATATATATTTTTTAATTTTTTATTATTATTAGAGAAAAAAACATAAAACAAACATAATTTGGTCTATTATTTAATGCAACCGAACCTTAGCTGCGTTGCCAGTCGGCAACTGAAAATTAATGGTTGCCAAAAAGGTACTAAATATCAACTGAAATTGACAGCTCTCAGTTGCCAGTTTCCATCAGTAATATCATTTTCAGCAACTGGCAACCCAACTAAAGCTTAGTTGCCATCCGTAATAAGCCTATTAATACGTTTTTCAAAAATTGAGATATAAGCACTAAAAAACTTTTTATTATTCCAAAAATATGAATTCATTGCCAAAATATGCAAAAATATGCAACTACAAATCGATTCAAACTACATAAAATTTGATGATTCGCATAGGTAATTTGTCAATACTTGCTTATTTATCACCACAAAAAACATGTATTTGCATGAAAGTCCGAGCCATGCATATTAGAGTTATTAAAAAAATTCGACTATTTGATTTTTGCAAAAGCTCACAGTGAAATATATTCAGGGAACCGAATATATGAGGTCGCGCATCGAGAATTTCTCTTTTCCATATTAATACTATCGAAAAAACCTTTTTTTTTTTAATTTTCTAGCTCGCAAACTAATTAAAAGATTTTTATGTGCGATATATACTTTTGTAGGAAATTGAGCGCTCTACAAAAAAATTTCTCTTATAATTTTTCGAGAAACCGAAGAGGTGAAAATTTGTTTTACTTTATGATTTTTATTTCATGAAATAATTCTATCCTTTTTTAGTTATAACCATTTTCATGCTATAATTGCAAAAATTTAAAAGAAAAACAATAGCCCCATTCACAATCTTGTGCAAATGGTCTTGCATCGTTGCATTTGCAAAATGGTATATTATATTGATACTCACCACTAACAATTGTTAAGTGGAAATGCTACGATGCAAGACCATTTGCACAAGATTGTGAATTGGGCCAATGTAAATATATTTTCAAATGCAATTTGCTTACTATGATGTATTCGGATTTTGAAATTCTCTTAAAATGTAACCACAAACAGTTTTTGACCTCTACTGAAAATTTTAAAATTTTTAGTTAATACCATCTTGTTGATCAAATTCGATATGTAAACTTGTTTCTCTGATAAAGCATATTTGACATTTGTGATATATAAACTCACAACTACAGCTGCGCTGAGAGTTTTACTTTGTATTATTGTAACATGGCCCCTTGTAATTTGAACCACCCTCCGATGTCAACATACATTTTTCGATAAATTTGTTGACATCCCAAGGCATTTTTTAAGGCAAATTCTCTTGCGACTACCTGGTATAAATTCGCCTCGATTGTCAATCTACAAAACCGGCATAGTTGTGCTTAAGACGGATTAAACACAATTAAACACTTTTGTAGTAATAAGGGAGTGAGAAAATAAAAGGTCGTTTCATTGCATATCAGCCAATATACCGCGAAATTGAAATTATGTATGTGTTTATAAAAAACTTGAAAAAACTTTATATAAATTTAAAACTTTTTGGCCCCCAAAAAACTTGGAAAAAAGGGAAATCTTGACAAATGGCAATGCTGGTTGCACGCAAATTGTGGACTATATCGCTAATGTGACTATAAGCCTAATTTTTTGGAATTTACTTCATTTAATTGGGAATAATTTCATTTGTGTTTTAAGAATTATTCCTTTTTTATTATTATTTATTTTACTTTATGCGTAACACTGGCAAAAAATCTTATTTCATAGAGCAAAACATTTTTTGGGACTATCACATTTACTTCGGACGGATGAAATGATTTTCTCCTTAGAAGTATGTATGTCCCAAAGAATAAAATAAATTAACGTGTGCATCAAAGTAGTAAGAGTTACTTGAAATTGTATTTTACTGCTTATAATAAAAAATTAAATACCATTTTTAATCGTGATGTGTTTTGTTCCCAAATAATTCTTAGGAACTTCCTTTAAAAAATTATAAGCATTGTAACGTTTTGTTTTAATTGTGATTAATTTTTAACCATCGACTAAAAAAAGGGGTGTTATAAGTTTGTAGTGTGTGTCTGTGTATCTTTGTATCTGTGTGGATGTGTTGTACAGACCAAACGGCTAGACCGATTTTGATTTTTCTGTTTGAAAGGTGTCTTGATCGATAGTGTTTTTAGCTATGTTTGAATAAAATTGGTCCAGCCGTTTAAAAGATATCACATCTTTTCTAGATTTTAATTTAGTAAATTTTGTTTGAAAGGTGACTTGATACAAAATCTTCCAACCTATGTTTAAAGAAAATTGGTCCAGCCGTTTTGAAATATCATCTATTTTCTTCGGGGGGTTTTACAATTTTTAATTTAATGTTATTATAAAAATCGATTGAAATTAAAAAAAAATTGTGACTTATACCGGAATCTGCAATCATTAGTTATTAATTTGTATTTAAGATGTGTGTTTTTTTGTTGTTAAATAACCACATACTTGTTTTTGTTTTATTTTTGTGTTAATTTTTTATATATTTTCTTAAATTATAATAATTATAAAATATTTATAAATAATTAAATATTTATATTATATATTTTCTCTTTATTGAAACTTGTTTCTTTTTGTAAGAACTTCGTTTATTTATGAGGTTTTTCATGCAATTATTATGATGACAAGCAATAGCAATTTAATTTAACATTTATTTTTCCTTGAAAGCTTTTTAAAGATTACTTACCCAGTCAGTCAGTTGCTACTACTTGACTAAGCCTTGGCCTTAAATAGAGATGGTTAAAGATGTTAGTTTGGTTGTTGGCTGGTTGGTTAGTTGGTTGGTCATGTTAAAAGATTTATCTGTTACAGTTGACAGTGGCAGAAGAGGATTAGACATAAGTCATGAGACATGTGTAAAAATTGACAGTATTTATTGTCATTTATTATAATGATTTAAACAACTGCTGTTTTAGATATTTAGTGTCACATTTAATGACAGATAAAAAGAACTAACTTACTATTGTATGTAGATAATGATTTTGAAAAGGGCTACAACACGTTTAGTTAATTGAAAGAAAAATATTGTGGTACATATAATGCTTACAACAATGCGACATTGTTAACAATAAATAGTTGATTGAATTAGTGACTGTTTTACATTGTTATAAATTTTTTTCAAGTTATTTTTTTAATAATTCAATTATTCTTATAATAGGGGACTTAGACGCTGAGTTTTTTACATGTTTGTTCAGTCTTGAGTTGTAATCATCATATAAATCTTTATGATTTTCAGTAGCATTTTTAAAAGGGAATTAAAAAAAGTGTTGTCCGAAAACTCAGCGTCTAAGTTAATAAGTTAATAAGTTAATTTCTCTGATAAATTTTTTACTGATATTTCTTATTATGCAATAGGAATGAATGTACATATATATTTTTCATGAAACATTTGAAAAGAAGAAGAAGTCTAAGGGCTATTGCTTCAACTTGGCGGTAAAGTAGAAGTTAATTAAAGCTACCTTTAGCAAAAGTGAGCGATAAACTGAACTTAAAAATTTTTCATTATTGCAACTTGCCTGTAAAAAGAGATATATTTTTAAAAGTATGGCTATATCTGAGTATTTACCTACTAGTTTTGAATGGTATAGTAGAAAGTATGGATATGCCAGAGCATTTACCGACTAGTTTGAATAATTTTTTTTTATTAATGTGATTATTTTTCGAGCTAAATTGGTATTTAATTCAAAGTGCTTGATATTACATTAAAGTCCCTAACATTTTTAGCCAGAAAGAATTGGACATGAGACAATGTTTCAAGTATCAAGGAACAATTAACGTTAATTCATTCCACAACAAACAGGGTAGATCACTAACCCATTGATTGCTACGTGTTGGTCTTGCCTAATATGCCAATTTTGTTTTTACTTAGGTCAAACTTGTACGGATTGATTAATACTTAAGTACGTACATATTATGTATGTATTTTTTTCATCCAGTTACTAAGTTTAGCCATGAAGTTTGTTTTTCAAAATGATCCGAAACAATGGTTTTCGATAATAACACTGGTCTGTAAAGAAAATGTCCTTCAAATAAAAGTAGTATATTTGTAGTATAATCCAGTACAAATTTTTTTTAGTGCGCATGACTAATATTTCCACTAGGTAATTTTTAAATATATTTTTTTAATTTGATCAGCTCTTTCGTAGTTAGTTATTCACAAATTAGTATCGAAAAACAGCTTTTTCATACAAAATTGAAATTATTTTTCTTTCTAAAAGCTCAGATAAAATGTAAAACTTTACTATAGGTAAACGTTATTCCCAGGGACAGGTGTCTACGAACAAAATAATCCATACATAATGAAAATCTATGGATAAATGTTGATTTTATTAGAAATTAAGTGAATACGCCCAGACACCTAAAAGGTACTTTCGTTAAAAAATTTATTTTTGAGTTGAGAAAATTAAGAAAATTTTAAGGTAATTTTTTCATGCATATTTTGGAATTTCGCTGATAAAAATCGGCAATACCGTTCTCGAGTTAGGCTGAAATATACTGATGTACCTAGTGGAAATATTAGTCAAGGCCATTAAAAATATCTGTACGTACATACATACATATTTTTATTTAAAGGACAGAAAAAAATTGTTTTTGCACACCGGTGTAATATAACATTGCCCAACTGTTGGTGTTGTGCTAGAAATTTAGTTATACCCTAATGTACATACATATATATGTCAAATATTTCGAAAAATTATGTTTATTTCTTTTAATTTATTCTTATCATTACCCGGTGGCTAAAAATATATGCATAAAATGTGCCACACAAAATTATTCATAATTGAAATATAGCTTCCAGTAAAAATATAAATGAATAAGAGTTTTTTACTCTTTCATGACATATCTTTTACACTTACCATTCGCTAAATATGCACAAGTTCGAAACATTTAACAAGGAACGAAAACAAATTTTTTTCGACGTGTGTTAATATGTATATTTAATGATATTTTTAAGACAAATGATATTTCTATGATTGGATAAAAAAAATCCTTTTAAAATTTTGTCTTTAGAAGTTTTTGAATTCTTTGTTACATATCGCAATTTCTAATTAATGTCGCATTCTTTTTTGTACATCCACTTTGGTGGTGCCATTCGTAAACTCCCATCTATTTAACCTAAAAATTTCATAATGTGAAACAAATACGAGAAGTATAATTTTTCTATTTTATTTTTCGGCTACATTTAAACTGACAATATCTATTGTGGTGAAGGTGAGATTGTATTAGAATAATGTATTTTTAATTCTTGTATACTATTTCCAGTCGTGAATTGTGTAAACTAGATTTAAATCCACATACAACCGAGCCACCTGAACAGGGGCGAAATTCTTTCCCCAAGTTTCCTGCTTTATGGAATCTAAAAATGGCGTTTCAAACAGAATAGCAAACTTATTGCATAAACAACACACGTTACAAATTTCTGTGTTTAAATGTCGTGTCTGCCCAAAAAAATATAATTAAACATAAAAATTATATTCTTGGTAAATAACAAAAACGCAAACTAACTATTAAAAGGTTTTCTTTAAAGGGCATTGAGCATAGTTAAACTGCCAAACACATTTATATTTATAATTTATTATACATTTAAAATTGCTATTTTATAAACTTTTTTTTGTTATTATGCCAGTCACATTTAAGTTAAAAGTTTTGCTTTTACAAAAAAAAAACACAAAAATGGTAAACATTTATGTTAATGTTTCTGCCCCACAAATTCAAAAACTCACTTGTCCATTTATTTGTTTGGAACTTTTTTTTATATCTTAATAGATTTTAAATTGAATTTTCCACTATTTGCCTGATGTTGTTTTTTTCCTCAATATTTGTTAAGCTCATTGTGCAGTCAATACATGTTTGTAATTTAAAAATACAAAACAAAAAAATTAAAAATATAAAAAAATGTTTTAGGAAAAGATAAAAACCATTAAAGTCTTAAAATACAATTTCACTTTTTATTTGAGAAAAGTACTTAACTTAATCTCGAATTTTGATGGATTAACAATGTGTTTATTATGACCTAAATGTTGAATTTGTATGATAATTTTCTTTTAGAATTTTATCTAAAAAAGTAACATTTTATTAGGAATATTTTTGAGTACTTTCTTCAAATATTTTTTCGATAGCGAATAAAAATGTTTACTTTGAACTTAATGTCCTTTTAAATGCAGTATTTTTATCTGCAGCCTGTGATTGTTGCTAAAGCTGTTTTTAGACTATTATACAAGCTGTTCGACTTCTGCACAAAATGCAACCCCGATATAATGTGTTCTTATTGCTTTTTTAAAACTTTCCATAAAGTCATTAGATCAAGGTTGCATTTTCGCCAAAAGTCGAATGGCTTGTGAGATAGTGTAAAACAGGCGTAACTAGTATGGAAGTTTTACGAGCTGTTTTAGTTTGATAAAAAAGAAATTAATTGAGCTATATTCAAAAGCATCGAATTTAATATACCCTTTAAGAAAATAAATCTTAGTTCCAAAATAACGGGCTTGGTTGCTTTCAAGGAGAAATGTTTTATTATTCAATATTTTGTTCAAATTTGTTATTGTCTATAGCAGGTGCGGATCCAGCTTGAGCTTTTAGGGAGGGTGGGGGACTCCTAACTGAAACATATTATTTTGCAAAACTTTTTTAGAAAATCAATAGAAATTGGGTATATTTTACTCGTTTGGGGGGGGGGAGGGAATATGACCCCTCCTCTTGTATCCACGCCTGGTCTATGGAAATGGCAACATCGTTCGACGGCAACTCAGATGTTCTGAGAAAAAGAGACTGCTGTTCCTTGAAGCCTATATCACAATATGATTAATCCAGTTTTTCTACTTTAATTGCAATTTGCAAGATATTTCCGTAGACTTGTGATGAAACCGATGAAACAACAATTCAAGTAAAGGGAAAATCTTTGTTTTTGGCCGTTTTCTTTGTTTTTTTTTAGCCAGGTGTGTTTTTAGCTATTTATATATGTATATAATACCTTTTTTTTAAAAGAGAAGTAACACAATCAGGCAATTAATGCCTACCAGTTAATTAATTAATGTGTTACCTTCTTTGGGAAAGGGATAGAGTAGAGAGAACAGGTGGTGAAGTCGGAGAGAGATAGAAAGCTTGATTCATTTACAACCCAGTGTTTCCAGCCTCTCTGGTGCCAAGTAGAGGCATCGCGTTGTTTAAGCTGTTTAACCTTTTTATTAGTTCTTTTACTTCGCCGACGGTTCTGCTATAATACCGATGATGATGATGATGATGAGGTTTTCTTCTCTGTCTCTGGCTTTCAAAAATATTGGCCGTACCCTTTGCATATCACTCACTCACTCTGTCTGTCATGAAATAAACTTAAGGTACGTTCACACTTGGCAAATATTTGCCCGAAACTAATCTAACCACTACTTTTGATAAGGGTTAGTGTGATTTAACTCGGTTTTTATATCACAAAATAAAGTTAATTATGCTGCAAAAAGCTATTTTATATTATTGGAATTAAAGGAAATACAATTCTACCTTGTCTGTTGGTCACGTTTTTTTTCGACAAATATTTGCCAAGTGTGACCGTACCTTTAGTAATTTTATTTTACGTTTTCATATTTTAACTATCACTCTCCACTCAAATGTCTATTATTAGACATTTAAGCACAGCAACTAGTAATGTATTTCAACACAACGCTATGCAAGCATTAACACTTTAAAATGCTCATTGACCCGATTCAGAGACAGTTGGGTAATAACTGGAAAAAATTATGAATAGACTTTTCTAAACAAAAGCAAAAAAAAAAAACAACTACAACTAAAATAAGCTTTAAGAAATTATAGCAAGAAAACAAAAGAACCTAAACCAAAAACCTACCACAAAATAAGAAAAAAAAAGAAAGAGGGAAAATTATATATTAGCAAACCAGCAAAAGAAATGCTATTTAGAGCAGATTTTTTATATGGAATTTTCCTTAACAAGTCACTAAAAACGAAGAAACACTGAACAAGGGAAATGTTACTTTTCATAACAAAAATGCAAACATTTTTCTACAATCTATTGAACATTAGAAATGTTTCCGGAATTTAAAACCATTTGCAAATATTACTTGGAAACATAATCATCATGAGTGTTAATAGAGTGTAAACACATTATTATAACTTGTACATACTAGAGACTGATACATATTTTAGACAACATAGTTAGACTACATACGAAGATATGAAGACGAAATTGAATAGAAAATCAAAATAGATGAAATACAATATGAACACACTTTTTAGGAAAATTATACAATTGAGAACAAAATGTTAGTTCTACTCTGTTTTAAACTATTATTATTTTTTAGCGTGATGAACTTTGTGTAATCTCCTTCGCTTTGGTAGTTTAGAGAGCGAAAGTGGGGGAAATTTTACTACCCCTAAAACAAATCCCGGATGTAAACCGATACACTTATATATTTTTTGGTGTCGTATACCAGAATCAGTAGTTAAAACCTTGTAACTTTAACAATTTTGATTTTGTTGTACAGTGTAAATATTAGCAATTTTTGTAAAAAATCAGTTAACTTCACTCTATTATGAATAAAATCGTCATTTATCGATCGACTTTCGTGGAATATACCACAATTCATTTGAGGTATATGTAATATGACCATACGTCCCGGTTTCACCGGGAGACTCCCGTTTTCTGGTTGTCCGTCCCGAATATTTTAGCTTCAGAACTCGAGTCCTTGCTCCGATATGCTGCGAAATTTTGTCGTTGTGCTATAACTTTTATTTATGGCCCTGCGCCCTGTTCTATTTCATTTTAAATATGTCATTAGAATCTATGGAGGAAACTAAGCTTTAGATTTTGATAAAAGCCAAGACGGAGTATTGTGGTGAAAAAGTAATAGTATATGTGGCTTTATGATTAGTTAATAAAAATGGTAAGTTTCGGCCATTTTCGATTTTTTTTTTATAAACTTTTGAGAAATACAAATTTTCCAATTGTGCCTAAAAAATATTTTTCATCTTTGCCGTCTGAGTAAACCGAAACCATTGAGTATATGAAAAATAATACTAAAACGGATTAAAGCTAATTTAATTTCAAGTTTTTAAATGGTTTTTATAATAAAATTGTGCAACTTCCCAAGTTATGATAAAATCGGTGGAGCAGCCTCTTTAAAAATACCAAATTTTAGAAAAAATTTAAGCGAAAATGTATCCATAGGATTTAAAGTTTTTACTGTTTTCATAGTTAGGGAGGGGACCATAACACATCAAAAAAAATGTAGTATTACTCCTTGTCATTTTTCTTGTTGCATAGTGCAGTTAATGCATGTGCCTTAATTTTCGCTCACTACTGTTTATACAATAATACTACTTTTTCCTTACTTTCGTATTAAAAAAAGCATTTAAAAAGAAAGTACGAGTAATTTTTTGTTTGCTGCTGTTAGAAAATCTCTTTTTTTTTTCTTTCTTAGTTTTATGATGCATTTAAAAATAGAAAGGTGTTTTATAAACAAGTCATAGACAGTTTAATGTATACATTTCGTTATTTTAGCCAAGTTAAGAAAAAAAGTAGAAGATTTGGTAAAAACAATAGTGTAGGAAAAAATACGTACGTATTATGTTTTATGTAATGACCCAAAAACTGAAAAGGTTTTATGGCAAGATGAATTGAAAAGAAAATAAAAAAAATTCAATTATATGAAATCCCTATTAACACCCACCGATCAAGCGCAAATAGTAGAGCGCGTACTATCTATGTACGAAAAAATATATATTTTTTAAAACTGGCGTAAAACTATATAGTTTATGGAAAAGGAATTGCGTGTCATCTTGACATCTCTACCGCAAAGTTTATTAAATTTTACTTTTTTTAGAATTAAACAGTTTGTCTAAAATAATCTATATAATTAATAGGCAAACATGTTTTTTTATATCCCGTTTACGCTCGTAATACTGAACCGATTTTGATTAAACTTATACCATTTTAAAAATATTTGTTCAGAGAGGTGTACAATTCATATTTTGTTAAAATTGGTTTAGTGTTTTGGGGGCTATAAGTGGTTAAAGTTGCTACTAATATATACGCACATAGTACACATGCATATGTTAGCTTATAGTTAAAAAACAAACAAAGCATATACGTGTGTTTATTGGTTTTTGCTTTTGCAAATATAATAATACATAATTTTTTCTCTTCATGTTGTTATTGGAATGGTATAAAGCGGCCCACCCACTTTGAAATTTTTCGTATTGTACAATAATATCGCCAATATGTATGTCACAGTCGAAGGTGGCACAATATATTGGCGAACATCAAAAGACTTTTGACTTTTATTGTACAATAAAGAAAATTGTGTAATGTGGTGGCAACATTGTTCAGTGTTATATTTACTTTTTCACTGTCAGGAAAATTGGGCAATATTTTATTGGAGAATACTGTGCAATTTATTGCATAGTATATGTTAAAACGACAATAATGTGTACAATAACATATACAATAATATTGAATAATGGATGGGCTGCTTAAAACTAAAAGGGAAGAGGAGACTTCAATAAATTGAAAATTAGCACATTTGAAGGTATTTTGTTTTTGTATTTTATTGTGTGGCTGTTTCTTAAGAGATTTTTATGACGTTGGATAATTTTTTAGTAAACCTTAATGAAAGCATTTAGTATATCTAGAATACGGACGATTGTGCCGTCCGTAGGCCATACTAGTAAAATTTGTAAAATTACGCTAATTTCGATACCTCTTGTTGCAACAGTGTAGCTTGAAAAATTAGTTTTCTCATATATGAGAAAAATTATGATAGCTTTTTTTTAAACAAACATGTTTTTCAAACTGATTTTAAATCTTTATTATTGCCTCTATTTAGTTTAATAAATAATTTTGTTTGACTTATTATTTCATTTCATTTACCTACCGCCAATGTTGGCAACCTGATAAAATTATGAAATTCTTTGATTTATTTTTTATATTTCGCTAAAACATTTTTTGATTGAAACAATTTGTTTATTGAAAAAATCAGAATTTTTTTTTTCAAACAAATTATTACAAATTTTTGCATTTGAATTTACAAATTTCTTTATAGGACCTAAATTGAATAAATTTACATTTGAATTTGGTATTTGAAGTGAAAAATTAGTGTTTTCTGTATACATAGACGGGAGGTTCTATTGAGTAGAGACCCTTAAAACAGTGGTGGCCAGGGCTGTCAGATATGGCGATTTCTCGCCAAACGTGGCGATTTTTAAACTTGTTTGGCGTCAAAATATTTGATTTAGCGACATGGGGATTTTTCTGGCGATAAATAAATTTGTTGGCGATATTTATGGCTATTTTTCAGAAAAATTTAACTTAAAAATTTTTATAATTCAGGAAAATTACTTTGTTTTTCGAAAAAAAATCCCACCAAAACTTGTCTGGAATATATTAAAACAAAGTGGTTTTGGTGCTTTTTCTTATATTAATTACAACCATTAATGGATTTTGAATTTGGTTGAGAAAAATTGGCAAGAAATAGTTTTTGGCGATTTTATTCCTACCTTTGGAGATATTTTTGCAAAATTTTAATGCGATTATTTTTTAAGAACTTATATAAAAAAAATATTATATAAAAACAAATTTACTACAAAATATATGTTAAGAAAAAGTACAAAAAACAGATTTTGGCGACTTTTGGCGATTTTTTAAATAAATTTGGCGAAATAGGTCAGAAAAGATCTGTCAGCCCTGGTGGTGGCCATACATACACTATCTTATCTATGTGCTTCGCGGCTAAATGTATAGGGTGTGTGTTTCACTCACAATGTTTCGGCTTTTTGAAAGTTTACACCTGTGGTTTATTTTAGGGGGAGCTAAATTTCCACCCTTTTGTACATTGTTATAGTGACTCGTCATACTAAATCTTGTAGGCCTTACGAGATATCTCAGTTCACCAATTTTATGTAAAACACCACGAGTAATATTTTAACCTTCTAACTTTTCGTTGTATTGTTCTTTTCGTCTCTTCTTTAACTTTAACTTATCCTAAAATGAATCCCAGATGTAAACTATCAAAACGCCTATACACGTGCATATTTTTTAGTGCCCTCTACCAGAATTTGTCGTTAGAACCATGTTATTTTTTTTGTTGTACTGTGTTATTTGATTACATACGAGTATTTTAAAAACTCAACTAGATTAATGGAACAGAATTAATGTTTATATATATCCCTGAATCGATTAATTATTACTCTTATCATACAAAAAGTTGAATAAGTTGATACTCTATTATGTAATTGATTTAATGAAGAAATTACTTGAAATCAATTTTAATGCTTGATCAATATATAAATACATTTTTCTGTGCAAAAACTGAAAACTTTTTTCTAATAGATTTTTTTCTTTTATTTCCAGGTAAATACCAAAGAACTATTACAAATTTGTACAAAAAAAAATCATATGTATGTATATAAAAATATCAATAGTGAATAACGATTGAATTCGTGGTTCCTTTACTCTGCGGGAAAGTTGATGGATGACAAATGATCCAAACGTATTCGTCCTATGAATTGAGAAAATTGGAAAAATAAGGAGTGGTAAATGGTAAAAAAGACATATCTTGTAAATTTTAACCATTTTCGTTATGTATCCTCTTAATCTTCAGTTAATTTAGGAGCTATTCACATATTACGTAACTCCCCACGGAGGGTGGCTAAAGATTTGCTACGAATTAAATAATTTATATTGAAAATTTTTTAAAAAGCGTTAAAAACCCCGAAAATAGCGTTATATAATATGTGAATAGCCCCTTAATTGAGACTCGGATTAGTATTGTAGTAAGCGACACTGTGGAAGTTCGATGCGGCTGTATTTGAGGCCTATCGCATAAGATTAATTGTTATTTTTCATAGAAATTATCGAGTTACCATAACTGGAGGTCTACAGTAGCCATGAACTTGGTATGAGCATCATGTCGGCCATCGCATATGGCTAATGTATACCGCTCATGTCCATATTTCGTCCATGCTCTGACATGTGGCTGAGCATCAATATTCGCCATGAGATTCTCAGTCAACAACCATTTTCAATAGGAAGAAAAGAGACAGAACAAAATTGGTAAATATATCATCTCTATTGCACTACCACAAAATCCATTGATAGGGTAGAACATGGATATCGCACGTTTTCACCACAACAAAGAAGTTGATGAATTTTTTACAATTGCTCTGCCTGCGTCATTAAAATACAATTTTATTATTTAGAGATGCTTGTAGCAGAAAGCTGTGTCCTTTTTAATCAAGTTTTCTTAAGAGCAGACTAAAACCTTTCGAATGACACCAAAATTATTAATATGACGAATTTTTCTCAAAAATTACCGAGATGTCCAAGTTTAGACGGCTACAATAGGATCCTTAAGAGGTATTGGACTAATTCTTGCGCCATGTGATGCATATTTTATATAACTTCACCAACAATTTTGTTTTTATTAATTTTTTTAAAAGCTTTTTAAGCATTTGTTTTATATTTTATGATTAAATGGTTAAATAATATCTATGAAGAAAAATCGTTTTGTTATTATAATAACAAAGCGATTTTTCTTTATAGATATTATATACATATATGTACACTGCGCGTCATTAGGACTAACAAGAAAGTAGTGAGTACTCTAAAAAATAGCAAATACTCGATACTCGGTACCCACTTCTCAATACTTTGTCAGCACTATTTCTGAAACTAAGGATGAAGAAAAAGAGGGACTAAATCGATTAAATAACTAAGTTTTAGTGGAAATTTCCAGTGGCTACGTTTGTTGCTTGAAGACTCCAACATCGGGGCTCTTTGTATGCGTGTAGATCGAAGTAAACTCTCCACTTTACTAGGTCCTTTTCCAACGACCTTAGGCAAGGTTTGAAGAATAGTGCCTCATAAAAACACTTCTACTTGTAGACTCTGTGGCAAACATTGTGACTATCATTTATTTCCGAGTCCTTCTTGTCATGATGTCACAGGAGTCTTAGAGATAAGTATTATATAAATTTTTATGTAAATTTTCCAATTCGATTTATAAATGGCGGATTTATGCCTGAAAAAACATACAAATATACAAACGAATTGATTTCATTTCCTCCCCTTTTTTTGAAGACGATAATAAATACTTTAAAACTTAAAATTGTTTTTAATACATATGTGTTGTTTCTAGAACCCAAAGAATCGAATGGAGTGAACAATTTGTATGAAAAGCACTAAATTTTTGGAGTGGTTTCCATACAAATTTTCTACTCAAGTCGATTGTTTGGGTTCTAGAAACACCTTAATAATTTATTTGTTGCGCGTTGCTTTCTTAAATATTGTTTCAAAAACCCCTTTGTTTCGAAATCTTTAACTCTGCTCTTACTTTTTATTGCTTGCAAAAATTACATTTGACATTTGTCCCCTTTTCCATGTTGCATTTCTCGAATCCATGACGACAGTTTTTCGCTTTTCATAAAAAATGTTTATTCTTTTTGGCTAAAATCCAAATGTGTTAAGTTGTTGTTTTTATTGCATGAAATCTTCAAGCATGCAACGCAAAAAAAAATCTTTTTCATTTTATTTTTATTGCTATTGCTGCTGTTCTTGTATGTTGTGTATTTGGAATATGCGGCTGAAAATTCACTCCCCGGAAAAAAAAGTAAATACAAATTCAACTTATTTGTTCTACATTACCGAGAAGAATAATAAACATGAATAAAAAATGCACGACTTTGATTGGAGGAGGAAAAACATAAAAGCAAACGTCAACCACCCACCTTTGTCAAATGTACAGATGGATGTTTGAATTATGACACAGCCGAAGGCTATACATTCTTCCTTTGTACTGAAGACAGCATATAAAACTTTCTTGAATCTCTATTCCTCAAGTAGGTATTTGTTTGTTTTTATTGTATCTGCCTTTTTTATTATTTCTAAAGATTTGTTACAATGTCACTCACGTTTGTTTTCGTATTGATTTTCTAAGATTTTATTGCTAAATTTATATTCTCAACTGTAGTTTAGTACATATTTTCTGTTATATAAAACTTAAACATATGAGTAATAATGTTTGCTATAAAAAACATAATATGACTTGAATTATGCAGATATTGGGTATGAGAAAAATTTATTTTAGAATTTAGTTCCAAACGTAAAATCGATGGAAATTAAGAAGTATCGTCGTATCGATAGTAAAATATCGCCGATACCGATATATTGGCAAACCTGCAGTATCGCCGATATATCGGTATCGGTTACATTCATAATTTTCAGTCATTTCATGGTAATGAAAGTTTTGCTGTGTACATAATAAATGTTAATAACACACTAACCCGCTTATTCATAAACGATTAGTAAAATTAATGAACGCATTAAAACCGGGTTCCCATAAAACATTCGTACATTAAACCAACATTAACTTTAATACATTTTTATGAATATGGGGGTAAGACTCCAAAAATATCAAAATGCTAAAAAAATTATTATAAATGCCAAAGTAGTGATAATTATATACTTCATATGTTTAATAGCATTTTCAGTTATTATTTGGTAGTCAAAGTTTTGATGGGTACTCACATACATTTGTAAAATACTTATGACTATTTTCAACCACCATTAATTTTTTCCGATTAAATATGAAATTGTCTCCATGAATTTTTATTTATAATTCAAGTTAAATTCAACAATAACATATTTGTTTTTCATCTCGCGTCAATAACATCAATGTAATTCAACAAATATCTAGAAATAGTTGTAAATATTTTATTAGTTGCAAATTTTTAAAAAGCAAATAAATTTTTCTTACATTTTGTCAACAATTATAAATTTATGTCATGTTATTCATCATTTATTCACACTGAATACGGGCGGCAGGCAAGCAAACAGTGTCATCAATAACTGCAACGAAGCTCCCAATAATCTAGAGAGGTGTATCTGTGTCGGTAAGTGTTTGAGGAGAAGTCATTTTGTCTGTCATTCATTTGTACAATAGTTTATTATAAATGATAAGTGAGTTTTTGTATGCCAAGTCATGCAAAAATATTCCACTTCTGTACTTTTATCTAAGTTTTACAGTTGGACTTTTTTATTGCAGTATTTTGTTAATATTTATTGCCACTCAGTCAACTGTGGCTGCCTTTTGTGAAATAATTTGTTTATTTATGCAACTCACACATATTCTTATCAGCGTTGCAACAGTCGCAGTCATCATCATTATCATCAGCATCTTCGTTGTCATTTTGACTTGATAGAAAATAAGAAAAAAAAAATGTATTATGGATGACTATATTCAGCTATGCCGAATATTATATGCCCTTCACCTAAATGTGAAGTAGAATATCTAATTATACATTAGGTTCGCCCTAATGGTGAATGTTTTTATTGTCAACTTTCAACCTCAGCCCCCAGTTTTGTGAATATTTTTATACATATGGGTCATTCTCATTTCAAATGCTTTTTTCGAGTCCGTTTGGGCCATTTTCTTTAAGTTTTTAAAATAGTTATATTACTGTTATAACAGAACTACTAAATTGTTCTTGATGTTAAAAAACACCAGTTTAATTGTCATCGATACACTCAAAGGTCAACATGACACGAAGTAAAATTTTCATTTTATTGCTTTTTTCAACCTTATTTCGATAATATTTACAGAGAAAAAAATGTCTTCACTACAACACGTACATACATTTTTATCTTTATTATACAATTTTTTATAATAAACTGTTTTCTATTTTAAGTATTAAGTGGCGTTTTATTTTTACAGATTTCCTCTTTTCCCATTCATTGATATTATTTAAAATGTCCTTGATTGCAATCCAAACATGAAATAAATGTGTTTTATTTGTGTGCGTGTTTGTGAGGTTTTTTTTAAGAACAAATAAAAATATCTATCCAAAAAATCTTTAACCCAATTTGACCCAAATTTAAGCTACACACACACCCTCCTTCTCATCGGCACTAAATAAAAGATACTTGTTATTAGACAAAACGTCTACTGCACTTTTGGTTTAAATTATTTGTTTTCTTTTTCCTTTCTTTTATTCTTTCTACTTTCTTCGTGTATGTCCTTTTTGCTTTGAGTTTAAAATACAACACACAAAAAATTCTTACAAATGATTTTGTAAGTGTATATTTGTGGTTTTAATGTATTCACACAAATCTTATAAAGTTTAACTATTGTTCTCGGAAATATACTCTTATGTATGGATGTATATTTGACCTAAATTAGAATAAAAATTTATTTTTAAACCCTCTTTTGTTCTACATTTTATACTCTTGTGTGGTATTAATATTAAAAATATAAATACATATATTTAAAATATATTATATTGAAAAATTATTTAATTAGTTGGGCTTAAGTTCGTTTTCAATATACAGTCTGTTCATAGAATCCAATACGGATTGGTTTGGCAACATTTTCTCTACAAAACCGGTTGATTTCGTTCATGAAAACCGTTTGTGCTTGAGTTTGGGAAATTTCCGTACGAAAACGGAATTAATTATCCATGAATTGGAGTTTCTAAGCACTCAAAATACCTCTCTGTAAACGATATTCAGAATTTTGACCAACAATAACCACTTTTTGAACAAACAAATTTCGTTACGTTTTCATGAACCCATTCACAATTGGAATTGGATTGGAATTCCGTTTCCAATCCAATTTCGTATCGGATTCAGGCTGATAATCTTTTGATTAAAATATGTATTTTTATTTTAGAAAGAAATCCTAAAGCATGTAATAATTGAACATTCAAACAAATAAGAACTCTGATGAAAAGATTGTGCTGAACTCGAAACATCTGATGTCAGTTCAACCTTCCGTACAGCCAAATTTTTCTTTGAATGTTCAGTTATTACATGCTTTAGAATTTTTTCTAAAATAAAAATACATAATTTAATCGATTATATTGAAAACGAACTTAAGTCAAACTAATTAAATAACTTTGGATAAAAACCACACAGTTCCATGTAATTTATAGCTTAATTGTTAAAAAATTATATTAAGAGCCTGCAGATAATGCAACTAGTCCATACTCATGTAAAGTATACTCCATAGAGGACTAGGACCAGGCCAAAGGTAACCGAAATGAATGGAGAAAACATGGTCGATTTAACATTACGATGTCCTAAGGCTGGACTAGTTTTTAGAGTACTCCGATGTAATGCAAGGCTGTGTTATGCCTTGCATTACATCGGAGTACTCTAAAAACTAGTCTATGTCACTACTTGGCGACTGCATACACTATTTGCAATCGCAAAAATGCGAACACTTTTCGATTAACTACAAACTCTCGTCAGCAGAGGACATTACATCGGAGTAGTCTTAAAACTACTCTATATCATTATTCGATGGTGCACTCAAGTGTTCGTGTTTTAACGATTGCAGTCATTAAAACGCGAACACTTTTCGCTTAACTACAAGCTCTTTTTTGCAAATGACATGGTCCATGACTGCATTACATAGGGCCATGTTATAACCAGTCCATTTTAGCTGAAATGGACCACGTAGCCCAATATTATCTGCAGGACTACTTGACTTCACCACCCTCACACGGTGGAAATGTATAAAAAGATATCTGATGATGAGATCGTGATTGATCTCGAAAACATTATGGTGTTCACAAGGCATATTCATTACAGGTACCACCACAACTAAAACAAATACAACACCAAAAAACACATGTACTTTGTTGGTAGAAATACCCCAGAAATATGTTAAATCCATTATCTGTGAGTCGCACACATTCATAAGCTCTCACAAATTTACTAACACATGCCCGTTGTTGATAGAAAAATCCCAGACATGTGTCAAAATCTATTGTCTGTGTGACGCACACATTCTCAAATTTACTAAAACAGCTGTTCTTGTAGTGGTACCTCTTCAATATACCTTGGGTGTTCAGTTAAACCCTCATACAATCAAGACTTTTTCTTTGCAATTGCTACATGCTTTGAGAATTCCTTTCTTCGGGACGAGTTTTTATTTATAAGTCCCTTAGTTTTACACGTTTAAAAGAGAAAGGTACACATATTACATATCATAATTTATAAAATTATGTTTACAGTTTAAAAATTGTTGAAAGCTTTTTTCCAAAACAAAGGAAAAAATGGTGTTATGTGGTGTTTGTGCATATTAAATTTTTTCTTAGTGCTGTACAATTGTATATTATTGACATTTCCGAATAAAGTTTTGCAGTTATATAGGAATTTACGTACTAAATACCAAGTGAGCAAAGAAAATTAAGATTTGCTTCTGAGTATCTTAAAATTCCTAAGAAAGTTTCAAGAAATCCCAAAATTAAAATTTTTTTTATGGTTTCGCCCATAAAGTCCACATTTGATCCAAGGCCCATAAAGTGATTTGGCAAATAAATGGGTACTACACATAAGAATTTCTGCATGCGCTATTTGTTTTTGAATCCAAGTTATACAATTTTAGAACATATGGGCTAAACTCAAAACTTTGCTGCAAAATAAGTCGAATTCGGAAAGGTCCAGGACTAACAAAAATGGTGAATTGAATTAATTTTTTCTTTAAATCATGTCCGTGAGGATACATTTTTGGCAAATAAATAATAATTGTATGTTCCTGAAGAAAAATTTTTTATAGACAAAAGAGTAATGGCTCTTTTTATGGGAAAATTCAAAGTTTTTTCAATTTCCAAAAAAAATTGTATATCTTCCAACTCAGAAATCAATTTTTTTAACCATTGGAACTTTTGTTTGATTAAATAACTGGACCAAGGTTTTGAAAATTGAGGAATTTTAAGATAAGTGCTTAACCAAACACAAAGGCTTTAACAACACAAAGAACTTTTGGAATCGGGTGAGAAGAAAAATAAAGAGCGTAGAAAAATTGTACATGTCCGAAGTGCCCTACGTTGGAACTTCATAGCTCTGCTCCTGAGCAATATCGGTAGCTCATCATTTTTAGTTAAATACACTTATACTATACTGATCGGATTATTCGTTTATAAGTGGCCGATTTATTTCCAAAATATTTTGATTCTGCCCCACTGTGCATTATACTATGCCTATATGAGGCATTTATTTAATAATTAATTTCATATATAAAATATGTAACTTGAATAATATTATCACGAACTAAATAAAATGCGGAAAAAAGAGAAAAATACCCTGCAACAATAATTAAGTCAAAAACTATTAAAATAAACAAATTTCTTTTTGCATTTAATTCGCGCAAACTGCTCTAACAACAACAAAAAGTGGACCTGACAGACAGTGTGTGAAAATGAAAGCACAACAAGAACAATAAAAACATAAAAAGCACCCAGTATCAACAATTAAAAAGCAGGGAATGTCAACTGTCAAGCGAAGGTTAAAAATACGGAGAACAATGCAAAATTAAGCGAACCAAAATAATAAAACACGAAAAGAAGACATGACATAGTGAAAATTGAAATAGACTTCGAACGACAAAATTCATGTTTTAAAATTTAACATTCTAACAAATAAGGAAAGTTGTTGAAAAAAGTTTAAATTTATTCTTTTCAAAATTTCAAATTAGGTCATTAGAACCAACTAACATAAAATAAATAATATAGGGTGAAATTTTGCGTTTTTGGGTTTTCACTGCATAATTTTCAACACTTCATTTGTGTAAAGAGTTTAAAGCAAGAAAAAAAATATAAAAATTCAGGTTGCTTAAGAACTGATGCATAATTTTTGAACGTAGCTTAGGATTATTGAATTTATGTGCGTAGATCACCAAGTCCATAATTCTATAGCCCAAATAAATAAAGAAGGTTGTTAGTGGGACGCAAATTAGCGTTTTTGTTTTGTTTCCAGTTCCAGCGTTACGTTCGTTTGAAATCGTGGAGTAGTCTGTTAGTTTTTTCTAATACATACCTACCTACACACAGAAAAAAAGGAATGTAAAATCCACATGCCGCAATTTTGATTGGAAATCATATTAAATTTACTAGAATAATTTGTCGTTTGAGTGTGTTAGTGTTTATTTGCTTTGTTCATTGCTACAATTCACTGTTCTGCTTAGTTGTGTGACTTGTTGTTGTTTTTTCATACATGTGTCGTCTATGTAGACGAGAAAAAACGAATTGCCAGCGAACATGTACTGCTGCTGATTTAAAATTACCATTGTTTCATATTAATTTTAAACGGAAAATTATTAATTTAACCTTAAATCACCGTTAAAACAATTTTGTTATAAACGTTAAGTTTCATTTTCAATCGACATGACTATAACTTTAATTTCAAATAAGTTTTATGTTAAATAATCATTTAAATCATGTTGAATTAAAATGAAATGCATTTTACATACGATGGTATTTATTTAGTGTACAAGTAAAGAAAAGTTTGTAGCTGTTGTGGCTGCAGTTGTTAGCGCGTGGACTATCATGCAGGTGGCACGAGTTCAAATCTTGGATAGGGCAGTCAGCTACAACGCAAAGTTTTCTGATAACTATCACGTAAGTAAAATAATTAATAAAATAGCTACATTAAAATCATGTTGTTTCAGCTTGATATAACTTTAATTCAACATGATTTTTCGTGTTGTTTCAATATCAAATTCACGTTGTTTCAACTTGAAATAACTTTGATTCAACATGATTCTTTGTGTTATTCCAATATCAAATTCACGTTGTTTCAACTCGAAATTACTTTGATTCAATATGTTTTTTCGTAATATTTCAGTATCAACTTCATTTTGATTTAACTGTACTGGAATATTGAATCAACATGAAATATAGTTAATTCAAAAGGAAAAATTTTCTTTCAAGATTATTGTAAATCATGTTGATTTAACATAAAACACCTATGAAGCAAAATCACTACCGAAAAACGTTAAATTAACGTGGTTTTCGACGATTTTACATGGAAATTTTTCTGTGTGTAAAAATAAAGACCAAACTTTTCAAACACAAAAAGTTTCTATAAACTTACTACTTACACTGTAAAATAGAAAACAAGGTTCTAGCGATTGATTCTGGTAGAAGGCCTAAAAATATAGACGTGTGTCGGCGTTTTGTAATTTTATATCTGAAAACTAATTTTAGGAGGAGTTAAGGTTATAGTGATTCGGCATAAGGAATCTTGTAAATCTTACATTTTAGTTATAAAGTGGACCATCCATTATACAATATTATTGTGTATGTTATTGTACACATTATTGTCGTTTTGACCTATACATACTATGCAATAAATGGCACAATACTTTCTAACAAAATATTGTCCAATTTTCCTGACAGTGGAAAAGTAAACATACCACCGAACAATAATGTTTCCAACACTTTACAAATTTTCTTGATTGTGCAATAAAAATCTAAGTCTTTTGATTTTTGCCAATATATTGTGCAACCTTCGAATATGACATATACATTGGCGATATTATTGTACAATACGAAAAATTTCACAATTATATTCCAAATCTGGAGGTTTGTTCAGCACTTTTATGTAAAACACTCTATAGAGGAAAAATGCTGATTCCAATTGTATTTTAAAAAAATGTGACTTGGTGTAGTCTACCTCCCACCTATGTGTGATTACATGTATACATATTTATATTTACACCCGTATTATAAGCTCTGTGACAAAATAAAAATTATAACAAATTAATAAAAATATATTTTTGTGGAATCGAGAACTTGAAACTGGCAACGCTGTTTACTGTGACAGACGATTATGACTATTACTTGCATTTTATGTTCTATAAAAGATTATTAATATGATTTAATACTCTTTTCTTAATTTTAAAATATTTTTTAAGCGACTAGTCGATTAGCCGTTTATCTTTCAGCACAAGTAAATATAATTTACCTCTAGTAATTAAGCAAATAAAGTTAAATGTCATTACTTCAAACAATAGCGAATTGAACAAATAAACTTAAATTGTTGAATTGAACAAATAAACTTAAATAAAATAAACAAATGAGTGGCAGATTTCTGCTAGAAAGAACGAAAGAGTTATAGACCATGAACGAGTAAATCCATTTACAGTTAGCTGCTTAAAAATGTCACAATTGACGTTTTCGTTTACAGTTAAGACACCAAATGATAGACGCCACAACGCATTTATGTACTTATGTATACACAAACGATAAATTATTGCTTATTATTTAATTAAGTTAACGTTTACACAAACTCGGAAGCAAAAGAGCAAATGGTAATTGCACACGTATACAAATAAACAATAAGGACATTCAGCATTAAAATATTTTTTTGAAGGAAAAAATTCTTTCTAAAAACAGATACATATTTTCTTAATTATTATGTTTAACAAACTGTAAAAAATAAATAATAAACGAAAAACTATAAAATATGTGTACATATGTATGTACATTAGGGCAATACCTTTTTCACACTTTTTGCTAGTATGAAAGACGGCATAGTATAGTCGTGTAGAACATTAAAAGTTATTAATAAAAAATATGATAATTTTTTCGGATCGTTAAAAAAATTTTCCTACGGTTTACAATTCATTGCGGTTCAAAATTTGTTGGAAAGTTTTAGAAATTTGCTTTCTTGCGTGAGATTTTTTTTAGCAAAACGACGGGAGACAGGTGTTTTCATTAATAAAACATTCTTGGCCACTCCATGGTACTATGCAAAAAATTTGGTTATGGCCCTAATGTACATACTTTCGTAAATTGACAAAACTGTAAATTTTAAATAAATAACACATTTTCTTCCCCGAGTGGGTAAGGAAAAATATAACAAGACAACAGACATACAAACGTCATGCTCTACAAAATGTTCAATAGCGCTAACGAAATTTTGCTTTTACAGATAAATTGTCTTTTTCATATGGATGTATGTGCATGAGTGAATTAAACTCAATATATTATTGAAATGCTTTATATACATATTTTATTTATAACTTTTGTTTCAAAATTTTAGGTTGACAAATTAAAACATTCTTCTAATTTTAATAAAAGTGTTGGCTATAAAAGCAGAAACAGAAATTTTAAGTGGGACAGAATCAAAATATTTTGGAAATAAATCAGCCATTTCTAAACAAATAATCCGATCAGTATAAAACTTCACATGGACATAGAAAGACAAATTTTTAGTTGATTGTTAGAATCATATAACTATTTATTACAATTGCGTTCTTATGGTAATGAACATGGATTGTTTTTTGGATTTATAGAAAATTGATAGCGTGAGTTGAAATATAGTATATTCAACTAATATTTTATCGGTCTAACCATTTTCCAAAAATTTTTTTTTTGAGTGTACGTTTATAAAAAAACTCCCATTTATTAAAAAAATTTTTTAAATATATTAGTCGTAACTTTGGAAAAAAAAGTTTCGTAAAGAGTTTTCTAATCTTTGCTTCATTTCTTTTTAATTTTTATTGCTAAAGCTGTTGATAGCTGGCATTCAATTATTATTTACTTAATTTAGCTTAATTTAGTATTAATGCGCAAAATGAGTAACATTTTATTATTCATTTCATTTTTAGCAATATTTCATATTCGTGCATATTTCTCAAAAGCACTTTTCGCTTAAAACCACTAGAGACTTTATTTTTAGACCTTTTTTTATAATAAAATTTTTTGTTTAGTTTCACTCCTATCATTAATATTCTTCCTTGTGTAATTTTTCTTATTAAGGATCTCAGCAACTGAGTGTGTTGGTAGTTTTATGTCCTTGTTGTTCTTTAATCTGCTTGCTTTTTCTTACAACATGCTGCAGGTCTTTAATATTTAACTGGGTTAATTTAAATTGTTTGTCATATTGTTGTGTTGTGTTGTTGGTTGCTTAATCCGTTTTATACGCTTTGTTGGCATTTTATACAAAAATTCATTGTTTTCCTTTTTATTCCATTTTTGTGAAATTTTCATGTGATTTGTTTGTGTGTAGTACGTACACTTCATTCTTTCTTGCCAAATATTTCTAAAGCTCATGCAATAAAGGCTCCCATAGTTCATACGTCCATACATGTAAACAGCTAACGACAACACAAAAGAACTTTTGTATAGTTTATTTCTTAAATGATTACACGTAAGTTCAAGGTAAATTATACTAAGGGATATATTTGAAAAATCCACATTCAAAGAGGAATTAACTATTATACAACAAGAGATAGTTTACCTGAGAACAACTGGAATACAGTATAGGAGAAAAGAGAAGGATTGTGTACTAAAGATAATATATAAAGCTTAAAAAATCGGAAATGGAATACTTATGGCTCATAAATCAATGAACGTTTAAACGCAGGTTTAGTTAAACTCAACAGCAGTAAATCACTTGCCTATGCATTGCACTGATTTAGTATGTATAATTTTTTTTAAGTTTTTCATCAATTTGTAAAGAACTGTTTAAATGTTTTACAATTAAATTTAAGGTAAAATATCCTATTTTTCATTTCATAGCATATCAATCAATAGTAAATTTACATGTTTAGCATAAACACTTGCATAATAAGAAGAGTTACATATGTTATATGATTCGTTAGCTACCTAATAACAAAGAGTCTTTCTATCATGATAAATAATAAAATAAAATGGCTGCTTTAAGACTAAGATTTGCAAAATATTTTAAAGTAAACAAATTTCTGCAGGAGTCACCAGTGACAATAACAATAGAACATTTTAAAAAACATTGGATTGAATAATTTAAAGCTCATGGGAAATAGTTTGAAAATTTCTGTTTTCTAAGATTGAAGCTCTTTCTGGAAAATAGCATCAACATCTCTTCTATAAAGCTTGAGAAAAATTTTTTCAGACGTAGAACCATAAAAACTGCATATTCATATATTTCTTACACGCGATGATATTGCGGACTAAGGCCTTCACGAGCCATTATTCAGCAGGCCTGATTGAAGGCATTCTTCTTCAGCCCTGTTTGAAGATCATACGTAGCAGGCCTGATAGAAGGCCTGGTCTAGGAAAGTCTGTTAAAAAGCAAATGGAGGTAAATTTTTTTATCATAGTATTTTTATAGTGGCGTCTATATTTTTGATTCTTGTAATTTTTTATTTCGAACTATTTTCTTTCATCCAAAGTAATTTTTTATATATGTATGCATATGAGGCTAAAGTTCGTGCATTTATTAAGAAGGAATTGGACATGATATATGTAGTTCCGATAGAATAAGGATAAGTTAATTAGTTCCAACATAAATGGTATAATTAATAGCAGCATGTATGATGTCTCTTGTACGTAAATTTTAGGCTTATGTACAAATTGCTTGTGAAAAAAGAGGGCGAGAATGTTTGTTATTTCCAAAGTACATTTTTTTATTAAACAGAAAGAAAAATCTGAAAATAGAATACTACTTCTAAGAGAAGGGATAACGAATGTGTATCGAATCTTTTAGACACGAGTGTAGGGGCCTTCTAGAAGGCAGAAAAGAATTAGGTTTGGATCTTATTTCAGGTCAGAGGGCCTCATAAGTTTTACCGCTGGCATGTTTCTTTCTTTTGCATGATACAATGTGAAAGAATGTGTATGTTTTTTACATTGCGAATAAGAAAGCCAAAACGAATTTCATGCGACATGAGAGTGTTTACTCGTTTCTTTCATCTTGCCACTCTCACCTACAAAACAATAAGCTGATCAGTAAGACTTGCATCGTCTGAACGTAGACTTATGAAATGATTTTATTTAGTTTTCACAGGCTGCTTCATATACCTTAGGTTAGGTTAGCATTGTGCTGGTGTAGTGAAGAAAGCAAGGATTCCAGCCTGGGTCAAAGAGTATGATTCCTTTGTAATGCGTGTAGAAGAAAAAAGATGAGGAGGAGTTAAAAGAGAAGAGCTAGGTTTAAGAAAAATTGTGATTATGGAGATAGTGATGTTGGTGAGGTGTAGGCGTGTAAAAGTACAGGTT
Organism: Panzeria rudis; assembly: GCA_956483635.1. Lineage (NCBI taxonomy): Eukaryota > Metazoa > Arthropoda > Insecta > Diptera > Tachinidae > Panzeria > Panzeria rudis. The sequence goes on from OY101449.1 coordinate 5,237,138, forward strand.
CCGTATATGAGGTGTTGTTTTAGATATTCCTGCTACTGAATTATCCTTTGCAAAGTAGACGAAGCGGTGATCCTCCAGAGGGCGACAGATGCACATAAGGTGCATAATATTTTCTTCTTGATCTTTACATCTAAAGCAATAGTCATTTTAGGGGAGACCCATATGCTTAGCGTAGATACCGAAAGTGGAGTGCCCTGTAACCAAGTCCATGAGGTTCCGCAAGTGCAACTTTGGAGTTGCATTGTTCTGTTAGCGTCAAGGCGAGGCCTGAGAGATCCCGCTATTGAGCAGGTTGACTCATTCTACCATCTGATTTGAGCGATCTACAGAAGGTCAACATCAATGCGTCTCCAGCAGGATGAGAGGCTCCCCTCTTAGCCACATCACCCGCAATATTGTTGGCTGAAATGGAACCATGTTTTTTACATACCCATTTAATGGTGATGCTTGAATGACTCCCCATTGTGTTTAGTGATGTGCGGCATTCTACAACTAGATAAGATGTGGTGTACATACACGTGAGGCCCTTGATTGCCTATTGGTTAAAATTTGTATATCCCTATCGATATCCGATAAAAACCTTATCCATGTTATTGCTATTTTAATGGCAGATATTTCTGCTTATATGATGTTACATTTGTACGGAAGTCTGAAAGACATTTTGATCCCGAATTCTGTTTGGAGCTGGCAATATGTTTTCCCACAATCTTATTGAAAACTCATTTTTTTTAATTTTGTTTCTCAAATCATTTTTATTTTTGAATTTAAAAGCTTCATATAATAAATTTATTATCAGGCCCAAGGTAGATCTATAAGGTATACTTATCGGCGAATTGATACAACAAAGCAACTGTTTTTGGGAATTGTGGTGTCAAAAAATGTATGAGAAAAACTCAAGCGAATATTAAAATGTGAGTGGATTTGTAAAATACACTACGATCTGACAGCAAAATTACCGAACATATGGGCTGATGCACAGACCTTATATATCGACCTTGATCAGGCCTGTCCTGTATTTCATGCATCAAAGCATTGTTGTTACACATTAATATTTATAGCAACAATACTATGACAACTCCAAACACTTTTATTCGGCAGGTGCGTACGATTCAATTTAATGTTGGGAAAGATTTTATTTTATTAAGAGAATACCTTTTTGATAACTGCAATTAGAGATGTGATCGTGACTAACTTTTAACTCTTGATGATGCACGCTCAAAAAAACAATTTGTATTCATGCACACTCATGCAAGACCTTGCTTTCTTGGATCTCGCTCATTTGAGTATAGATAAAAGCTAATCATGATCACGAATGAATCACGCTTAGAAAATAATCACGAAAAAGAAAATTTTATAGAACTCATTTCTTTCTTAATTTTTACCATCAAAATTATCTAATACGATTTATTTCACAATCGACATATTCTAAAACGATTTGCATCGAATAGCACGGCATTTCTTTTTATATTTCCGGTTTTCAAATTATTTGTTAACCGACTTCTGAAAAGGCGACAGTTAACAATTCGTTTGTATTTATGGACCCATTTGGAAAATTTTTAGTTTATATGAAAGGTTATATTGCCAGATTGGTTGTTAATTTTTTTTTAATTTTAGACTTGTCCATCTGTCCATCCATATTTATGTTTTGAAGTCAGTTTTTTTAGTAAGAATTATTTAAAATTTTAAATCGCATTTTAGAACTTTAGAATCATGGAGCAATCATCTAAAAAAACTACTCAGGGACGTTCACTCAAGCATATTTTTTTATTCACGCTCACGTGCTTGAATAAATAATTTAATCTCCGTCATGTGTGATCATGAATGATCATGCATAATTACCGCTAAGAATTATTTAAAATTTTAAATCGCATTTTAGAACTTTAGAATCATGGAGCAATCATCTAAAAAAACTACTCAGGCACGTTCACTCAAGCATATTTTTTTTTATTCACGGTCACGTGCTTGAATAAAGAATTTAATCTCCGTCATGTGTGATCATGAATGATCATGCATAATTACCGCTAATACGTGAGCGATACACTTCTCTAAATGCAATACAGCGATGGAGATATAGAAAGAATATTGCATTTATTTTATGCACAAGTAAAAACCTTGAATGTTCATATTTTTAGTTTGAAAATGATGAATTAAAAAAAAACTTTTGAAACTTCTTGTACAGGTTTTCTATAAAAATGCTTAAAAATATTGTATGTACTAAAACCACAATACTTATAGAAATATCTATGTAAATACATACATACTTATAATAAAATAACATTAAGCCTCAAAAATTGTTTTTTTTCACAACTCAAAGCTCTGACGTAAGCTGTTGAAAAGTAGCAATTTTTTTATCTTAAAATATGTTCGCCAAAGCTCATAAAAAACGTTATCCATTTATTTTTACAACAAAACTTCCGTTTGAACTGATTATAATCGAAAATTTGTTACGCCAACTGCTGGTATTTTTCTTTTTTCAATTTTTCTTCTCAGTTTTTTTATATTTATATTTTCTACAAGGTAAATTGTAAATGATTGCATTTAGATTTTCAAACATTAAATTTTTTCTATTTGCTCCTCGCAATTCTATTTGAAGTTCTGTTTCGATTTTTTTTGTTTTGTTTGTGTTTAACATTTTTTCTGCATAAACTTTTTACCGGTATACCTCAAGTACGAGTATTGTATTATTGTTACGTTTCCCCTTCTAATGGAACAAGAATAGCTTTATTAAGTTATGCTTTTCAATTATATGCCATGATGAACTCTCCTCTTGTATGCCACACTTAAGACATTTTGTATTAAAAACAATATTCTTCTCTAACCGATTCCATTCCATGCCACTAAACTACTCCAAAGCCATATAGGCAGGCAGGCAATCAGGCGACTAAAATCCCAACCAACCATCACAAATAGAAACCCAACAATATGTATGTATGTATGGTTACACGTTCGTTCGTTCGTTGGTTACTCTTTTTTATTTCCATTTTTTATACTTTTTTTCCTTCACACAATCGGTAATTGTATTATGGGTTAATAAAGAAAATTTTGAAAAGTGGAAAAAATTAAATATTGTATAAAACTCAAAGAAACTCGTGCCTTTAAAATTGATACAGATATTATACTTTTCTTTTTGTTAAGCCCAACTTTTCATAAGATGTTGTCTTTTTTTCTTTTCTAATGCAACTCTAAGATCTTTACTTAGTTGTTCCTGTTGTTGTAGTTAAGTACAACGCCTGTATTGTTGTTAATGTTGTTGTAAATGAAAGAAACCTTTAACGTTTCTATCTGCATGTACTGTCTATATGCCTTGTCTTTATATCTTTCACCTTTTTTTTACTTACGTTACTCTGAATGACTTTCGATGGAAGTTATTTAAATTCTGCTTATCAAAGGGTGTAGCAAAAATGTGTTTTCTTTTTGAACCATTTTTATATCGACATTAATACAACGAAAAATTTAATTAATGGCATGAAACATTACATTACAGTAATGCAAATTACATAAATGTTTTGAAACTTTTCTTAAGTGCATCTTTTTGCATCCTAGATACGATACACTTTGTTGGAAAATGTTGAAATTGTCATAGAATGAATATTTTTTAATGTATAATTTACTTTATCTGTCTTCTTTACACGTAATAACATAAAAAAAACAATTGAAAACTATTTCGATACCCTTTCGATACCCTCTGGATTAAAGCTCGAGCCTTTATACGATATTGAGAGCTATTTTGCGTAATTTATTTAGTCGACTTCCAAAAAGATGAATGTTTTCAATTTATTTGTATAGTTTTTTTATGCAAGAGTTATAAAATAACATATTTTGTTTAGATCCCCGTTTCCATTAAACAATTTTTTTGCTGCCAGCATTTTTTTTTAACAATATACTACTTTTTAATAGCATACTGTACACTTTTTGCAGATTGTTCCATTCGTTATTCCTATGACGCTTAATTCCGTTAGGCCAGGGTCACCAAAACTTTTTAAACACCGGCGCCATAATCTTTCTAATTTTATTATCGGCACATTTTTCATATTGTGCGATGACTACAAAGCACGTGATGATTGCAAGATCCCGAGTTCAAATCCTGGATGGGACCCAGTTTATATTAGTGCCTATGCTAATTTAATAACAAGTTTCTAACAACTGATTCTAGTAGAGGGCACGAAATATATACGTGTATCGGCGTTTTGATAGTTTACATCTGGGGCTCATTTTAGGGGAACTTAAAGTTTCCGCCTTTTTCACATAGTTATAGTGTCTCGGAATAGTAAATGTTGTAAGTCTTAGGTTTAAGGTACAAGAAATAATAGATGTTCAAACGTTTGAGGGAGGAAAAGAGTATACATTTTCCACCACGCCTAGATCCGCGCCTAGTCATTAAGCAAATTTGAAGCGATAACAGTGTACAATTTTTGCACAAATGTTTATCGTGGTGTTTTCCATAAAAGTGCTGAACACATTTTATACCTTAAACACAAAGCCTACAGGATATCTTATGTCGAGTCAGTATAACTATGTACTAAAGGGGGGTGAAATTTAACTTCCCCTAAAATGAGTCCCAGATGGACACTTTCAAAAACTACTACTAATTGCTAGAAGTAGTCGTTGATTTTGTTGTACAGTATTATCGCTTCAAATTTGCGGATCCAGACGAATTCGAAAATTTATGCTCTTTTCTCTCAAACGTTTGAACATCTATCACTTCTGTTATTTGCTTTATTTAATACCTAGAACTCTTGATCCTAATCAACTCATACATATATTGTACTTTATAGCGAACCAGGGGAACATTATTGACTACTTTTGCGAACGCTTAACTTATATCCTAAAAGCAGCAATTTGAAAAATTTGTCTTAAAAAATTTGATATGCTTTTCATTTCAACTCACATTGTTAAACTTAAAAAGAAATATTTAATATGAATTTTTCGCTTTTTTTTACCAACATTTTTCTTATTGTCTATTCATAACAATGCAACAATGACTGCGGTAAAATGTAAATCATTGAAAATTAGTTCATATCTCTCACTCAATGACTAGCTAGCTGTGAAGATAAAAACTTTACGTACCCTATTGCCTACAAGAATCTGTAGGCAAAAGTTTATCTTTTCATTATAAAGTATATATTACATACAAACTCACTTAACTAATTCATATATTACATATAGACAGACATACATTCATGAGCGTTTGTTGGAGTTCATTTCTTATGTTTTTTTTCGCAATTTCTGTAATATGTACAGCGAACCAACACCTTAAGTGGTACAAAAACAATTCATACTCTGAGTTTGTGGTTTATGGCCACCAGTACAAGTTTGCCTTTAATTGTGATTTTTTATTTTAACCTTAACGTTTAAAAAGCCATACATTAGACAAGCTAAACTTGCGTACAATAAAAGTTTTAGTTTAAAGCTATCCCTCGACGAAATTTCTATACGAAATGTATGTACCAAATAAGCAGGCGCGGATACAAGGGGTGGGAGAAACGGGATATTCCCCCCCCCCCCCCCAGCACAAAACGAGTAAATTTCTATAGTTTCTAAAAAAAGTTTTGCAAAATAGTATGCTTCACTTAGAAGTCACCCCCCCCCCTCCCCCTCCCAAAAGCTCAAGCTGAATCCGCTCCTGCAAGTAAGTCATGGTCCACAAAAAAGTACTATTGTACTTTGATTTCCATTCCTGGGGCATAAATAAATATTTAGTTCTATTAATATATGTATTATAAATAATATTCCCATTATATGGGAAATTCCACGCCCACTTTTCATATTACTTAAATTTTTGCCTCATACAAGCAATTGTCTCTTCAGCTGGTCTTAAACGTCTTCCTGCTTCTGTTTCCTAAAATTTCTATTGCTACGTAAAATTTATCGATTCGCATATTTCAAATTTATTTCCCTATATGTAATTGCAATTATATTAAATTTTTTTAAATTTATCTTATGCACACACAAACACACATCCAATTAAATTAATAGCATTTTCAAATTATTTTAATCAAGTTTTTGTGCCAGAGTGCTTGCTTGCTTTTATACAGACATTTTGCAAACAAAATGCAAAAACTCACGCTCAAGAATGAATATTTGACATGTAACCTAATTTCTGTAACACAAATGAATATTATATTTGTTGTTTTAAATCATATCCACATACATACATCCATCCACACATGCACTAAAACACTCAAAGATACAATTTTAAACTACAAAAACTTTGGAAAAGGAGTGTTGTAAAATATTAAAACCAAAAACAAAATATATAAGCCGACCAAAACTGTAAAGGAATCCTTGTCTAGTTTAATGAACAAATGCCTCCTTGTATTCTTTCATTCATGTATTCATTCACTTACTTATTCATACAATTCGTATACTCTCCTACACTCTCCTGTTAATTGATGGCTTATGAATATTTTTGTTTTCATAAAATGTAACATGCCCAGCGAACGTTTTGTTTTGTTGCCGAATTCGGCCAAAAAGTATGCACAAGCTGCCGAATTCTCATCCGATGTCGATCAGAAAGTGTATCGAAAATCATATGAGTAGTTGACAAGAAAGTGTATCTCTTTGCCTGACTAAGATCCAGGGATGCAAAATGAAATTTTACAAATTGTACTAATTTTCATGAAAAATTGTACTAAATTCTTGTTCTTTTATTTTAAAATATTTTTTACTCCAAATCAACAATCAGCAAAAAAGTCACATTCAAGTACACATGCACTAAGTAGTTATACGTGATTATCCTGATGAAATTGGACCTTATCTTCCTGAGACCGAAATTGAGTTAACTAAATTTCATAAAAATAGATCCAATTTTGAAAGGAATGCCGTTGTTCGTTATTTTTACTAGTGAAAAGCTGAAGTAAAGCATAAAATCTTGTGTATAAAAGTAGAATTTCGGAAAAGAGGTCCCAACTTCCCCAATGTATTTTATATGAGAGAAGTTTTAGAAGGTAGGACAAATCTCTTTTTAAGTCATTTTGGAGGTCAACTTAGGGACAACTCCTCTTGTAAAGTGAAGGAACAGCTATTTTGGCTCTACTGAAAATTCTTGCTGGGAAGATAAGGTCACTTTTCATCAGGATCATCACATATCTAGATAAACTTAGCAATTAATGTTTAATTTCAAAAGGCACGCAAGAGACTATATGTTGTTGAGATCTGAATATAAAAGGATTATTTAGGATACACTTCTTGCTAACAAAGTCTTAGTCATTTCTAAATTGTAACAGCACGAATTAGATGACCTCAGCAAATAGTTTGTTTGATTAGATTGGAGACAAGCGAAAGAAACAGTATAGATGAATGTTCATTTTTCATTTATACCTTAAACTAAAACGTTGTCACTTTTTAAGGACTTAATAATTCGGACTCATTTTCCTTCCTTTTGAATATTCAAGAGATAAAGATGACACATAGCCGAAACCAATCTGTTTATCGACCAAATTTGACGTGGGATGACGGAAAAATGTCCCAAGTTCAAACAAACCCCGTCACTCTCAAAAATTTTGTAATAGTGCTAAAATAGTCACTGGAGTGCTATTGTAGTTTTTAACTTTCAAATAGTGCTAAAAAAGTACAATTGTGCCAACTTTTGCATCCCTGCTAAGATCTGAAAACTTTTATTTGAGGGAAAATTTTTTGGGAAGACTCGGAAACTAATTTTCGACATGTCTTACAAAGTGTCTTACAAAACATTAGAACGTTTTTAGAATTTTTCTAATACTTCTTACGAACTATCGTTTTAATGTCGGAAACAAGTATATATACGTTGTTGTTATAACATTATAAATTTATATAAAAGTGAATATCTGTTTGTTTGTATGCTTGAAAGCTATGGACTCCTAAACCAGTGAAGCGATAAATTTAATGCTGTAAAACACCTAAAATTTTGCAAGAGTTACTCCATTGATTTTATGCATTGTTATAGAGAAAATAGTCAGACAAAAATTAGTGGGCGTGGCTACTCCCACATATAATTTTATATATATATATATATATATATATATATATATATATATATATATATATATATATATATATATATATATATATATATATATATATATATATATATATATATATATATATATATATATATATATATATATATATATATATATATATATATATATATATATATATATATATATATATATATATATATATATATATATATATATATATATATATATATATATATTTTAATATCTTTAAAACTAATGCAGCAAGAGCAAAGCTTTCTATAGTGTGCGTTGTCACTCAAAACTAAGTCCGGATTGGACATGAGGGCACGTCCCATTAAGAGCAAAGATTTATTTTGAGATATCTTAAAAATTAATATAGGGAGAGCGTTGAAATTTTGTAGGCATAGTTCTGCCGATATTGTGCATTGTCTCTGGAAAAAATTTAAAAATTGGACAAATAGGCGTGATGCCTCTCATATAGAGCTAATATTTATTTTGAGATGGTTTCAAAACCAATACCAGCGGCCCGATCTTTCTGAAATATTTACAGCGTATTACTGATGGCACTTCCAATATAAAAGCAACATTTATTTTAAAGTATCTTGGAAGCCAAGACAGTCATAATTTTGAAATTTTTTCCTGAGTATTAACGTCAAAAACGAGAATGCTATTATGGAAATGAGTCAACTTCTCAAACAGATTAAATATTTATTTTTTACTATTTAATTTTAAGTAAACGTAATTGAAAAAGAATTAAATATAAAAGTTTTCTTTTCTTCTTCATCACAAAGGGGATATTGTGTAGCGAAGAATACGGGTTTTAGCTAGTATCATATATAAATTAATGAAGAAATTCTCAGACTTCTCTGACTTTTCTTGCATTTCGCTAATGCTTATGGCAGCTCATAAAAAATGTACCCAATTTTTTTCTATGTAGGCTTAAAATTTTACCAAGACTACGTGCTGACGATTTCTAATGCTTATTCAAAATCTTGAGTAACTGATTAATTAAAGTTTTGAATAATTAAAATTTTAAAAGTTTTCTAGCCTAATTTGGGGTCGTTAAACATAAATATAAAATTAATTTTCTGAAGGAGTTGCCAAAAATCTCGAAAATTATTAATATTACACTGTTTCGTTAATGCCTTCATTCAGCTTGTACAACGATTATATCGAGCCATAATCGCTAAAAAACCGTAAGAAACATGGTAACCGATTGGCACCTACAAATCGGATCGAAATTCATTCATTTACAAGCTTTGAAAAATTAAAAAATACATTTTCAGACTTTTTTTTTTCAAAATTCATCATTTTAAGTTTCTTCCTTCATTTTCTGTCAAAGTTGTAGACTTTTTCTTACATCAGACATGTCGGCAAAACTAAAATGTTCACTGGGTGTATAATATTCTCTGTATGGATGCATTTGTGTTTTTTTTTGTGTGGTACATGTGGGGGAGCTTTTTAAGTGCCTCAACTATAAAATAACAACAAAACCAATGTTTTGCTGGATTGCATGCATTATTGCACATGACAGCTGTTAAAATAAGTATGAAATACTGTAAAATTGACAGTAAGAAAAAAAAAGAAATAAAAATGAATAAAATAAACGTCATAAAAAACATTTAGCAAAAACGAAATAAATGTATTTTTTCTGTAGTGTTTTTCTGTAGAAAATTTATTTTCTGTGTTAGTTTTTTTATTGCATTTTGCGTGTGTTTAAAAAAAAGCAAATATTGTGTAACAAATTAAATATTTCTTTTTTTTTTCTCTTGTTTAGTCGAAAACATGAAAAATATAGTATTTCGTCGTTGTTGTTTGTTAATCCCTAAAGAAAACTTTCTCTTTAAAAACAGCAACTAAGTAAACATAACTTGTAGTGAGTGGTAAAGTTAAATTTTATTGAATTTAATTAATCATATATTTTTCCCAAATACTTTTTCTTTTCTTTCTACTTGTGTGGGATTGAAAGTCCTTCTACTAAAGGTACAGTCACACTTGACAAATATTTGCCGAAAAAGAAACGCTACCAACAGACAACTTAAAATTGTATTTCCTTTAATTCCAATATTTTTTTTTATAATTTATTAAAAATTAATATGAGCAAAAGTAGTGGTTACGTTATTTTTTGCCAAATATTTGCCAAGTGTAACCGTACTTTAAACAAACGTCAAATTGCCATAAATCTTTTACTGGTTTAAATGATAACAACGTGTATATGTTTCAAGTTTATTACATGAGGGATTTTATTTTGATTGCCTGTACTGTAATTAATTTATTGTCAAGTTTGGTAGTTTAAATGCAGACAATACGTTGTTTATATTATTAACCAGAGTAAATAGTATAAAAGTGAAAGTGCTGAGACAAAAAGTAACTTTATGTGCAACATTTAAAGTTGGATTTTCAATTTCATTTTTGTAAGATAAAATACTTTATTTTAACAGTAATCAATTATTTGTTTTCATTACTATTTAATCTTTTATCTTTGTCCTGGTGTTTTTAACCTTCATTAAAAAGTACTTAATCACTTATTATTTATTTAGTTTAAAACCCAGCAACAAAAAAGTAGTTCAATTAAATTTAGACATTTTTATCTTAATAACTACACCAACATCAACAAAACTAGACCATATCAAAGTCATTTAAACACAGTAGCTTAAAACACTTAAAAAGATTTTACTTTCATTATATATTTAACAAGAAGAAAATAAATTTTGGAATGCACAATGCTAAATACATATTTATACATATGAACATTTGTTTATCTCTGACAGAGCACCAAGAAAACTTTAAAAGAATGTATTCTAATTATTACAAAAAGTCAAATCTTTTTATTTTCCCATATAATTTTATGTAACACATATTTAAATTTTTAGAGTTTCACTAAAAGCCAAGGATAGAGATTGATCATATTTATATGTATGTTGTATGTCTCATTTTCATTTCCTATTGGGTCTAGTTTTCGACAGTTTGTAACAGTAAAATTTATCTTTTAAAGAGTAACTTGTCCCAAATCTTAAATCATATAAATATCAAATGATATATTGAACAATAATCTTTGGTGATTTCACCTTCTCAAAGCTCTGAACAACAAATAAACGACTGTCATGATGGCAAAATAAATCTTATTTTGGGACATTTTCACTTTTTTACAACGTATATGTAAATTTATACTTTTATTAAAAGTTTAGGTTAATGTTGTTTCTACTGCAGATGTCGTTCTTAGAGGCTCTTAATTAAAAAATAAAAATGCGATGTAATTAGGTAACCATATTTTGTTGTTATATACGTACAAATTATGTTTGAATAAAATTAACATAATTATTATGTTGCTGTTTTAATTAAATAAAACAAACTTCACACATTTTCACATGCAAAAACAGTACCCTTTATTCCTGAGATATGACCTAAAGGCAAGTAATTTTAGTAGGAGGCTAGTAGTATTTTGTGCAATTTACCTTTTGAACGCCTTAGATTTTTGTTCAATATTTCGGGCAACATAGGTGTATAAGATATAATAAAGTGCCCAAATGATTCTGCTTTGCTTTCAATATCACTTTTAATGTGTGGAAAAAAATTGTTTCAAAAATAAATTTGGAGCTAATCATGAACATAAATTTAAATGAAGAGATTTGCGAACAAGGTTACATTTCAGAACTGTGGGGTAATGAGCGTTAGTAAGTGTTTGCGTACCCAGCGGTAAAACTTATGAGGCATTCACTAAACAGGGCTTTTTAAAGCCCTTCAAAGACCTGAAATAAGATCCAAAACTAATTCTTTTCTGCCTTCTCAGAATAGCCTTCTAGAACTCGTATCTAAAAGATCCGATACACATTCGTTCTCTCTTCTTTTGGAGTATTCTATTTTTAGATTTTTCGTTTTGTTTAATTGAAACTGTACTTTAGTAATACCAAACATTCTCGTATTCTTTCTTTTTGCAAATAATTTTATTATAAAACTGAAATTTACGTACAAGAGGCATCATACATGCTGCTATTATGTCGTTTATGTTGCAGCTACTATAGACCAATTCCTTCTTATATTAAGTACACGAACTTGAGCCTCTATGTATAAAAAATTACTTTGGATGAAAGGAAAGAGTTCAAAATAAAAAATCACACTAATCAAAAATAACCAGATAAAAAAAATTTATCTCCATTTGCTTTTTAACAGACCTTTGAAGACCAGGCCTTTTATGTCACGTATATCCTGCAAATAGGCCTGCTATATAATGCCTTCAATCAGACCTGCTAAGTAAAGGGTCGAGAAAGGCCTTATCCGCAATGACATCGAGTGTAAAAAAGATATGAATATGCAATGGGAGTGGAAACACTAGAGCCTGCTAAATAAGGCCTTATAGATGGCCTCTTTACTCCTTCCTTTTACCGCTGGATATTTGCACATGTTTAATGAATGAAATTAAAAACCTACGACTAAATTGCTGACGAAACACTGCTAGAATTTTTGATTTTAATTATAAACTATAAAGAATCCATGTACGCATACGAATGTATGAGTAAACAGGGGAAGTTCAAAATGACAGCGGAATTATTCCTTACAAAACTTTATATCACATTTTCATATATGTGAAGAAACTGAAGACTTTATTCCGAAAAATTTGTTACGGTCCTAGAGAAAAGATAACCTGTTACAAGACAACTCATGTGACTGGTTCTAGAACTTTATATGAGAGGTATCTGTCAGTTTTATATAGCGTTGTCATTGGAGAGGGTCAATTGACATAATTCAAATAATCAGCGATACAATGAAAAAAGTCTATGCAAGATATGCACGAAAACACTCGTGCGTATTACGAAATATTTCATAATTTCGCATCACGAAACTATCGAAATGTAGGAAAATAGCAAAAAAATTAAACTAAAGAAGGCTCTTCTCAACCGGGTTACGAACTCATATTCTTCATGTGTACATATATCAAGGCAAGTACCCTACCCACTAAGCCACTTTTGCCCAAGGGGGAGCAGAGAATTTATACTGAAATTGGTTAAAAAGCGTTACGAAGGGGGAGAGGGTCTAAAAAGAGCGAAAATAGCGTTATGTAATATGTGAATAGCCCTCAATAGGACAAATTTTAAATGCAAAAGATAATTTTTTATACATAACTTAGTTTCCTAAAAAGTAGTTAAACATTTTTTATTTGACTTCTGTTTATACAATCCTGATGGCCGATAGAGTTGTAAAATTTCGATACTTTTGAATACTCGATACTACTCGATACTTATTACTTATTGACTCAATACTACTCAATACTTCAACGGTTTTCTCGAATTAAAGAATGATTTTAAATAAAAATTTAAGAACAGAAATCTTATTCGTGAAAATTATGGTTCATTAACTTTTCAACATTGAAATACACAGTTTTATTATGTTTTACTAGGTCTTACTTAAATAAAAGTAATATTTTTAATTCAGACATTTTTTATACTTTAAATTTCAAATTTCTTTGAACAGTTTCATTCATAATTTATTTTGCAGATAAACTCAACTCTAAAAGTATTGAGTAACTACTTTTAGGTATCGAGTACTCAAAAAAACGACCGGTATTGAGTACTCAATACCCAAATACTCGATACTTTTACAACTCTAATGGCCGACTTGTAGGCTGTTCACATATAACGTAATGCCATTTTCTCAATTTTTTCATAATACTCTTATATCTTTTAAAATAACACACAATTTTGTAACCCCCATTTTTAAATATTGCTCTACACATTTAGACGTATAAGACTGCTTATTTAACTAATCATTTATTTAGATGAATGTTTATTTTGACATCGTTTGTTGATGCGTTAATTAAAGTCAAAAAGCCATATGAATAGCTCTAAAAGAAATTTTTATAAAATATTCAAATCCATGTATTAAAAACGCGGCCAGGAAATACATGTTTGCATACTTAAGCCTGTATTAACGTACCTTCCTGAGAAGATCCAGAACGCGGCTTAGAGCTTAGCAAAAATAAAGTCTATGGACATGAACATAAATATGCTTAATGTCTATGATCAAATGATTTTATGTAGGACTTTTGTCAGAAATTGGCCAGAAATGTGGTTTGAAATTCACACATAGAATCAGAAATCTGAAAGACTCTTCATGTGCCATGCATTTTTCTGCTGCTTATGGCAGCTCATAAGCCATATTTTATATGTAAGTTTAAAATGTTACATTTTTATTTAAAAAACTCTCGAGAAAAAAATGAGAACTATTACGAAAAGCAAAACTAGACAATGAACAGTGGGAACTTTCGCAAAATAAATGATAATAAATCTGGAAACTGTAAACTGCTGATTGGTTTTGCCTGAAACTTGGGACATTTTCAAAGGAGAAGTCATGCTTTATAAGCCGCGTATCGGTGTCCTTGTAGCTTAAGTACAAACGGATTTTCGATGCCACAGGTAGTCAACTTTGATACACTGTAGCTTATCGTGTCTTTCAACAAAGTAGTCAAAAGTTTTCATATTCTTAAAGCTTAGGTCCTCCTCTATGATTTTGACATGTGTACATCGTTACAAACTTATGACAATTTTTTTTAATTGGAACCACTGTGTGTCGTCGTATTAATGACGAAGAAAAGTATGGCATAGAGTCAAAAATTTATTATACGTCTTATGAAATTAACCCATATAATCAATATATTGTATGACTTCTATGACTCTTCATGTGCCGTTTTTTTTTTGCATTTTGCACATTTATACAAAAACTGTCGAGAAATAAATGAGAACTATTACGAAAACTAATGTGCAAATGTGAAGAATAAAAGTTGTAAGCTAATTTATGGAACAGGTCAGAAATGTGCAGGCTATCCTGTTAAATGTCTTAAAGGTTGTCAAATTTTCTTTCGATAATTCGGAGAGTAGTCTGATATTAATCGAATAATATTTCAGAAAATTTACTGAAACGTTGTACCAGCAAATTTACTAGTATTTTGGTAAATCTCGATGGGAATTTTAGTCAACACGGTCGATTGTATGGGCAGTGATTACCTTCTTATAAATGCATAGTGAATTGGTTTTCTTTTCAAACTACTGTGCGACTTAAGGCTTATAAAAATCCACCCATTACATTTTGTGGTCATATTTATGTAATTATTTTGTTTTTAGTTTTCTTGAATGAATTGTTTTGATAAAATCTTTGTTTCTTTGTGTTTAGTTTGGCATTAATATTAAAATGTTATATATATGTATTCCTGCATGTTTATATGAGTATTTTTGATTAGTGCTTCTATGCGCAATTTTTTAAGATATTTTACCAAGATAATTATAATACATTTACTACACACATAAGTATATACCAACTACTTACATATTTAGGCAGGAAACATTTTGATTGATGATAACCAAAGAAAAACGCTAAGAAAAACTGTATTCTACCTGTGACGAATCTTATTAATCCTTCACCCATGAAGTTATGAAACACTACATGCATGTATTCTTAATAAAAACGCTTGTAATGTTTGTGAAAAAATATTTTTCTTTGAAACAAAATTTTTTTATACAATATTGAAGTTTTTCCAAGGTTTAGAATTTGTGGTCAACAAGTTTGATTTTAAACTTGAATTATTGAGAACCCTTTTTACCACCTTCAATAAAAAAGCTTTAACTTGCAAATTTATTACTTCCTTCTTTTTAACTAAACAATTAATGTGATCTTTGTTAAAACTGTTAACTTGCATTCGTTAATAAGTTTTCAATCATTAATAGACGTCATTAGTTAAACAAATAATATTAGACGAAGTTAATTATATTTTTAAATAAAAATTAATAATTGCATATTTTAGTCAGAAGATTAATTTCTGTTGAACATAATTAGGTAGGAGGGTAAGGAAATTTATATATTAAAACCAGATAATAACTACAAATTAAAAATTTTAATTTTCCAACCAACAATCTGCTGGGAATTTTATGCACATCGAAATCATGTATAGATCTTTATGTCATACTACGAGTACTTTTACCTTGTACCCATCATTATTAAAAGTCAGATTTAGTTTTGAACCGAACAATTGAATGCGTAACACTTGTTCACCAACCATGAATTTAACTAAATTTACAATTAAAAAAACACAATTAAATTGTAAAAAAATAATATTGTAGTATCTACTTTTAATTGAAGAATACTAATTAAAATAAGTTGTTGATTGATGCAGTTAAAAAAATAAGTTAGAAGAAGCTTATTCGTCTGGGCCGAATCTTATATACCCTTCAGTTCACTTCACTATACGAACTGACTCCCAAAATCCAATAACGAGCTAAGTCACCAAAAGTATTTTTGGTTAGCTACATGTGTAGCTCAGTTTTAATTAATTTAAAATTAAATTTAAAGTTAGACTACCGAGGATTTCACATTTTTTTGAACAACCACTTTGTATATTAAAAGAGGGTTTTTTTTCACTGCCAAGTCGACTTTTGGCCTAGTGATACAGATACAATCGAATCCAAAATCTATTCAGCTCTCAACCTCAAAAATCGAAGTGTTCTTTGTAATCACTTAACTATTCCAAGCAGTTTTTAAGCTCTAAAAAGTGAAGTGAACTTGATTGTTATTCGAGAGATCGAAGTTTTTTTTTAAATATATATTCTTCAAAAATCTATAAAATTTCGAGCGCTTTAAGTTTGGAATTGGCGAGAATTTCCAGGGCAGATTCGCTAGGTCAAACGATTTTTGTAAACCGATTTGATTGATTTTGAAGAGGAAATTTCTCGATTGATTCATCGCATGAATCCTCAATTTGTATGCTGTGTGTGTTGCACCGACAAATGGATGAATATACATATGTTTGTACTACTAGAGGGTTGCACAAGATGTCTTGAAGGTGTGTTTAAGACACTTGTTTTGTTTCATATACTTTCACAACAGTGATATTGTAACGAGCATGTATAGCAAAGGACTTTTAAAACACATTTTTAATTAACTTGTAGGGTGCGATAATAGTTTCCACACATTGTACAAGTTCAAAAAATTACTTTCCAATGGCGCTTTCTAGTACATGTTGCTCGCAACATTATTGTTGCGAAAGTGTTTGCCTTAAACACACCTTCAAGACATCTTGTGCAGGCCTCTAGTGTATACTTTATGAGGTCTCAAATTAATATTGTTGAAATAAGAAATAGAACGACAAACTTATGGGTCGATTATGGATAGCGACCGAACTTCAGTTAAATTTCCAGCCGGCAACTGAAAATTTGTGGTTGCCAGAAAAGCATTAAATAGTAACTGAAATTAACAGCTCTCAGTTGGCAGTGGCCATCCGTAATACCGTTTTTAGCAACTGGCAACACAACTGAGGTTCGGTTGCTATACATAATCGACAAATTAGTTATACGCTTACCACATACCTGTGGCAAGTGCTTAGTTAATACCTTTAGTTATATATTATTCTCTTATTAAAATATAAATTTTCCCTAAAACTGTCAATTTGTAAGTTCGCATATAATTTAAAACTTTTTTTTTGCAAATATGTATGTATATATTTGTTTTCTTTGTTACTTTACAAATCCATTAAAAAGACTAGTTATTATTTGAATATTCTTTAACCCTTGTTAGCTCAACCTATAATGCCTATGAAATTTTGTGAGTGTATAGTATTGGTTCCAGCAGATTTTATGGAAAAGTCTTTCCAGAGTCTAAAAAAATGTATACCAGCTCTATTTGGTCAGTAGTAAAGTAAAGACTTCGGTTTATACCGCAGATGTAACATGGGGTTATGAAAGGTTAATAAATTTGCAATTAATGCCACACAAGTTGATGGTCGTCGCATGTTTAGTTTATCGGTGATGGTTTTTTTTTGTATTCCAATACGACAAACTCACTGGCTTATGTATCATCGTGCACAAAACAGACAAATCAATGAGACCAACCCAACAAACAATGAGCTGCAAGACAAAAAGATAGAAACAAAAAATTTGGGACAAAAAAAATAGAGGCAATCTTACAATATGGTGGCATGTGCCATTGACAGTAACAAGCAGATAGACGGCATTCAAAAAAGGAGGAGGTTATCAATTTGTGTGTATGTTTTTTAACGTTTGTACACGCATAACTCCTCTATTTATGGACCGGTTTTCAAAATTATTTATTTGTTTGGAAGTCTTATCTTGCAGTTCGATCCCATATTTTTTCTTTTTAGAAAATCGGACCGATTATAGCATAACTCCTCCATTTATGGATCGATTTTCCAGATTCTGTTATTGTTTGATAAAAGTTTTCTTGCAGTTTTGTCCTATATTTTTTTTTGGAAATTCGGCCGGACAATTTGCCCACCTCAAATAGTAATTATGGCATAATTCCTCCATTTATGAACCGATTTTCGGAATTCTTTGTTTGTTTGAAAAGAGTTGCTTCCAGTTTGGTGCCATACTTTTTTTCGAAAATCTAACGAGCAATTAGCCCGCCCCAAATATTGATTATGGACCGATCAAAAAATATATTTTTTGGTTTGAAAGTGTATGCTTGCAGTTTAGTTCTACAGAAATTTAAGTGGAAACCGGACGGACAAAGTGGCATTTGTAATCTGTTCGATTGGCTCTTTTTATTGAAGTTGGTATTTTTTTCAGAATTATTTAATAGTTTGAGTTGGTACGAGTTAATCCCAGTTAGAAATTTGGATTCTCTAAAGAATAACGACATTTTACTCATGATGGAATTAACCTGGATGAAATAAAATAAATGGGGGCAAAGTAGTCCTCTATAATTGCGCATAGTTGAATTGAAACAGTTTGAAACAGTTTTCGTTGGAGCGAGTTGTACCCAGTTTTGAAAATTTTTACAAATTGTGATTCTCTAAGGGATGACCACTTTTTTCAGGAAGGAGTCAACGTAGGCGAGATAAAAGTAAGAGGATTTGAAGGCAAAGTAGTTCGTCATCCATAATAATCCTTGGTACTGCTAGGACGTGGGATTCTTCTTTTTTTAATTATTATTCGCTGGGTTGTGTATTAATTGCTGATATGCACTTTGTATTTGTTACTGTGTCAATGATTTTTGATATTGTCATACTCGTATGACTTGTATATGATATTTTAATATTTTTTCATTATTTGTTTCTATTCATACTCTATTATTATTTTTATGTCTGTGCCCCCAAGGAATAACAGCTAAACTCGATTTCTGCAATTTTTTCAAGAGAGCGTTTTCAAGTGAAATCAAAGAATTTATGGCTCGATTATCGATGGGAACCGAACTTCAGTTGCGTTGCCAGTTGCTAAAAATCATATTACGGATGGCAACTGGCAACTGAAAGCTGTCAATTTCAGTTGCTTTTTAGTGCTTTTCTGGCAACCACAAATTGTCAGTTGCCGGCTGGCAACGCAACTGAAGTTCGGTTGCCATCGATAATCGAGCCATTAGATTAAGCTAACCTTTGTATGCTCGATGTTAACAGTTTTATAATGTTTTAATTTGTAATTTAGTTTATAATGAAAAAACAGTTAACTTAAGAGATACATATAAACAAAACAAACAGTTTATTTTTTTTTCTTTTCGGCTTAACTTATAAGCTGTTATTCCAAACATAATTAATGACTTTAACTTCAAAAATAACTCAATAGTGACTAAACTCGAGTTTAGCAACCAAACCCAAATAAAAAAATATAAATTAAAAAAATATAAATTTATCAAATGAAATAATGGCTAAACTCGAGTTAGGCAGAATTTTCACGTATGAATACACTCACGGCACGGTTTGGAATAAAATCCTAATTCTACTTAGGACACTATTTAAAAAAATTTTTTTGAACAAACGAAGCGGAATATCGACTTTGGTTGCTTAGATTTTTGGGTATAAAATATTAATTTTTTGAGCTACAATGATAAAATTTTGAGTGGAGGTGCATTTGAATGCAAAGAGTACAATGATAGTTATAACTCAATTTTGTCCTAACTCGACTTTAGCTGTTATTCCTTGTGGGCACATATACGTATTTTCATTGTGTATTATTTTTTATATCTATTAAAATATTCGTTCGTATATTAAAATGTATGTTGTATGCTGCTGTAAAACTGAGTAATGCCATTTCTTTCGTTGTTGAACTCTTAACTCAAATTACAATTGTTGAAAAAAAAAGAAAATTCATTGATATGAAATATCCAAGGTGCGAGTAGATTGTAGTGAACATCTGTTAAATTGAAAACTTTAAATTCGTTTTCTGTAAAACTAAATTACTTTAGTTTCTGATTTTGCTTGTTTATAATATTTTTGCCCTACCCAGTTAAAATGCTTGTTCTCAATCCAAATTCGAATAGCGAGAATGTTATTTATGTTTTAAACTTTTTTCCCCAATAAATATCAAATTAAATAAAATTTTTTACTTATAGGACATTTACATTGGCTCGAAATCTAGTATATTAGATTTGAAATCTTTATCGAAATCTATATCGTTTACACCAGCGATGCCATTTTTAGCTCTTTTTTACGATATGACAAAAAACGATATGACATAGGTACTGTTTTGTCATATCGTAAGTTTTTTTTACTATTTGTGCATAATTATTTGAACTGAAAATGTGTGTAAGTCGGAAGTTATTATTATTTGGCTTAAGTTCACAATAACTGAATTAATGTAAATTCAAATTATTTTTAAGAGTGGAATATTAGGATATCTAATCAGACTAGCAGAACGGATTAGTACTACTAATTTCGACAGCCGCTAAAGAAAAACAGGATTATAATACAAATTTCTTATATGAATCAAAATAAATTTGGCGGTCACTTACGCCATTTTATAAATATGTATGTCCAAAAAGTCCATATATTTATGAAATAACGTGTAGTTTTAATTTCCCGTTTTCACGGGACAATTTCAAAATTTTCCCGGGAAATCAAAACTAGACTTTTCTCTGGAATTCCCGATTCCCAAACCCTACTCTCAAGTTTCATTATTTTATGATTAAGTGGAGCAAAGTTATGACGGGGTAAAAACAGGTCGAATGGTTTCGTGGAATAATACACACTGTGTGACCGGAACGTTGGCCTGGCGCACTACCATGCGCCTTGATGTGTAATTATTAAGGGTTTCTTTTTTGTTTTTTGCAAGTAGTACCCACCTGAAATTCTGCTAGGTATGTCGAAAAATAAGTACCGTGAAAGTTACAGCCCTCAATATTAATTTTAAGTACTTTCGCAAAGCGTGGAAAGACTTTACATACGAAATACACGTAAAAAATATATTTTTCTTAAAAATTCTATAAGTCAGCCACAGTTTATGCTATAACATTTTACTTGATCTCGATTTACTCGGTATAAAATAATCTTCAAAAGTGCTAATACCGACGAAAGTGTAACTGGTACTAGTGAATTGGTACGGGTCACTGGAACTTATTTTTACCTAAAATTCTAGATTTTTTTTGCTATTATCTGCGAAATAATCACCTGTACCAAAAAATGTAAATATAAAAATTTGTTTGACACTTAATTTTCTTATTATTATATAGACCAGATTGCTTAGCATAATATTTCTTGAGATATTAGACTTTCGTTATGTACATTATGGAAGCTTAGATATATGGCAAAACTTTTTTCTTAACTTTCTTTTTCTCTCACTCAACTTTCTTTTTCTCCGATCAATCGATTGGTGATAAGACGGTGCCGCCAGCAGGCTCAAATTTAGAAAAAAACACATAAAATGTTGGTTGTGAAGCTTACAATTTAAAATCTATCTACAACTTTTGATTTTATTCACAATTAAGTGAGAGAATCCAATTGACAAAAATTACCATTTCCATACGACACAAAAAAATTTAGATTTTACAGTTGTATGAAAATCGTGACTTTTATCAATTTAGTTCAGTCACTTAATTGGGAATAAAATCAAAAGTTCTAGATGTGTTAAAGATAACGGATTTTATTATTTGTTCTTTAATGTTTTAAAAACAATATTTTTATAATTTTTCTTTTCAAAAATTAAACTATTGTGCTGATTAAAAACAATATTAGTGCGGCTTAAGCGTAATATTGTTGCAGAGTTTTGGTTTTTTTGTTTTAATTGAACAGAACAAACCGTTCTTCAGTTATGTTAACATTTGTCGTGCAACTGCTTCATGTTTTAAATAAATGTATATCTCGAAAAATAAAAGGATTCAACAAGGCCCAAATTACATAAGAAACAACTGTCAGTTGCTCTAGCCCAATCTCATGTAAATAAACCTGTGTTTTTATTTGTCATGAGCTAGGAGGACGAAGGCAGCTTTGACATAAACAACAGTTGTTTATAAATTTTATATTTATTTTGTTTGAGATATAGAGAAAAGTTGTTAGAGTGTAATATGTTGTAAACTTCACAAGCAACCTTTTCTTCTTACGAAATTTTTTTGTGAAATTAATATTAATTAATAATTTTTAATTTTTTACTTTTAATATTAAGGATCACCCTAATGTTACTATAAATGTTATCTAAATAGTAGAACTCTCGTTTTTTATCTGAAAATTACAATATGAATTAATTCCCTTATTTTCTTTAATCAATAATTCTTTTTTTTTCTTTTTCTCTCTCTCACTACTTTTAGCTTAAATGTTCATATTATTTTATTGGTGCGCGATCCGCGGGGTACCATGCAGTCGCGTCGCCATCGCACTTGGTGTGGTGGTAATCCAGACTGTGAAGATCCTCAAATATTATGCGAAGACTTAGTGGACGATTATAACTCTGCAGATGTTTTGTCAAAAAAATATCCTGCCAGATTTAGGTAAATTATACAATGCTAAATTGTTTGGTTCTTCTTTTTTTGCTCAACAATTTCATATTCTTTTTATTGTTTTTATATAGAACTTTAAGATATGAAGATTTATCTTTAGATCCATATGATACGGCTCAAGAGGTATTACAATTTTATGGTTTACCATTTGATCCCATGGTAGAAGAGTTTTTAGATACACATACCAAAGTGAATATTGGTGGTGTTAGTTCAACATATCGTGATTCAAAATCAGCACCGTTTCATTGGAAACAAGATTTAAAACCAGAAGATGTAAGTTTTTGTTTTTTAGTCAAAGAAACGCAAATAAGGATTTTTTTTAAATTTATTTCGCATTTACATATCTATATGCTACCATGTTAAAATATGTACTATATGTACCTGGATATTCTTAAACTAAGAGCTAAAAAATAATTTTAAAGAAATAAATAAATAATTAGTTTAATTTTCTCACCTTTATTCTCAGATTAAATACATACAGCAGCATTGCACAAAAGCTATGGAATTATGGGGCTATCGTATGATTGATAATTTTACCGATTATGCCCGTAATTTCGATCCTATTATTATGCCGCCTCCATTTACGTGAGACTCTTATGAACAAGCCAAGCAGTCAAAACTGCAATCAATCAAGCACCAGCACTGGCAGCCGCAGCCGCAGCCGATAAATTATCATCAAGAACAGCAACAATAAACATTATCAACAACAAAATCTAAAAAATCTCGAGGGTAATACTCCCAATCATTTAAAAAATCGTTTGTAGTTTTTTAGGTCTATAAGTCTTAGATTAAATACGTTTTAATCGTAATGAGAAACATTTTTGCGAACAGAAAATCGAAGAAAAAATTTTAAGTTGTGATATAGTAAGTTTTAAAATAATTAAAGAAAAAAACACACATTAAGCTCCTTTAAGAAGACATCTTATTTTAAATATGTACACTCAAAGATAAAAAAAGTTAGTAGAAAAAAAGAAAATTAGTTAAAGCAATTTTTTAAAACGGTTAACAAAAAATATAAAAAACTAATTAAATGCTGATAAAAAAAAAAATACGGGAGAGTAGCTAGATTTACCTGACCTTAACTAACGGCAGAGAAACCAAAAAAAGCGATCTCTTTAAAAGCACTTGAACATTTGCTTGGGCTGCAATCAACTCTAATGATTGATAACACATTTTCACAGCCAAAAAACGATTATTTTTAGTCGATTATACACTGCCAACTTTATACTGAAATCGACTATTGTCGACGTTTAATCCAAAATTATGTATTCGCCAAAAACTGAGAATGGAGAAAAACAACAAAGAAGATTTACATGAAGTTTTCTCAAAATATATCTGATAGATTTTTTTTTTACTTTCACTACTGCTTCCGGCATATGTTTGGAAGAAAAATGTAAATTTTTGTGAAGTTTTAATCAAACTGGTTAAAAATTAACATCTTTTTACTGAAAGTAAAAAATCTTGTTTTGTGCTTCATTAGATATGATATCGAGCACAATGAATGCTTGATATCTCAGAAACCAGAAACAATTTCGCGAAACAGATTTCGGATTCTGAAAGAGGACATTCAAAATATATATACTCCATACTTAACTCAGTTTTTTTTTTAAAATGGTCGGTGGACCAAAACAGAAATGAGGTCGCGATACGTATAGGACTCATTTTACGGGGAGTTGAACCCTTTGAAAGCCGTTTTTGACATATTGCTAAACATAAGTCTAATACTTAATTTGTTTGTTGTGGTTATCTAATCTATGTAAATGTCGGTATATACAGATCTGTTCTGTAAACCGAATCCGAGTAAATATCTCTTTTTCCAAAAATAAATAATGGCGCCATAGCTGTATTTTAAAACATATGTATGTGCAAGGTAAATTAATTTCAGATACGATATTTTAAGCTCTAAAAAATAGAAAACTACAAAAAAGTCTGGAAAAATTTTGCTTTTAAAACGAGCGGTTTTAAATCGACTCGATTTACAGAACATGCTAACGACAGCAAATAAATTTAATTTTTGCACATAACTTCTTGAAAATATCTCGAATATTTTATAAGTTATCAATACCAGCAAGGGCCCGTTTCTCAAAAGTACAAGTTACAAATCTACAAGTAAAAAATACACACAAAACAACAACACTTTTCCATATTTTATTGTTGTATTGTGTGTATTTTACTTGTAGATTTGTAACTTGCACTTTTTGAGAAACGGGCCCCAAGTCGTATGGTAATTCAGCTATATCGGTGGATAGTGTTCTAAATATGCATGTACATAGTTAATTTTTTTCATCTGGTTAATCAACATGTTAAGCTGTCTTCTTTTGTATCATTTCTGTCCCACTTACGCTCGAAGCTACAAATTGATTTCCATATTAAAAAAAAAACACTTCAAATGTCAACTACTTTTGGTCGACAAAGAAAACTTTCAACTTAAATTTAATAATCGCGCCACTTTCCCCCAACTGTTACATATATTTTAATATCGCTCGTTACGCTCAGATCAGATAGTTCTAACACCTTTCCCGTTCATAATGCTCCAAGTAAGTATTTTATAGCATTTTTGGTAACACAGAAAATTATATTAATTTATATTAAAAGAAAAAAAAAACGTTTTTTATGTAATAAAAAATAATCATAAAAATATAAGAGTTGTTAAATTAATCTTAATAATTAAAAATAACACGTGCAATGCTATAATGATATTTTATTAATAAAAATTTGCATAAAATGTACTCGTAATTAATTTTTAGTTTTAAGCTAAAAAAATATTTTTAAACTTTAAGCTTAGTTTTAATTTTAGAATAAATTAGTTATATAGAAAAAATTATGTAATTATTTAAAGCAAGCAGTTTTTATCACATACCTTACATTAGGGTGACTCTTAGCTATATGGCTAATTTTTTTGTCACCTTTCTTTTACTCTCACCTCCAGTTTGGTTCATATTGATAAACAAGTTTTCGCTCAAATTTATGAAAACCATAAAATTTAAATTTTTTGGCTCATTACTCAAAAAATATTAATTTCACAAAAATACCTTTTAAGAAGAAAGTATTGCCTGTGACAACAAAACAAGCTATAACTTATTAAAATTTACAACTTTTGGTTTTATTCCCAATTAAGTGAGGGAACTCAATTGACAAAATTTGTGATTTCCATACAACACACATAAATTAAGATTTTACTGTTCTCTGACTTAATTGTAAATAAAATCAAAATTTCTGGATCGATTTTAATGATATATGGCTTGTTTTGTTTAAAACACATTTACCTATATGGTAATAGAAAAATAACGGAATCTTTTTATTTTATATGAATGTTTTGAAAACAAAAAATCCAAAAAAAAAAATTGCCACAAGTTCCACAATATCCCTAAAAATACTGTGCAGATTGAAAAAAACAACGCTGGTGCGGTTTAAAGAGAATAATATTGTTGTCGAATTTCGGTTTCCTATTTTAATTAAATAGGTCAAACCGTTACCCAGTTATGTTAATATTCGTCGTGCAACTGCTTCGTTTTTAAATAAATATATATGTTAGCCTACTATTTTTAAAAAAATTAGTTAGGTATCTAACTTTTAATTTCAAGGGTCACCCTAACTTTATATATTTTCCTAAGCAGAGTTGTTAAGATAAAAGCCGTTTTTTAATTGTACGTATATCGTTTCGAACAGAAGCTTATATTTTTGTTTATACATATGTATATTTTTATTTTTACTTACTTATTGTTTCTGTAATTTAACGTTAAACAATAATATTGACAAATTAATAATTTAAGAAATTTATTATTTGACATATTGTCATAATTTTATTTTAAATTAAATTTATTTGCTGGTGTTTAAGCATTGTCTATGTGCATTTCACTGGTGCTTTACCAAATCGTCAGTAGACTTCAAACACAATTTTGAACAGTTACAAACCCCTTATCTTATGTACAGACTTTCAAAAACCATTTGAGAATTTGCAAATATGTAAATGATTTTAAAAAATAAGCATTGTAGGCTTTGAAAATTATACAAAACCCAGCAAATAATATGTATTCGATATGAGGTGTAGAAAAAAAATAGATTCATATCGAATACAAAGTATTTTCTGGGTTTTGTATAATTTTCAAAGCCTACTATGCTTATTTTTGAGAATCATTTACATATTTGTAAATTTCCAAATGGTTTTGGAAGTCTGTACATAAGATAAGGGGTTTGTAACTGTTTAAAATTGTGTTTGAAGTCTACTGACGATTTGGTAAAGCACCAATGAAATGCATATAAACAATGCTTAAACACCAGCAAATAAATTTCATTTAAAACAAATTAATAATTCTCAAACAATTAAAGACAACTTCAAAATGACATAAGGCTTTTAAATATTGGTATACTTTTATCTAAATGGTAAAAAGCAGAAACATGTGCAAATGCTTGTTACAACTTTAAATAAATAATTATGTAAAAATAAAATAAACTGCTTCAGAAAGAGAAAATCTTTATAGTTGTAATTAAACATTTAAATATGAAATTAAAAAGAAAAGCAATCAATCAACATCAAAAGAAAAATTTGCGAATAAAGCGAGTGAACAAAAAAAATTTACAAAATTGGAGTTTTTTTTCGAAAACTTGAGTTAGAATGCTATATTCGGCTGTGACGCATATAACCTTCACTTACATAATTATGAAGTAACAAAAATATTGTGAATAAGATGCCTTTTCTATTTGGTTTGGCTGGACTAACACTTTCTCAGCATAAACGCCAAATTTCATTCATGACATAGAGTACTAGGTTATCAGGTTGCCGGTGAAAAGTATAAAGAAAGGGTTCCAGACCACTTGGGTCCAATAATAATGGTCTCTTTGTGATAACACTTTCTCAGCATAAACGCCAAATTTCATTCATGACATAGAGTACTAACTAAAGGTGGATTTAGACTATCTGTGTTTTACATCTGACTTGTCAGTTTTGAGACCCACATGTAACTTTGCATTCTTAAAACTTCCGTGTTATAAAAAGTATTGTATCGAGTACCAATAAGAAAAAGAGTTGAGTGGTCAAAAGTGTTAATGTTTTTCATCACTAAATTTATTTGCCATCATCTATTTCCTTAGTCATAGTCCATACATGTCAACTTTTGCTGCTTCAACTTTTATTTTCTAGTGAGAAAGAGCGAGAGAGGAATACATAAGGTATATATTTCTATTTCATCACTCACACAAAATGAAAAGTTGACTCGTATGAACTAGGACTTAATCTTACGAGTTTTTACAATTTTCCCGTTCGCGCACTTTTTTGGACAACAGCTTTTTTGAGAGTAAATTTTTCAGTTTACTCAGAAATTACTCATTTACTGCATTTTACTGTAATAGTAAACAAACGGAGCTATTATTCCCCCTTATCGTGTTTGGCGATTTTCGCCTTCGACTACGACATTTTTGTAATAGATTAAAGACCACGCTAAATTTTTCTTTAATCTATTACAAAAATGTCGTAGTCGAAAATCGCCAAACACGATAAGGGCCATTGTGACATTCCGATGACTGAATTTGAATTTATCAACTTCGCATCTGAAACCACTACTGAAAATTTTTAAATTTTTATACTTATACTTTCAGATTTAGTTTTTCTCACTCTGTTTGCGGCATTGCTTAGTAATTCAGTGGGGAAAGTAGGCTCCCTTATTCTATAACTATTTGTCGACAAAAATATTTAAAATAGGACGCTTACGTACTCGTTGTGGACAATAATTGACTGCTTATAGCATCTTACTATTATCTAAGGCCCAGAAAATAGAAAGTCTGTTAAAATAGCCAGTTGCTATCGATAACGAGTACGTAAGTGAACTACTCTTGATAGTATCGACGCAAGGTCGAGAAATAGTTACAGAATAAGGCCGACTAATTCTACATTTATAAATACAAAAATTTTTAAAATTCTCTTAACTCGACTTAAGAGCTTTTGTCAAAAGCCCACAGATATAAAGTTAAATATTTGGTACAAAAATGTAACATAAAATAAAACATTCTTAATTCACAGTGGATTTTTTAAGTAAAAAATGTATTTGCACTTAAAAGAAGAAAAAGAAATACAGCAAAAATTTACATAAAATTATTGGGAGGTAAAGTTGTTCTTAGTGATCCATAATATGTTCCTTGTACAGATGATGGATTTGAAAGATCATCATGTGTTAGTGGTGTCATTGTGCTATGATGACTTTCAGGACTGTGCAGCAAATCATCGCTCGGTGCTAATGAAGTCTTAATAGAGTGATCTATAATATCATGATAAAATGGGTTGTGCTGTGGCGTACTAACATTACTAGCAGTTGGTTGAGGTGAGGTTTGTGAAAGCGGTTGCTTAATTTGAATATCTGACTGATTGTGTTTCAATAAATGTTGATAAATGTTATCAAAGTTAGGTATTGGTGTTGTTGTTGTCAATGTTGATGACATTGATAAAACATTTTCAATATTCTTGGCATTGGAGAGACAGACAGAAGTTGCAGTATTACCGACCAGCGGCAAATACTGTAAATCTAAAGGTGTTGAGGAAAGCGAAGCGGTTGGTAATTTTTTATTATCATTTTGTGGGGATGTAGATTTTTTTAGTTTTTGATGTGCTTTTTGAAATTGCGTAATCTCACTAGTATCTACGTATTTAGGTTTTTTTCCAAAAGCAAAGCAACCGCTGTATTTTGTTACCACCGGTGTTAGATTGTCAGCTGCTTTTGTGCTGGAAATATGATTATTAAAAATTTTCAATATGTATACAAAATTTATGTTTAAAAAAACGTACTTACACAGCTTTTAAGGTTTCCAGTTTCGGTATATTTTTAGTATGCGTCTTATTACCCGAAGCCTCTAATACGGCCAATTCTTCCGGATGCATTTTTTTCATATGACTACGACAATTCGAACCATTGGCAAATGTACGTTCACAAAAATCACAGGAGTACGGCTTAAGGCCAGTGTGCAGCAGTAGATGATTTTTTAAGGCTTTGGCTCTTTTGAAAGCTTTACCGCAGTAGTCACATTTGTGCTGCAATTCATCTGAATGCACTAGAAAATGACGATTCAGAGTGGCTCTAGAATTCAGTTGCAGGCCACATATATTGCACACATGTTTGTTGGGACTATGAATATCCATGTGGGTCTAAAATTGGAAAAATAACATTTCGCTTTCAAAATTTTTTATTATTTTTTAATGAAAAACTTAAACAGCGCATTTTTAAAAGAAATAACATAAAATTAAAGATTTTCCAACCCCCGAAAGAAATTGATGATAATTTCAAAAAGCCTTTACAGACTTTTTGTTGCAAGAAATTAAAATAAAATCGGTCTATCCTTTTGGGAGCTACAATGCCACAGACGCACAGATTCAAGAGGATACAGATATAAAAGAGGTGATAACTTCTTCGAGGGAACAGACACACACAGACAGAGATTCCTAACTTAAAACACACCTCTTTTTTGTCAAGGGTTAAAAATGCAAATTTTAGATATTTTTATATAAAATAATTTGTTTAAAATTAAATTTACTTTGCATATTTATATATAAAAGAGATATACATATTAATATTAGTTTTACCTTTAATCTTGTTTTATTCTTGAATTTCTTTTGGCAAACCTCACATTCGAAAGGAGCTGCATCGGTGTGAATGAGCATATGCTGCCTCAAATTCGAGTTGGTTCTCAAACAAAGCCCACATTCTTCACAAATAAATGGTTTTTCATTTTTGTGCTTATATCTGATATGTGTTTCTAATTGGGCATTCGATGTATAACGATTATCACAATCGGGACATTTTATTGTTTGTCTTACTGCTAGTGGCACATGAATTCGTACATGTCGTTCAAGATTATAAATACTTAACAAAATTTTATCACACGCAGGACACGGCCAGTGCTTTTCGCTTTTACTGTGATTGTGTTGCTCCTGCATATGTTCGCGATATAACATATATTTGGAAAATGTCTCTTTACATTCTTTGCAAGAAGCCTCTATTTTAAAGTCTTTTATAGGATTTTTCTTTTTCTTGCATTCAATACTGTTAAATTGCTTAAATTTTTTTCTCTTTCTTTTCTTTTTATTTTTATCTACTTTCGATTTTTGTTCAGGATCACTTTTGTCTGAAGGTGATTGTAGTGAATTTTCACGTTCGCATTCTTCAGAAAATGATTTTTCTTCCTTTTCATTATGATGAAAAGGATCTTCGACATCTTCCGGGAACGAATTATTGACATTATCATCAAATACCATTTCTTCTTTATCCAAGTCTATATCTTGGTCCATGTATTTACCGCAATCCAAAGGCAAAACTTTCTCTGCATTTTCCTGCTTAATTTGAAATTTCCCATCATTCTCTGATCTGTTTTCCAGAATTGTTAATTTCTTAGAATTTTTATCGATTTCGGTTAATGAGTAGTTGTTAAACCAATGATCCCTTTCTAATTCTGTTACATCGAATTTTAGGCGAACGGAATTCAAATCTAAGAAATTTGTAGACGTCGTTGATTCAGCCAAATGAAGAAACATAAGCTGAACACGTTCGACACGTTCGTTAAAGTTGATCATAGACGAGACTAATGACAAACAATTTACACAGAGCATTTTTGGCAAAGAATCCTCTAAAGATGTCTGAAAGAGTAAAATTAAAAAGATTAACAATTTATTTTGCACATAATATGCAAACTACCTGTATGCAAAAATACTTTGCCAATGCCTCTCTTATACTTGATTTTTTATTTTCATTATCTAAATGATCATAATTTTTATATAAAAAGTTAATATTATGTTCTTCATCCTCCTTAGCGCACAAGCGACACCAGTTGATCCAATGGTTAGGTAAGGAATCTTCGCTAGCAAAATTATGAAAGATTGCCTGCATTTCGGTGAAGCCTCTTATCGGTATTTAGGTAAAATTTAGTTGTTTACATGTCCTTTATTAGATTTTGTTTCATAAGAAACTTATTTTGCAAAATATTTTTAATAATTACTGCGATTTATGAAGAAAAACAAAATTTATTATGAAAATCATTTTTTATTGACACTTAAAGGAGCGAAATTAAAAGCCGAGAGTTACCAGATCAAAGACTTTAAATGCTTCAAACAAAACCAAGGCGAATACATAATAGACTCTCCAGACCATCGATCATGTTCGACACTCAAACCATTATTAAAAAAAATTTGAAACGCAAACATAGAAAATAACAAAATTGGCTTTATTGATAAAAAAAATTTATAATGAATTATGGCCGCTAACTGTCACTCAACCGTAAACATTTTTGTGGTTGAATGTTGAAATTTGTGTCTACACTATCAAGCAAGCCAAAATTTGAGCAAAACTGTCACGCAAGTTTGCAATGCGGCCTCTACTCTATGAAGTTGATTTGAAAAGAATATAAAAATAAAATGTACTATAGCAAGGCGAATTCAGTACCAGGTAGCCTTATCATCACAGATGATCATCAGCTGATTACAACCAACAGTCAAACTATATAAGAAAAGAGAAAATCTTTAACCCGAACTGTCAAAGCACATATCAAAATAGTCCTACACCTACTTTGATTGTGTGTTGTTTTGATGATAAGGCCACTTGTTATTAATTCGCTTTGTACTATAGCAGCATTGCTTGTGTAGCAACGACCACTTAAGCTGTCATTTTAATGCTGATAAGGTGGTAGCACTACTTTACACATTTATACAGGCTTACTGCGAAAAAAGAAAAATATATAGAAAAATATAAAAACTTTTTAAAGTAAACAATCATTTATGTTTTTGCATACTACTAAAAGCTTGAAAAATGGTTTTTAAACAGCCATCAATAGGCTATAGGAAGAATGAGCAAGAAGAGGACACACAAACAAACTGGCTAAGCTGGTGTCGCCTGTGTGCCAAACGGGAATTGAATGATCAAAAAAACTTTTCAATCTTTGTTAGAAATGATGCAGGGAAATTGGATTCTGAACTGGCTACATCAATTGGAAAATATTTTTGGGTTAATGTAAGCTAAGTTTATTTTCCTAAAGCTTTAAAATTAACTTGTTTTTTTTCTCTTTGAATTCTATAGATAAAAGCTGACGATGGGATATCACAGTGCTTGTGTTTGGAATGCAAGCAGCTGGTAGAAGAGTTGGTTACATTTACAGAGCGTGTTAATAAGGTACAAACTTTATTTTGCTTATTACAAAATATTAAGCCCACAACCTTTGACCAAGCCGACAAATTGCGCACGCAATGTGGGCTAATTGATGAATACTGGCAGCATATAATAAAAAAGAATTTACCAAATACAATAGAATCTCCAAAACCTTTGTTAAATGATCAACAAACACAAACGGAGTTGACTGCATCTAGCGAGAGTGGTAAACAGCTGGTCAATGATAATCAAACATACATAGAAACGGATGAAATAAATAGCCTGCAAAAACATGACAACAATGAGAACTTTGAAAGCCGAACTGAAGCGGAGGCCGAAAGCGTCTATGAGTATGTTATGCATAGCGAAAACGAAATGGAGTTTGTGGACGAACATATAGTGCCTTATAATGAGGATAACGAAGATAAGCAGACGATATCAGAGGACACTGCATATGAGGAAGATTTGCAAGACAGCGATCCTTTCAAAAAACTTAAGTTTAAAATAAGCAAAGATGAAAGTAATGAACAAAAGCAAACAGAAACATTTCAAATTATCTCAAAGGCGGAAGAATTAGAGTCAGAATATCAAGAATCTACCCAATCTTTGCAACAGGAGGATGATGAAGAGATTGAATTATTGGATGAGGAAGAAGATGATGAAGACTATATAGATAACAGCGAAGGACAGCTTGAAACGAGAATTGAAACATTAGGACTTCAAAAAGGTAAAAGGGGGAGACCACTTGGTGCGAAGAATGCCGAAACAAATGCTTCTCACTATCGTTTTGAGTGTAAAGAATGTAAGCGTACGTATAAAAATCCTAACATCTTTCGCCGACACATGAGTTCTTTACATAGAATCTCGGTAGACGATATGCCAGATTTCAAAAGTATATCGAATACTTGTGCAGTTTGCAATAAGCAATTTTTAACTCAAAGTAGCTTAAGATTGCACATGAGACATCACTTGCCAGATGAAGAAAAGTACAATGTGCCCTGTCCATATTGTGATCGAAAATTTTCGCAAGTAGGAGCAATGCGGCAACATGTAAATGGCATACACCATCAGATGAAACCATTTATATGCGACCAATGTGGTCGAGCTTGTAAAACAATGGCAGCGCTAAACGAACATCAACTGGTTCACACCAACGAATGTCCATTTGAGTGTGAAGTATGCTTTAAAAGGTTCAAAAATAAACCAAGGCTTAAGTCCCATATGGATATACACAATCAATCCCAATACAAATGCGCAGATTGTGGCTTGGAGCTCAACACGAGAAGAACTTTATTACAACATCGTTTAGTGCATAGCGATGTTAAACGATTTAAGTGTGAATTTTGTGATGCCGCTTTTAAAAGATCTAAAGCTTTGAAAAATCACTTGATTTTGCATTCGGGTTTGAGACCTTACAGATGCAATTTCTGTAACAAATCATTTTCGAATGGTTCTAATTGTAGGGCTCACAAGAAACGAGCCCATCCTAAAGAATTGGCAGAAGAGGAAGCTAATGGCATAGAACCAGAACGGGTACCTATACCAAGATTAGAAGAACTAAAATCAGCGTAAGTTAATTACTCTTTGTTTTACTTCCCACAGTTACTTAAAACCAATTTTCGAAACTTTCAGTAAGGCTATTTTAGTTCAACCGCGTAAAATTAATCGACATCCTGGTGGTTTACCCCATCACTTGCGCAAACTCTTGCAGTCATCTGAAAAAAGTAAAGAAGAGAATTTAAACGATAATAATGATGCTGCTGAAAATTATGAATCACTATCAGATTTTCACTATGAAATTTGCAAGTCAGAAATCGATGAAACAGAATCATTGGTCGACAATGTCAACGAGGAATGTGAAGAAACGGTTATATATGAAATCATTGATGAAATTTGATTTTAAACTGTGTTATTACTTTTCTATTTTTGTTTATACTTTGATATATTAGTTGCACCTAACTTTCAATATTTTTAATTTATTCTTAATTTATTCAGGTATGTGATGGAAATCGATTTCGAAAAGGAAGCAATTTCAAGAGGTGTTTTGAAATACATTATTTATTCTATTCTCTCAAATATATAATTTATTCTATTTT
The DNA here is from genome assembly GCA_956483635.1 of Panzeria rudis. Classification (NCBI taxonomy): domain Eukaryota; kingdom Metazoa; phylum Arthropoda; class Insecta; order Diptera; family Tachinidae; genus Panzeria; species Panzeria rudis. Next base: position 5,272,016 of record OY101449.1, read on the forward strand.
CTCTACTATATCCCTTTCCCAAAGAAGGTAACAAATTAATTTATTAACTGGTAGGCATTAGCTATCTGACTGTATTTATTAAAAAGGATTTTATCGCAAAATTATGAAAATTGGATGAAAATTGTATTAAAAAGGGCTTTTAAAACTACTTCGTTTTCAAAATAGATTTTCATCACATACCTGATTGTGCCAGTAAAATTAGTTTACTGTTTGAGTAAAAAACAAAAGCATATAAATATATTCAAACTTTAAACTCTTTAAATCAAATAGCTCCTCAGCACATATAATCAACAAAGTGCAGAACTGCTAGCAGCATAAAAGAAAAATCATTCAAAACTCCACAGCCAATATAAAAAATTGCTAAAAATGAACAATTGAGATTTTGTGTATGTGTTTACAATGTTCCACGAGTGTTTTAGATCTATAAATGGTCCCGGTAGGTAGCGGTGCAATCACGCTCAAAGATGGCGAAGCAATTATTTTTCAAAACAACCCCATGATATGGATATCCAATAAAGGCCGTTGTTGAAAAAAATATCGAAAATATATTGACGGCATTCGAAATCCGATATAGCGTTTGGCCCAAGATGGCTGACCAACTGTTTTTTATGGGCATCCTAAATTCAATAATATGACAGAAGCTCCAAAGAGACAAAATAGCGCAATACTGTTCACAAATTTCAAAAGAGAATTGAAAGGCAACCTAATTGAAAGAACAACGTCTGCCAGATTCGCTGGTTGGAGTAAAAACATTTAAATATATTAAACTTTTAAATTTCTTAGATAAATAACTCAGCTCACATAAACAGCAAAGCAAAGATCTTTTAGCCACATAAAAAGAAATATAAAGAAAAAAACTTTAAATACTGCTCGAAAAATATAAAATAATTGCTAAAAATAAACAAATATGATTAGGTTTTGTTAAAAATATAAGTTTCTTTTATAAATAGAAAATGCTTATTATTTTCCTTTTTCTAATATTAAATTATTAGCTTTGTACATTTAGTTTTCGTTTTGCAACATTTTTAAATTTTATATTTTCTCTTAAATTTATCGATTTTATCTAAAGTTGACACTGTCAATTGATTTATAATTTCCTGCTGACGCTGTGATAAATCGTAATTATCCACGCTTCTACGGGCGACATAATGATTGGGCAAATTGACCTGAAAATAAATATTTTATGAAACTAAATTTTCTCTCAAAAGTTAAAAAAAACTCACTTTATGTCTGGCAATCGATTTCAAAATTAGCCATAAGACATAAAAACTAAACCACACAGTGAAATATAAGGGAATATACCATAGTTTACGGCCAATATAGAAATAACTGTATTTCTTGACACGTGGCTCTGGTGGTGGTTCTGGCGGAGGAGCTTCTGTAGTTGGCGGTGGGTGCTCAATATGTGGATGATCATGATGGTGATCATCATAAATAATTTCAGGATAATTCTGATATATAGGATATGAGGGAAAGGAAGGGTGATAATGATCGTGATCGTGATCATGATCGTGATCAAATATAATATCTGGCTGGTGATGAAAATCGTGATCATGTTCGAGCCCTATTTCGGGTTTTCTAGGATGATGATCATGATGTGGCTGATCTTGAGCTGATTCTGGATGTTCCTTTAGCCAACCTGGCGGTGGTGTGGGATATTCTTTTTCCGTATCATAAGAATTATTATCAAGTGTTTTATCTAAAAAGAAAATTGGTTTAACAATAAAATAGATTTATTTGAAATAAAGTAAAAATATGTACTAACCATCTTGAGAGTCCATGGAACCAGTCATATCACCATTACTATCGCCATTGCCCTGATCCATTGCACTAGCGGGTAATACGCCAACTGAATCATCACCCGCACCGTTATCTAAATCGCCATCACCACCACCATCATTATTTTTGCTTTCATCCATACCTCCTGCAGTATCTCCGTCATTTGCTGGTGGCAAATAGTCTGCACTGACTGGACCATTGTACTGATATGGGTTGCCGTTACTGCTAGCCATATTTAGGTTATGCTGCGAGTCTTTCAGCGAGCCGGAAGCAGGCCATGAATATGAATTTACTGTAGCAGAAGGAGAGGGCACTTTAGTATCTTGGGATTGCGTTGGATAGTTGACATTGTTGGGTGGGAAGGCGTATAGATTGCTGGGTGTTACATAAGAATCTACGACGTTAGAAGCAGATGTTATCTTTCCAGCTGGTTTATAGAAGGGAGCATGATTGTAATGTTCGTAAGAGTGGTCGTGAGAATGATCATGAGAATTGCCATTATTTGATTTAAATGCATGCGACGCTACACCTTCACTAGGGGAAAAACGGTCTATAAATTTACCTGAAAAATAAAAAAGGATATTAATAAGTTAATTAGTTTAAAAATTATTTAAAAATCTGTTAGATTAGAGAATTTCACTAAAGTGGAGTTCGGTTATATGGAATTACGCAGGACCATTTGATCGCTATAGGCAAAGTTCGAACATCACGTCGGACATCGCATATGGCTAATGTAGACCGCTTATGTCCATGTTTCGTCCATGCTCTGACATCGATGCCCGAACATATGGACGACATTCCTATGTATAACGCAATTAATCCAAAGTTAAACAAATTTTATCTTTTATGAAACCACAGCACATTAAAATAATTCAAATTATAGAGCGTAGAGTCGAAAAATTTCAAATTACCGAGTGGACAAATTATATTGATTTTTCAATTAATTGAATGTTTTTTAAGGGACCTGAGATTCAAATTAACGACTTTAAAATTATCAAGATTTGACTAATTCGTTATAGCCGGTGTTCGTTGTAACCGAACTCCAATATAAAACTCATTGAGTTCAATCTGCTCAGTTTCCGGTTGCAAATATTGTTTCCTTTGCCCCCACTTGTACATCAACCGTTTTCCTAAAAATGCAATTTCCTATATTCACGCATTTACAAATTGCCTTCTTTCCCTGCAGACAAAATGACTAGTATATGGCTAGAAATATACTAGTTGCTTTTTTATTCAGACTAGTTGTCTAACAGTCCTTTTTCCATATATCGAACTATCGATTTTAACATTAGGTTGTCATAGGATCCCAACTAGTTCATTTGTACATAGTTATATGCTAGTTGAAATACTAATTATTATAGACTAGTGCGCTTACTAGTTTCTTTATTTATAGTTTTTTAAATATTAAAAAACATTTGGCTCAACCGGGGTATGAACACACAGTCCTCATATTTCAAGGCATGTTCTCTGTCCACTGAGCCACTCTGCTTATTATATTTGGAGCTAAAATTTTGTTTTATGTATTTACAGCTGAATATATGTCAATGTATAAAAAATAATTTAAATTACTAGTTTCATTACAACTAGTTGTATGACGGTTCCAAAACGTTGTTGTTTGACTAGTATCGTTACTAGCCTCATTACAACTAATAAAATGACAGTCCTTTGGTGACTAGTAACGTTACAACTAATAATATAACTGTCACAAAACGTAACTAGTTGGACATTTAGCTGCAGGGTTCTTCTTCCTTCCCATTCATACAATCACACACATATATACCCCGTTGGCCATTTCTTTCAGACATCTTGTAAGACCGATGCATGACAATGTTAAATCGTCGATGAGCTGTTGGTGACAGCTCAAACAGATCAGTGAGGACATTTTCGAACAAATGGCCGCTAAGTTCATACATGACAACAAGAGCGACACTGTCAACCATCTTTTCATTAATGACCATGTATATGATAAAATCCTCAGAAATGTTCCCATTCGACAAATATCGTCACGCAATGTCGAAATTTTATTAAGTTGTTGATGAAAATGTCCTCTACAACGAGTTGGCCAACAGGGTATGTATGTACTGAAGTTAAACTAGCTTGCCAGACACAAAATCGTCAAAAGTTTTTTCCATATCGAGACGTAACTGCCAAAATGCTGTACAACGTTTTTATTAAAAAAATATAAAAAAAATACCAAAAAGGTTACTTACGTCTTAATTGTTTCTGTTATAAATTTATAACTGCACATCTCACCGTTACAAAATTTTCAGATATGATATAAATGATCGTAAATGACCGATTACCATCAAACAACTTTTTGCTGTTATGGCTCGATATATTTAAAGGCGTACGAAATCGGTACAAAGAACGTTAAAATTGAGATCAAAAAAATTTTGAAATCAATCGATACTGCCGCACACATATTGGCATACCTATAAACTTTTCGGAAATAACTCGGTTGTTTGTGAACCATTAAATTTCTAAAATTGTTTGCAGTTTATATCCTACTTGAATAAATTACTCGAGTGAAAAAAAATCTTGTAAAAAACGACTTCAAAGCAGAATTACAGCCAGACATTGCAGGTCATCACTGACATTTCCCTCCCACTTAGTTCAACCACAGCAGTCGAAAATTTATAAATTTTTTTATCACTCCAGCGTTTTGAGACCAAAAATAAAACAAAGCATACTTATTAATGGCTCGATTATCGATGGCAACCGAATTCATTTGTGTTGCCAGTTGCTAAAAATCATATTACGGATGGCAACTGGCAACTGAAAGCTATCTTTTTAGTGCTTTTCTGGCAACCACAAATTTTCAGTTGCCGGCTGGCAACGCAACTGAAGTTCGGTTGCCTTCGATAATCGAGCCATGAAAATCGGTGATAAATTTGACTTTATTGTGAATAAAATCAATATTCATTCATAGATTTTCATAAAATAAAGCTTATTTTAGATTTGTTCATCATTGTGGCCTGAATAATTCCAAAACCGGGTAGTATATAGAAAATAATATTAAAACGGCTTAAAGGTAATTTTGTTTCAACATTTTTAGTGGTTTTGTAATAAAATTGCACGACCCCTTCCCAGTTATGATAAAAAAATTATCCATTTAATTTAAAATATCGCATGTTTTTGTAGTTACACTCAAAATAAAATGATACATAAATCTAACCAATATAAATAGTTAACCTACTGTTAATGTAAATTGTTGTTGAAATTTTTATGAAATAACAATTTTCATTGGTTAAAATAACTTTTTAAAGTTGTAAGTCATTCCATGTCTATGCTAACTTTATGCTATCGTTATTCAACAAGATGACTTAGCTGAGATGGTAAAGGCGTCCGGTTCATAAACATGAGAACATAAGTTCAAGACCGAAATATTACATTTTGCTGAATTGTAAAATATAAATTTGGGAAAACGGCGTTTTAAAAATAAAATTAGTTTTGATGGTTAAAATTACTAATTTAAATTTTAACAATTTTTGTAGGTAAAATTACCAATTTTAATGGTTAAAATTACCAATTTAATATAATAACAGCTAAAATAGTTATTTCACAAAAGTTACTGTATTTAAGTCAAAGAAGTCACTACATGTGTATGTATACTTTGTGCTATCCTTACTTAACAAGATGACTTAGCTGAGATGGTAAAGGCGTCCGGTTTATAAACATGAGAACCTAAGTTCAAGCAAAAAACAAAATTACAAAAAAAAATTTTTTTTAAACAAACATACTTACTTGGCAGGCATCGAACCTACGACCTTCCGGTTAGTAGTTTTGCACACTATCAACTAAACTACAATTCCATAGGTTGATTTTTACTGTATTTTATGGGTTGGCTCAATTCTAACCTATGAAATTGGTTAGATTTACCAATATTTTATTTTGAGTGGGGGACCATAAGACACTAAAAAAATATAGTGCTACCCCTCGTCATTTTTCTTGTTGCATAGTGTAAATGCTCTTACAGATAATTCGCCTTATTAGTTTCCACTATTCAATATATCCTCAATTACAACGTGTTAGAAATTCCTTTAGTTTTCATAATTCTCTGAGTATAATCCTTTTAAAATCATTAAATCTGTTTAGGCAAAATCGCCTGACACATAAATTTACCTTTTGTATACTACTTTGTTCACCATTGTAACTGAGCGTTGTCACTTAAGGGTATAATCTCAAAAATGTTATCAGTTATTCACCGCTTACTTACCTTTGCCGCGTAACTTATCAATTTCTGCTTGGCTTGGTGGCTTTTGTTGATATATGGCCTGAGGATAGATAATTTTGCCAACATTTGATGTTGCTGCCAACTTTGCTGCTGCTAACGATGATGATGATGCTGTTGATGATGATGAGGATGGGAATGTTGAAAAAGATTTTACGGTCTTGCGATACACAGGACGTGGTACATTTTTGATTAATGGCGTGATAACTTGACCAAAGGGATAACTGGTATGATAATCGACAGCACGACCAGTAGCATAATTTTGCTGTTGCTCCATTTCGGCTTTGTTATTATCATTTAGTTGTTGTTGCTGCTGTTGCTGTTGCATATTTATGGCATTTTGTGTCACCACTCGTGCATTGTATTTATTGCTTTTCGTGTTCTGTTGTGTATCGTAAATGCCACCAGCTTCATTAGATGTTGCTACTGCTAGTTGTTGTTGTTCTTGTTGCTGTTGTGCTGGTGCTGGCGTTACAAATATAGTTGGTTCCTGCTGTTTTTCGCCTGCTGTTGCAGCTGTGTATGTTGGTTGATTTGATTGTGGCAAAGGATAATATGGTTGACCAACAACACTAGTAGCTGTCTTTGTTGGTGAGGGAATAGTTTCAGGTGTTGTAGAGATTACATTTTCACTTGAATTAAAACTATAAAGAGAAACAAGATTAGGAATAAAGGCGTTTAAGGGCTATTTACAATAAAAAACATATTTAACAAATTAATGGGGCTTAGAATTTTGTTAATAAATCATCGTTTTAAATGCATTTGAATTCTAACTCCCATATTCATAAACGACTATTAAAGTTAATGTTGGTTTACTGTACGAATTTTGTAGGGGAAAATCGGTTTAATCGGGGGTATCAGTGTAATTGGTTAGTAAAGAACGATATTTTTTTTTAAACGAAAGAAAAGCGTCTGTCTCCGAGTTTTAATTTTTGATTAGTCCTTTTCATTAAAGAGGTAAAATAAGAAAAGTTTATAATTTAAGAGTGCTGAAAGCCACAACGAAACTTCTTTGATCACAGGTGGAAAGAGTTTATACAAAGACAAAGCATAAACAATATGAAACGATTTCATATATTATTTTGGATATCTACACTCTAAGACACTTTTGTTGAAAATTAAGTCGATAATAGTCGGCAACACTTTACAGATTATTATCGACATAAAATTACACACGCATTATTTTTGAACAAAATGTTTTTACTAAAAAAAAGGATTGGCTGCGTGCAGGTTTGAACCGCGACCTCCTCACTGAGAGCCTGACGTATCTACCAATCAGCCATAGCCGTATTATACTTCGTGTTACATTTTTTCCACTGGACAAAATATGTTTAATTTGAAAAGTTTATTCTTTAATATAATAACTACAAAATGGATATAATTTTAGACAAGGAGAAATTTTCAACACAAATTAAGACAATATATGATCGTAAATTTGAAGTAATGTTTTAGAGTGTATATACACCAGAATTATTCGTTAGAGCATTCTAATTTTAAAAATTATAGATTTTGCTGTGCAGTGTAAATATTTGCAATTTTTAGAAAAATCAGGTAACTTCACTTTATTCTAAATAAAATCCTCATTCATCGATCGATTTTAGTAGAATACACCATATTCGTTTAACGTATATGTAGCTTCATGATCTAGTAATAAAAAGGTAATTTAAAAATAATTTTTTTTATATTTTTTATGCTTTAAAAAAAGGCAAATTACACATTTTTTGATTATTATTTCGTTCTGATAAACTGCGAATCCTTTAAGGATATAAAAAAATAATGTTAAATAAATCTTAAAAATTGCTAATTTTTTATCCAAAGTTATTTAATTAGTTTGGCTTAAGTTCGTTTCCAATTTAACTTTTTTTTTTAAGAAACAAATTCTAAAGCATGTAAATATTGAACATTCAAAGAAACATTTGGATATACGGAAGATTGAACTGGCATCAGATGTTTCGAGACCATCACAGTCTTCTCATTAGAGCCCTTTACCTACACTACCAGCGACGGCAGCAACAACATCTTAGCGAAAATACTACTTATTTTAGTAAGCTCAATTAATAGGTTTTGTCGCCACCACGCGGCGAGTCGTACTTATTATTAATGAGCTTTTTCTAAATCTTCCGAACTTCACTAACTGTCTTTTGTTTAGCATGTTCAACTATTTTTAAGCTTTTTGATTTCTGTCTTACCAGCGTGAAATATCATCGATATTTTCAATGCTGGGATTTTTGAATGTTTATTTTGCCCAAGTTTTTTGGAACAGTACACATTCATAACTTAATTATTAATTGCTAATTTTCAAATAATTTACTGTCTGTTTTTGAAAATAAAACAAAAGTTTTCGTTTGAGAATTTATATTCAAAACAAAAACAAATTTGAATTATTTTTCATTGTTGTTTTCATATAAATTCCCAATTCCATATAAAGTCCCGAAACCGGCTCAAAGGTAACTTTATTTCAAGTTTTTTTTTGTGATTTTTGTAATACAATTGGATAACCCCTTTCCAAGCTATGATAATACTGGTAAAGCAAGCAGCCTTTTCGAAAATTCCAAATTAAAAAAAACAATAATAATTTCGACTGTTTTTTTTAGTTAGGGGACCATAACATATATAAAATAATATGACGGTCCTCCTTGGCACTTTTCTTGTTGCATTTTGAAATGTTAGGAAAAAACCCAAAAAGTTCCATAAATGGTTGCTTGCTATAAGACCAAAAAACTGCTTTTACTTCCATCTTGTTATTTTTTGACGATACCGATCACTTGTGGAACTAAAGGGTGGGCAAATTTGAGGTTGCCACGTTTACAATTTCCCAAGTATTCACTAAATAAATGCCAAAGGATGACAGCTCAATTCTTGACAGTCAATTCTTAACAGTCAAATTGGAGTTCAAGCTTGGAGTTTGAGATAAGAAGCTGAGATTTTGTCTAAACTGTTTCAACAGTATCACATAATCTCGTTAAAGGTCAAAGGTCATAAAGATATATATTTTTTGAATATAAGTATCTTGAATATGACTTTTGATGTTATGATTTTAATGTTATTTTAAAAGTTTTAGGGCCATTATTACAACTTGGCAATAATTAAAGGCAGGATTTTGTCGGACAGATAAACAGTTTATCTTTATTACAACTTTACTTTAACTAAAAGTGAGCGATAAGCTAAAGGCAAGTTCATCTTACCTGGTCGGTTAGAGTAAATTTGTAATAATCAGCCTTATTACGATAAGCTAAAGGCAAGTTCATCTTACCTGGTCGGTTAAAGTAAATTTGTAATAATCAGCCTTATTACGGTTGTCGTAGTCGTTATGAAATCGATAAAATGTGGCAACGCTTGCTATGTGTTTTACATTGGAGTCGTTTCATTTCGACTATGACTACGCGAACCGTAATAAGGGATCATGATAAACTGTTTATCCGTCCGATAAAATCCTACTTTTAACTATTGGCAAGTTGTAATAATGGCCCTTAGATTATATAATCTCAGTTCTGAGATATAATTAAACAGATTTTTTGATGATGTCATAGGCCTTTCTAAATAAATAAACACACGGAAATGTTTTTGTTTCTAATGCGTTGTTCGGTAATTGGTCATATATTTCATAATATGAAACCATTCTTATCGCAACATATAATTTATATATAAATCAAAAGGTATTTATATGAAATTTCACTTTATACCCGTTTTAACAATAAAGGTTTCACATTATGAAAAATATAACCAATTAAAATAAGTTCCAAGGTCTGTAACTCCCAAACGAAGCGATAGAGCTGAACTGTTTTGCATATTGATTTATTTTAGAAAGGCCTATATGATGACGTAGCCCTTCCTATCTCCTTTTCCTTTCCCCTGGGTTCTCGCCAGACCATTTATTAGTTTTTACTCCCCGACCATAAAAGTAGGGTGTTATAAGTTTGTAACGTGTGAAGAAAATCGGTATAGCCATTTAGAAGTTATCACCTCTTTTCTAGGTGTCTCCTCTTGAATCTGTTCATCTATAGCAGCGTAGCTCCCAAACGGCTAGATCGCTTTTAATTTAGTTTCTTTTGTTGGAAAGGTAACTTGATCTAAAATCGTTTTGAAGATATTGTTCCAGGGCTCTTAAGATTATCAATTTCATATTATTTATTTTAAGGTATAATATCTTTTTTGACAAAAGTATTTCTTTTTTCAAATTTACCTCTTTGGAAATAGTAAATCAAAATTGACTGCTTTATATATTTTAGGACCTTCACCATCAACATTTTCATTTCTACCAGTAGAAATTTGTGTGTATGCCACTGTGTTACAGCAGAATTGCATTAAAATTACATTTATCAGCACTGTCAAGACGGCTCTACTATAAATCATATTTAAAATAAAACAATCTGTTTTTTATTTAATTCACTTAATTATTTTCTGGTCGCAATCGTTAAAATATACACGTTTGTTGATGCAACTTTTTTTCTTCTTAATTTTGTATATTTTTACTTATTTCTTCTTTTATTTGTGTTATAAAACTATTTCTCAAATGCACTTCCGTTTCCTTTTGTATGCTCTACATTTCCGTTACAATAACATTTTTGTTCAAATATAAATATTCTGCTTTTTTCTTGTATGTATTTTTATTTTTTTTTCGTCTATAAAACACGTTCACACAACACTCGAGGTTATTTACAACTGAAATATGAACTTCAAACTGAAATCATTGTATTGAAAAGTTTTTATTTTTATTCTCTCATGTAAAAAGAAACATAAAAAGTGTGATCATCACTGGATGCTGCTGCTGTTAAGCACTGAAAAGTAGTGGTAGTGGCACATTAGTGTGAATATGCAGTGAATTCTCTGATTTTTCTGTAATCTAGTTAACGTGTTTGATAGTACTGGTTGAGTATATTCTACTCTGGTGTTCTTCTTTGTACCTCAAATAATGTACTAATAAAGTAACTATCAGTTTATTTATCGCTGCTTATACTTTTGTACACAATTTCTTAGTCAAACAAACAATTTTGTTCGAAAGAGGAGCAGTTCATATTGACTTTCAGCTTTTTTGTTTTTCGTTGGCAGTTTTAAGTTAAGTTTTAATACATAGGAGTGTGTGTGTGTGAATGAGTGTGTGTGAATGAGTGTGTGTGAAAAGTTTGAAATTGAAATACTTTCTTTCTCCATTTATTTCTATGGTTCTTTCGAGCACGTGCTAATAGATTCATAGCGTTTTTAATGATCTACTGGCACTATTGTTGTTACCCAGCAAAAATATCCCTCCACCGGAAGCAGGTTTGTAAGCAAGGGAGAGAGATCGGTACTCTCCCTTACCAACCTGCTTCGGGATTATATGATTTTTGTATGGGATGTTCCACTTGGTAGGTCTCGAGGTATGAGGTGCATTAACCTCATATTTTTTTATATGTATATAATTAAAATTTTTTACCTCGGATTAATTTGTTATTGGCCATTAATTTTATGTGTTTTTTATATTTATGTATTAAATGGTACAAATACAATTTTATTAAATACTTTTCGTTCGCGCATCGAATCAGGAATCGATCCCACGATCTCCGCATGGCAGGGTATAACACTAACCATTAAGCTACCGACGCATAAGTAAGCTACCGAGAATAAAAAACCCAATTACGAAGTAAAAATCATACTCGCATCCATATTTATATCCACGTAAGCGAGAGAAGGATGCACTATATAAAAAATGTCTGTTGAATAACAAATATGAAAATATATAAATAGACGACCAACTTCGTCGTGTGCGGTAAATTTCTTCACTCGCTTGCGTTATAGAATCCTCGTAAGGCAAAGGGTATAACACTGTGTGTTTTTGCGCATCTGCTAAGCCCTTCTAGTTAATCTTACTGCTTACTTGTACTAAATTTATTTTTGCTGGGTAGTGTTACAGATAAATGGATCTTAATTTTTATTAAGAAATTATACATATGTATGTATATATGTTACATATTATACATTAATAGAAATTGAATAGAAATCTGTTTAGTTTTAATATAAGAAAAGTTGTCTAAGGACGATCTTTAAATGGTTCTACACCCAAAATAAAATATTGGTAGTTCTAACCAATTTCATAGGTTAGAATTGCACCAACCCATAAAATACAGTAAAATCAACAAATTTAATTGTGGCTTAGTTGACAGTGTGCTGAACTAATAACCGAAAGGCCGCCGTTTCGATCCCTGTCAAGGCTTAAGCAGTAAATTTGTTTGTAAAAAAAAAATATTTTTGTTTGTAGTTTTTTGGTCTTGAGCTTAGGTTCTCACAATTTTACTCATGTTTATAAGCAGGACGCCTTTACCATCTCAGCCAAGTCATATTGTGAAATGGCGATAGCACAAAGTATACATAGACATGTGGTGATTTGCTTGAATTAAATTTAGTAATTTTTGTAAAATAACTATTTTCGTTGTTATTGTCTTAAATTGGTAATTTCAACCATAAAAATTGGTAATTTTGACCAAAAAATTTTTTTAAATTAAATGATTAAATTTTTTAAAATTGTTTTAATTTTCAAACGCCGTTTATCCCAAAATTTATATTTTACAATTCAGTAAAATGTAGTATTTGGGCCTCGAACTTAGGTTCTCATGTTTATGAACCGGACGCCTTTGCCATATCAGCCAAGTTATCTTGTTAAATAATGATAGCACAAAGTAAACATAGACATGAAATGACTTTAACTTTAACTTTAACCAATAAAAATTGTTATTTCATAAAAATTTCAACAACAATTTACATTAACAGAAGTTAACTATTTAAATTGGTTAGATTTACCTACAATTTTATTTTGAGTGTACTAGTATTAATTAATAGCTTAATTTCCATTTGCGGCTATATTCTTTTGCGTACATATTCTTCTTTCCTTTTCATTTAAAACTTTCTATATCATTTCCTTCAGGATATCTAGTAAATATTTATCCTACAAGCTAAAAAGATTTCTTGCAACCATTTATCATTATTAATATTTTTCTTTTTTCTGTGTTTGTTATTTAATTTACCTGTTTATTAACTTGCTCTTGTTTTGCATACTTTTTCCCTTAACACACTCACTTCTCGTTTTCCTCCACAAAACTAAGTTTTTTCTTTTCCGAGCTTTTCTGCTGAGGTTACAAACAAAAAGTATGAAAGTTTAACATTTTTGACAAGTAGAGTGGAGAGTGTGTAAAAAATACGAATTCCCCCCCCAAAAAAAGAAAAACAATTTAACAGAAAAATATGGTGAAAGGGGCTATTCACATATTACGTAACTCCTGGGGTGGCTAACGATTTGCTATGGTTTAGATATTTATGCTGAGCATTTTGTAAAATGCGTTACTTAGAAGGGTATAAAAACTCCGAAAAGAGGGTCACGCAATATGTGAATAGCCCCAAAGCAAAACTTGCCGAAAAAACGGACTTAAACAAACAACAGAGAAAAATTTCAAACCACAACATGTCTGTGCCACATACCACAAGCCACTTAATTAACAAGTATTGCTGTGTGTGGGCTAGTTGAGTTTGGATGGATGTCCCTTTAGTAGTGGCAGATTTTTATAGGTTTACTCACATTTTCTCTTGCTTACTATACTCTCATAGTTTAATGGACAACAGAAAGGGCTGATGAAATGGATGAAGAAAAAAATATTTACCCAAAGTCAAGAAACAATGTCTAAGTTTTTTAGATTCCTGCTTTATTTATTTGTGTTTCATTGTATTCGGTCTTTCAGTTTTTTTGGTTCTTCTACATATGAATGAACTTGCGGTGCTAATTTTAAAGTTATGAAAAATAAATGAATTCAGGAAGTTTGAAAAATATGCTTTTTGCATCTTTTTTTCGGGAATACAGGCAATCATGTATACATCCCTGCAGATAACGTGACTAGTCCATACACGCGTGTAAAGTATACACCATAGAGGACTAGTCCAAAGTTAACCCAAATGTACGGAGAAAACATGGTCGATCTAATATTACGATATCCTAGTGCTGGACCCAGCTTTGCATTACATCGGAGTGGTCCCAAAACTACTCTATATCAATACTTGGTGGAGCACTCAAGTGTTCGTATTTTAACTATAGCAATCGTTAAAATGCGAACAATTGTCGGAGGACTATAATCTCTTGTTTGCAAGTGACATGGCCCATGACTGCATTACATAACTAGGACCATTTTGTAACTAGTCCATTTCAGCTAAATTGGACCACGTATTCCTATATTTTCAGAAGGGATAAATACATACATAATGCTAAATCGACCATGTTTTCTCCATACATTTGGGTCACCTTTAGACTAGTCCTTCCTACTTCTCTATGGAGTATACTTTAAACCGTCACGTTATCTGCAGGGTACATTAGGGTGATCTTATAATTAAAAGTTAGATTTCTTCCAGTCTTTTCCAGTCCTAGTTTGATAAATATTGATGAAAAACTGATGCTGCCCCTTTTTCAGATCAATCTGTTGGGGAAAATATGAGCCGCCTGCCCGCTCAAATTTAGGAAAAACTATAACATTTAATTTTCTTGATTTCAACAATATGAAATTAAAAATATTAATTTTACAAAAAAGTTTTGTAAGAAGAAAATATTGCTTGTGAAAATTACAACATATTATGCCTTGACAACTTTTCTCTAAATCTCATAGTTAACAAAATAAATACGAAATTTGCAAATTTATTTTATTTATTTATTTATTTATTATAGTTTGTAATCTGGCAGAATAAGAAAAAATATCTTATAAATTATAGGGCTAGTGAGAAAAGATCAAAGTGTTGTTTATTTCAATGTTTCCTTCAAATCAGATGTTTATTTCAATGTTTCCTTCATCCTCCCAGTTCATGTCAACTAAAAACATAAGTATACAAGGGTTTGGACTGTAGCAACTGAATATTATTTCTTATGTAATTTTGGGTGCAGAAACCAAATCTGCATTTAATTAATTTATTTTTTGGTTCCAGTTTTCTAGATATACATACATTTATTAAAAAAATGAAGCAGTTGCGCGACATATGTTAACGTAACTGTGGAAAATTTTGTTCTATTCAATTAAAACAAAAACCGAAATTCGGCATCAGTATTATGTTTAAATCGCACCACTATTGTTTTTAATCTGCTCAGTAGTTCCTGAGATATCGTCGAAATTCTACCAAAAAAATTTTTCTTAAAATTTCTGCTTTTAGAACATTCATAAAAAACACAAAAGCAGAAACAATTATGTTATTTTTCCATAGACATATAGGTAGATGTATTTCAATCAAAACAAGCCATATTTCATTAAAATCGATTCACAACTTTTGATTTTATCTACAATTAAGTGATTGAACTCAATTGACAAAAGTCAAGATTTTTATACAACGGTCATAAGCCGGGAGAGCTTAATTTTATATTTATTCCCAGTAAAAAACAGCTTCAAAGAAAGTCAATGAGATCCTAAACTTCTAATACGGAAGTGGTGCTAGTCCGGATTATTTATAAAGATTTTTACATAGGATTGTCATTGGAAGAAGTTATATTTTTCAGGCCTTTTCATTGAATCCGAAGTAATGTTCATGATGTTAGGAGCTTTTTTGTGAAATTAATAATTTTGAAATTATGAGGCAAGAACCGATTGTTCTGAAAATTTTGCCGGATAGTTTTTTTTTTCAATATTCATCAAACTTAGGGTTGAGAGTAAAAGAAAGTTCTCAAAAAAATCGCCATTTAGCTAAGCGTCAACTTAATGTACATACATACATTCATACATACATGTTGCGTACACATTTCTCGGACAAAACACTCGAGAACGGCTATCGAAGTCGGAAAGAGAAAGAGCTGCTAGAGCTCACTCGTCGCTCAGTTTGTGGCAGCAAGTCTTTCGATTTCGATGTTTCGCTGACAAATCAATAGCGAACCAATATCGAAGAAATATCGATACCAGAAAAATGGAGGAAAAAATAATTTTTTGAAATGGTTATCTTTATTTTTTAATTTATATATTTTAATGTAAATGGAATATTTATTTATTTTAAATTTTAGCTTACGCTGCAGTCAATCAGATTCGAACACGGTAGCTCCAGGCTAACAGATTAATTAGCAAACATCCACTAAGCCTATGGTGGCAAATTTTTTTCTATTCAATTATTGCAGTCTTAAAATCATGAATGTAAATTACACATTCGAGAAATTATCGAAAATAGTTCGATACTGCGAACATTCACATGTTATGAAATTTGGAAATTGCATTAATTATCGCGACATTATCGACAAAAGCTCGCTTTAGCGAACATTTGAGATTTTTAGACTCACGAGTATTTATCGAAAAAATTTGTTTCGAAAATTCTTCGCTTTAGCGAACTTTTTTTTATTTCGAATCACAGGTTTAGTGGGCACATACATACATACATACAAACAGCTTTACACTGCAGTTAAGTTTATAGGTACTTACGTTTTGAGACAGTCATATTACTAGTTGTGACGAGACTAGTAACAATACTAGTCAAAAAAGGACAAAAATACATATATTTGATATAAAAAAAATCATTTCAAATTACTTTTTATGAAATAACATATTTTTCAGGTGGAAGTACACAAAATAAAATTTTTAGCTCTTAAAAAATAAGTAGGAAGTGGCTTACTGGGAAGAGTATTTACATTCAAATATGAAGAATGTGTGTTCGTATCCTGGTTGAGCCAAAGTTTTTTTTTTTTACTTTTAAAACTACAAATAAAAAACTTGTAAATGCACTAGTTTACAACAACTAGGATATAACTACATATATACAAATCGACTAGTTGGGCTTCCATGACAACCAATGTTAAAATCGATAATTCGATATATAAAAAAAGATATAGATGTGCAATTAGTCTGAAGTAAAATGCAAGAAAATTTTATAGCGGGAAGCTAAAAGTATTTGTGTCAAGGATTTTCAACTGATGAGGTTACTGCTGTACTTCGTTAAAATATCATCTTTGCATTTTTTCTATTATATTTTCTTCCTCAGATACTTAAGTTGTCCTGTACTATAACTAATTAACTTTTTCTGCTTTGCTTTGTCAGCTGCAAAATGCTAGAAAATGTAACAAAATAAATATAATATGTAATTTAATACATCCACAGAATTTATTATTTAATGCCTAAAACCAATGACAAAGCAAACAACACCTTTCACTCAGTCATTACCAACTAATACTGGACAAAATGCTTCCTGGCTCACATACACAGACACTTGATTTATTGAATTTAATGTTGTACCATGTACATACAGAAATATAAGAGGCTTAATTATATGGCTAAATTACTCAGTTGAAAGCAGTTTTTCTCTAGTTTTGCTTTTAGATAATGTCAAGGCTAGACAAAGTACACATTTACACTTATGGCAATTTGAATAGGTTTGTTTCTCTATAGCTCTTTGACAGGAATTTTGATTCCAATGGATAAAGATGGTTCAGGTTTTCATATTGTAAGGCGCCATTTAAACTTTTTTGCATGTAAAAGGCTTACAGTAGGGGTTATTCACATATTACATAACGCCTTTTCGGCGTTTTTGACTCCTCTACAGCCTCCCCTCCTTCCCGCTCCATAACGTCGCTTAAAAAATTTTCTGAATAAATTCTCAGCTGCATAACAATTTATAAAGTATCTCTACTAATTATAACATTTCTCTTTTTTAACTTCGTCTTTCGACTCTGAGTGTTAGTGAAAAAGTCAATCACGTTTGCTAAAAATAAATATGTAAAAGTAAAGTGAAATATGTTGTTTTTTATTTCTACTATCAGGAATGAGATAAATAAATAAAAATATTACTTGGGAGCCAACAACAACAACAATTTAAACAAAAATAATTAATGGTAATACATAATATACATAGAATACAAAATAATTTCTAGTTACAAATACATTAGAAAGTGGAATTGATCCTGAGGCCTTGTTGCTACACTTATGTAACTACAAGGACTAAATGAAATTATTTATTCAGGTACATGGATGAGATTTTGCTTTATCTCTTTAAAAGCATTAATGTGATATTTATTGAAATGTAAGTCTAAATGTATACTTCATATTAAATAGTTAATTGTAGTATGGCAAACACTTTCAAGCAAAAGAAAGAATATAGTTAATTTAATTTTTTCATATACTGAACTTATTATACACTTTAAAATGTATATGAAATATATGAGGAGAAAATAATAGAATAAAACACTCCAGAGTATACTACATAAGTTCGTTTAAACTAACCTTAAAAATAGACTATATTAGAAACTAAAAAAGAAAATAAAATATTAATTGTTTGTTGGCCGAAAAATGTATTACTTTTGCTTCTTGGAAAACTCGTTTTATAAAACTTGTTATAATGTGCTCTTTATTGAGATATATGAAATATAAACCTAAAAGTATACTTTACATTAAATAAATTATTTTGTGGTATGGAAAAGGCTTTTAAATAAAACAAAGAAAATAGTTAATTTTTTTTGTTTGTTAATTAATATTGACCGTACTATAGATTTGCAAAAGTGTTTTGCATAGATTATGAGAAAATAATGGAATAAAACACCCTAGAGTATACTGCATAATCTAAATTGAATTTTGCCTAAAAGTAAACGAAATAAGCAAGTATTATATTAGAAAAAAACTAATATTAATTGTTTCTAGGCAGCAAAATAAATCAGTTTAAAAGCAAATGTATCTTAAGAGTCTAAAAGGATAAATCTATAAAATCAAAATCTTTGGTTGAAAAAAGTATTTCTTTTAGACTGATGAAAAAATACTTTTTTAAGAAAATTAATTTGTGAAAAATTATTTTTCATAGCTTACGATAAAAAGAAAAGATTTATAAAATTGAAAATAGGAAATCTTGTAAGATGTAAGCAGTATTAAGCACTTTTATGCAAAACAGTACGAGGAAAATTTTTGTGGAACATTTTAACCCTCTAACTCTTAGCTGTATGGGTCTTATTGGTGCCTTCCTTGAGAAAGTGACAAAAAACTCCCCGATATAACGGTTTGAAAGTTCGTACAAAAATATTTTTGTAAAATATTTTAGGCTGTTATATACTAGTTTAAGGGAAGTATTTCGCACCTCTTTAAAGCAAGTTACAAAAAAAACCAACACAACGTAGAGTTACAGGCTTAAAATGTTACACGAAATTGTTTCTTGTATTGTTTCTTGTATTGTATAAGTAGAGCTCACTTTATACATAAAATGTTGGAATGAAAAAATTTCCTATGCCGATTTACTGTAACAATGTGCTAAAGGGGACGGGATTTAACTCTCGTAAACATTAAAAATGCAGTTAAACGTATATGTTTTTTTTTGGTCCACTATACCGGAATCAGTCGTTAGAGCCTTGTTATTGTTGTACAGTGCAACTAGAATTTTAGTAAATTATTTTCCGAATTTTGGTCATTTTTGCCTTAAAGTGAATTCCTTTCGAGTCTTGGGCCCTAAATAGAGTTTTAGCGATTTATATATCGGTTCATAATATATATCAGTAAGTTATCTAAGGTTTCTCAAAACCTTTTATTTTTTAACTTGTTCTGTTAGTTTGTTTGTTAATGGCAAATCTTGCGATAACTTTTTCTACTCGCTCCTCTGCACCGATTCTTAACTTTGCATACACATTGAGTTTGCGTGCCAATACAACATTATGATTAGAAAAGTGGGCAGGGCAACGCCCATGCAAAGTAAATCTTTTGCGACTACTTATATTTAGCCGATTCTTTTCAAACTTTGTTCACAAATTGAGAAAATTGAAAAAATAATCTTTTTCAGCAACTTATACTTAACCGATTATTATGAAACTTTGCACACATTGAGTTCCTCTCAATATTTAAAATTGTGCTTAGAAAAGTAGGTAATGCCACGCCCATAGAGAGTTGGAGCATTATAAAAGGTTGGTTGGCTTACTATTAGTTTTTTTTTAAAATTAATTTGATGACCTATTTCTCGATTTTCTTATATATATAAGCAGTGTGTGATCTACTTATATTCTTATTTGTTCTCCTATTCTTCGCTCTCTTTTGAATATCATTTTCATCGTGCAGTCAGTCGCTGCAGGTACATACTTTTGTTTATTGCTTTAAGCAATTAGCATAAAACGAATTTCAACACCACATACTAGAGCGATGTTATCAATCAATATATAGAGCTTTCTTTTTTAGCATTATTAAATTTTTCTCTTCATGATCACTTAAATTAAGACTAAGAATTTAATTTAACACGCGCCAAGCAAGCACTTTTACTTATTATATAAAAGAAGATAAAAAATGAGACTGAAAAATTACACAGGCCAACAAACACAAAACTCGTAAAAACTGATACCAGTTTTTTTCCTATCACCCTCAGATTTTTTTAATTGGTTTTTTTTTAATATTTTCAGTAGGTAGATACATATGTACATCAATCAGTATATATCAGCCTAACTCGAGAACGGTGTGCCAAAATATGCGTGACAAAATTACTATCAAACTGTGTTAACATAGATTTTTTTAGTTTGAATTAGTTATTTTTTGGGAATTCTTGAAATTAAAATTTTTAAATTTATAATCGCACTATTTCTCAAAATTAATACGGCCCTTTTCACAATGTATGATTAAGAGTTAACGTGGACTTTAACGACAAGTTTTGTATGTCGATATTACCGTTAAAGTCAATATTATCTTTTAATCGTATATTGTGAAAAGGGCTGTTAGTCAGTAAAATATTAATTGTTTTATAAAAACCCACTGAAATTGATCACTTAGGGGTATTAGCTAGTTGTTATGCGCATTGGGGCTAAATGCAGATCGTCAACGCTTTCGGAGTTATTCACAAATTAGGATAAAAAAAGTCGTTTTTCATGCAAAATTATATTTTTTTCTAAGAACTTATAACAATTTATAACTGTAACTGTAAAAACCTTAACTATTGGTTTTAAAGGTAGGTATCAGGTAAAAAAATCGATCAAACCGTTTGGGAGCTACTGTCCCACAGACACACAGATTCAAGAGGATACAGATAGAAAAGAGGTGATAACTTCTAAACGGCTAGACCGATTTTCTCCAAACACATAACGAAACTCTCGATCAAATCATCTTTCAACCAGAAAAAACTAAATCGAAATTGGTACAGCAGGTTGGGATCTATAATGGCATAACCAGACGACACACAGATACACACTACAAACCTATAAAATCCTTTTGTTGATCGGGGGCTTAAAAAACATACTTTTGAAAATCCTCTTTTGTTCTTTGTTGCCCTGTGTTAGCTAATTATATAAAAAAATACTATTACATTGTATAAATAAACATCGTTTTAATGCAATTATTTTAAATAAAAATTTAATTTTAATATTAAAACACAAATAGTACTCGTATATCCTGAGTGCTGCAGTGCAGTTGTATAAGTTCTGTTATAATATTTATTAAATATTTATTTATTGTGGCTTTTCTATTATTATTTCTATGTGGTTTCATTTACAATTTAATTGTTTTTTTAAGGCTTTAGTTGTTATTGAGCTGTGTAGTTAGTTGCGGTAGAATAGTGAAGTGTTTAAAATAATGTAATATAATTTTAGGCGTTTAAAAATGGCAAATTGCACACAAAAGATCCGTACAACAAACATTCGCACTAGACAAATATGTCATTTTGCAAATAAAATAATTAAAAAAGAATAACATTCAAAATTAAATTTAAACTAATTTTTATTGTAAAAGAGAAAACAAAAAGTTTATTTAATATGTAGCATAGTTTCAGGGTTATGTTATATGACAAAAAAAAAATAAAAAAATAAAAATAATGTGGAAATATTATTAATTAATTTTAAAGAGAATTTTTGTGGTTCGAGCAATAACTAATTTTGCACTCATAGTGGCTTTGCAACCGAAAATATTTATTAAATTCAATAAAGTCCTTTTGGAAAGATTAAAATTTTATTGATAGCTTAACCACAAATTTTTTTCTTTTTAAATTTAATTTTATTATAATTTGAAATTTTATTAATATTAAAAGCATAAATAAGTGCTTAGTTTCGGACTAAAGATAATTTCAAAGAAAACTTAATATATCGAAGTAATATAACTTGTCTGCTTTTTATAGCCTACTTACAGGAGTAATAAAAATAACTTCCAGATGCCGAACGATGACGAACGAAAAGTTATGGTTAATATGATATTTTCGTTTTATATGAGACAAGCAGACCGATCAGACGTTGTTGAATTGATAAAAATTAAAATTTCCTACAACAACAATTTCTGACTTTGTGTTTGTGTTTGCTACTGTTGTATGGAAATTAACATTTTTTCAATTCAGTTCTGTCATTAAGCTGTGAATAAAATCAAAAGTTGTACACCAATTTAAAAAAAACTGGCCCATTGTTGTATCTTTATTTTGTTATTAAGTTTTAAAAACAAAAATGTAAAAAAAATTTATAAAAAATTATTTTTTTTGCTCAAACTTTGGCGATATCGTCCAAAACTAGTATGCAGATTTAGAAATAGTGTTTGTACGGCTTAAAGATAATTTTGTTGTGGAGTTTTTTGCTTTGGATTCATATCGAATACAAATTATTTGCTGGGTTGTGTATAATTTTCAAAGCCTACTGTGGTTATTTCTGAAAATCATTTACATATTTGTAAATTTTTGAAAGTCTGTACATACCCAGTAAAAAATTTTCATGTTTTTTGAAGCATTAAAGAAATAAAGCGCTTCATAATTCGCTTTAAAATATGAGCTGGTTCTAAAATTGATTTCATAGCGTCACAACAATGCAGGTTTTGAAGCGAGAAGAGTATTTGCTTTTTACTTATACAAAAGCTTTGTACCCGCGCTATACAAAAAAGTTGATTTTATAGTGCTGATCCAAAGCAGGTTTTTAAGCGAGAATGAAGAGTAAGTTTATTTGAGTTCCTTGGTGCCGTTTTGCAACTGTATTTTTGGTCGAACGTTCTTAGTTCGACACTAGTTGAAGTTAAAATAACATACATTGAGTAAAAATATGAAATTAATAAAAATAAAGAAAAGAAATAAGAAAAATTCCAAATGGCGTTAACGACGCCAATCCACATCGAACCATTTTTTTATATATTTTTAGTTATAGTGCTGAAAATGTTGATGATTTTCAGCGCTACTTTTATTCCATAATAGTAGAAGCCTGCTTTATAGGAAGCAGCTTTTTTACTGGGTAAGATAAAGGGTTTGTAACTGTTCAAAATTGTGTTTGAAGTCTACTGACGATTTGGTAAAGCACCAATGAAATGCATATGGACAATTCTTAAGCACCAGCAAATAAATTTCATTTAAAATAAAATTATGACAATATTTCATAAGTAAACATTCATGAAAAATGTTGAGTGCTCTAGAAAGGACAAAAGATGAGGTAATGAAAAGGCAAGCTCCCAGTTTGGCTATGTTTTGTCTCTAGATTAATGGATATCATGCGGTGCTATCGATAGTTTCTTCTGTTATCAGGTCAGCATCTGACTCATCCCGGTAAAGCTCAGCACCTAACATTCTGCAAACATTTTTATTTCCAAATTCCATAGTTTCCGTTTTTGTACTATATTTTAAAACACTGCTGCTATACACTCAAAATAAAATATTGGTAAATTTAACCATATTCATAGGTTAGAATTGCGCCAACCTATAAGATACAGTAAAACTCAACCAATAGAATTGTAGTTTAGTTGATAGTGTGTAAAACTATTAACCGGAAGGTAGCAGGTTCGATGCATGTCAAGGCTTGAGCAGTAAGTGTGTTTGTTAAAAAATAAAACATTTTTATATTTGTAATTTTTTGGTCTTGAGCTTAAATTCTCACATGTTTAATCATGCTTATAAAACAGGCGCCTTTACCATCTCAGCTAAGACATCTTGTTAAATAACGAGAGCACAAAGTATACATAGACAAGTGGTGACTTGTTTGACTTAAATACAGTTAAATACAGCTCACGATCTGATCAAAAACTGTGTAGCACTTTTAAAAAATTTTAAATAATTGAAAGTAGAATTTCATTAGTTTTTTTGTATGTATTTATAATTGTTTAAGAGCTAAAACTACGTACATAGAGAATATATATTTATATCCAAAGAATATTTTAATAAATATGTAGTAGAATGAATCAAACGCGAACACTTGCCCTCAAACTTTTTCATTAATGCTAAGAAGAGTGCCATTAATGATATATTTGTGTAAACATTACTTTCGTTTAAAAAACACACTCTTATAATATCAGTATTGAACTCATATTGGCTGTTGTTTTGGTCTTAACACTTACTTCCTTACATAACCTCGATAGTATAGTGGTCAGTATCCCCGCCTGTCACGCGGGAGACCGGGGTTCAATTCCCCGTCGGGGAGAATGGTTTTTTTCATTATGAAAAAATTTTATTGGGCATTAAGCGGTAAAATTACAAAATTTTTTTTGGTATTGAAATTTTTGGCATATGTTCAATTAAAATTGGCCTCAATTATGAGAATTTTTTTAAAATTCTCTTACATACTTTATTCGTTCATTATAAACATAATTCAATATTCTTTTGCTTTCTGAATAAACATATACTTATATACACACTTTTATCAAGCCATTATCATTCAATTAACACTTTTGTTGCACTTTAATTTCGATTATATTTTATTTACACAAAAGTTCTTTAACATTTTATTCCCTTTTGACGACGTTTTCATGCTTTGCAGTCCTAAAATACTACATTCTAATTGATTGGTATCGCATTGTTAACAGGCTTTCAATAGAAAGTGGGCTAAACAAAGTGTTAAAACTAACAGTAAAAAAGTTAGTGCAGCTATATACTGTTACTATGACTATTGAGATCAAAGTGTTATCTAAAAATTATTTTCATCTGTAAATATAATATATATGTAATATGCAACAACATGAACAAGCTATTTTAGGAAATTAAGCGTAGCTAAGAAAACAAACAAAGAAAATGTTAATACCATTTAAAAATTGGCAGATAATGTCTTTATCATTAGCAGTTAGGTTATAAATTAATATATAATCCCATGCACACTTATATTCTTAAGAAAAGATGTATGTATTTATGCTTGCCATTTCATTTGTAGAGAAACCCAAATTCACAAAAAATCTAATACTATACGAAAAAAATTAAATCACCATTGGGAGCTGCTTAGTTAGCTTCAGCTTACTATAATATAATCTGTCTCCCCGACGCGGAGTCGAACCCCGGTCTCCCGCATGACAGACGTTGATATAAAAATTTTACTACGGTATTGTTAGTTCTTAATACCCTTGATATATTTACAATAATCTTATATTTTTACAACACTAATGATATTACAAGCTTTATAATTTTACAACATTTTGTCTATTCAGATTTGTTTTGGCTGTCATAGTCGTGACGAAATCTATAAAATGTTGCAACGCTTGCTATATGTTTTACATTGGAGTCGTTTAATTTCGACTACGGCAACCGTAATAATTTGTTTTATATTGTCATTGTACTGTGCCGTTTTATTTTTGGAATATGTATATTTATTAAAACAAATGTTGTGTATTTGTTTTAAGAACATGTAAAAATAATTAATATAATGCTTCTCCCAGACGGGGAATTGAACCCCGGTCTCCCGCGTGACAGGCGGGGATACTGACCACTATACTATCGAGGATATATAAATTGTGACAAAAACTTTATTAAAATATATAGCCTTCATAGCTATCTATTATAGCCTTTTCACATTCGCATACACTTTACAGGAACACATGGAAGATGTTAAAAATGCGAAAAATTCATTCACACTTGCAACATTTAAAATTGACTAATTTCAAACCCTCAGAAATGTGACAAGACGCGTTGTAATATAAAACTTTAATAAAGTTGTTAAGAAGAAGTTTGTGTATCACATAATCGTTAATGCAAACAGTAATTGTGTTGGACAAAATTAGCTTTTATAGATTCGTTCAAAGTTAGTGAATTGCACTACTGATGATTTTTTTATTTTTGATTAGCTAATACACTGTGCGTTGCTGCCAAAGTTTGGCTTGTATGGGATGTTCCACAACCCCTTCAAGAAATATTTAGCCTATAAACTTCCCGTAGGTGCATAGAATTTTTGTCGTGATTGGATTTATTTATATATATATATATATATATATATATATATATATATATATATATATATATATATATATATATATATATATATATATATATATATATATATATATATATATATATATATATATATATATATATATATATATATATATATATATATATATATATATATATATATATATATATATATATATATATATATATATATATATATATATATATATATATATATATATATATATATATATATATATATATATATATATATATATATATATATATATATATATATATATATATATATATATATATATTAGATAGTTGTTATGCTCAACATTAAAAAATATTCTAGCTCTCCCCGACGGGGAATTGGACCAAGGTCTCCCGCGTGACAGGCGGGGATACTAACCACTACCCTATCGAGGATATAAATTTTTTTTGGAAAAACTTGATAAAAATATAACTTGGTTGATAAAAGTAACGGTTAAATAAAAATTATTGTTTGGCCCATATTGTCGAAACAATTTCTTAAATTTCTTAAATCTAAACAAATCAATTATACTCTTCCTGACGGGGTATTGAACCCCGGTTTCCTGCGTGACAAGCGGGGATATTGACCACTATACAATCGAGGACATCAGGTATGTGAAAAACTCCATTATTAGATTAAATAGCAGTAAAATAGGAATTAGCGTTTGTTGTTCATAGGCGGTTGTTATGCAAGATATACTATATGTATGTAGATAGGAACGAATATTGATCGCAATTGTTCTGACATTTTTATTTTAAGTCAAAAGCCTCGTTCTTAACTTTGATATATACTTATGTAGGCATTGAATTAAAAAACTTCCTGCACACTCAACCCGACGGGAAATTGAACCCCGGTCTGCAACGTAATAGGCGGTGATACTGACCACTATACTATCGAGAATGACTGCTGGTTTTAGTAAAACATTTAAGTTTTAATTTACCAGAATAGAAAATAGTTTTACAGCATAAATGGTATGATATGTTTTTAACATATTAAATAATAATTATAATATTCTACGCTATTTATTGATGTTAAATGTTCCATAAACATATATCTTTGTTTTGTTAAATATATACTACATACTGGAAAAATGAAAATAGTACCAATGCTGCTAATTAAACAATTTATAATGAAAATTGCATTAAACCGATTAAAATGCATACATTATATTCTTATTTTTTTGTTAATTTAAATTATTCATTTCATTATACACGTACAGAAGTGTATGCAGGGATTTTTTTAAATTATATTAAAACTTGTTTCTTTTTTATTTACAATGAATTTATTTAACAGATTTAATGTTTCTATAATCATATCGAAACGAATGTGCATTCGTGTGAGGTTAAACAACATGTGGGGTAGGGGTGACGAAATAACAGCTGTTGCAATTCATAATATTTGCATAGAAATTTGTTGCAATTTTCAATTTCAATAAAACAATTTATGTAATTTTACTCTGCAATTTTTTCAATGATGTGCTTGCAAAAAAACTTATTTACTTAAACAATAGTTAAAAAATAACAATTACTGCAGTTTTTTTAATGAAACCATATTTTTTTTTACTTTTAAGTCAATAAGTCTGGCATATAATTTAATTTGAGTATAATATAATTATATATATATATATATATATATATATATATATATATATATATATATATATATATATATATATATATATATATATATATATATATATATATATATATATATATATATATATATAAAATAACATAAAGTATTTTTTGTGCAGCCTTCTAGTAACTTTCGTTAAATAAAGAATACCATCAAGACAGACCTAAAATTTCAGAAAATTAAACTAGAAGTAATCCTTTTGGAGTGCATGATTGCCATAAAGTGGTTGGCTTTTAACCAGTAGGTTTTTTAAAACATTTCGGAGCAAAAACTTTGATTTTTTCTATGGACCGAATAGTAAGTACAGCAACTTACTGTTAATGTAAATGGCCGTTGCAATTTTTATGTTAGGCGTCCGGTTTATAAAAAATGCGAAGAGTTGTGAGTACCTAAGTTCAAGACCAAAATATTTCATTTTACTGAATTGTATAATATAAATTTGATAAAAGATACGTTTGAAAATTAAAATTAATTTAGATGGCTAAAATTAAATTACTAATTTAATTTTTAGCCATCTTTGCAATTAAAGCTGCCAATTTTATAGTTACAATTACCAATTTAAAATATGTATACATTGTAAAATATGTATACATATGTATACATTGTGCTGTAATTATTTAACAAGACGACTTAGCTGAGATGGTAAAGGCATCTGGTTTATAAACATGAGTAAAATTGTGAGAACCTAAGTTCAAGACCAATGAAATACAAAAAAAAACAAAAATTTTTTTAAACAAACACACTTACTGCTTAAGCCATGACAGACAATGAACTTGCGACCTTCCAGTTGGAAATTTAGCACCTATCAACTGATATAAAATTCAATTGGTTGATTTTACTGTATTTTATGTGTTGGTATAATTCTAACCTGTGAAATTTGTTAGATTTACCAATAATTTATTTTGGATAACATAATCATTTAATGGCAATCACTGACTAATTAACAGCAGTTTTGACAAACTAAATTTTTCTTCATAAAAAGATTTAACTTAAATTCTCCCCGACGGGGAATTGAACCCCGGTCTCCCGCGTGACAGGCGGGGATACTGACCACTATACTATCGAGGATATAAAAGTTGTGCAAAAATATTAATATACTTTGATAAAAATAACGGTCTAATAATATAAAAATTAATGTATGTTGTTCGGTAGACAACTTTGGCTAAATATTTCTTTAAATTTTTGTTCATAATCCTTTTAAATCCTCTTATCTTTTTTTAAATCAAGATGGCGTTGAATATTATACTCCAGATATTTTGTATGCACCCCCACCATTAGTTAGCTAAATACCGTGAATTTGAGCATTCAAGCAAGTCAGACCAGCAGTTTCTAAAGTATTTATTTACGAAACCATTTATTGTTTATTCAGCTTTTATCTCTTATTTGTATACGTATTTGCTTATGAAATTTTATTAATCTTTAATTACATTTCGTTCCACCATCTTCTGCTTAGAATTTCAAAAAACTAATACCACATTTCTTATAACTAAATATCTATTCATTATAATACTGCCATTATAAATTCTATTTCCAACATCTAAATCCAATTTGAATATTAATTTTGTTCATGTTTTACCAGCATAATATTATTCACAATCCGCGTAGTTTTAATTTATAAAATAAACTTTCTGACCGAGTCGAAAAAAAAACTAAACAATCAACTTTTCTACAAAATACAACTTAAGAAAATTAATTAAAATCTTAACTTCAGTTGAAATCTTCTTTGCCATAAACCTAATCAAATGCAAAAAAAAATATGCGAATATAAAAAGTAAATTAAAAGCCACAATATAAACAATTGTTTCTTACATTTGAACATTTAGTTGGAAAAATGAACAAAACAGAAAATTGCGGTCGTTAGTTTAAACAAAAAAAGTATTTAATTTAAACAAATACACATGCAAGCAGTGAGCTCCGATTTAAAAAAGGCAAAAAACTAATAGAGGAAGTAATTGAAATGAAAGTCTATACTAAATGATTTTTAAATATACACAAACTATATAAGAAAGAAAATCTAAACTGAAAAAATACTAACAGAAAATAACGAATAAAAGTAACAATTTCAAATTATAGGGTGTAACTTTTATTTAAAAAAGGGCGTTTTGTAATACAATTTATTCAGAGTGTACACTGGTAGAAAAAAGGCAAAAGTTTCATGAAGATTTTTTAGTGGTTAAAGGGAAGGTTAGGTTAGTTAGATAGGCTGCTCGTATGCTACCGAATATATTCGGAGCCCAATACGCCAATTTTGATGGTCAGGGATCAATCTAAGCCCCACACATCCCTGCAAAGCTCTGGTATTCTAGCTTTAGGGAACCACCCATAACTTTTCACAAAGACTAATAAACCACACAATTGTGCATATCGGAGATAGTCCTTGCTCTATAGGAAATGGTTGCCTATATGCCTAAGCCTGCGCTCCTGCAGAGCCCGGCAGTCACAGACAAGATGTTGGACTGGCTCCTCTTCTTACAGTGCCCCGTAATTACTTCTACCAGGAGTGCAGGCGATCTTTTTCCAAACGTTAGGGATGTGCTTGGTCCTAACTCTACTCAGTGAGGGCCAAAAAGTTTTGGACAACTTACAAGTGGAAATTGCGGACCAGCTGAGTGCAGTCTTCCTTAGCACCCAATTTGTAATCTCGTTTGACAGCTCAATTAAGGGAATATCAATATTTTTTGGCGAATCTGCAGCGTCTAAGGGCGATTCTGCTCTTGAGCATTAATCAACTATTTCGTTCCCCTGGGTGCCTTCATCCCCCGGAATGCAAACTATTTTGACATTATTTCGTGCAAGCAAGAAGAGCCCTTCACGCGACAAAAGTCGTTGGCACAGCTAGCCATTAGACAGATCCCCAACTCAATCACTAATGCTGACTTTAGACGACATGTATTTTACATCTGACTTGTCAAATTTCCCACTGCAAAAGTTGTACATGCCGTGTGAAACATATGAAACATTGTCAGATGACATTTACAGAAGCAAAGTCATATGCAAATTTTTCAATCAGAGCGTGTTCTATTTTCATCTGACAAGGCATATGACATCAGCTGTATTGAATTAACAAAAGTGTGGTTTGGCTGAAAAAAATTTTCATATATTTATGAAAATTGTGCAAAAACTCAGCTGTTGTGAACACTTAGAGGTTATGTCAGATATAATTGCACATGTCATGTGAACGCAAAAATTATAAACCATCTGTAAATTGACAATTTTGACAAACATACGAAGTTTGCTTTAGACTTTACTGATTTATGGCAGTCGACTGGTAATTGTCTACTTCCATTATTAATACAGAATTCTTAGTAATCGCTAATATATGTGAAATTTCACGACTATAAAGAAAGAATTTCATTGGAATTGCTTCATTAGCTTGCTTAGTTTCGTTAGAAAATTTAATTGGATTTATGACAACTAGAGTTGTGCTGTTCATGAAAGAACTTGTTCAATTGAATAATTCAATGGTATGAACGAGGTGAACTTGTTCAGTCTTTTTGTTCTTTTTTGCTAAACAAAATTATTTTCACTAATATATTTGCTTTATGAATCCAAATTGATTATTAGGCTAAGGTTCGTAACGTTATATTCAGAAAGAATTGGGCATGATTAATATTCCAAGGAATAAGGGAAAAATTAATATGAACTTAATTTTTCAACGTTCACAGCAGAACAGAGTAGCGCCACTTTCGGAAGCCGCTACACTTCCATCGTCAGTGCTCATGTGTATTTGCTTATCACTACTTGTCAGGTGGCTTTAAATTAGCATTTTTTAAATCAAATTGTTTAAAATGTAATAATATTTCCCACTATGTTTGAAAAGCTCTTCAATCGTTTAGTACACAAATAAAGTGAACAGCTGAACGAAAAGAACGAACTTGTTCATATTTTTCTTCTGAACAAAAATAAATAGTCATTAAAAAGAATGAATATGCCCAACTCTAATGGCAACAACATTTTGTAATTTTGGGGAAACCCTTTTAAGTTTTTACAAAATATTTTTATGGATACTTAAAAAGTTTGAAATATATAATTCTAAAAATTTAAAAAAGATAAAAAAATTTTAAGGTTTTGAGTGTCGTAATTTCAATGGAACGTATTTCATAGTTTTGATGAAAAGTTTCATATAATTTATGAAAGACCTATGAAATAAAGCATATACTCGTATATATTTTCTTTCTTAAAAAATAAACCCTAATTAATTTCGACAGTTGTCAACCCACAGCAAACAACAACAAAAATTTTGTGCGATTGTTGTTGTAGTTTTTCTTAGTATTATACGATCGTAGAGCACATTGCTTTGAGGGAGCTGTCAAAGGCCATGATTCACTATGTATGCGATAATGTGTATACACAAACCAAACAGATGTTTTTGCATAATTTGTGTAGAATAGTGTGGCAGCTACAATACCATTTTGAAGTGAAAGTCGGTCAGACATCTGTAAAATTTTCCCGTGATTGAATCGTACGATCGTGCAGGATATTAAAACAGGGCCTTAAGTAGTTAAGGCGTTGTCTATAAAGCAAATGATGAAAATCAATAATCTGACTTCGATACTGTGAGCGGTCGTCAATATAAAATTTTTTTGATGTTCATTAGCATCTATTGTCGTATTTGTAGCATGGAATGTAATAATTTCATTAAAGCAATGAACCGATTTTATTAAAGCAATGAAATACTGAAATAATGAGACAATTCATTAAAATTATGAAATAATTTCATCGAAATAATGAAATGTGTATACCCATTAGCTTAGCAAAATTAATTTTAGTTAAACCTGTTCCATTAATCCAACGAAGCGTGACGTTGGTTGAAGCTTTTAATTTCTGAAGAAAATTCTTTCAGTGTGGAGGCACACCCCCTGCTACTGGCTCATCTTACAACCAGGCAAACTCTAATTTCCGTAAGTTTTCCAGATTTTTATCTCGGTTATCTTTTCGTCTCAGCTTTTCACGCATCTGCATGACCCGCAACCATCCCGGAGTCATGCCTAACTTTCGATTCTTCCTTCGTTTCAGTTTCTTATTCGCTAAGTGTTTGAGATAGTGAAACGCGCCATAGGGAACTGCAGTCCAAAAATATAAAAAAATGCTTTAATTGCGAAAATTGTTCAAATAAAAGGTAGCACAAAAGTCCGAAAACAGAATTCCAAAGTTTAAAAATGTGGATTGAAGAATATGTAAAGATTAACCCCCATATTCATAAAAATTTATAAAGCTAATGTTGGTTTAATGTACGAATTTTGTATGGAAAAACCAGTTTTAATGCAGACATTAACTTTACTGATCGCTTATGAATATGGTGGTAAGGATTTTGCTCTCGCTGGTTGAAATTGCTACTCAATGGCTTTTGTTATAAAGAACGCAATTTTTAGGCTATGCTGCTAATAAACAAGATAAACACATTAATTTGTTGTACATAGTAGGTAGTTTTTGATTAAATAGAACCTTCATTTTCTTTCAGTGTTTGCGACTAGTATTTAATACTATTTTTTTGGTCTCTACAATTGTTTAATACAACTTAAACGTACCCGTAGGTTTTATGCGTTTGCTACCTTGTGTTTCTGTGTATATATCGTTTTTTTTGCATACATTTGCCTACAAAATATAGAATTATTGTTGAACAACAAAAGTAATTTAGATTTTTATCTGCTCAGTTGTTGTACGAGTAGCACAAAATGTAAGTAAAGTTTACAACCACTTTGTACTTACACAATATTTTCAAGTACCAGTTACTTTAAACTTTAGTAAAATGAATGAGTATTAGTGTATATTTTTATTGTTGTTGCTAGAATACTTAAAACGGATATGTACAAATACTTAAATAGTAGTTTAGTTATATTTACATACAAACGTATATATTTTTTAAAAGGATTAAAAATTGTATGAAATAAATATGTAAATTTTATGGAGATTTAAAGTTGATTTTTATTCAAGTCAGAAACTTTAAGTAATTTGTAATAAATTTTTTTTTTAAATTTATAAATTTATAAAGTGAATTAATTTAAAAAAGAGTTGATATTAGGAAGAGGTCGATTGGTTTAAAACTCTTATCCTAGTTTGACTAATATAGAGTCAGCTAGTGCCGACGTCTGTATAGTATAAATATAAAATGAAGGCTTTAATGGGGATGCGTTGTTATCTTGTACATAACAAATTTAAGCAACCAGTTAATGGAAATAGAATACGAGAACTATACGTTTTTCTGTATAATCAAATTTTCATTATCTATTTCGTGAATCAGTTATAGCGAAGTCTACTTCACTCTACTCAAGCTTTTTTACTATTAGTGGCCTCTTTTTTATTATTACATGAATTTTTTTTATTTTTGCTTCCATCAGCCGTCACACAACGCCTAAGATATAGTGTGATACGTTTATTTCGAAACAATCAACTGATAACAAATTTACTGATAGTGTGCGAGTTGGTTGGCTTAAATAATATAATCATTTTTTTACGTAACGCTCTTAGGTTTGTTATGGTTTAAATAATTAATACTGAGAATTAAAAAAAAACCGTTGCATGGGGGGGGGGGGGGGGGGGAGGAGGTCTAAAAACAGTGAAAATAGTGTTATGTAATATGTGAACAGCATCAAATCCTTAAATCCTTAAACAACAGTTCCTTTTAGTAAAGAAATGAACAGACCTCGTGTGAAAAAATTCTTTATAACTTATTACGAAATCCCGACGGACAAGTTTTAAGCTCAAAATGTTCATTTAACAAGACATTTCTTATAATTTAAAGAAAAGAAAATGCAGAATAAAATTTTTAGTGTCTCTCTTTAGAAATCATTAGCATTTATATAGCAATCATTGCACCTGTTTAAAGTGTACGTAATTTTCCCACCTTCTAACAGAATATAAATAGAATACAATTTTTTACTTTTGCATTTATATCTAGTTTATTTTTCCTTGAAAGTGATATAATATTTTCTCTATCTATTGCTCTGTACCATTTTAATTCTATTTACGTTTTTATTTTAGATTTATATTTTTTAGCTCTTTCTCTATCTTGAACAACAATTTATTTCCTTTTAACCACTGACCGGAACTCGGTTAAACATTTCATACAACTTCATCACAATTTCTAACCCACATTTAAATTCAATACAACTCTAGGTACGAGTAAATACATACATGCATAAGCAAGCAAACTACAGTTTTTTTCATTTACCCGGCAGTTTTGACGGCTGTTGCCGAAATCAGAATTTTATATGAAACGCATTCCATGCATGGGTAAAATTAATCTAACATTTTACAAAAAGGGGAAAGAACTGAAATATGAACTTTAATAATTTAAAATTTTAAAATATGTCTTGATTGAGTAATTGTCCGTAGAGTCATTCGTTTTTGTAATTCGTTACCTCACTTTAGGACGATATGATTTCTATATTATTTGTTCACGTTTTAATTGCTTAGAACTTCTTTAAATCAAAGCAAAAGAATTAATAAAAAAAAATAAGTTGTGTTAAGAGCAATTCCCTTTAACTTTCTCTTACTCTTTGCTTATATTATGCATACCATTTTTCATCCAGTTAAAAATTTTTTCTATAACTTTTTTGGGTCTCTGCTCAGGTTAATTTAGTTTTCTTTTCCTTTCAAATCCAAAGCAATAGCATAAACATCGAAATCAAATATTAGAAACTACCACGATAAAATCCATACAAATGGACAAGTCACGAATTAAAATTTTTTTATATGTTTCTTTTTCTTCACAAACAAATTTTAAGCAAATGGTCTAATATAATGGAATTATTTACAACTCAAATTATTATTATTTAAACAGAATTTGTTCTTTTAAAATAAAATTTAGATGTTATTCAATACTCGCCTGAATTTTTTGTATAAATATTCAAGTAACGAATGATAAATTCTTAGCAATTTGATATATTTTTTAATTTTACATGTTTTTAATAACTTTTCTTCTTTTCAACGTTGCAATGATTACACATAGAGCTTTATTAGTTTACTTGATAATAATATTTGATATCAAAAAGAAATGTCACGAATGGCAAACAACTTGTAAAGAAATTATTTATTTTTTTTTTGATATTTTTCGGCAATCAATTTGTTATGTTAATCATGTTGTACAGGTCAGTTGATGTAGAAAATTACCTACATAATTACATTCTGGATTGCGTAGAAACAGCTTTGTGGCGTACTCTCTGCACTTGTGCAGTTTGTCTTATAAGTATGTATATCAACAAAAAAATTGCAAACAAGCGTTTTTCTAAAAAAAGTTTAATTTTCAGTAAATGTTCTTTACTGATTCAGTGAATTTTTAGTTTGGCTTTCATTTAGGAGCCAAGCGCCAACACCAACAACAAAAACCCATTTTATGTGTGATAAAAAAACTCCAATGATGAGATACACATAAAAACAACAACAACCATGATAGCAAAAGGAGTGCAATTGTACCAAGTTTGTTTACTGAAGTTGAACACATTTAACAAAGCAAAATTGCATAAATGCTTAATGGATGATGATGATGATGACTCGGTCAAAAAGTTTGTTTGATATAATAAAGAAATCCAATAATTAGTTTTGTATGATTCAGTAAACTATTTTGTTTAGCATTTGCATTTTTAGACAAACTGTTTTATAAATTCAACCAAAAATATTGTTCGATATATTTCAGTAAATCCAGTAAATATTTTTGTTTGATTTAGTAAATTATTTTGTTTAGAATTTGTAAATATTTTTTGGCAAATTATTTTATAGATTTAGATAAATTGTTTACTGAGAAAAGCCGGTTTTTTCCGTGAGATTGTTGAGACATTTTTGTCTGTATTTACAAATTTGTTTGCATGTCCATTTCTAGCAAAAAATATTTACTAATTCATTGAATCTCTTTACGAAAAATTAAATTTTGTTTTTTCTGTATAGAAACGAGATAATTGAGCCTGTATATGTTTAAAAATAAAATTAAATGCATTTAAGCACCCAACAATTTCTTGAAAGAGCGAAGGACCAAAATTTTTTAAAATAAAAAAACGCCAATTTTGCATCAGCACTACTAGGTAATTGTGCAATACCTCTGTAAAACTTTGGCCGACTATGTGTGCGTTTATGTTTCGATGTGTCTTATTTTTATGCTATTAAATTTTGAATTATCTCCGTTAGCATTTTTCAGAATATAGGATTTCCTATAAATACACTTCAATTTCACAAATTCCTTCTGACACACACATGCATACACACCTACCAACCTATACACTTGAAAACGACTGTTCAATCCTGCTGCCTTTTTTATTTTTCTTATGTTTTTATTTTCCATGTTTGGTCTATTGCGGCATTTTCACACTTGTGTTTGCATTTTAATTGAAAAAGTTTTCCCTTTGGTTTTCAATTAGATTTGTTTTTGCCCCTTCTTTCGTTGTTATTACGATTTTATTTCCATTTGTTTGTTCTATATTTTCTTTATTTTATTGTTATTTTTAACGGGTTTTAATTCTTTCTATTTTTTTCTATTTTATTTCTAAATTGTTTGCTGGTGGGGTGGAATAATGTTGGGAAAAAAAGTATGCAAAAGTAAAAGAAAAGCTGTTAAGTGAGAAATAGCCAAAAATAAAATAAATTAATTTTATGCAGTAAAATTGATTTCAAAATAAGATTTCAAATGATATTGAAGTTTTATAGAGGAAAATGCTGCAAACAAATACTGTGAAAAGTAATAAGGATACTAAAACTTCAAATAGAAATTTAAGTTTGATTCGCAGAAAAGCTTTTAATTATTTATATTGAAACTAGTTTCGAAAAATGAAAGCTATTAGTTGGTCTTGAGTTCGAATCCGAACTCTATTCGAAAACTAATTTTTATTTTTTCATGTTATCAACATAAAAACAAAACAGGAAAGTAAATTGGACAACTAGATGGGGTAACAAGCGTACGTTGTCGATGCAAAAATACACACTTTATACACTTGGGAAGATTATGTTCAAAAATTATCATTTAATGGTTTCGGAATTATTCAGAATGAAGTGATTATTATTAAAAATTATTATTAAAAGCGATTATTATTAGGTTTTTAATATTTTCACCCAGAAAGATTTTATCAAAATACAATATTCCAAATATGTTCCCATGATGAAGCAGCATTAATTAATTTCCAACCTACTCGACAGAACATTGGAACGGAATTTTCGCAAGCAGCAACACTCTCCTGTCCGTGTTCATGTGTATTAAAATTTTTGATCATGGTTTACTTTGTATTAAAATAATATGTATATACAACTACTTAGCATAATGGTCTTGTCGCTGCGAATTTGTTAGATTTTCAGTGTTGCTGCAATTTTCCAGGAAA
This sequence comes from Panzeria rudis, assembly GCA_956483635.1. Lineage (NCBI taxonomy): Eukaryota > Metazoa > Arthropoda > Insecta > Diptera > Tachinidae > Panzeria > Panzeria rudis. The sequence continues at coordinate 5,310,015 of OY101449.1, forward strand.
CACCTGGAATTTTGGCGAATTTTGGCCTAGTTCTTTGGAATCTCCAATATGGTGTGTGTCTTTGCTAGATGGTTTGCGACGTTACTAATTGGCTCGTGGCGGTGCTAGCTGAAGGTGTCTCTCCTAATTATATCAATGACCTTGTAAATGATATGAAATTTTTTGACATGGGACAACATAACATAGCATACTGGTGTTGCCTCCGCAGATCTTTTAGATTTTCAGTGCTGCCGTAATCTTTCGGGAAGTGCCGGGGAACTCCTGGGATTTAGGAAATTATCGGCCTAGTTTTTGGGAATCTCCAATATGGTTTCAGTGTTTGCTTAACGGTTTGTGACTTGCTAAGTTGTTCATAACAGCGGTAGCTGAACGTGTCTCTGCTAACTATTGGCTAGTTGGTTTAGGTGCTGACGCCTTTTTAAATTGTCTTCCTCTTATCCTCTGCAAGTTAAAATTATTATCTTTCTACTGATTTATGTTATTAATAACCGATTGGCGTCTAAGACCAGCTGCTGCTGCTGGTGCTATTGGAAGTACTGCTGCTTAAACTTTTATTGCTGCTTCTGGTCCTGTTGGTGCGCCTGATTGGTTGTTTAGTGCTGAAAGTATATCGCCTAATGTCTGTATGGATGCTAATGGTATTGCTTAGGAAGTGTTTAATGACACTGATGCTAATTACAGTGCTGTGGCCTCTGGCAGGAGGAATTATCGGCAGAAGAAAAACTTGGTTGGTAGTGTCGGTGGAGTTAATGATTGTGGTCAATCCATGATAGAGTTGAGAAGGATCACTGAGTTGATGTAGTAGATAGAGTGATGGCTCGTTAGGTGACTACTATTTTGGTTGGATATGAGGCTCTCTTGAAAAAGTTCTTGCTACGGCTAAAGTTGCTGCTGCTCTAGTGGAGACCCCTACAGTTATCCGGGTAGCTGCTCACAAGCCGGTTGAGGACGTGAGGATATATGTACGTTACCACGACGTGCGTTCTTTTTTAATACATACTTTTTTGTTTTGTTTACATACTTAAACATCACCTTAAACATCACGACTACAAGAGGAGGTTAAAATATACATTTGTTTGATTGAAGACAAAACGTAAGACCTTGTCGCTCATTTTGTCCTGAACGAAATTTTATTGAGGACAAAATGTAAGACATTGTCGCTCATCTTGTCTCAGACATTGCAGTCATCTTGTCATCACCTGAACTTTGTAGTTCATATTGTCCTCAGTAAAGGTAATCCGCACAAAAACATAAATGTGCAAATAAGGCCAAGTTCCTATCCAAAAATTTCGGCCATAAAAAGTAATGAGATCAAAATAAGGACCAAGTTTTTGATCTTATCATTAGAAATGTTTTTTAGAGGACAACATGCAAGACTTGCCGTTCAGATTTTTATTTTCATGACGATTTCTTTTAAATATTCGACTAGAAAGCCACGACAGAGGACAAGTCGAGCATGAATTGTCGTTTAAGACAATCAGGCCAACTACAACGTTGTTATGTTCTCCCATATAGCTTGTGGAATTAAATAACTTTAGTTTTCCTTCGATAACTGCGACATTGTCTCATTTCCAATTCTATCTGGCTAAACATTTTGCGAACTTTGGCGATTTGATTCTTCGCTTACATAAATGATTTTTAGGGTTATATTTTTGATGTCCTTGTAGAAATTTGAATTTCTATTGTCTTTAAAAAATAAATAATCAAATCAATTTAATTTAAATTGCTGTAATTATATTACTAAAGCCCTGATTTCTATATACAAAAGACTACTTCAATGACAATGTCTGCAACAACTACATTTATTTATTTAATTAATATCTAGGACTTAAAATTGAACAGTAAACAAACAAAAAAGAAATTACGTTAATACCCCATGTCTGCTTGTTTACTTACAGCTAACGCCTTTAATAAAACTGTTAAGGACTTTTCATTTAATTTCCATACAATTAAAATACAATAAATACTTGTGCACAGGCTAGTGGATCGACCGACCACCATACACTTGTGTTAATTAACATATGAAATTAAAATTGTTTTTAATATGGCTTTAATACGTTTACAGTGCTAAGAGAGAGAGAGAGAGAGAGAGAGAGAGAGAGAGAGAGAGAGAGATAGAGAGATATATACCTATATTCCACTTTAAAGGCTTACGAAAAAAAAACTAAATGAAAAAACATTTGCATGCAAAGGCTGAGCAAAAAATAAAAAAATAACAACCACTTCATATTGTGTGTTTGTGTAGAGTATGTTTTTCCGGTCTTATTGACCCATATTGAACCCTAACATTTTTTTTAAATGGAATATATGTATTTTTTCACAATATAAAACCAACCAATCTTGTTACAGCATATTAAATTGTTTTCATTGTTGTTGTTGGTGTATATGTATTTTGGTGTTTCGTTGTTGTTTTTGTAATTTTCTGAAAAACAACTGTAGCAAAAAACCATAAAAATCAGCTTATGGGTAATCAATACAAGAATTTATTATTTTTTAATTCATTTGTGTGCGAAATACAACAGAAAATATTAATAAAGAAATTTATTTCACTCAAAACATATTTATTTCCCTTTTGATTATTTTATAAGAGAATTTTAACACTTTGCAACCAAATTCATATCAATAAAATATTTAAGCTTTTAAGTTAATTACAACCAAAAATAACAATCTCAAAAGTATAATAATTGATAAATAAAATACTTGTGCGATAAAAACATAATAAAAGTAATTAGAAATATAAGTACTTTAGAATGTGTTTTTCGTTTCACTTCGAATAACAGTCCTCGATAGTATAGTGGTCAGTATCCCCGCCTGTCACGCGGGAGACCGGGGTTCAATTCCCCGTCGGGGAGAACGGTATCTTTTTTTCGCTTAAAAACATTTCTTATCTTTTGAAAGGTGAAACAAATTAAACTTTTTCCTGATAAAGATTTTATTTGTTTACACTGTGTTTTTCGGTTTCAGTTTTCTGTTTATGAAAAACAAAGTGTTCAGTTTTCAGTATCTGTAAAAAATTCAAAAATAATTACACGTCTATTAAAAGAAATTAGTAAAAAGCATGTAATTTGTTATCCGGCTTAATTAATTTGTTAAAGCAATTTATTTATTAAATTAAACTATGTATTTAATCAATTCACATGCCTCTTGTATCATGTATAATGTATTGAAATACGCTTATAACACTGTACAAATAAATCAAATTTTTGTATGGCTAATTGTAGTGAAATTTTATGTAAGATACGGTTTTTTGGGATGTATATTTAATAAGAACTATTTCTGAATAAGTAAATACATGTTAATGATTTCTGACGTTAACGATGAGTTTGGAGATTTTATGAATTTGAAGATTTATAGTAGAGTTTTATGATACATATTTTTGTAGAGCATTTCAGATCGCACTACATCGCCGCTAAAAGTGAGATTTTTTGCCCCTATTTCAAGTAAGGGGCAAAAAGACCCATGCAGCAAAGAGTTAGAAGGTTGAAAATTCCACAAAAAATTTCCTAGTGTTGTTTTATAAAAAATGTCCTGAACACATCTTATACCTTAAACGTAGGAATTACAAAATTTCCTATCCCGATCCACTTAAGCTCCGCCTGAAATGAATCCCACGCGTAAACCTTCAAAGTGCCGACATTCGCATGGGTCTCATCACATATTACGTAATACTATATTTTCAGGCTATAAAAAAAACATAGACATTTGATGACTTGCTTGATTTAAATACAGTAAATTTTGTAAAATATCTATTTTGTAATGGGGTTTCCCAAATTTATATTTTACAATTCAGTAAAATAATATTTTTTGGTCTTGAACTTGGGCTCTCACAATTCTTCGAATATTCATAAAACACCGCCTTTACCATCCCAGCCAAATCATCTTTTTAAATAACGACAGCACAAAGCAAACATAAACATGAAATGACTTATAACTTTAAAAGATTATTTGGACAAGTAAACATTTTTTATTTATAAAAATTTTAAAAACAATTTACATTAACAGTAAGTTAACAATTGAAATTGTTTAGATTTACCGGCAGTATTATTTTAAACGCGGAACTTATAGCTGTTGAAATGTGTAGAATGAAATGGAGGTAGACGGGCCATACCCTAAAGAAGAACCATTCAGAAAATCCAAGAATCAGCACAAAATAGAACCCAAACCTATATGTATACATACATATATATATAAAAAAGAGAAATGTAGCTTAAATCAGCTGTTTGATTCACTTCGAGTAAGAGTCCTCGATAGTATAGTGGTCAGTATCCCCGCCTGTCACGCGGGAGACCGGGGTTCAATTCCCCGTCGGGGAGATTGGTAAATTTTTCTAATTACTATTTTTTTTATTTATTGTTGAGATAATTCCGTAGAAAGTTTCTTTTTATATATTTTTATCAGATATTGGATGTTTTTTTTTGCTGTAGACGTTTGGACGTTCTCGGATATTTTATTTGTGACTTTGATTCTATTTTTCATATATAATTTTTTACACTACGTACCAAAATTTATTTTTTTTACATAAATGATAGCGGGCAGCAAGAAAAAATATACCTGTACCGGCGTTTTAAAAGTTTACCCACGGGACTGATTTTATGGGGAGCTAAAGTCCGCCGCTTTTCCACATTGTTATATTGAGTCGGCATAAGAAATTTTGTAAGTCTTACTTTTAAGGTATAAGATGTGTTCACCTTTTTGAGTTATAATATCACCAGAAACATTTTTTTGGAACATTTTAACCCTCTAACTGTACGCTATATGGGTCTTTTTGTCTCTTTCGTAAAAAAGGAGCAAAAAGCTCCATTTCAACGGCGATGCAGCGGGCTAAAATGTCTTACAAAAATATTTCTTTTAAAATTCTATAATAAATCGTTCAAGACACAAAATTTTCAATTTAACGTCAGAAATCATTCAAAACATAAAATGTTTTTAAGGATTAATTTCATACTTATTGTTAATTAGTACTACAATAAAAAAAACGGATTTTTTCCCATACGCCTAAAAGCGTATTGGACTTTAATTTTTCATACAGTGTAAATAAAGGTATTCATTAATTCTTCTTTTTGTTCTCTTTAACACGCTTTCATAACAATTCGATTTTGTTCACCAAACAAAAAAAAAACCATTTATGTAGAATTAAAAATGTTTAATATCCACAAAAAGATTGTAAATGACACTACTTAGGTAGTTAGCAAGATAAAGCCAAAAAGGGTAAGTAGAATTTTCAAGCCTTTTTGTTTGAATATTTTTTTACCTTTTGTTAAGGATTTGATCTCTGCGTTTAGCAGTATTACGAGTGGAGTAAATGAGTTAATAGAAAGGGGTTGAAAGGATTTTCAGGTTTATTTTTTGCACTTAAGTATTTCATTGTTTTTGTGTAAACGTGCAGGGTATACTTTCAGGCAGCTTAGGTGTCAAAACAATTTGCATAATAATAGGACGACTAGCTAGCAAATGGTTTTTGATAATTTTCGACTGGTTTTTTTGCTGCCATTTTACACTACTATTATTGTTATTGTTATGAAATGTTGTTGCTTCGAATACACTTTTAGTTTTTGTTATTACATTTGAGTAAATTATATTTTCTATTTTAGTTTTTCTTTATGCTTGAGTTAATAATTTTTATATCAAGATTTTATGAACAACAGATTCGTTTTTTGTTTAATGATTTTTGTTTTTCGTTATCAAAATTAATTAGTTTTGTAAAATTGTTTCTATTGGATTGTTGAAAAAAGTTAAATAGGAAGGGATTCTGTTTTGAGAAATTTAAAAGAAGTCAACTTATTATGATAGGTTTTGATATGAAATTAACTTAAAAGGCCTTAGAATTAAATTTCAAGTATTTAACGTTGAAATTGAGAGGCTTTAATAAAACTTTCGTACGAAAAATAACTACAGAGTTATCTTCATATAACTCCAAAAATTCCTTTTCAGTAGATTTTTGAGATTTGGTAATATTTTTGGCTGAAACACAGCGTCCAATTTCACTTTGAGCTGGAGTTTAGTGATGTATTGCAATGGTGACCTGGAATTTTTTTTTGCTTATTTCAGATATTTCCCATATATAAACCTGTACTTTTTTATGAAAAAGAGGAAGTAATTTTTATGGAATTACTTTTTCATTACTTCCATATATCAATTAGTGGATATTGTTTGCTTTTCTTTTTAATTTATTATTAAAAAGTAATTCTGCTTTTGCATACCTCTCTGCCGAAAATACCCTGCGGAAAATTTGGCGACAAATGATCCAAAAGTACTCGTCCTATGACTTGAGAAAATGAGACTGGTACCAAAAATAAGGAGTAGTGAATGGTGAAAAAAGACATATTGTGTAAATAGTCACATATTAACAATTCTCAGTCAACTTAGTTGGTACTCCGGCTAGTATTGTAGGAAAAGGCACTGAACAAATTCGATGCACCTGAATCTAAGGCCTATCACATAGTATCTATATACTATTAATTGTCTCCCTTCAATGAGAGCTTAACTGGTATTTATAATATTGAAATATAAGTTCCCCTGTGGTCGAAGACACCGCTTAAAAATAAAATACAATTTCTACTTGGACTTGTAACAATAAAAAAATAGATTAATCGATAATTACAGCTGAATTTTGGAATAATATTTATATATAATCTGTATTATTCTACACCGATTGGGACTCCATAAGATAGTTCAGAGACAAGTTACAAGGTGCATACAAAGTATCAATTAACCCCATCCTAGGCCATCCCCATGTAAAAGTGGATGGTCCGCTTCATAGGAAGTGTTAGAACTCGGACTGGTCCCTACCACCTGGGGACTGGTCACTTGACTTGTTTTGTGTCAGATCCATTTACCGTAGGGTATTTACTCTCTCAACTACTCCAAAACTCACTTTATGTGTGTGTATGTTAACTTCGTGCCGCTGATGTTTTGGACCACGAATGATAAATGACATTTCCAAAATTCTACTTGCTTCAGTACAAAATTTTTCTTTTTTTATCTTAAATTGAGCTAAAATGATTTTAATATTTTTATTATTATTACTAGAATACAAAAAATACATAACCTTTGTATGAAGAAGTAAAACAAATATTTGTTTTTAGTATATATTATAAAAAATGGCTTTCCATCCCTGCTGCAAGCATATACATATGTACGTGTGTGAACTATTTGGGTATGTATTAGGCAAATGGCTATAACACCAAAAAAAAAATGAATCGATTTTGATAAAATATGAATTGTGCATAACTGCAAATAAATACCTTCACTGTCGATTTTGTTTTGTCAAGTTCTACTGGACAGTTTCAGCGTAAAAAGGGTCACAAAGAATCAAAATTCCCAAAATAGCGAATCGATTTTAATAAAATATTAATTGTGCAATTCTGCATATAAATACTTTAAAATTCGGTTGTACAATTTCAGTCTAAAAGGTTTCAGAGTTTCTAGAAGAAACCCAATCCTTTTGAAAATCTGATCGCGCACTCCAAAGTTATTAAATATCCAACTTTAGAGGGTCATAAACCATTAACGGTATCGGTTGACTTACTTTAGTATGCATAATATTTAATTTAAATTCGATGTTGTTTTTGTTTTTCTATTTCTCTAATGATTGTCAAAAAATTTAAAATATTAAATTTTCTTTAGTTTCTGTGTGGGTGTGTATCTTTATCCAACTAAAACAATATTTTTAAAGAAAAAGCTTTATTATTTCTGAAAAGGTAAATATAGCCAGCGGTAAATGGAAGGAGTAAAGAGGCCTTCTATAAGGCCTTATTTAGGAGCCTCTAGTACTTCCACTCCCATTGCATATTCATATCTTTTTTATTTACACGCGATGTCATTGCGGGCCAAGGCCTTCCTCGACCCATTACTCAGCAAGCCTGATTGAAGGCATGAGTATAGAAGGCCTGGTCTGCAAAGGTCTGTTAAAAATCAAATGGAGGTACCTGTTTTCATCTGGGTATTTTTACAGCGGCATCTTCTATATTTTGGATTATCGTGATTTTTTGTTTCGAACTCCTTTTCATCCCAAGTAATTTTTTATACATATAAGGTTAAATTTCATGTATATATTAAGAACGAATTGGACATGATGTAGTAGCTGCAAAATAAAAGACATAGTAGCAGCATGTATGATAATTATATGCGAAAAAAGAATACGAGAATGTTTATTATTTCTAAAGAATATTTTTTATTAAAAAAAACGAGAAATCTAAAACGAGTGTAGAGGCCATCTAGAAGGCTAGCCTGAGAAGGCAGAAAAGAATTAGTTTTGGATCTTAAATTCAGGTCTTTGAAGTCTTTTAAAAAGGCCTGTTTAGTGAATACCTCGTAACTTTTACCGCTGGGTATGTGTATAAGCTTGTTGTTGTTTTGTGGCTATTATAGTAATTATTATTCCATAGGAAAAGGCAAAAGAAAAAGATTTTATTATAATTGATTATGTTTTATTTTCCCTGTTTCCTTTTGTATGTGGCCCAACAGAAGAAGAATAAAAAAGAAGGAACTACAAATGGTTTCGCTTTTATTAAAACAGGATAAATGATTGTTAAAAAATAAAAGATTTTAAATACTTTGTCCTTTTTCTTTAATATTATATTGTTTAAATATGGCTGGCCCTTTTCAAAACATTTTTTTCAGAAATAGATTTTAAGCTGATTATGTCAGCAAAGGTAAAAATAAAATGCTTAACAAATATAACAAAATAATAGTAGAAATTTAAAAATATTTTTATAATTTAATACTTATTCAAAATATATATGTAGTTATATGTAAAAATTGAATGTAAAATAATAAATTAAAGAAAAAAGCACTGCCCCGAGTGAGGCTCGAACTCACGACCTTAAGATTATGAGACTTACGCGCTGCCTACTGCGCCATCGAGGCTGTGTACGTGTACAACACTTATTACCTACATTTTAATAATTCTCGTTTTTATATTTCTTATGGTGTTTTGAAATGTAATTAAAATAATTGATATAAATCTGCTAGAGTTTAATTATATTTTAAATTAAAATAGTTTTCTCTTCTCAAACTGAAGAAAATACACATTTGAAAAATATATATCTAAATTGAACAGCATAACACTTAAAAAACCTTTGAAGTGAAGTTCAAATGTAATGACTTTTCAGATAAAATAAGCTATACTACAACTTGAAAGAGGATATCCGTAAATTAAACACTAGGTAACAACACATATACACAAGCAAACACACCAATTAAACCCCCAAAAAGAAAGCAACAGTGAAATACTTTCAAAAGTAAAACATTGAAATACGTTAAAAGTTTATATAAACATGTTTCATGTTTCATTCAATTTAAGTTCGTAATTCGTAAGAGATTTTACCGTAGTTTATGTGTTCAATATTCTCGTTTTATCTGCGGACTTTGCATATGTATTCAAACAAGTATTTTTACGATTTTTTTGTATATTTCAAATGAATTTCACAAAATAAAATAATAATATAGTCTGGTCTATTCGATTTTGCTTTTGATCAGACTCTAGAGAATTTAATTTACAAAAAAATACATGTAACCATAAATTGTAACTGGTTAAAAGAGTTGTAAAGGAGTGGATTGATACAAAATAGACAGTAATAGTGTTCATATTTTATGAAGGTCTAGAAATGGATATTGAATAACTTTAAATACATTTTAAATAAATTGGGTTCTTTTTTTACAAATATTAAATAAAAGGGGACTTGTTGTTTTGCTGTTAGAATCAATAAACCTATATGGTTAATAGGCATTTCGATTCCTTGTGACCCCTTTGCGCTGAAATTTTAGAACCGAATAAAAAAATAGGTGTTGAAAGTATTTATATACAGATATGCAGAAATATTTTATCAAAACCGTTTGTTTTTACGCTAAAATTGTAGAGCTTAATTTGACAACACAAAGTCTGTTTTGAAGGTATTTGGTGCCTCTGTGGCTGATTGGTATTGATGCTAGCCTGTCAGTCCAGAGGTCGTGGGTTCGATTCCCGCAATATACTCTGGGTGTTTTCCGCCGACAAGCTATTGTGATATTGTGTGTTTTGTGTGTTGTTGTGATGTGCTTAAAAATGGCAAGACGTTGCAAATTAATATTTTATCAAACTCAGTTCGGTATTTTGGGTAATTCGATTTTTTGTGACCTCTTTGCTCTAAAACTGTAGAGCAGAGTTTAACCAAACAAACCCGATTTTGAAGGTATTTAAATGCAGATTTGCACAATTAATATTTTATCAAAATCGGATCAGTGTTTAGAGAGTTATGGATATATAAAGTTTATACTAATACATGCCTACATAGTTAACACGTGTATTATACATACATATCTGCTTGAAGCAGGGATGGAATGCTATTTTTTATATCTCATTTTGAGCCGCCTACATGTTTCTTGATATATATTGAATGAATAAACAAAAAACTTGAATGTTTTTTTCTTTCTCGTACAATGGAGGGCCACCTTAATATTATTTGTATAAAAAGGTTAATGTATTTTTATAAAAATACAATACAAAAATAGTACTATTAGGGTAAAAAATACCATTGTGTACTGAAGCAAGTACAATTTCGAGAATGTCATTTACCATCCCTGAAAGAATTGTGATGGTGAGCCCGTGGTTGATCTCGAAAGCATCGAGATCATGATGTTAAGTTCGACCGCTTTGCAGGCAAATATTTGTCTTCGTCTTTTCAAGTACTACAGGCTTTAAAAATTCCTTTTTTAATAATTTAATTGAAAAATTAAATTTAATTAAAAAAATGAGAAAAAATAAATGAGAATTTGTATAAATTCGAATATCGCACACTTTATGCTGTCATTATGTCAAAATTGTGCCTGTAGTTTTTTTGGTAATAATATTTTTTGTGTAGTTTTTGCTTCCCTTTAACGTTTCTATTCTTTTACATTGCTTTCTGTTTTCCCACTGGCTTGGAAATGTAGTGATTGACCCAACTCCACTCAGCCTTCAACAACAATGTTTGAGTATACTTTACCGGGTTGACACACACCACTATACAATTCGTATGTTTGCATTAAATACTCTCGTTGCATATGAACTGTGTATGAGCTGAGTTTGTGTGCGTGTGCATTTATTTCTATGTTGTTGGCTCTTTTATATATTTTGTATATTTTATATGAAAAATTTGTATGTGTTGCAGTGTGTTTTGGTGTGTGTATATAAGCTTACACAGATTGAATTTTAATTGAACTTTCCGGATAATCTCAGCTCATGCTTGATGCACACACAGTTACAATATTTTCCGTCTTTTTTAACTTCAATTTCAATATTTTTTTATATTTTAATTTTGATATGACACCAAGGGCAGCAAAGCAAACTGCATAAACCACTCACATCTTCCTTTTTTTATTGAACATATACACACACACACACACATTCTCTGAGACATCTGCATTCATTTATAAATAATATACGTGTAGACGTGTGTGTGTGTGTGAGTATTGAAAGGACTTTATATGTGTGTGAGTGCGAGTATTTAAAGCTAGAGTAAAGTGATACAGACATCATCAGTTTCAACTAAGAAGGAAAAATTGTGAAAATGAAGTAGGTATCAGAAAAGTGTATGAACGTCAACTTTTTCTTGTCATTGTTGTTGTATTTAAATCATATGACATCTCTGTTTTCATCTACTTGTTACAATATCCTGGCAACCGATGTCTGCTGTTGCTTTCTTTTTTTTCATTTTTCTTCCGCTGTTGCTGAGAAGCTACTCTATGATTTTATAAAGAGTTATTATAGACTTTGCTAAGGTAAAAGATTTCTGATTTTAAAATGTTTGACGTTACCACTAAGAATGGATAAATGGTTATATTTTTGCAATTTTCAATAAACATTCTAACCGTTAAATAATTTTGTTTGATATCGAGCATTGAAGCTTTTGTTGAACAAAAATTGCAGATAATAAAAATGTCAGTGCATGTGGACTCCATCATTGCATTTTACTGTAGTCGTACAGTGGTCGTGTATATGTGTGAACTATGTAGGCATGTATTAGTAGAAGTAGAACCGCTATTGATCAAATATTAATTGTGCACATCTGCATATAAATACATTCAAACACGATTTTGCTTAGTCAAACTTCGCTCTACAATCTCAACGTAAAAGGGGTCACAAATAATCAAAATGCCTAAAATAATGAATGATTTGGGTTAAACATATATTGTGCCTATCTGCATATAAATACCTTCGCAATTGATTTAATTTCGGCTTTACAATTTCAGTAAGGGGGTTATAGGGAATCAAAATACATCCTTGGTCCGCTTAATGAATTTATGTCTTTGATATCATACAATTTCGTCACTGACTTAGTTGGTTACATTTATAACTCATTTTAAAATATTTGCAAGTGTGCTTGGGTGTGTGTGGCTTTCTTTTAAACAATTTTCAAAACGTTTAAATTTTGCCACAAGTAATATTAACACACATGCATACAAGCACACACACACACACCCGTTTATAAGTGCAACTTATCCTCTTTAGTATTTTTTTATTTAAATCCTCAATCTCTTATTTCTTCTGCCTCCTTCCTTCCTCTTGCTTGGGTCAATTTTATAGCGCTTTTGTGCACATTTATTTATTTTCTTCTCTATATTTGATTTAATTTTATATTGCTGCTGTAAAAGGTAGTAGAAACATCCTACTGTGTACGTGCTATAGTACGTGTATGTGTCTGTGTTTGTGATGCAAAGCTGCAGCAACTGTCGGATTTACTTTTTAAAATGTAATTTGCATATGTCGCATATGCAAGTTAAGCTTTCCAATGATGGTCATACAAATATAAAATTTTTTTTTAATGTTGTCGTTGCTCTTTCTCATACTACTCTTGTTGTCTCTAGTGTGGCAGTGGATGTATTGTTAAACCGGAAGCGGATACGTAAAACAGCTTGTTATGTACACGTTTATGCATAAATGTACTATATAAATTAATATACACATACATATACGTACGTATATGCACATGTATTTGATTTTATATATATAAATGGATACTGACATTTTGTGTATGATTTTTATAGTTTTATTCAGGACAAAAAAAAAAACAGACGCATACACTCACGTTCGACCATATGGCCAGGTGTTTATTGAGTTTAATTTTTTACCTGTGTGTAAATGTTCGCCATGATTTTTAATAGAAAACCATAAAAATGTACATATATATGGTATTGTTTATATAAAAGTGATTTGAAAAATTACTCACGTTTTTTACTGCAAAAAAAAATTAAAATCTGGTGTGATTTGTTTTTATATATTAAGAGAAAAAATACGTTTTACCTTTTAATTAATTGTAATATTTATTGATTTATTTCTAGTGAATATTAAGAATACTATTATAGGATAATCTTTACACGCATGAGAGTGATGTCAAAATTAATTAAAATTGGTAGAAAATAATATTATTTTAATAAAAAGTATTAATAAGTTAATAAAAGTGAACAATACAAAAAAGATGGCAAGGTATAATGACTGATTCTTCAAAGGGGACCAAAGAAAAATACAGTTGTATAGGCTCTAGATTTATAAGTCTTAAAGGAAGACAACTATAAAACACGGCTGTTGCACGCATACAAGCTAAACCTCATTTCTAGTGGAAAGCCTACATATTGACTTTCAGACTTCAAAAAGACTCCAGACCTAATTGATTTTGGTGAAACAAAGTATAATAAACGTGGTCAAATGTCGGTAAGTTTTCCTTCAGCATATACAAAAATAGTAAAATTCAAAATATTTAAATTAATTTTTAGCAATATTGCATGAGTGTTTATCAAGTTATAATAAAATCTGTGTAGCAGCATCTTGAAAAGTCAATTTGTTGCAAAAATCGGGAAATTTCACTTAATTGCAAATAAAATCAATATTTATCAATGGATTTTCATGAAATAAAGCTTATTTTACTTGTAGTATAAGTGGCTTTATAGTCATTTAAGTTTAAGTAAGTTTTTTGTTGCTATTTTCGACTTTTTGTAAATAAAAAAATAAATTAAATTTTTCCAATTAAAAAAAAAAATATTTATCTTCATTTTGCTCTGAATAGTTCCGAAACCGTAAAGTATATAAAAAATAATACAACAAGGGCTTAAAGGTAATTTTATTACAAGTTTATAAGTGGTTTTTGTAATAAACTTAGACAAGCTTTTCCCAAGTTATGATAAAATCGGTAAGGCAGCCTCTTCAAAAATCCAAAATTTTAGAAGAAAATAAAAAAAATGTGATACGGTTGAAAGCGCTGCGCTGTAAAATCTATATTTGGGAGCAATTAAAAATAAATTAAATTTGTTTTTCAAAACTTCGAGCACGATATCTTTCGATTCGGCGGAAATTTTCAAGTCCAAAAAACTAAATGAATCCTTAAAATCGATTTGGCAAGAACTTTTAGAGTTCACTTAAAATATTCTGTACGTAAATTTAACTGAAATTGTAATAAAAAATAAATAAAAATTCAATTTAAAACCGGGTCTACTTATTTTTCATATAAATTTAACAAAAAGGCTTTTATATTTTAAATGTTAAAAAATTAAATGATTAACAACCGTAACAAATGAGTGATACTTTCTTTGATTGGATAAATTTAACTGTCACAAGAACTAATCGCAACTTCTGTAAAAATAAGAGATGGTTCCCTTGCTTCTGCTTTTTTTACTGTTATATATTGAATTTCAAGTTCCGTAAAAATAAATGTTTTTTTGCTTTATTTTAAATGTTAAAGGCTTATTATTTGGTATATTTAATTACTATTTTACTAATTTTATATTTTTACTCACTGTTTGTTATTTTAATTTGCACTGGGAATCGCACTAAAATCCTTCAGTTTTGAAATTCAACGCACCAACCACTAGGCTAAAGCACAGTATGTAAATCAGCAGCACGAAGTTAGCATAAACTTATTAATTTTTATGAATTTAACATTAAATTAAAAAAAAATATACACATGGTCTTTGCTGAAATTGAACATGTGACCTCCCGGTTAATAGTTTAGCACACTATCCACTACACTACTGGTTTTAAATGAATATTCATATATTTTAAATGAAAATTTCACCTAATGTTTATTTTGAGTGTTTGTGTGTGTGTTATTTTTATGCATGTACTTTTTTTAACTTATAACATAAACAACCGACAATATCGAAAGCTACCGAAAATCCGTATTAATGTGTACTTGATTTTTGTTAATAAATGTTAGAATCATTTAAAAATAAAATTGCTTATAATTTTAACTGTTTATTCATTTACAAATGACTGCACAGAATACTTCTTGAATAAAGTACATTCCGTTACTGAAATAATATTCTGAGAGTTGTTAAAACAAAGCGATTTTTTCGAAAAACTTCTACAGCGATATTTCTCGAACCGATGAACCAATTTTAATGAAATTTGTAGCAATCGACGTTGCTTAATGAGTTTAAGAGCTGATAGTATTTTGGATTCGATCGGTTTAATTATTTTGAGTTAAAATGCTATTAAATCTTACCCATCACTACTTCTACTTTGGCATTAAAAAAAATATATTGAACTCGTGTCATTTAAGTTATTATTGTGCTTTATGTCAAGTCTTTTACCTACTATTCTACTGCATAACCATTTTGTAACAAGCTCAAAACTTACTTTTACAAATTTGCACAAAAAATCCACTTTGCTTCGCCAGGGGTTGAACTGGTGATCATCTGTAGTTTGTGCTGAAAACTATGTTGCTTGGTAATTTAAACGCATTCCCAAGTTTGTTCGGCTATGTTTTCATTATGATTTCTGAGGTGAATAAATATCCTTAACCAAATGCATTTCAGCCAAAAATATAGGAATTTATAAAAAATATTGCTAACAAAAGTAAACTTTCTTTCCAATGATGGAGGCTATATGAGCCTCTCTATGCTGACTTCTTAAATAATATTTTAATTTTAATTACAATATTATTTCTTCTTGTCTACTAAATCAACTTAAATAACTTAAATTGCTATAATCTACTAAATGAAAGATATTTATTTACTAAATCATTAGATTAAAAAGTAATTTTGACTTGTTTTTTCTTCTTGCACACTTTAAAGTTTAAGTACGTTTGATTGTGCTGTTTTCTGTGCTATTCCTTTACAGTTCTAATATTCTAATGTTCCTTAAGGTAAATTCTATAAATCCTCCCAGCTTTTTTTGCTCGTTTAATACATTTCTTTCTTTTCTCATTCTTCCTTAATGACTTTTGTTTTTTTTCTATATTACATTTCTTGCAACCGTGGCAGCAGTCATGATTTCTTATTCCATTTCAAAGACACTTTAATATCATTTATTTGTGCTGGAGCGAATGAAAAGTGGAAAGGAATGAAAAGTCCAGGTACAAAAAAGTATTGTTGCTTCAGCAACAATATAATTGTTGCTATTTTTTTTTTTATAAAATTGTTGCTTGATTTTTAATGTTGATTTGCTGTGGCTGCTTTTAACCCAGTTTGTAATGATACATTTTTGTGACTTTGTCTATGGCTTTGATGCCATAAGCCTTATGCACCAGCTTCAGCTGTGTGACGTATTAAAGGTACAGTGAGTGAGTGATATTTTTGCCTGAAGTAGTTTGTAAACAATTTATATTGCCAACGTTTTCTCTATACATTTTTTCGACAATATTGCTTTTTTGCTTTTTTTTGTACTTTCTTAGAGCAGTTTCTTTAGAAAAAATTGTTTTGCAAAAGTTTTGTAAAATATTTGAAAAATTTTGTTTGAGTTGGAGGATTAAAAACTTAAGTAATTACATAAAAATCTAGGCTAGAATAACCAATGTGATTTATATTTCTTTTTTATTCTGCTTTTGCGTAAAAAGAATAACAATTTTGTTCATGCCAAAAAAAGCATAGACAAGTTTGGTATTAAAAATGCAAAAATGTGAATTTTGAAGTTATGATTAGAATTGTATATTTAAAATTTTGAGTATACTTTATGCAATAATTGAATTGTAATAACTTAAAGCATATACTTAGGAAAATAAGTGCTTCATTGGAATATAAATGTGGAAGGAAGTATGGTAACTTCTTCTATATATCGCGGAAAAGCGTATTACTAAATTCTTTTGATGTCATGAACAAATTTCAGTAGTCATTTTGTACCAAAGTTATCATGTATATGTATTACATTGATTAAGGAGGTATTAATACAGCTATACATATATGCCACACATTCCGATTGGAATGGTTCTAATTCCGTACTTACGCTTCTATTGTTTGTCTTCAGATTCCGTTTATTTTGAATTCTGATATTACATTAAGGGCCATTATTATAACTTACCATTAGCTAAAGTTAAGATATTATAGGACAGATAATTCGTTTTTCATTTTTATAAGTACACTTTAAGCAACAACTGTCTGATAAGTTAAAGGTAAGTTCTTCTTACCTTTAATTTTAACGTGAGGCTTAGCTATTGGAGCTGTCATAGTTTTTGAAATTACCTAAAGAAAAGAAACATAGAAAGCATTTTCGGGCATACTTTTAGGATAAAAAATTAATATTTTCTTTCTTTGTTGTTTGTATTTATTTAAAAGAGACTGCTGAAGCTAGTGATCGAGTTTTGCTTTGGTATTGCCATGTTTTCAAAAAGACTAATTTAATTTAGTAAGGAAGTTATATTTTACAAACATGAACTTTAAAGGCAAGTTGTAATAATTGCCCTAAGTCGCACTTAAAAAGTTTATGCAAATAAAGCCTCACATTAAATTTAATATGATCATATAAACATTAAGGTCAATTCTTTATTTGCCACTCCTAAAAGTATGCACATATATTAATTTTTAGTGGGAATTAAAGTCGCTTTTCATCGGAACGTTTACTAGGTCGTAAAGAGATACTGACTTCTGCTGCTCTGAAAACATTAGGAAGAAAATATCATTTAGTTTAGTAAATTCCATAGCTAGCCCTCGTAAGAAAATGAAAATGGCAACATATTTAGCTGCTCTAGAAAACAAAACAATTAAAAAATCATGCGTTTCGGCCCTACCATTGATAGTTCTTGGCATAAAAAAGGCGAAAATCCTACAACACAGGCATGGCAATGCACACTTTTCTTATCATATTGTCCCGGAAAGTTAATGCAAGTGAAAATTTTTATAAGAATTGGTTAAGTAGAAGTAGTTGAAAAATAATAATTACTTTGCATGGTCGTGGCAGTGTCCAATTTTCTTATTAATATATTGTACTGCACCGGGAACTTAATGTGTGTGAAAAGTTCTATAAGATGTATAAGTTGTATTTTCACGAGAAGTAAATATTTGTGCAAAATTTCATAAGAATCGGTTTAGTAGCAGTAGCTGAAAAAGAATATTTATTTTGAATAGGTGACACTGCCCATTTTTCTTATAATTATTTTTTATTGCCGTGGGAACTTAATGTGTGTGCCAAATTTCTTGACTAAAGAATAACGAACTCTTTGCAAGCTTGAATAAAGTGAAGGAAATTAGAATATGCATCTTCCTCCCAAATGAATAAATCATCAACAATTTCTCTTGACTTTCCAAAAAATTATACAATCTTTTTTAAAATTCCTCCTTATGCAATTCAAGCTTAAGATGGATCCGCGGCAGACATTTAGGCATGAAAGCTTCTTCCCATTAAAAATATAAACAAACTCTTTTTATTTCAAAAACAATAAGAACAGCAATTGTTGTGGTGTGCTTTTAGTCATAAACAGTGTAATAATTGTAACCAAGTTGCTAAGCCAATATACGAGCTGCTTGCTACCTTTTGTACTGATTTAAGAAACCTACACATATTTACCTTTAAATAGCATTCAACCAAATACACCCTTGTGAAAACCGCTTTAAATTTTACAAGTTTCTGCTAAGAAAATAAAAAACTGTTGCCTGCTCTTAGGCCTTGATTTTTGTAACGCCTTGGCTCAGGGCATAATAATAGGAAAATTGCACTCAACACGTGTTATTAACTAGCGATACAATATTGAAGTCTACTACAAGCTACAATGTTTGAAAATGTTTTTAGTTTATAAGCGGAAATTTCGTTTTCCTACAAGAACAACAAGACATTCTTGGAGGGTATAACTAATAGAACGTGCACGTTTTATTAGATACCATTAAACAAAAGCATACCTTAAGGCTCTAATGTTAAAGATAAAGGAGTTTTGTTTAAGCAATCTTTTGCCCTCGCAACACAAAAGCAATAGATGATTTAGCCACAGAATAAATATAAGGAACATTTTATTATTGGTTCTTCGAAAATTCAGTATCTACTGCTAATAAAATCACCTAAAAATATGCTTAAACTTTATTTAATCTAGAGTAAAGAGCGTAAAATTTTATAACAGAGTACATGCATACAAGAGTTTATGTATGTATGTAGGTGAGTATGTGTGTAGTGCTAACAATAAAGGGTTTTTATTTGAAAGTAACTTGTTTCTGTGTGTTGTTAGTTTGTATGTATTTGTCATGTTATTGTTGTTGTTATTTTGCGGTTACAACTAACTGTGTGTAAGTGGTTGCAGCAGTTATTTTGAGGGCGTGCTGTTGTTGTTTTACTGGTGAAACTAATTGGGTTTTAGTTACTTTTAGTAGTTGTAGTTGCTTAAAGCGTTACATGCCTTTTCCACGTTTTCTGTTGTTGTTTTTCTTATTACATTTTGAATTTTTCAAAAGCATACTTTAAGATTTTTTGTACTGTAAATACATTTTGTTTAATATTTAACGTCTATTATTGAGGTGTTGCGCTGTTATTTATTGTAAAAGTTAAACAAAACTTTTTGCGCGGTTAATTTTTGCTGGTGTTACACTAATGGCCAGAATTGACGCAAAATGTAATTGACTATAGAGCGAGGAGGAAAAACGTATGTATTTGTTTTCGAGTCGTTCTTGCCGTTTTTCCATAATTTTTATTGTATCTATATTAAATACAATGTCGTATTTTATGTAAACATATAAATTTGTAGGACTATGTTGTAGGCTTTAAATCACGTTTTTAAAGTACTATACTCAAACGCAATTTTTATGAAGGAATCTTATGCTAAAAAGTACTCATAAAAGTTTAAACTGGCAATTCTTTAAATTAACTGTGTGAAAAAAATATGGCTATATGTTGCACATTTTGATAGCAACTTATTTTTAAAGTTTACTGGCAAACTTTAAAACATATTCATTCAAAAGACTCATGAGAGTCAGATAAGACATTTATTTCCCTTTGCTTGTGTTTGTAATTGCCGATGAACCGCACTTTAATTAACTAGAAAAAGCTACTGTAATATTCCACTTTTGTTTTTGGTTACACAAAAAACCTAACAAAGTACGCAGATTTTACAGCCTCAACAACAACAACAGTGAATTCTGTCTAAGCTGTCATTTTCTATGTCTTTATTTTATCAGCCCCTTAACAAAGCATATGAACTTTGTAGTACAAATTTTGCTTCAGATTATTATTATTATTATTGCAGTGAGACTTAGGTCCAAATGCACAGTCATTAATTATCTAATGCCATTGGTTAGCAATTAGTTAGATGCTACGGAACGTGGTATAATAAGTATACAGGTGGTAGCATAACGTCAGCTGATTATTTTTTGCTCTGGTAGTTTTGTACACATATTCATATACGCATACTTTTAGGAGCGAAAAATTAATATTTCTTCCATTAGCTTTATGTGCTTAAAAATGTTTAAATTGCCACCTTAAGATGTGAAATAATTTTTATTTCTTTAGTTTTGCTAGTTTACAGATAAACTTGATATTTCGATTTAAGGTTTATTTGTGTTGTACCCATATTAAAATTTTTAGCTAAAAAATACACTGTGAATATAAAGTTTTAGTTAACTAATAGTTATTATTTTAGTTTACTAATACTTAACTAATCACTGTAAATTTGGGCCTTAAAAGTACAAATTTTGTGTGAGTACTAATGCAAAGTTCAACAGAAAATGTAACTACAAGCTAACCCACAAGAGTATGAATATGACAGCATTTGTACGTATACGCATACAAAGACAACTAGTAGTTTGAATTAGCAACGAGTAGTAAACAATACCATATGCAACGATGTTGTTGTTATTGCAGCTACATATTTTGTTTTCAATATTAGTTTTTAGGTACTGTGAACTTTCATTTTTCATATGAAGTTTTCCAAATACAAATGATTATCCCTAAGGGATCGTACAAATTAGTATTTGGTAAATGTGTTAAGTTTGTTTTTAATATTTGATAAAGAATATGATATTTTATATATTAAAATTTTTATTGAGACGGAGAAAAGCAGCAACTACCTTTCATACAGGAATTTTTTAAAAACTCTTACTTAAAACAACTTGCTGTTGTTGTACCTAAAACTCTATTTTTCATGTTTAAGAATTTACTTGCTTTATTTTGACTTCTTTTATTTCATGCTTAAGATGTCTTGGGAATGCTGTTGCTGCTATCACAAGCACATATCAGGCAAAATGTGGGGTGGTAAGGACTTGGAAACTATGTTATATAAATAAAATACTCGTATTGTTGAAAAAAAACTTGTTAAGTCTAATCATAAGTGTTATCTCTTACAAGACATTCTTTACTTTACGTACTGTGTAAGTGGGAAGAAAGATATTAAAAAGCAAATATATTGACTTTATTTTATGATGCGAGGGTTGCAGTAAAAGGAAAACTTATATGCTGCTAAAGCTTATGAATCTTCTAAAGCAACTTTAATTGGAGCTTCTAAGCGGTGAAAAGTTAAAAAATATTATATTGTTAATTTTTTATTAAACAAACATTAGATGAAAAACTATACTTTGAAAAGTAATTACTTATCAATTTACCCTGCCAAAGTGATATATTTACATACATACATATCGCACTAGTTCCTCTAAAGGGGCTCGACTCAAAATTTAAAAATTTTCAGTAGAGGCAAAATACTGTTTTTTGTACTCTACTACTATATCACAAAGAGGGATGCAACAGCATTTTTTTTGCGAAGTAGTAGAGAAAATAATGTAAGATTTTTACAGTGGGTAGATATGACCACTGCATATCGATTTCTGGCAAAAAGTGCAAATTACTAAATTTTGAGTTGACTCCCTTTAGAGGAACTAGTGCGATATGCTTTTATATACATATTTCTTCTCATATGTGTGCTTATTGCATACGACTGTGCATCAGTTTTTCTAAAAGAGATATAAAAATATTATTAAAAAATTATTATGCAAAACTTTAAAACACTATAAATGTTAAAAGAAATTGATAAGTTTTGATGATACGACAGTGTATGTACGAGTAAATATAACAGCAGGGAAGAGAAAAACTTAATGATTGTTTGAATTTCAAAGTTTCTAGAAGGGGGAATAAGTTTTATTTTGTACTAATTGTGAATATGATTTAAGTTATGAAAGTATGTAAATGTAAATATTTACCAAATTTAATAACATTTCTATATGAGTTTTTTTACAGCAACAAGCAAGCAATAGCTTGAGATGATATTAAGTTTAATAACTATAAAATAATTTAACTTTTCCTTATAATATATTTTCAAAACTTAATCAATATAGAAATAATTTTTTTGATAATTACTGCTACGTACCTAGAAAATATATTCTTATTCGCTGAGCCATGGAGAGAAAGTATAGGTATACATAACTATATAATTAATAGACAAACACGTGTTTTTAGATCCCTTTTACACCTGTAATACTGAACCGATTTTGGAAAGATTTTTTAAAGGGTCTTTTACATAGAACCGGACAATCTTAATTTTATTTAAATCGGTTCAGTACTTTAGAAGTAATACGACTATGAAGTTCTTACTAACACCAATAAACAAATACATGTATGTTTTTTTCTCAGCTACAAGTAAAACACACAAGTAAATATTCGATTGTTTTTGCAGAAATAAAAAACAAAAATAAAAAATAGAGTAAATCAAGTGTAGAGCTTTTTTTCTTTAAAAGAAAATTAAAAGGAAATTATGGCGTACATATTTATGTGCACATATATAATAATTTTTTTAAAGGATTTCTATAATGCGGTCGATTTAGTTGACCGTTGGCTACACTAGTGTATATAAATAGCTCTATTTGATATTATGGTTGCGCATGTTTTCAAAATCTTAATGCTGTAGTAAGTAGCCCCCAAATATTTTTTTTCGTAAAATGCAACATTCTAGCCACCAGAATCTAATGCTTTATTGAAAATGAAAAAAAAGTTCCAACACTCCACCCTAATGTACATACCCATGTTTACATTTCACTGTTCATTATTCTATTTAAAACTTTTAGGTCTTCAAATTGTTATTGTTATTTTAAATTCTTATCTCTTCTGTCTTTGTATTCAAAGGAATAGACACCAATATGTATGGTGTTAGTTATTAGATGTGACATTGTTATTTTAAGCTGATACAAATATACAAACAATTCTTTTTTTAGCTCAAAGTTCTTATCAATTTGTTATTATCGTCTTCTCACATGCAAACAGCGTACGTGGCACTTCGCTATAATTCTTAAAGTATTTATAGCCTCGATGGCGCAGTAGGCAGCGCGTAAGTCTCATAATCTTAAGGTCGTGAGTTCGAGCCTCACTCGGGGCATTATTATTTTTTAAATGAAATATTACTCACTAAAAAAAAGAGTGATATTTCTGAAAAAAAAAAACAGAAAACTTTTCAAATAAAAATTGTTTTTGAAACTAACAAGGTTCCCTACACCTTACTTTTAAGGTGTAGGATGTGCTCAGCACTTTTGTATAAGAAACTGCTAAAAAGTGTTTGTGGAAAGTTTTAACCCTGTAACTCTTTGCTATATGGGACTTTTTGCCCTTTTCCCAAAAAGGAACAAAAACTCCCATTCACCGGCAATGTAGCGGCCTTACGTATCCTAGAAAAATATTTGTCATACAATTTTACTAAAATATTTACAGGCACTGAAGCTCTAAACTCAACCAGAATTCATTTAAAAATTAAAATATATTTAAGGGTTAATTAGTAGTACCAAATCCCATAAAACGAGATTAAATTACATATTGTTTTTTTTATATGACTACAGCATACGGGGCTGTTTGCTATAAATCTTATGGTGTTCATAGCCTCGATGGTGCAGTAGGCAGCGCGTAAGTCTCATAATCTTAAGGTCGTGAGTTCGAGCCTCACTCGGGGCATTAGTTTTTTAATTGAAATTATTTTTTCTTGCACTTAAAACATTAAGCATTAACAAATATGTATGTAGTGATTTTTTGTAAAAAATAATTTTTGAGTGAATATCATTCTTAAAACATAAGACATCTTGTAATCCTTAGGCTTAAACTATATGATATGCTAAACATTTTTATGAAGAACACAACGAAAAACATATTTGTGAAACATTTTAACACTCTAACATTTCGCTGTATGAGTCTTTTCGTCGCTTATTCAAAAAGGGGACAAACAACTTTCCTTCACAGGCAACGAAGTGAGCTGAAATGTCCTACAACATTTTTATCATACAATTTTATTTAAGTCGTCAAGAATACTAAAGCTAAACTCAACTTAACAGCCAGGAATTACTCAAAACTTAAAATTTTTTTAAATGCTAATTTTATACTTATTCACAATTATATAGTATTAAAAAAATTTGTCTTCTTCTTTTCTCTTTCTTTTTACTATATAAAAATGGATCTTGGTTTGTTCGGCTGCTTAAAACTTCAAAATTGCTGGACCAACTACGGGTTTGTCCGTAATTGCTACGCGAATGTTTACAAAAAAGAAAAGTGAAAAAAATTCTCAACAGGTGGCGCTGCAGGCAGTTTGTTTGCTCCTTATACGAAGCCAATTGTTAAGACCGACTGTGTTTAAATTTTGGAACTGTCGTATTGACGATTCGTAAATTCAAATTGGCTAATTTGTTTTAAACTTTTGGGGAGTACCACCATTCAAATAAATTTTTAGTTTTCCTAAATTTCTTTAAATTTCTCTAAAATTTCTTTAAGTTTCTCTAAATTTTTGTAGGTTAAACTGATTACAATTTGCACTTTTCAACAAAAGCCTGGTGGTGTAAGAGGAGGGAAGACCTAAACCCCCCATAAAAAGTAATTTGTAATTATCCTAGCTTCATCCGGTGTGCTTCGCTACTGCATTGTTGGGAAGGTATAGGAAAATTAATATATAATACATACTTTTTTACCCCTTGTGCTCTCTCTTATGCCGGTAGGATTTCATTTAAAACCGCAATTCCTTTTCAGTGTAACATAAATCAAATTAATAGGGTCTCGCTCTGGTGGCTCTGTCAGTGTTTTAATTAGATACTATATTGAGTAGAAGATATACGAAGAAAGAACTGCGTGTTTTCAATGTACATTTCATTACTTTATTTCATTATGATGAGTGTGGCGTAGCACGCCGGGTCAGCTAGTATCCAATAAAATAGATTTTATTATTATCGTTTTCGCTTGTGCCTACAGCACACGTGGCTGTTCACTATAAACCTTGCCAGGATGGCGCAATAGGCAGCGCGTAGGTCTCATTATCTTAAGGTCGTGAGTTCGAGCCTCACTCGTAGCATTAGTTTTTTAAATGAAAATTTTTTTCTGACACTTAAAATATAATTTTTAATTTCTAGAATTTTATATTTTCAAAACCTTTTGTAAATACAATTTTTTAAAGTTAAAAGCAGGATTTTGTTAGAGGGATAAACAGTTTATCTTTATTATAGCTTTAACTGAAAGTGAGCGAGAGAGAGAGAGTTAAAGACAAGTTCGTCCTATCTCGTAGGTTAAAGTAAATTTATAATAATGATCTCTATTTTTAGCAAAAGTTTCATTGATTAACAAATAATTCCACTTTATAAAAGGAGCAATATTTTATAAAAAGAATCGTTCTTCGACAAAAATTAAAATAGTTTTATAAAGTTTTATTTATTGTAAAAGTAAAGTCTTTGCAACAAACTTTAATTAAAAAAAAAAATTCTTTTAGTGTTATTTTTTTTTCGAAAAAGGTGCTGTTTTCTTAATAGTTTGTATATAAAGAAGCGTATTGAAGATTCGTTGTGAGCCAAAATAACATATCTATGATCATAAAGTTAACAAACGTGCTTTAGCAATTACACATTTTGTATCTTAATTTTATAAATTTAGGCCTTTTATTAAATAGCTGTCAAGACGATATCTTTATTTAGTGAATACAATATAATTAAAATCAATAAATTTATAAAACTTCTAATAAAAACCATGAATAATCATTTGATTTATAACACGAAAGTAAAATTACGGAAAATGAAAACTTTCTCCAGAAAAATGCTCAAATATAAATAATCGTCAAATAATAATTCTCACTTTTTTCGAGCTAAAAACCAATAACGTTTTTTTAATAATAAATATATAGAATTTATAAAAACACTCCAGTAATAATGTTAATAAATAACTCGCTTAAACTACAGCAGAAGGTGTTAATTGGCCAACACACATGAGTTGTTGCAGCAGCAGTATACAGCGAAGAAAAGTTTGTTTTAATTTGTACTTAAAACTAGAGCAGTAGAACAATCAATACAGAACCTTCAGCAAGTCACATTTTTTCATAAATTTCTTTTTAACCAATTACACTAGGCAACAGCCATTTTGTTATTTGGTTCTAGCATACTTTTTCTCATGGATTTGGACCTACTGAACACGAAAATGAATTTTAAAAATTTTTCTGTCGATTGGTTTGCGAGATACAAATTTTTTAATTTTTTTTTTTTAATTTTTGGAGGTACACTTACTATTTTGAGCATATCTTTAGTCTTCTTTGACCTATTTTATCCTACTACTACTCAAATTAAAGACAATTGAGCCGTCTACAACTTATTCTCAGAAAATTTTCAAATCGGGTTAGTAGTTTTGATGTTGGCGGCTTAAAAAGGTTAAAAAACTGGGTTTTTTTACTAAAAATGTGGCTGAAAAATTCATGTAAAAATTCATATAAAATATAAAACGCGATGTTAACAGCGATTTTAATTTTTTTACGTATAGCTGACATCAAAACTACTAACCCGATTTGAAAATTTTCTGAGAATAAGTTGTAGACGGCTCAATTGTCTTTAATTTGAGTAGTAGTAGGATAAAATAGGTCAAAGAAGACTAAAGATATGCTCAAAATAGTAAGTGTACCTCCAAAAATTAAAAAAAAAAAATTAAAAAATTTGTATCTCGCAAACCAATCGACAGAAAAATTTTTAAAATTCATTTTCGTGTTCAGTAGGTCCAAATCCATGAGAAAAAGTATGCTAGAAACAAATAACAGACAAAAGTTTGTTATTTGTGACCTAGTGTTATTAACACCTTTCTTACAAATAACCAACACTTACTTATGCAGACTCTGGTATTTAATAATTGTTTAAACATGCAAGTGGGAAGTCGTGTTTTTAAATTCTAGGGCTTTTTCTTTAAACGAAATAATTTCTCTTCATGTGCCTGTGAGCAAGACTTATTTATCCATAATTTTGTATTTAACACTGAAATTCTTAATGTCACACCTTTAATGAGAGTGGTGGCTAAGTGTAAAGAAGATGATAATAAAAGAAAAGCTTAAAAAAGTTAAACAAGAATTTGTACAATCACCAGAACAAACTTTTCAAATAGTACGCGATATGAAACGAGACAATACGGCACGCGCCTGAATTTAAAGAAATAAGTGATATAAAGAATTTTATAAAAAAAAGAAAATCTTTTAAAAGCGATACACTAATAAAAGCTTTTTTAAATTGTATTCTGGAAATATATTATATTAATACAAAGAAAAATCATGAGAAAACACGACTTTTATTACAACAGTCAACCAAAAACTTGTACAAAAAAATATGTTACTCTACTTATATTGGCGATATTTTGCTTAGCCGTTACCAGCTTTGCCCTTCTAGAAGTAACCAACTTTTACTCCGATGAGCCCGTTGTAAAGCGTATACTCTTAAACAGCTTTAAAAGCTCAAGCGAATCTTCAAATTCCTTGAGCAATGAAGTTGTAATAGTTAACTTGAAGGACCAGCAGGAGCAACAACAAAATAATATTGTTACACAACTAGAATGGAATAGTGAAAGACAAGCTAGAGCTGCAAGTGATAATGGCACAAATTCTCCCACACAAAAATCGAATTCCTATTATGAAGAACAAGCACCAGTTGTTGTATATTCAAAAACCGATATGGACTCATCCATAGCTCGCAGACAAATGGCCGAAATACCACCCAGACAAGATACAGATGAAGATGATCCATATAGTAAAGTTTTCGACGATGATTATGAAGGCAGAGATGATTCAGATTATTTTGGTCAGCAAGTAGAGCGACAACAAGAACCTTCTGAGTACTACAAACAACAACAACAACAACAACAGCAAAATCCTACCCGACAATATTATAGTCAAAAGCCATCTTCGGGTTATTACAGACAACCACAACCTTCTTACCGGCAATCTCCTCCTATTCCTCAATATTACGATGATTCTAGAGAAGATTTTCCCGGCCCTGATAGTGACCAAACGAATTCGGAAGAGGCTAGATCTTCACAATATCATGATTATGACAATAATTATAGACAATACCCATATGCCACCGCATCTCCAATACCAGCAGCTACTATTGGAAACACTAAAAGACTGTCAGCAGCAAATAGTAACATGCAATTTGCTACAAGGAAAGCTCAACCCCAATACCGGTAAGTAAAATTTATTAAATTAGTTCAACCAAATTAAAAGTTTAGTTAAAAGCTATAAAGCCCTAACAAATTTTGGAAGGTAATGTATTAAAATATTAAGAAAAAGTGACAAGATGAACCTTTTTGTGGCTTTAGCAGAAAGAGCTTAAAAGCTTAATTCAAATCAGTTAAATTTCATTAATTAGCAGTTTAAAACCATAAAGCGCCTAAGCCAATAAATTAAAAGTTTGTGTTAAAAGCTCAAAGTAAAAAAAATTATTTTTAAAGCTAAATTGTTTATGAAGAAAGTTGTGAAGAAAGTAAGAAAGAGATTTTTACACTTTTTTAGAGTAAAAAGCTTAAAAGTTTAATTAGAGCTCTATAAAATTTATTAGCCTACCAGTTACAATATCGAAAATCTTTTCAACCAAACAAATTGAGCTTATAAGTTAAAAGTTTAAATCTTGTTTTAATTATTAAGTGAGCAGAAAAGTAAAAAAGTAAATCGTTTTTGTTTCATTTAGATTCAAAAGCTATTCTATAATCTTATAGCAAAAGTTCCTAAAATTTTACATTCTTAAATGACAAGCTCTATAGCTTACACAAATAATTAAAACTTTGTTGTTAAAGTAAAATGGTTTAGAAGTTAATAGATAGTAGGTATGTTTCTTTACGTATTTGAAGCTACCCAAAATTAAGTGAAAGCTTTTTAAGCAAATTTTGTATTGTAAATTTTGATTAAGTTTCAATAGCTTCGTGAAAATATAGAAATGCACATAGAATTTTAAACTTAACAGAATGGTCTTTTTAATAAAAACTTTTTTAAAGCTTTCGGTTAAGTTTGGGTATATTCGTGCACGTACAGGAACGAATTGCTAATACTATATAAAAAGCTTTTAAAATTTTTAAATTAATATATCAAATAAATAGTTGGCTTTTGATAGATAAAATGAAGAGATAAAATATGCCATTTTAAATTGATAAAACTGATGGCAGAGCAAATTTTGAGTAACTTCAACAAATTGATTTTTTTTTTAAGTTAAAAAAAATAAATAAATTCAGTCTGCAAAAAAGCTTTACAAAGTCATTATAAGAAAATTAAAAAAAATAATACGAATGACTTTAAACGACTTATAAGGTATAGGTCTGTTTCTTTACGTGCCCGAATTTACAAAATCGTAACCGTAAGCTGTTTTCAATACAAATTTTGTAAAAATTTTTTATTGAAAATAGCTTTCGGTTAATTTTGGGTAATGGTGCACGTACAGAGACAAACATTTTGGATACTAGATAAAAAAGCTTTATATAAAAAAATGCGTCATTTTCAGTCTGTTCCCGTATGTGCACAAAGTTACCCAAACGTAAACGAAAGCCCTTTTCAATACAAAATTTGTATTTAAAAGAGCTTTTGGGCAAGTTTGTGTAACTTTGTGCACGTACGGGAATAGACTGTTTATTAAAGGTCGAATGTTTAAATGACAAGTTTATTATTAGGGCGTTCTTGTACGTGCCCAAAGTTACATAAAACTTTCCCAAAATCTGTTTTAATACAAACTTCGTATTGAAAAGAGCTTTCGGTTAAGTCTGGGTAACTTCGTGCACGTACAGGAACATAATGGAAATATGGTCTATTTTTTTCCAAATAAAGTTAGGGAATGCTGGGAGTGTAATTCATTTTAGGGGACGCTTGGAATTTATTTATATTAGAACTTTTGTAAATAAAATTATACTCACTGTTTTTTATAATACGGCCCTGTTTTGTAAACCCAACCCGAGTAAATTGCTCGTTATTGCTTCAATCCGAAATTTGTAAGCTGAATTTGTAAGGCTTCTCAAATAAATTTATTAAATTGTATATATATGAAATATACTATGTGGTACAGAGCCCTTCGTGTGCGAGTCAAATTCGTCCTTTATTGGATTAATTTTATTTGCAATCATTGGAAAATTGCTTAAAAAATTTGCTCAGTAATAAAATTTTAATAAAAGACACAACCTTCTACAAACATGCACTTATTTTCTCGTCAAAATAATTGGTTCCAAACGAACAACACGCCTTCACTTTGTCACCTCTAAAAAAGAATTTATACTCTTATTTCAACTATAAATCTTTGAAAAGAAAAAATAAATAAAAATTGTTTCTCTAATAAAACTATTAGGAAAAACACCCGCATAAATATAAAAGAAAAATATTATCTCGTGTTTTTTTTCAACTTCCATTTGCACATTTATTTTATATCCTTTTTTTCTATTCAACGTCTCTTTAATGTTTTGAATGCGTTTATAGCAGCAACTAAAACAGGATATATATTGTACATTTTTAACAACAAAACCTTTAGCATTGTAAATGCAATATTCACTATGGGGCATGCAACACACTATTGCTGCTTACACGTTAGTTTAACACTGAAGAATACAACTGCACACAAATGTACACACACACACACATAAGTATAGAATGTAAAGTATTGTTTGTATATAAATTGCTTTGTGTATTTCGTATTTATTTATAACACTATTTGTGTAGGGTGTGTGAGTGCATATGTAGGGGTGTATGTCTATGTTGCTTGCTTGCAAGTGTGTAAGTGTAATAATGCATTTAATAAGCTTTTATAATGGCACATTTGTTGTTGACATTGTTAGTTTTGTCGGGTCTTTTTATTATTATTCCTATTTTTTCTTCTCTTTTTAATGTTTTGTTGCTTTTGTTATAGTCGTTTATTGTTAGCAACTTTTTTTTATTCACAAAATAGGTTTAAATTTATGAGTTGCTACAAACAGTGAGAAAGAGGGAGTGAGAGAGAGAGGGGGGGGGGGGGGGGGGGAAAGAGAGCACACACACCTTTACTTTTACCAACATAAACATGGTTTGGCATAAACCAGGCAGTTAAATAAAAACAAGTCTAAGTTGTTGCATTATGGTAGGTTACGTGGCAATGTATTTAATTTCCTGAGTAGAAAAGTTTCTTTACAAAAGGAAAATATGATTTATGTTATTTTCTGATTTAAGATTTTATATATATTTTATCTAGTATTTCAGTTTAGAGCAAAATAAAATAGGAGTAAAATGAAGAAAAAGGATTTGTAATATATTTAATTTAGTTTCTGACCAAAACAAGTTTGTAAGAATTTATATAAATTATATTTTAAAATAAACAAAGGGAGTTTCCTTTATTGGATGTTTAATAAAAATTAGTTAGTTTTATTGTTTTTTTCAGTTTTACAACCACTTATCCATATCGCCCATTCACTTCAACAGTGTTATAAAGAAAAAACAAAAACAAAAATTACTTTAAAGCTTTAATTTTTGAATGGAAAAATAAAAGTATATTCTTCTCTGAAAATTTTTACAGAATATAAAGAATGATATCACGTTTTTTGCGTGATGACACTATTGAAGTAAATGATCGATATGCACATTAATCTTACTAGTTCAGTAACATTTTAAAGCTTTCATGCCTAAGTATACTCAAAAAAATTTCATGAAATCGTCGAAAACAAGGTTAATCTAAAATTTTTCGATAGTGATTTTCTTTCATAGTTGTTTCATATTAATTCAACATGATTTTACAATAATCTTAAAAAAAATTTTTCGTTTTGAAATAATTATAAGTACAGTTACATAAAAATGAAGTTGATACTGAATTAATAAAAGGAATCATGTTGAATTAAAGTTATGTCAAGTTGAAACAACGTGAATTTGATACGGAAACAACACGAAGAATCATGTTGTATCAAAGTTATTTGAAGTTGTAACAATATGAATTTAATGTAGCTATTTTTTATTAATTACACCGTGATTCTCTAAAATTATTCAGAAGTTTTCATGCATCCATTCTGTGTTTTGCACCCCTAGAAAAAATAAATAAAATTAGCTTTTCTAGATCACATCGAAAAGCGATGTTATAAACGTAAATGTACTGAAAATAGTTTTCTTAAAATATGAAATTTAAACAGTCATATCTTCTTTGCTTCACAACAGATTTTGACGGCTGATTTCAAGTTTAAAAGATATGATTCTTAGCTTTAAAATAAGGCATAATTGGTTGGTAAATAGCAGTAAAAAACACAAAATTTTCAAAAAAATTTTATTTTCCACCGGCTCTAAGTTGCTTATGAGATACTAAAACACTACACATATTAACTGTTGTCAAAAGCAAAATTCAAATAGCTTTCCAAAATGCGTAATTACATGAAAATCGGTTAAAAAATAAATGAGTCAAAATATGCCACTGTGCAAAGACGACTTGTACATGACGCAGATAAGGAAAGCGGAATTGGACTAGCTACTATTTTTGATTGAAATGAGAAATGTGGAAATTCATCTGGTATTACAACGAGGCGGAACTGTTATTCACACAGTTTCATTCAGGAATGACTCTGGATTCATTCAAAATTCTGAACAAATTGGAAAAAAAACTTAAAAAGGTCCTTCAATAGAACACTGAAGATGGCACATAGCTTAAGCCGGTGTGTT
Organism: Panzeria rudis; assembly: GCA_956483635.1. Classification (NCBI taxonomy): domain Eukaryota; kingdom Metazoa; phylum Arthropoda; class Insecta; order Diptera; family Tachinidae; genus Panzeria; species Panzeria rudis. The sequence goes on from OY101449.1 coordinate 5,343,041, forward strand.
TACAAAACAAATTTGACGTGGGATGACGGAAAATCGTTCCAAATTCAAAAAAACTCCGTCGGAAGAAAAATAAACACACTCAAAGTCCCTTTTAAAATTTATCTTCGTTGGATTACTTTATTTTCGCGGTTAGTGCTTCACATATTAATTTCTAGTACAGAAAATATTCACTCCAACTCATTAGAAATTTATTATTTTTAGCAAGTATATAATTTCTAAAAATTTAGGTACTTTAAACTACCCAGTGGTAGGTAATAGGAAGCAGTATGGAGTCCTTATAAAAGGCATCTTTATCGCTTTTTTTAAAAGGAGCAATACTTCACGCTCTATTCCATCTTCATATCTTTTTTCCACATGTAGTTGTTGCGGAGAAGGCCTTTCTACCGCTTCCTATGGAAGGCCTGACAAAAGTCCTTTTGAAAATGTCACTTTGAAGGTTTTCAAAAAGCAAATGGACTTACATTAATTTTTTTAATCTCGGTATTTTTATAGCTACTTCTGTATTTTGGATTAATGAGATTTTTTATTACAAATTATTTACTTTCATCTAAAGTAATTTTTTATACATAGAGGGGAAGGAAATGGGCATGACTAGTTTCGTCGGTATAAGTATAGGTTAGTCGGCTCCAACATAAACAGCATAATAGCAGCATCTGTGAGAAATCTGTTGCGCATAAATTTCAGTTTTATACACAAATTAGTTGCGAAAAAAGAATACGAGAATTTACATATGTTATTTTTAAATTACTTGTTTGATAAATAAAACGGAAAATCTAAAAATAGAATACTCCTTCCACTTTCCTTCTAATAGAATGTCTTTTTTTAGGGAGAGTCGAGTCTCTTCTAAGAGAAGGTGTAAGTAGGCCTTTAAGAATATATGAATTGAGAAGGCCTTTTTAGTTTTACTGCTGGGTACTGAAAAGTCTAAACATATTTTTAATTAATATTAATCATACGCAGCATATTACCACACATACTATAATATGTAGTATACTCGTATGTATTATATGTGCAAACATAAACCAGTAATGAATACAACATATTCAACTGATACACTTTATAAACAATTTCATAAAATATCGTTTGCATTTATAAATTTAAGCATAATTTGTAAAAAAAAGCCCAACATGAAATTTTACCTCTGCTATAATATTCATGACAGTTTGATTACATTACATACTTAAATATTTCCCATCTCTTAACTTTCAAAAAACACTCTATGAAATATTTCGCATGATTTTTTTTTAAATCTTACATATAAATATTTTTACAAACATGTGTATGTACGTATATGAGTAACTCTAAACTAGTATATATATATATATATATATATATATATATATATATATATATATATATATATATATATATATATATATATATATATATATATATATATATATATATATATATATATATATATATATATATATATATATATATATATATATATATATATATATATATATATATATATATATATATATATATATATATATATATATATATATATATATATATATATATATATATATATATATATAGATATATATATTTTTTTTATATATTAAAAACTCGTTTATAATTTATATGGAAATTATCTGGTTGCACTATTATAACTCGTTTTCATAGTGTATGTTGCATACCTTCCAAAAATATATGCACTCGTTCGTTGTACACATTCATTCATCATGGTAATTTATTAAATATTTACAACGTATTTTAATCTATTTTTAAGTATGTGCCACAAAGTTTGAGTGGGGAATTTATGTCACAACTACCACTACTGCTGATGATGATAATGTTGCTAGCTGCCACTATCATCACTACAGCTTCGAACGTATTTAGTGACATGTTCGTATGTATGTATATGTATATGTATGCTTATTTTTGGGCATGTTAAGTTATAATTGAGTGTTTGTGAATGTGGTTGTTTATGCACATGTGTGTGTGTATAATAGTTTTGAGGTAAAAACTAAATTGCATATGTATAAAATTTTATGACAAATATGTTTTGGTTCTTGTGCAGTAATCGATTATAGTGTAGAGTTTAGTGTATAATTTATTTATTTTTATGTAGACATATTAATAGGAGACCAATGCTGTTGAGCAGCCAACCTAAAAATGTTTTAAATCGAGGAGGTATCAATTCTTTTTAATTTTTCTAAGTGCGTTTTCTCAGAACTGCTTTAAAATGCTTTCGGTTTTTTTTTCTTCTTATGAAAGGATGTACCCTCCAGATTGGTCCTGTTGAAAAGTGGGTAGGGTTATGCCCATTGAAAGTAAATACATATTGTTTTACAACTATTTCTAATTAATCGGTTCTTATGAAATTCTGCACACACATTTAGTTTATTTTAAAATATTATGTTATGATTGAAAAAGTGGGCAGTGCCATGCCCATGCCAAGTAAATATATTTTTCCAACGACTTTCATTGAATCACATCTTCTGAAATTTTGCACAGACAATTAGTTATCATGACAATAAAATATTGTGGTTAGAAAAGTGGACAGTGCCACGGCCAATCGTAGTAAATATTATTTTTCAACTGTGTACTTCTATTTAAGCGATTCTTAGGAAACTTCGCCAGACATTACTAAGTTTCCTTGAAAATACAACATTATGATTCAAAAAGTGGGCGGTTCCACGCCCAAAACTTAAAAATTTTCTTTTTCAACTTCTTATATTTAAGCGATTCTTATGAAAGTTCGCACACACTTTAAGTTTCTGGGACAATAGAACATTATGAATAGACAAGTGGACAATACCAGGACCATGCAAAGTAAATAATATTTTTTAACAACTTCTATTAAGCCGGTTCTTATGAAACTTTGCGCAAACATTTAATTATAGTAAAAAAAAAGTTATTAAAAAAGTGGGCAGAGCCACGCCCAAATGAAATTAATATTCTTTTTAAACTAATTCTACCTCACCGAGTCTTAAGAATCTTTGCACACACATTAAGCTCTTGGGACGACAAAACACACTGATTAGAAAAGTGGGCAGTGCCATGCCCATGAAAAGTAAATATTCCTTTTCAACAACTTCCTTTAAATCTATTCTTATTAAATTTCATACATGCGTTTTGTTTCCCTTGAAAATATAACACTATGAGCGGAAAAGTGGGCAGTGCTATGCCCAAAACGAAATAATTATACTTTATCAACTACTTCTGCGTAGCTGGTTCTTAAGAAACTTTTTTACACAAATTTGAAATACAATATTATGGTTAGAAAAGAGGGCTGTGCCACGCCCATGCAAATTAAATATTCTTTTTCAACAGCTTTTTCTAAACCGATTCATATATAATGTTGCACACACAATAAGTTAACGTTACAATACCACATTATGATTAAAAAAGTGGGCAGTGCCACGCCTATGCAAAGTGTATATATGATTTTTCAACAAATTCTACTAAAACAGTTTTAATGAAACTTTGCACATAGATTTACTTATTATGGCAATAGGGTGCCGCTGTGGCTAACTGGTAGCGATGCTAACCCGACTAGAAATGCAATCCTTTTTGGGATCCAACTGGGACTCCAATTGTTTTCTATGGGGAAATATCACAAACTCGCAAAAACGTGCTCAAATCGGAAAAATAGCAAACTCTAATATTGATTACAAATTGCGAAAGCTGTTCAAGGGATAAATGTAAGCTACAATCACTTCTACCGAAGATGATCAAAAAATATGAGTAAAAATCTATGTAAGATTTTTCCAACAAATTTCCAATAGTTTTTGAAAAACTTCGGTGAAATCATTAATTTCTACATGAGCTATCCCTACAAGTTCGAGGTCGGATCCCGATTGGGATAACCCTTTTGGGTTTGCCACAGACGCTCCAAAATAGACCCCAATATATGTACTGGGAAAATTTCTAGTCGGGAATTTGTCAGTGTAGAGGTCGTGGGTCCAATTCCCGCCATTGACTCTGGATGTTTTTCGGAGAGAAGCTAAATCGCTTCGCGGGTTGCGTTTGCTATTAAAAAAACAACATTAAGGTTAGAAAAGTGGGCAGTGATACGCCAAAACGAAATAAATATACTTTTTCAACTACTTCTATTTAACCGATTTTCAAGACACTTTATACACACATTAAGATCCCGGTACAATACAACATTATGATTAGAAAAGTGGGCAGTGCCACCCACGCATATTTTGTAGTTGATTTTCTTGCAAGAATTATTAAAGCTATATAACCAAAATCAAAACAAATTTTAGATTCATTGTAATTTTCAGCCTGCCCTCGTATTTGTAATCATAGTTTGTTAAAGTATATTTTTGTGGTTATCGAAACATTAGATGTATTTGATTATAAGCTACACATATTTTTCTGTATAAAATTTGTTGCTGTAGTGCAAGTAAACATGTGTTTCCATGTATTTTGCTAAAAATTTTGTTGTAGGCATTAAAAGCTTTTAATTAGATTTCATTGTTAATTGAAACCACAATATTGAAATTATTCAAAATGCTGAAATGAAGTTTGGAAGATACTCTTTTTTACACGAAATGTAAAATACATATATTGTAAAAATATTTTTGTGAAAGTCCAAATTTTAGGGTTAAAGCATCAAAAATGCTTTCAAATGAAATCGTTTTTATAATATGTACATATGTAATACGTTTTCAGAAGTTAGGTTTATCTTATGTTAAAAAAACTGAGTTAAAGAGTATGTATTTAAAAACTGAACGCACGGTATAGTGGTATACCGCATAGCAACGAAGTTCCTTATGTTTTATCTACCCAAAAAACAAAACAATTTCACATAAAATGACATCACTTGATAAGACATGACATGACGTGATACGACATGACATGAAATGATATTAGCATCACTCATCTCCTTAAACACCATAAACCACATCTGAACTAGTTTGGGAGCAACCACCGGGGCAACTGCAGAGGTCTCCGCAGGAGTAGTATTTTGCACCTTAAAGACAACAATATTAGCAGCAGAAGCTGTAATCAACCTTGCTGGTGGACTGCTGATGTCCAACTTTACACTCGAATGTTCAGTCTCAGCAATGAGCTTTATTTATCAAGAGAACTTCATACTACACCGAAATAATAGTCACCTTAGGAGGCAGCAATCTATCTACTCCATCACCTAGCAACACTTCCATCAGTGAACCATTTCAACTCAATCACACCGATACTAGCAGCCACATTTTTCTTTTGCCGATTATTCCTTCTACCAGAGGCCACAGTACAGTAAGTAGCATCTGTACTAACCAACGTAACACCAACAGCAGGGCGAAAAATAAGAGAAGAAGCAACTATAGCAGGAGCAAAAATAGCTACAAAAGTTGAAGCAGCAGTACCATCAATAGCACCAGCCTTAGATGACAATGGCTTACAACGCCTCCCCCTCTCAATGTTATCGCCTTCTCTATCCGTATCACTATGCTTCACTATCTTAATCCATAGCCTCTGAGCTAGCGATACCTGACCTCGCGTCGTCGTTGTCTCCTTTCGAAATTTTCCGCTTCGTAAGCGGAACCGGGCGAACCATGACTCCCGTCAAAAAACTTATTTAAAATAATTTCCACAAATTCCAGATGATAAGAAGAAGACACTTCCAAAAGTCGTCAGTAGCTAAACTAACTCTCACCTGGAAGATACTAAAACGATACTTATGGCCAATTGTTAACAGAGACACTTCTAGCTAGCGCATTCACGAAACACTTAGTCAACTCATAAAATACTTAGCAAGGACACACCGGGTTGGAGATTTTAATAACACGGCCAAGAATCAATAAATTCCTAAGATTTCCCCAATATTTTCCCGGAAAACTACGGTAGCATTGAAAAACCCGAAAAATCCGCAATGGTAGCATTGGTCACCAGATGAAGACACTTTTAAAAGTTGTTAGCGGCTAAGCCAACTATCACTTGGAAGATACTAAAATTATACTTTTAGCAGAAATAGTTCTAGCCAGCGCAGTTACAAACCACTTAACCAACTCACAAAACAACTTAGCATGGATACAAACCGGGTTAGAGACTAAAAAAGGACCAAAAAATAATAAAATCTTAGGAGTTCCCCAAAACTTCCCCGGAAAACTATGGTAGCACTGAAAGCCCTGAGATATCCGCAGTAGCAGCGGAATTTTACTTTCATTCCGAAGTTTCACCTTCAACTTCAGACACATTGCCAGCGTAGTCTCAAAACAAACCAGTATTCGTTACCAGTATTAGTTACACGTATTTTTCATATAAAACAAAATTTTAGCCCTCAGCATTTAAAGCATTGATATGCACAACGTACCAGAGGGAACTTTGTTCCAAAAATTTCCAACACAAAGTAATTTTCAAAAAGAAAGTTCCCAAAAAGTATCTTTAACATCTTATATTCAAAATACTAATAGTTAGAGAGTTTCCCCAGCCAAGAGCTGCTTTTCAACTGTACAGCCTAATACAACGTGTTTACTGACATTTAAACTTAATTTTATCAATATTTCAAAATTTTAGTAAACTTTTATTTATTTAATTAAAACTTTTACAGTTGTTGCTCTGATACATAAATAATTTTTCCCCAAAAATGCTTTATATAAAAATATACAATTTTAATTACCAAACAATTCTGTATATAGTAAATATTTTAGTTATTTAATTACATTTCTTTATTAATAGTTAGATATTCTAAAAAATCTGCAAAAGACTTTTTCTTCGAAAACCAAGTTGAACTCATTAAAGTGTCAGTTTTTGTTGAACAGTTCATTTCATTGTAGTGTTCATTGTCATAGACACTCTTCTATGGATAAACTTTGACATTTTTGACTTTTTTTGTTATGAGTTTTATTAAGGTAATTTTTTTAGATTGGATTTTTGTAATAGGAAACATGTAACACGTCGAGGTATTGCTAGAATCCCAGCAAAAATTTTGTTAGCTAAGTAATGAGTTGAAATACCCTTCACTATTTCTATTTGTTTTGGCATTTTAACATATTAATGTAATATGTCGAAGGAATTGAAGGCAAGTACCTACAAAAATAAAAATAATTAATAATTGAGTTATGAATTTTTAGTCGAACTGTATGGTTTAAATCCAAAGTTATTTAATTAGTTTGGCTTAAGTTCATTTTTAATTTAATCTTTCGATCAAATTATTTTTTATTTAAGAAAGAAATTTTAAAGCATGTGAATATTGAACATTCAAAGAAAAATTTGGATGTACGGAGGGTTGAACTGACAGCTGTTTCGTGACCACCAAGTCTACTCGTCAGAGTCCTTTACCTACACCACCTCTGACAGTGGCAACAACACTGTAGCGAAAATTCTACTAGTTTTAGTAAACTCAATTAACAGACTGTCGCCATCTTGTGGCGAGTCGCACCTATTAATTCATTTTTTCTAAATGTTCGGAACTTCACTAACATTCTAAGAAAAAGACAGTTAGTGAAGTTCCGAACATTTAGAAAAAACTAATTAATAGGTGCGACTTGCTACAAGATGGCGCTGTAATCTGTATGCGGACTACTTATAATAAACAGAGTTTGGAAAGTACGATCATAATTTTCATTTAGTTATTCCTAAAAGTAAATTAAATAAAAAAACTGATTTCTTTGTGCTACAGTTTTAACTATGTATCTTATTGTCCACCAATATTTATGAAACATATATGGTTCAAAAAGTATTTTTCTCTAAATATTCACAATATATTTTTTTCCTAAAAACCGGTTAAAAAACCAATTGGTTACCGGTCAGTTCGTCGAACTTCGACCACTAGGCGGAATCGTAGTTATTTCAAATTATGAAAAAAAGAGCTTTCTAAAAAAGCCACCCTTTTGATGCATATATTCACAATTTGAATACATCAATAGATCTAAAATATTTATTAATTTTATTTCAATGAAATTTTATTACAAACAAAAAGTATAAAATATATGTGTAAAAACATTCATATGCTACATATCCATACATACGAGTATGTACATACATATTTTATTTTATTAGTTCCTTTTTTGATTTGTATGTAATATGTGTTTTTGTACAAAAATATTTCTACATATTTTTTCCATTATATGCAGCTTACAGTATGATCTCTCTAGTCCGGGTACACTATAGTTTGAAGATAAACTATTCCAGACTATGCAGTTATATTTCGGGTTTGAGCTATCCCTTCATTGTAAAAAAACAAACATCAACAAGTCATTAGTTTCTAAAGCCCGCACAATCACAGAAAATTTTTTTCTAATTAAATCATTAATTTAAAAAATCAAACTTTCAATTAAATAATTTAATTGATATAATTAAATATTTAATTATTAGTATCAAGACATGATTTTTTATTACACACATTCGCTATTAATTGTATGTATACCCACAAATAGTGCACATACATACATACAAATGACAAGCAATGTGTGAAACAACAAGAACTTCAACGAGCTTTTATCAGCCATGTCACAGAATACCATTCCGATCGGAAGTGGTTACAATTCCGTAAGTTGCTTCTTCAGAAAACGAAAAGCGAACATTTTCTTCGTAATCAAACCACTTTTAAATTTCAAAGTGGAATTGAAAATCACTTTTCTACTGGCTTCATTTGCAGTAAATACTAAAAAACGTGCATGCTTTTAGGAGCGTCAAATAAATATTTGGTCATGAGCTTTCTATGTTAATAAAAAGCTCAATGAGAGCTTTGCATCTAAAACCAAGAGTAAAGAAACGCCTCAAGGTATAAAAACTTTATCATTGTAAAAACGAAATACAAAATAAACGGAATCTAAAGCACCAAAAATGTACTTTTTCGGAATGACAACTACGTTGAACTTGCGTTGAATAGCTATTTTTAAATTATTATGATTAAAAATTTAATTAAAAACTTAAAAATATTTTAATTAAACTTTTAATTATTATTATTAAATATTTAATAAAATTTATTTCAATTAATTTTGGTATAAAAATTTACTTAATATTAGCAATTCGTTTACAGGTGAAAATTTAATTGATTTCGTACTTGGCACAACGAATTTTTTAATTAAAAATAATTTTTATTTTTTTCTGTGATCCACTAAAACATACAACATTTCATACTACATCCGATCCGCTTAAGAAAGTTCTACTGTATTATAAAATGTGCAATAAAAATTGTTTGACATTGATAAGTTGACATTAAGAGAAATATTTTATTTTTGTAGAGAAAAATATGTCAAACTTATTTTCTGTTTGAATTGTTCTTGATATAAAAACCTTAATAATTGTATGCTGTAGAGTTGAGAAAAAATCAATGAAATTTGCAGAGAAAAAGATTTAATTTATTTTAAACTAAAAACAAATTTCAATAATTTGGTAATTTTAGTAAGAAGAATTTGCCTAAAATCTTTTTAATAAACAAGTGTTCTATTTAAATCAATAAAATTTATTTTATTTAAAACCATAAAGCATTTTCAATAATGAACAAAAAATTCCTTTGCAGTTAAATAATATAAAAAAAAACTTTTTTATGTTATAAAGCCGAAACTCATTGCGAGTGTAAGTGTTTAGACATTTTTCTTTTTTTTTAACTTACAGATATTAAAATATTAGCAATATGAAAAAGTAAAATAATGATTTTAGTATTAGTAACATTCAATGGATTCCGAAATTTTCATTTAGTTAACGTTAAAGAAAGATTAGTGCGAATTGGAAAAAGGGTAATAAATCTGTATCTTTGAAGCTTTAGGTCAGGTTATAAAACGATGGATGTGAAAATCATAGAGGAGGACCTAAACTTTCAGATTGATGAAATTTTAATCACCCTGTTGAAACTCACGTTGAGCTACATGGTGCCAAAGTTGAATACCTCGGGCACGAAAAATCTTATCACTCTCATTTCAAAGTCTTGATTTTGATTCCTTTTCACGACTACATGAATTGAGATAACAAAGAATTTTTCTCTGGATGTTATCAAGGATTGTGTTAAAAATCATAAAAGCTTCTTTGAATGTTTTGGTTATGCTACTATCGGAGATATTAACGAAATAGACAACAAAGTCGCGGCCAAAAAACATAATTTTAATATTCAAAGCCAAATATCTTTGAAAATATTAAAGATATGTCAATAAAACAAACTTTATTTTCTATATATATTTGAAAACTTCTTACCAAATCTAAACTCATTAAAATCGGATAATGTTTGTAAAAGTTACGAGGCCGACAAGAATTTTCATGCCATAGGCAGTCAATTTTGACACCCTGTAGCTCAACGTGTGTTTCAACAGGGTGATCCAAATTTCAATATTATTAAAGCTTAGATCGTTCTCTATGATTTTTACATAAATCGTTTTGTAAACGTATCGCAAGTTTCAAAGATACAGTTTTATTAGCCATTTTTCCAATTGCATGGGTCTTTTTTTTGACAATTTCCTAAAAAAGGGACAAAAACTCCCCTTCAATGTAGATGTAGCAGGCTGAAATCTTTTATAAAAGTATTTGTCGTAAAATTATACTGTGCATATTAAGACACATTAACTAGACTTGAATGTGTTTAAAAGTTAAAATTAAATTTTTTAAGAGTCTTATTTGAAATATAACTTTGTGTAGTCATTAAGCTTGAAAGTAGTCAGGGAACATATTGAAAGAAAACAAAGTATACTTTATTTGTCTTTGAACCAGATTTAAAACAAGATGAAGTTCATTAAAATCGGATAATATATGTAAAAGTTATGAGGCTAAAAAATTTTGTTATGTCTAAGATCTTCAACTTTGATACCCTGTAGCTCAACATGTGTTTCAACAGAGTGCCCCGAATTTCATTATTATTAAAGCCTAGGCCCTCTTCTATGGTTTTTACATACATCGTTTGGCAATCGAATCGCAAGTTTTAAAGATACAGATTTGTTACCCTGTAGGTGTCTTTTTGTTTACAATTTCCTAAAAAGGGACAAGAACCTCCCCTTCAAAGGAGATGTAGCATGCTGAAATGTTCTACAAAAGTTTTTGTCATAAAATTATACTGAGACATCAACTAGATTTGAATGCCAGAAATCATTAAAAACTTAATATTCGTTTAAGGGTTAAAACTAAAATTTTTTAAATATATTATTTGAAAAAAAGTGTCTTTGTGCAGTCGTTCAACTTTAAAGTAGCCAGAGAAAATATTGGACGGTAGTACAGGGAGGTACTCGGGCGGCCACAAACTTAATACTTGTTTTATACATTTTGAAAAGACAAATCATAAAAGTTATTAAACATCATAAAAAAGATGATTAACATTTAAAGAAAACAGGCCTTCTCTTAGGAATTTTTTTCTCTACAAGATTTCATGAATATGATCTCCTCTTTATACTTAGAGGACCTGCAATATACATTGATTTAAAAACATTTTTTTCCTATTTTATTGTATTTAAAATCTATTGCTGTAAGGCTTTTAGCTGCTCAAATAATCCTTTAACTTTATCATTTTCCCCATAAGCCTGTCTGATTAGTTCAGCTGCATTATTTAGATTTGTGCTTAAGTTAAATAGCAGCAGTATCGGAAGTTTTATTTTTATTTTTCCATATAAACTCATTGAGTTTAGGTATTATTGTTTCTACATAACTAGAATATGTTGTTTTTGTTAAACATAAATAGATATCCTTGTCTGTTGTACGCTTAAGGATGTTGAATTGCCTGTTCTTTTATAAGCACTTGTGTATGTGTATTTATAGAAGTGTGTATGTGGGCATATGAGTGTTTGAGATAATGTTTGCAAGTATGTGCAAATTTTACCCAAAGCTATCGTTTGTTCATATTGTCAGCATATTTACAGACTATTTATTTTGTTCTTTGTTTTTTATTTATTTAATTTTATTTGCAAATGTCCCCTTGTATATTCTTGGACAAAAAAAAATATTTATTAAATAGTTAAAACTGTTAAGCAGAAATATTATGCAAAAAGTACAGCAGGGAGTTATTTAAAAACTTCGTTATGGTTTTGAATTGTTTAAAAGTTTGCAAATTGTTTAAGTTTGCAGCAGTACGTATGATTAATATTAATTTGGAAAAATATGATTTAAGTTAAAAGTTTGTGGTATTTGTTTCAGATATCTTTTAACAAATGTTTAAGGGCAACAGTATAGTTAATGTATTTTTAATTCTAGTTCAATGAATAGTTTTAGTTGGCTTCAAAATCTTTGTTTTTTTTGGAATGCCTTATCCCAAAGGTGACAAAGGAAATAGTCAACAATCTTTCCCTAAAAGGAAGTCTAGCCTATAATCCCACATAAGGGGTGTTTTGCTTAAATAAAGTTATATTTATAGAAAAATTTAAATTTCATTTTACAAACAAATAAATAAAAAATCACTTAAGAGCGTTTCTCCCTCTAGAAACACAAACAAATTGTTATACGAAATCTTGATAAAAACAAAAAGAAATTGAAAAGAAACTTTATTGTTCAGGGAAATAAACAGAAATTTTCTCAACTCCACCATAAAATAACGAATGATAAGAATTTCTTTTTGAATAATTTAAAATGTAATTTATAGATTTTTAAAGAAACTAGATAAGCAATACTTTATTTGTGCAGTGTGTGGAAATATCAGGGGAAAGTCGGCTTTCATTGATTATTTAAATAGCGAAATATTGCACAACAACGTATAAAATAATTTTAAAGCTTTTTTTCTTAGTTTTTCATTCCCGCTCATGATACAAAATGTTTTGATTGTGTCTCCATTAAAAGTTATATATTTACGCTTACTTATAAGATTTCTATATGGATTTATTTGAGGCGATGTCAAATATGTTGTTTTTTTTATAACAAATTTCCTTTTTATTACAAATGTGTAAAATACTAATTTTAAATAATTTTTATTTCAAGTATAAAAAATTTTTAATATATTACGCACCATCAACTCGTAAATTAAGCATAAGTTATACTTTACAAACGATAGATGTGGAATAAAAAAAAAAATAATTTTAAGTATATATATATTAGGGTATACACTTTAATAGACTTTAAACTTTTTGCCAGAACATCAAAAAAGAAATTAGGTTCGCTGAGCACGCATATGACTGTTATTTATTTTTCTTAAGAAGGCTTTTCAAGATATTTGCAAAAAACGTGTTCTTTTGCAGTTTTTTTTAAGCTATTTTCAAAAATCTTCTGAGCTGTTCTTTTGAATTATACAATTTTTAAGGTATTGCATAGATATGCATTTCTTCTTTCATCCAATAGATAAACTATGCTGATCGGATCAAAATTCATTAAGTTAGAGTCCTTCAGATTTGAAAAATATGAATTTATTTACGTTTTTTTTTTCAAAATTCACTGATGGTGCTTTTTATGGAAAAAATTAAAAATTTTTTTATATGTCAAATTAAAAATTTTCCCACTCAGAGGGAATATTTCCATTATTTTTTTAAACTATATAACATTTTGTTTTTTTTAGCTAACTAGTAAAGAAATAATTGTGAGAATCGGCTATTATTTGTATCCGATATCTTAAAAATACTGGACTAACGTTTTAAAAAATTTGAAAAATTGCTTAAACAAAAATATTTTTTTAGTACCTTGTAAGGACACAAAAAATTTTGCGCATCGGACGAAAAAAAAAATAATGATAAGCGTTAAAATATTTTACATGCCCGAAGTGCCCTACTTTGAATCTCAAAGGTCGGCTCCTGGGCAATATGGAAAGCTAATCTTCTTAAAAGAAATTGGAATACTCCTCTGCTATATTAAAATTTTATATTGACCAAACTATTGGCTTAGAAATGCAGATTTATTTACAAAATATATTGATTCTACGCTATTGGCGTTGTTCTTACTCATACAATATTTTTTTTTATAAAAATTGTTATTCAGATTTTTCTACTTAATATTCTATAACTATCTCATTTTTGGTCCGATGTTAATAATTTTGCACTTAATACGCTTGAAACAAAGTTTTCTTTAAGATACCGATAAAAAAAACAAAATTCAGAGCTTCTTTTTCTGCCCTAGTGGATCAATTAGAAAAAAATTAAAATTTTTTTAAATCTTATGGCCTACAACTCAATAAGTTTTTATCCGATCATTACGGTAAGGAAAAGAGAAAAACAAAACGTATCTATGTAACAGTAACAAATTTGTACAGTTCAGAACAACAGTTCTTTAGATTATAGGAAATAGGTTTATGTCTTTTGTACACTAATCAGTTTAAGAGTAGCGCTTAAATATGCAAAAAATTCAATTATATGGCAAAATTCGTATAAACTAGAAATTCGAAAAAATACATTTATATAAAAGTTTTTATTCGATTAATCGTCACAAAATCGTCACACATTTGATATGAATATTTCTATTAATCGATTAACTAGTATTTAAGTGAATATCCTAGTATACACTAAATCACTCGTAAAGAAAACACTCTACATATATTAGTCACAATCACACACACGAACGCAACGTTAAAAATATAATTTAACGAAAAGAAAACTCTACTCATTTCATTCAACTGCCACCCACAATAATAACACACAGCACTCACACACACACACACACACATACATGCACACATGAACTCTCACCACATATTTGCTGGTTCCCAAACTTTTGCAAAAGGAAGTAGGAACTCCCAGAAAACATTTTTTCTCGATTTCGGTCCGAAGTCGGTTAGAAAGTTTGCACAAGATTCTGCATTCGTATCCAAAGTCAGTCAGAAAACATACCGAAAATTATATGAGTGATTGACAAGAAACCGTACCCCTTTGTCTAAGGAAATTTTAAAAACTATGCCGAAATATCTAAGACAACTCTGTACGAATTCTGACGAATTTCCTAAGGAAATTCTAAAGGAATTTTCGACATGTTTTAACAATATCATAAAAATGTGTGACAAAATATCAGAAGATTTTCCGATTTATCTGATACTTTTTACATCTTTTCGTGTTTCCTGGGCACCATCTTCTTTTAACACTGTATGAGTGTGTACGTATGTTTGTATCTATGTGGGTGCTTCCCAGTAGGCCAAATCATCGTGACGTTAACTAGGCATGTACTAAACAGCACTCAAAATATTCTGTACGTAAAATTAACTGGATTTGTAATATAAAATAAATGAAAATTAAATTTTTTCTAGTTATTTTTCATTTTAATTTAACAAAAAGTTTATTAAATCTTAAATATTAAAAAGTTAATTGACTTAAGACCATAAAAACGAATGACTCTTTCTTTGTTCGGATCAATTTAACTGTCACAATAACTAATCCCAGCTTCCATAAAAATAAAAGATGTTTACCTTGTTTCTACTGTTTTTACTGTTAAATAATCAACGCCAAGTTCCGTAAAAACAAATGATTTTTGCTTTATTTTTAAATGAACTAATATCATGTTATATATATTGTTTCCTTTGGCTTCTATAAGGATAATAGGGCCTCTCATGTTAAGTGCTTATTATATTGTATCTTTAGCTATTATTTTATTACTTTTATATTTTTACACACTATTTGTTATTTTAATTTCCACAGGGAATCGAACAAATCTCCTTCAGGTTTGAAATCCAATGCACCAGCCACTCGGCTAAAGCATAGTATGAAAAGCAGCAGCACGAAATCGACATAAACTTACCCTTAAACTATTTCGCTTTCAAAAAACTTTATTTCTTTTCTGGGTATGCATGTATGTGTGGTATTTTTATGCATATAAAATTAAAAAAAACACACTGAAACTGAATAAATAAATGAATATTCATTTATTTAAATGAATATTCATTTATTTTAAATTGCAATTTCAGTTAATTTTGCGTACAGAATATTTCGAGTGCTTATGTGTGTGTTATTTTTATACATGTACTTTTTTGCTACTTATAACATAAAGCAACATGAAAGCAACCGAAAATCCATATTAATGTGTACTTAGTTTTCTTAATGAATGTTAGAATAAGTTAAAAATAAGATTGCTTAAAATTTTAAATGCTTATTCATTTAAAAATAACTGCATGGAATATTTTTTGAATAAAAGTTCATTCCGTTACTGCATTAATATTGTGAGTGAAGAATCTATCATCGAGAACGAATTGGCGACTCTCCAAACCAACTATTAACGATATTTTCGAAGAAAGGGCACAAAAGTCGTTGATGCCGTACTAATTATTATATGTAACATGCTACTAAAGTTGTCGTCAATGAATAATATTAAAATTTAAATACGTAATAATCGAATAAAATCCACAACCTTCCAACTGCTAGGCTAGCATGTTAGCTGCTGGCTTTCCGAGGCACTTAAAAAAACTTTATACAAAAAGACGTTTTGTGGGCAACGTAAGCTTTATAGTTAACATAAATGGAAGCACGATAACTTCGATGCAGTAGTTACTCTTGTTCTCGGCAATAAAACCTTGCACACGGCAACTTCGATACAGTTGTTATTCTTGCTGTCGGCAATAAAACTGTACACACGACAACTTCGGTGGAGTTTTTACTCTTTTTGTCGTCAATACCGCTTTGTAGCACACATTTTTTATGCGCGACAACGTATACCACCTTCTTGCCGTACTAATTACTAAATGTGTTTTATAGGCGACATGTTGTACATAGGTCACAACTGGTACTACAGGGAATGTTTGTTTATGTGTTCGTATGTGTGGGTGCTTGTTTTTCTCCGTGATGTTTGTTTTTATTAAAACTGGTATATGTGAAGTTATACACACATACATACATATAACACATATAAGCAAAAAGTTAACTGTTCACGTGCTTGAGAGCAAAAATAATATAAAAACAACTTTTTCCCATAATAAACAATAACAATACTCTGTCTGTCGCTGTATAAAATAAGTTATATGTTGAATATACAAGTAGGAGTACATGTATATCATTCTTAAACATGTGTTTGTTGCAGTGTATTTACCCTGAAGAAAGCCAGGGGCCAAGTGTCTCCAAGTCACCACTTTTGTCAGCAAGTTTGCTGACTTTTCGGTGGCATTGTCAACGAATCGTCTACACTTTTTATTTTACCTTTAAGGGAAAGAGAAGTTTTTATTGTCTCAATTTGTTGTGTTGAAAATACATCCGGCAGCACGCAAAACTAAAAATTTGCATAAAAAATTTAATTTAATTGCCTTAGCTAGAAAAAAATTTTAAATGTGTTAACTAGAATTATTAAAATGCATTAGAGAATCTCAATATCGTCCCACAAGAACCACCTAGTCTATAGTAAGTCAATAATTCCGAGGTCAGTAGTGGAATCTCAATCTATAGCACAGAACATTGCCTCGGGTACAATGAGTTAGTAGTACTGGAGACAAAGTCAATAGTGAAGCAGTACAATTTTACTATCAACATTTCCTTCAGGGTAAGTATCGGGTTATTTTTATTATACACCCATACATATTCTCAGATACTCAACTTGTTATTATTGTCGTTGTATTATTATTGTTGTTGTTTTTGTTGTTGTTTTATGATGCTGATGAGGCTTATTTATTACTTGTTTGTTGTTCTATTATTGCAGTTCTTGTTTGTTACAATTTCGCTATTATTATGCTTGATAATGAATTGTTATTGTAATTTATAATAAGCCATATTATACATGAATGTACATGATGTATTTGTACGACTACTAACTTTTATACAGTTATTTTTTAATGTTTTTATATGTATTAATGTTGAAATTCATGTTTTATATACTGTTATAAATTTCCTTTTAAAAGTTTCATAAATGCGTGGGAGGTGCTTTAGATTTTAAGCTAAAATCAAACGATAAATTTTGAAATTTTTTTAAGGAATTTATTTTTGTAATTGGAGTACCAAACTTCTGTATACTAACAAAATAATACCTTAATTTTATAATATATCATTTATTTTAAAAAATTATATTCTCAAAACTTTCTTTCTTACAGAACTTCCCTGCTAACTCTCGTATTTTTTATTACTTCAATAATAATGGTCGTTGTTAACTTATTTTTGTGCTACTTATTACTGTAACAATAGGTTAACTGAATGTTAAAGTATGGGTGGGATATCTCAAGTATTTTTTTATATCCTGATATTTTCTTTGTTAATTCAAATAGGTTTTATATAATCACATGCGTCTGTTAAAATACTCCTCTTTATCCACACATTTATCCTACATTTGACGGAAATGCTATATGACTTTTTATTTCTAAATCTTATGTTAATATTATTACACTCAAGGAATTAATTATAATTGAAGTGCTTATTATCTTATCTACTTATTATTTTTATAAGCAGTGAAAAAATAAAGGGCAACGAAACATTAACAAAGTATTTTTCTTTGTAATTAAAAAAAATTAAACTTTAAGTTGAAAAAGGATATGTTGGTTTTAAAAGAATGAAAGCAAAAGTAAAACAAGTATAAATGAGAACTAAGCCAGAAAGTGTTTAAGAGTAGAAAAATCAACTTTGGATGAAATTATTTAAAGATTAAAAAAGTTAGCGAAGAAAAATTTTTTATAATAAAACTTTTTTGCGTGTTGAATTTGTTTTAATTTGTTTTAATAACAGCACTGTGTAACAAAATCAAATTTTTTTCTTCAAAACGACAATAGTTCAACACTGTTTCACTAAGCAAAAAAGGAAACTTTTATTATGGCCTTTGATGATTACTACAATTTAATAATGTTTTATGTTATGGTCTCCTAACTACAAAAACGGTCAAAATTTAAAATTCTATATTTTGTGATTTTTCTATATTTTTGGATTTTTCAACAGGCTGCGTTTATTGATTTCATCAGAACTTGGGAAGGAGTTATCCAATTTTATTACAAAAAAGATTAGAAAACTTGATATAAAAGTACCTTTAAGCCGCTGTAATTTTATGTTTTATATACTCAATGGTTTGGCATTTATTCACAGCGCAATAATAAAAAATATATTTTTTGAAAACATATAAAAAATTTTATTTTTTAAAATTAAAAAAAAAATGGAAAATTGCAAAAACTTACCATTTTTATCAACTAATCATAAAGTCAATTTTAATACAAGTAAAATAAACTTCATTCATGAAAATCGATGGCTAAACATTGATTTCATTCACAATAAAATGAAATTACCTGGTTTTTGCAAAACAATTTTTGAAGAGGCTGCTCCACAGATTTTATTATAACTTAAGAAAGAATCGTCCAATTTTGTTACAAAAATAAAATAAAACGTTTCAAAAATACTTATTGTAAAATTCAAAATTTTTTATTTATTAAAAATTCATAAGAATCGAAAAAATACCAAAAAATACCATTTTTATTACTGGATCATTAAGCAAAGTATACTTCAAATGAATTGTGGTATGTTCCACAAAAACCGATCAATAAATAACGATTTTATTTATAATAAAGTGAAGTTACGTGATTTTTGCAAAAATTGTGAATATTTACACTGTATAACAAAATAAAATTTTTTTAAGATTCCAAGTTTGTAACAACTGATTGTGGTAGAAGGTACCAAAAAAATATATACATGTATCGGCATTTTGAAAGTTTACATCTGGGATTCATTTTAAGGAGAGTTTGATTTGCCCTTTTTGCACGCATTTATACTGACTTGAGATAGTATAAATATGTGGGCTACACGTTTTAAAGTATAAGATATGTTAAGCTATTTTATGTAGAACACCGCAAACAATATTTTTGTAGAACATTTTAGCCCGCTGTATCGCCTCGCCGCTGAAAGCGAGTGTCTTCCCCTAGCAAGGCATAAAAAGACCCTTACAATGAAGAGTTTGAGGGCTGAAATATTCAATAAAAATGTTTCTCAAAGAATTTTACATAACATTTCTAAACACATATTATAACTTAAACGTAAGAATTAAAAGATTTTTTATGCCAATTCATTGTAAGAATGTGTAAAATGAGGGGGAGCTTAAATTTCCACAAAAATTAGTCCCAGATGTAAACTTTCAAAACACCGATGTACGTATATTTTTGTTTGCTGCCCTCTACTAGAATCTGTCGTTAGAAGCCCATTATTTTTTTGTGTTGTATAGTGTAATTGTTAAATCAACTCAGCTTTATATCTAATTTATAAACTTTCCTTACTCTTGTTTTCTACGTAATTTCTTTTAAACGAGTTCATTTGCTCATACAAAAAATATACAGTGAAACTTCGTTATAAGGAACTCCAAGGGGATCTGAAAATACTTCGTTATAGCAATTGCTTCGCTATGAATATAATCCTCAAAGCCTTGATATAACGAAATTTGAAGAAATATTTCGCTTTTTTGCTCAGCATTTGTTCGTTATAGCTATAGTGTATGGAAAACTTTGCAATAAAGAAGTATCCTCAAGGGACTCAATAAAAATACGTTATATTGAGTTTTTCGTTATAACGCACTTCGTTATATCGAAGTTTCACTGTATAGTAAAAAAGCGTTAATAATAATTGATGTTTACATTGAAAGCTTTTAAATCTTTTTAAATTTAGCACATATTACGAGTATGAGTAATACTAATTAAATAAATAAATTATTATTTACTTAAAATTGTGCTTTTTCAATGGTTTTATAAGTGGGTTTAAAATGAAAAGTAATTATAATAAATATACAGACTATAAGGTTAAAATAGATGAAGAATGTAAATATATGAAGATTAGTTTGTTATCAAGGGAAGAAGAAGGACAAAATATTGTTTGAAAATTTTGAAATAAATTTTTCTTTACTTTTCAGCTAACACAAATTGTTACTTATTTGAACCATTTAATTTAAGCTTCTACTCTTATTTTCTGCTACACAAACTTGTTAAGCTCTGATGTGGAATTATATAGTAAGTCAGTACAAAGAGCTCACGTGGCTTAATGGTTGCTTATTTCAATTAAAACTATTTGACTTTTTTTGTTATATTCCTTGACATTCTTTTTATTATTATGTGATCTTCCAATAAATACTACAAAACCCAGTAAATCTTTTTTTACTATTTTACATAAAGATTTCTATTCGTTTAAAATACTCTTTTATCGATTTGCATTTTTTCTTGCTGATACTTTTAGCTCAATAACTATGCAAGGATTTTTATTTTTATTTTATTAGTAATTGTAACATTTTTTTGTAAAGAAAGACATTGTTAAACTGATAGAATAAATAAAGGATAACTGGGAAGGAGAAAAAAAAAACAAATAGTTGAATAATACAAAAACAGTAAATAAAATTCAACAAAGTGACGTATAGTAAATACCAGGTAACAACTACATTTACAACTGTTACTATTTTAGTTTGTTCAACAATATGACTTTAAGCAAATGGGTAACGCAGCAGGTTACAATTTCGTATTGAAAAGAATACAAAAATATATATACAATAGAAGAAAAAGTAAGAAGTTAAACTAAACTGCTCACAAAATAAAAAATACATTTATAATATTGACGATATTTGCTGTAATAAAAAATAAAATGAATAAAAATAAGTTGTTAAAATAAACAGCAGGTATTTTAAAAGAAAATTGCATACAATACAGAATAAGAAAATTATATAAAATAATTTGTATGAACATGAAGACATGTAATAAAAAACTGTTGCAAAATAACAAATGTCATGCAAACAAAAGAGAAGTAAAATTTATGCAGCTCCAAAGAAATTGATTAAGTTGTTAATCCCTAGGGAAATTTGTTGAACATCATATGGCAACCTCGAACAATTGTCCTGTACAATAAAGGAGCAGGGACAAAAAAGTTTAAAATAAAAAACTAATATATATTGAATTTATTATTCGAGATATTCTCTCAATATATTTAAAATAAGGATTTATTTATTGAGGCTTTAGCAATGTCCACATGGATTAGGTAGACTTCAACCATACTTTTGAAATATTTCAAACCTCTTGTTAATAAGAGGTTGAAGTGTACTGACGATTTGTTAAAGCACCAATGAAATCCATGTGGACATTGCTCAACCCTCGACAAATAGATATTTATTTACAAAAACTAATTAAAATGTATATAATTTTTTTTATAGGAGGCGTATGATTAATATGAATTATTGTATATGCTTCCCCTTATTTTGCAGTTATTTGTCTACATTATTTCAACTCGATATCAAAAAACTACACCTTTTCTATACGTTGTCGACAACAATTGACTATTATTGACAGCCCTTTGCTATTCTCTATGGCATAGAAAGTTGCTAGAGGAAAAAATTCATTGTTTCAACGACAACAACAATGACTGCTTTCAATGTACCATTTTACATTGAATTTTAATGAATATTTTCACTAACACAATGTATACGTACATTGAATCAACGTATTTTGGCAAAAAATTAACGAATCATTCTTTGAATTTGTGTAAAATAATTTTTTCAATGTACTGGTAGACAAGTGCAATTTTTTGAAAGATCTAAAAAATGTTTGTGTATATTTAAGAACCTTTTAATATGTATAGCATGGTGGTAGTTTGTCAGACAAAATCCGAAAGTTAAAAATGATAATTAAAGCAGTCGCTGCCTAAGGCCGTTTCACTCTACACAGTGGGGACTTTCGCAAAATAAATGGTAATAACTATTTAACTTCTAAACTGTAGCTTCGATTTAGCTGAAACTTGAAACATCTTTAGAGGTGGAGTCAGGCTTTATAACAAGAGGATCTACTGGCGGCCAAAGTTGACCACCTCAAACTCAAAAAAACTTCGGAGGCTTTTCACTTTTTAAACGTTAAAGTGTTTTGAGTTTAGCTAAAAAATTTAAGAAATAATGCTGTTACGTGTGTTTCTGTAAAAACATTTTTTAAAAACGTATCTTCATTATATAAAATTTTATAAAAAACTTTGCTAAACACATTTATTTTTTCGTTACGTAGAGCAAAAAGCTAAACGTTACTTTTTTTTAGTTAAAAATAGCTTGTTTATGATTAACTTCACAGCTATAGTTAACGTTCAATATACTTTTTTAAATTCAAGATATGACAATTATCCATATCAATTATTGTTTGCTAAATTTGTTGTGTAAAAATATATAAAATTCATAAAAAAAATGTATTGAGCGTTACTATTATAAAATTTTTAAATATGATTTTGGGTTGAGTTTTAGGACGATGAGAGGGAGTTAACAATAGCGGAAAAGCAGAAACAATACAGAGCAAAGCTAAGACTCCCTTAAATACTTTATAACGCATTATTAGTTGAAGAAACTCGCATAATTGAAGAAAACTGTTTTTTAATTATAATTTTTTAGTTTAAATTAAAATTTTATGTTTATTTATGGAAATCCAAAAAGCTTAAATATAATTGTAATCGAACTGCTGCATTCTAATATCTGAGTAAGAGAAACATAAGGATTATGATTGCATTTCATTTAATGTTTTTTTCAGCATTAAACTTTTTTATACTAATTTTAGCTTTTTATCCTTAATTTTATAAATTGTAATAAAATGTTTCTTATTTTATTATATAATTCTCATTTTAATACTAAGCAGCCTTTTCAGGTAAAATACACAACTTTTCCCTTTAATACTTTATACAAATTTAATAGATCTTCATTTTTATTTGTTGACTTTGTTGCACGTGATGTCATTTATTTAACCATAAATTACAGCCAGAATATATTTTTTTCATTACTTTTTATGAAAGTTAATTTCAGAAATAGACAAGTAAGTACATTTTTCAATATTATATAATGGACTCGTAGAGAGTAAAATGTTTTTTAATGGTGGCCACTGAATTGGTTGGTTGCTCGTTTGCTTGTTTTGTAATAAAATAAATTTGAAATTTTATTTAACAAAGAGTTTTATAACGAATAAAATTAAAAGAAAATTCTAAAATTTAATCCAGTTTTAAATTTGAGCAAAAAGAATGAGGAAAATTTTTTAAGAAATCAAAACATTAACAAATATTTATTTTGGCCAAATATTTATTTAATTTTGTATAATGAAAATGTAGATCTGTTTTGTTTGTTTTATTTTATTAAAGAAACGATGCTATAAAATATATTCATTCATTCCATCATATTATTTGATGTTTTGCCCTGCTTTTACCTAAAGTAGATGGGAAAAATATTTCTCTTTATTAAGTGTTTATTTATCGTTCCAAAATTTTGTTGTCTAAGTTTAGAAGATTCTACGATAATAAAAACAAATTTTTAGACACATATCTTTGTATAACACACGTACAAATAATGTGTCAATGTTTATTTAGTATAATCAAAAGTATTTATAGGCAATTTAACTATCTAAACAAACTAACAAAAGGGAAAAAACTTTGCTATTCACATATCAGCAAAAGTAAAGCAGGCTGGATGAAAAGTTGTTTGCATGCAAATGGAAAAAAAGTTCACATGAATTGCAGTACGTATTCTAAAGTTAATGTAATTATTCTTTTAGTTGAACAGTATCTTTTTGCTTTGAAATCATGATTGAAAACAGATGTTTCTAAATGTAAGTCATTTTAATGTACAGCTCGCTAAGAATTGTATTGATACAAGAGATAATCAAGTTCAAAGTCGGTTAAGTACTTATTTCAATTAATTGACTCTGGTTCTCGAGATAAGCCGTTACATCAATAACGCTATGCAACAAGAAAAAAATGCTAAGAAGTACCACTATATATTTTTAATGTGTTCTGGTCCTCGAACTGCAAAAACAGTAAAAATTTAAAATTCTATGAATAAATTTTGCTTACAGTTTTTTTTCTAAAATTTTGGATTTTTGCTCCACCCATTTTATCATAACTTGCGAAGGGGTTGCCCAATTTTCTTACAAAATAACATTTAAAAACTTGAAATAAAATTACCTTTGTGTCGTTTTAATAATAATTTTTTGTACATTCAACGGTTTCGGAACTTTTCAGACCGTAATTATGAAGAATATATATATTTTTTAACAAAATTGGAAAATTTTAATTTATTAAAAATTAAAAAAAAACCGAAAATGGCAAAAACTTGCCTTTTTTGTTAACTTATCATACTGCAAACAAAATAAGCTATATTTAAAGAAAATCGATGGATAAATGTCGATTTTATTCATAATAAGGTGAAATTACCTAATTTTTAGGCAAATTTAGAAGAGGCTACTCCACATATTCTGTTATAACTTGAGAAAGGCGCATTTAAATTTTGCTATAAATTAATTTAAATGGTAGTTTTTAAGTTATTTTAACATTATTTTTTTATATGCTTAAAGGTTTCGCAGTTATTTTTGTACAAAACTTAAAAACTTTTATATGTTTTTTAAATTCATAAAAAATAAAAGATGCTAAAAATATAGCATTTTTATTACTAGATCATGAAGCTATGTATATCTGAAATAAATTATGATATATATCTTTGAAATCTATCGATAAATGACGATTTTATTCATACTAAAGTGTATTTACCTGATTTGTGCAAAAATTGCGAGAATTAAAACTAAAAGTAAAGGCTCTAACGATTGATTCTGACAGTTAGAGGGTTAAAATGTTGCACAAAAATGTTTCTCGTGACATTTTACATAAATATGCTGAATACATGTTATACCTTAAACGTAAGGCGTACATTACGCCGACTCTCTATAACAATGTCCAAATATGTGGGAAATTTAACTTTCCATACAATGAACCCCAGATGCAAGATTTCGAAACGCTGATATACGTATATATTTTTTTGGTGCCCTCTGTCACAATTAGTCGTGAGAAACTTGTTATGTATTTTAAATAAATGAAGATATTTCACCGACGAAAACTACGAAATGCGCACAAGCTTAGTGCACGTACTAGCACAATGTGCTGAAATTTTTCGAAAATATTATATATTTTCTTCTCTTGTATAATTTTTTAAATAAACTTTTAACACTGTCCTACATTCAGTTTAAAAATTGGCTAGATAAATATAAAAGTATGTCTGTAAAAATAAGATATTTTCCATAAAGAAAAACTTTTTAAATTTAATTTTCTAAAAAACTAAGAAAAACTATTTGTCTTTTTTTTCAACATTAACACATACTGATTCATTAGATAAATATAATTTGAATACAAAAACTTTATTAAGTGTTTATTAAAAGGGATTTATAAAATAAACACAATAGTAAACAAATTTAGTTACTTAACTTTACTTTGAAAAGGAAACCCAAGATAGAAAAAATTTAAAAATTAAGATTGAAATTTTAGTTTTGTTTAACTAGACGTATGATTAACATTAATTGAAAGCGATACAAGAGAAACGAAATAAAATAATTCGAGTTTTATGTTAGAAGACATAATTAAGACTAAACTTTTGCTTTTAGATTGACTTAATTTTTTTTACCAGCCTTAACAATCTGTAGCAAAAATTTTCAAATAATTGTTTAACTTTGCTGCTGAGTTTGGTTTAAAATATTTCTGAGCTTTTTTTTATTTATTTGTAAAGCATGGTACTCTGTTCATCATTTCATGCGAAGTGCTGTCAGAAGTTCATATATAAAAAAAATTTACACGAATTGCTCACGAAAAATTGTTGCAGAAGTAGTACTCTGTTTATTTTGTGAAAAATATATAAAATGTATCTTCAAAATTTTGAGTCTTCATGCGAAATAATATGAGCCCCACTTTTTTCGTTTGGAATTTACAACAAACACATTGGGTTTTCTTAAAAACGTACAAAATTGCAGCATACTTTCAAGGGCTCATTATGATTGGTTACTTGTCATAGTTTTCGTATGAAAAAATCAATGTTGATTAACATTTTTTGTAAATTTGAACAGAGTACTAAGCTTAAGGCTTAAATTTAATTATAATTATATATGAATTAAACATATGTATTTATATAAATTTGCTTGCATTTTAATTGTATAGTTGAGCTTAATAAATGTTCAATAGATTTCTAATAATTGATGTTTGAATGCATTTCTAATTGGCAAATAGACATTTTGAAACCTGTCAACTGGCAGAAATACTTGAACAGATGTTCTCTAAACTGATAAAATTAAAAGCATAATGTGATCAATAAACTATAAAACATTGAAACAAACATGAACCCTCATATATTTACATAGACTAACAAACACACAATAATCACAATAAAAGTCATGCATGTGTGCAATATTTCTTCATCCTTATTTTTTTTTTTGGCACAAAATCATCGAAAGCAAAAGCAAAAAAAAACTGAACCTCGAACGCGGATGTGATGCTAGAAATTGAGACAAAGTATGTCGAATATAAAGTTTTGTATATTCTAAAGCTGGCTGCTATAAATGTATGAGTGTTTGATGGTAAATTAGTCAAAAGTAAGGAAATGGTTGTCATTTTGTTGTTGTTGTTTAAATTTGTTGCAAGAACATCAGCATAACACGTAGAGAGAGAGAGAGAGAGAGAGAGTGTGTGTGTGTTTGCTTGTGTTTGTTAATGCATGTTCATGTGCAATATAGTAGAAGTTTTGCAACGTTATCATTTCCTTTTCAATGCTATTTTATGAGGGTCTTTTCTGGTGTTAAGCAACGAGGCGTAAAAACTGTGGCTTTATCAAAAATAGGAAAACAGACAAGAAACAAAGAACGAAAAAAAAACACCAACGACATGAATGAACGATGAAAATAGCGTCAAGCAGCAGGCAAAAACCCAAACAGATGAAATACAAACTAACAAACTTATAGACATTTATAGCTGTGCAAGTATACAAAGTTTTATAGATTTACACATCTACGATAGAATGCATAAAGTTCAGGAAACGTTTGACAACCATGACAGACAATAAAATATGTTCATAAGTAAGCATATGAATAAACTTACGTATATGCAAAATTTTGCAACAAAGTTTTGTTTAATGTTTAAGTTTTAAATATAATTTAACGATTGTTTTTAGAAGTTAGTGTAAGAAAATTATTTCATATATTTAAAATTGGCTGAAAGTTTTTAGTTGCAATAAATGAAATTGTTTTGTTTAAATAATAATTAATCAGAAATATTAGCAAAGAAGAAACTTAATGTTGTGAAAATAAGTTTATTTAAGGTAAACATTTAAATTTACATAAAAACATTTGCAGGATGTGGCTGGTGATTAATATTAATTAGGAATTATTTGCTATAAAGCAAACAATTCTTTAACATTAAGCATCAATTTAATTTGTTTCAAATGTTTTGTATGTCTAAACTAAAGAGTTGAGGTACATTTAAGAAAATTTTCAGAAAAAAAGAATAGTTGCCTTCCTTCACTCTATTGTCTGATCTTCCCTAAAGGACTTTTTCTTTTGAACCGCGTAATGCAGAAACCTGAAATTTTTACAGTGCGTATACTACTGTGGAAGCTGTAGTTAAACTTAAAATAAGGTTCGATCTGTTCGTTTGTCTGTTTTATTTGACGATTGCTTTAAAGTTGATATACGAAAATTGTTTCAAATATTTAAAATTAGCTTAAATTTTTTTTTTGCAAAATAAAATTGCTTTCAATTAAAGACTAATATCCGTGCAGTTTTTCCAGAATTTTAGGCTGTAAAAAAAAACTGAAATTCAGGGCTCAAATCGTCACATCCGTGATCGTATCGGCAATCGTACTAAAATTAATTACGTGACACGTCAATCGTATAAACTGTATGGGATTACAGTACGTTCACTTATGTCATAATCCGAAAATGGCGTTTTTACGTGACGAGTTGTACGTTCACGGATGTGACGATTTGAGCACAGGTTTGAAAAATTTTCAGTCGACTTTCCCTTTGGTAGTACGCAGCTGAAAAGAAAAATCAATATAAATTTTCTTTAATGCAGGTATGGCATATCAATTATTGTACGCTTTTTTCCATCAACTGAAACAAAAATTAATGTTCAGACAATTGTTTGCTCAGGAAATTTTTTATATATTTTGTTTTTGCGGTCTTTGAAATATTTTTTGATATTTTGTATAAAGCAAAATCGCTGCCGAAAAATGTTAAACTGACCTTGTTTTCGACGCTCTTAATATGAAATATTTCTATGTGTATGATTTTAATCCAAAGCTATTTAATTATTTAATTAAATTATTTTTATTTAGAAAGAGATTCTAAAACATGTAGCAATTACAAAAAGGAGGAAGAACGTTTTTGGCTACAAGGAAGGTTGATATATCAATGGAAATTACCGCGATTATATATACCTCAGACTAATTGATTAAAGTTAAAGTCTATAGCTACCGTGACTGCTACTGAGCTCTAAGCGGATAAGAATTTTGATGATGAGATTGTGGTTGGTCGCAAAACATCATGGTGTCAGTTCAAACTTTTTTTTGTCTTTTTAGAATTTTTTTTCTAAATAAAAATAATTCAATTGAAAATTGCTGTTTTTAAACAATAACACTAGTCAACAAGAAAAATGCAAAAATTACCACTATATTTTTTTTCATGTGTTATGGTCCCCCAAACTATAAAAACAGTCCAAATTTAAAATTCTCTAAATAAATTTTATGCAAATTTTTTTTCTAAAAGTTGAAATTTTTGATAATAAAATCGGTGGAGTAGCCTCTTTACTCCATTGATTTTATCATAACTTAAAAATGGGTTATCCAATTTTATTAAAAACAAACTACTTGTAAGCTTGAAATAAAACTTCCTTTAAAAATCATTCAATCGTGCAAAATATTTTTTCCGCAAAGTTAAAAAATTTTTATTTTTAAAATTATTAACAACTCTAAACTAGCAAAGCTAAAATTTTTTATTAACTGATCATAAAGCTACATATACCTTAAACAAAAAAGCCTTATTTCATGAAAATTAATTGATAAATATTGATTTTATTCACATTAAAGTGAAATTACCAGAATTTTGCAAATATAGAGTTTTGAAAAAGCTGCTTAACAGATTTCATCACAACTTGAGACAGAGGCATCCATCCAACTTTGTTAAAGACTAATTTAAATAATTTGAATTTTAGCCGTTTCTTAGATATTTTAAAATTATTTTTTATATACGTCTAGATTTCGGAGTTATTCAGAAAGCAAAAAAAAAAAACATTTATTTGTAAAATTAAAAACTTTTTTTATATTTT
The DNA here is from genome assembly GCA_956483635.1 of Panzeria rudis. Classification (NCBI taxonomy): domain Eukaryota; kingdom Metazoa; phylum Arthropoda; class Insecta; order Diptera; family Tachinidae; genus Panzeria; species Panzeria rudis. Next base: position 5,372,824 of record OY101449.1, read on the forward strand.
AATAATGTGGAAAATAGTTAAATTGATATGTTGTGGTTAGCTAATCGTTATGCCGTCATTTCAGTGGTTGTTAATGCCAACTCATCAGTAGATCTTTAAACAAAAAGCGGTTTCGCATTTGTTATGCTCCAATGGAGGATCTATCAAATGCTTAGCCGATGAACCACATTTGAAAAGTTTTCAAAACTCGTATGCTTATATTAATACTCTCAAACAGAGATTCTTGAGAATATTTTGAATAAATACATTTTTATTTTTTAATAATTCATAAAAACTAAAGAAATGGTTTATAATCACTACTTTTATTGCTGGACCATGAAGCTACGTTTGCACTAAATAATTTTAGGTATATTCAACGAAAATCTATCGGTAAATGGCGATTTTATTAATAATAAAGTAAGTTTGTTGATTTCTGCAAAAATTATGAATATTTACATTGTCGTAGAGTGTCATTCAACCAATTTTATTTTCAAAAAGACAAGGTTGATCCGATCGTTTCTGCTAGAGGGTACCAAAAAAAAATATATATACATGTTTCGGCGACTTGAAAGTTTACATCTGGCAATCAGTTTACGAGGATTTACATTTTGACTGATTTTCACAGTTATAGTTGTTTAGTATATGAAATCGTATAAGCCTTAAGTTTAAGATATAAGATATATTCAGCACTTTTATGTAAAACTCCACGGAAACCATTTTTATAGAACATCTGATCCAGCCAAATGGTCGTTGAAGGGGAGTTAAGGGTTAGAGGGTTAAAATCTTCCATCAAAATTTTTCTCGTGGTGTTTTATATAAAAGTGCCCAGCTTATACCTTAAACTTAAGGATTAAAAAATTACCTTTCCCAATTCACTATAACAATGTGCAAATAGTGACGGAATTTAACTCCCCTGAAAATGAGTCCTAGATGTAAACATTCGAAACTCCAATACATATTTATTTATTTTTTTGGACCCATTACAGAAACAGTCGCTGACAATTTGAAAAAAAATTAATAATAAATACAGTGTAATAATAAGAAATATGAAGTGTAATATATTGCACGATGGCTATGGACCCGCTCATGTTCTGCTAGTCTAAATATACATATATCTCATATCTCTTGTATAAAAGAACAGTATAATTATTTCTTCGGACGATCACTTTTCACAACGAAAATATTAATTAAAAACATTTAAATTTTTTAGTGAACCCTTCCCCACATACTCAGACGATTATGATTACCCGCCAGCGCAGTTACATCCATCAGCAGCAGCACAACGACCGGCTTATGCAAATCGCAAAGCATCACAACAAATGCCACAATATCGTACGCCCAGTCCTACCTCCTCCGTAGAAGAACAGACAGAGTCCAACCCAACAATGGATTATCTAACCATGTTTAAATCTCTTAAGACCATGTGGGATTTATATCAATCATTTACCTCCTCCTGGAATACTTTAGCCGAAAGACGCAATCGCGAAGAGGAAATAGCTAAACAAAAATATAAACAAATGCAGCAGATACGTATTAATTCCAAAAAACCTCCAAAATTCAATACAAGAAGAAATACGACAACAACTAATAAAAATCCACGAAAACAAGTCACCACTTCAGGCGAGGAAGTAGAAGAGGAGCAGCAGGTAGTTAAACAGCAGTCTATGGCAAAAGTCGAGCTGCGTAAGAGTGCAAAAGGAACTAAAATTAAAAATGAAGATGTGGAAAGCTTAAGAGAGAAAAGGCAGGCGACAGATGTAGCCGAAGGACGTTATATTAAGGGAGATCCTTTAAAGGGATATTATGATTTTGTTATAACAGAGGGTTCCTACAAGTTTTGGGCGGCATTTCAGGTAAGTAACTTTATACATACAGACTTCAGCTTAAGATTTAATAAAAACTTATATAATTTTAACATATAGAAATTTTATTAGAATTCATTCTGCTTCCAAACACAGAGGTTCAATCAGTTTTGTATGTAAAAGTGTAAATTGTGTACATTTAATCAAACTTATATTTAGCTACAACAACCGACATTTTTCAGGTTTATATCGTTTCGATCTTCAAAACTTTAAATTTTCGCATAAAAATTTTTAGTTACAAAAAAACACAAAGAATTCTTATGCTCACCATCATTATTACTTAAAGCTTTAATTGTTTTAGCTTAAAAAAGTTAAAATCTTTTAACATTTTGCTTATTTATGGTTCATTCATTATTTCCTTCCTTTCTCCATGCATTCATTCATTCATTTCCATTAAATTTATTTGTCATATATCTCCTTTACAATATGTTTTGACCAGCAGCAGAAAAAGACAAAATGTTTAATATGTGAATTAACAGTATAACAAATATGAATTCTTACAAAACTGATGTTTGCGTTATTATTTAACTAGCAGCGACACAAACCATATTTTTTAACTGTTAATAAAACTGAACAACATAAAAAATTGACAAGGATCTAACGACTGATTCTGGTAGAGGACACCAAAAAAGTATATATGTATCGGTATTTTGATTTATGTTAAGGGGGAGTTAAGGTTCTCCCATTACGCACATTGTAATGCTTATGGTGCACAGTAGTTCCAATTGGAATAAAGGTAATACATCTGTATCTTTGAAATTTGCGATGCGATTACAAAACGATGTATGTAAAAATCATAGAGGAGGGCCTAAGCTATAAGAATGTTGGACCACCCTGTTGTAAAAACGATGAGGTACAGGGTGTCAAAGTTGACTACATAGCTCATAGCTTTTACAAATATTATCCGATTTAAATGCATGTAAACTTGTTTGAAAGCTTATAAATAGACAATAAACAATTTATTCATTTAATATTTTGGAAATACTTGGCCTTGAATTTTAAAATAATGGTTTTGACCTCGACTTCATTCCCGATTTCGTAAACATCCCCGGCAATAAATGGCCATGCTGGTAAATAATATGCTTCTCAAAATTTTACTATTTTTCAAAAATCTACTCTACTCGTAAAATTTTTGAGCAGGCAGGTAACAATTAAAAGCCAGATTAACAATATTAATTATATCTAATATAATGTGTAAAGAAATCTGAAAAACTCGATGAGCTATTAATTTAGAATTCACTATATTTGTTCAATGCTGGATGTAGCGTGCATGCTTTAATTGATTTAAAATTTCAGCTGCAGGCATTTTTGATATCTATTATTTTGAAATATGGAAAAAGAAAACTTTTAGTGCTGACTAATTTTTGAGAAAATCGTCCCACAATTAATTAAGCACTATTTTTGTCAAAATTTAGCCATTTTTCACTCTCATTTCAAAGTCATGAATTTGATTTTTTTTCACGGCTAAATGAGTTGAGATAACTTAAAAAGTTTTTCTGCATATTGTAAAGGAATTTATTAAAATCATAAAATATTTTTTTTTGAAATATTTTGGCTATGCTACTAACGGAGTTATTGACGAAATAGAGAACAAAGTTAAGGCCAAAAACTAAAATTTTAAAACTCAAAGCCAAATATATTTGAAAATATTAAAATTATTTTAATGAAATTAACTGTATTTTCAACTTTGGCACCCTGTAGCTCAACGTGTGTTTTAACAAGTTGGTCCAAATATCAGCTATCTTAAATCTTAGGTCGTTCTCTATGATTTTTGCATAAATCATTGGTAATCGGAATGCAAGTTCTATATACAAAGCTATTACCCTTTTTTTTCAATTGGAACCACTATGCGTATGCGGCCTGCTACTTACGGCGTTATCCCATCGGCCTGCAGCTTTCGGCATAATGCCATTTGCAGGCTACCTTCGGCCGGCCATGATTGGTCACTATTTTAGACGCCCCTCATCTTTATCGCTCTTCGACACACTCCGCCTAGTGACTGGACCCGGCGCTATGACCTCCCACCAACAATAAAAGTTATTATATAAAAAGAAACATTTCATCAACCTTGATGACACCAAGTAAACGAAGATAGTATTGTTAACCTCTAGATGGAAAAAGAAGATAGTTCGTCAACAAAAAACCACTATCGCCTGGAAGATACTTAGACGATACTTAAGCGATACTTAGGCGATACATCTTAAGAATTTAGCCGAAACACCTGGTGTTTAGCCGAAAAAAGATAATTCGTCAACAAAATACCACTATCGCCTGGAAGATACTTAGACGATACTTAAGCGATACTTAGGCGATACTTTTTAAGAATTTAGTCGAGACACCTGGTCTTCCTGGCCGAGGCATCTTCATTTAGCATGGACACCTACCATTATTCAAGGCATTAACCTGGTCCAAGGATTCCCAAAAACTTGGACGAAGATCTCCCGAAAAATCGCAGAAGCTCCCCGGACTAAAAACAGAGGACAAAAATCCCTCCATAGTTCCAGAAGTTCCTCGGACTTCCAAAAACTAGGACAAAAATCTCCCCAAAATTCCAGAACTTCCTTGCAATACAATGGTAACCACGAAAATACCAAAGCGGCAATAGTGAGTTTTTAAGGAAAAGTATTCGTTACACGTTTTTGTTACACGTATTTTTTCATTTAAACAAATTTTCCCCCTCGTCATAGAAAATATGTATATGCTGCATATCATATGCACAACGTGCCATAGGAAACTTCTTTCCAAAAAGGGATAAGAAGACCTATACCGCAAACAGTTAAGGGGTTAAAGTGTTCCACAAAATTGTTCCTAGTATGGTTTTACATAAAAGAGCTGCAAATACATTTGGGGCCATTCACATATTACGTAACGCTCCAGTGTGGGGGGGGTGGTTAAAGATTTGTTACGAAATAGATACTTTATACTGAAAATTTCTTAAAAAGCGTTACGAAGGGGGGGGGGGGTTATAAAGCCTCTGAAAATAATGTTACGTAATATGTGAATAGGCCCTTATACCTTAAATGTAAGGGTTAAAAGATTTCCTATGCCGATTCATTATAATAATGTGCTACAGGGTTGGGGGAAATTTAATTCCCTTAAAAATGAGTCCCAAATGTAAACTTGCAAAAGGGCGATATACGTATTTTTATTTTTGTTACCCTCTACCAGAGTCAGTCGTTAGATCATTGTCAATTTTTGTGTGTTGCACTGTGTAATTAATTACAATTGATTGGAATGCAAAGATCTGTTGAGTAAAACACCTTTCGAAAAATTTAATATAACTTTTTTTCTGCACGTGCAGAATTAGAGCATAAAACTATGACCTCTTCTTTAAAATCGCTGTACTTTTCTATTTATCTATCAAATTTTTAAAAGACTTTGTCGTTAAAACATATTCTGTTAATTAGATCGTTCGTTTTAGAGTTGCTAATTTATTTCCCAAAATATACTAACTCTGCTTCACGGTGCTGAGTGTCGTGGAAAATATATAATTTTTGCACAGTATTCTTTAAACACCTAATTTGGGTTTGTTGTTAACAATCACTCTGTTTGTATGTCTTCGTTGACAGTTGTTTGTCAAAATAGGTTTCCTTTTACCATAAATTAAGTGGAAACAGCACAACTGCAATAAGCATATCAAAAATATATGCACACAAGTAAAACGTTTTTAAGTGCCAACATAACTGACAACAACCACGAAAATAATTATTACTTTAAATCAGAGAAAGAAAAAACACAAGCACACACAAACACACATTTGTGGACGATAAGGTGGTATAAATATTTTTATTTTTCAACTATCTCATACACACAAGCAAACATACGGATACAGCTCTATTAGCCTTAACAACTTACATATTTTACCACTTATGTAAAGGATATGTGAGTGCATGCAGGTATGTGTGTGACCATTTGTCTCTTTGTCTCTACCATCAGGTGGTTGAGTACAGCATTTCTGCCATTTGCAATGTTGCTTGTTTTTTGCCCCATTTTTTTTTGTTGGTGTCGTTCTATATTTTTAAATAACATACATGTTTGACACCTGACATTCTCTTTTCTCTTACTCAGTTTTTATGTATTTTGATTTCTCTACGGTTATTTTTGACCATTTTGTTGTTGTGAGGTTTTTTTGTTTGTTTGTTTTTTCGTTCTTTGTTTTATTTAACAAAAGTCACAAATCAGTGTTGACCATACTTCACACTTATTCAGTTACATTCATGTTTAACACACAAGCACTCACACATACTACTTTACTCTTACATAACTACACAAGATTTTGCAGTTATTCGCTGAAAAAGCAACAATACCAAAAACAAAGATTTTAACAACAATACCGTAAATGTGGGTTGCTGAAAAATAGAGTATGATATTTTTTTTGCGCTCTCCATTACTTTTCTTGTCGAATAAAAAGCACAAATAAAAAACTCAGAAAATAAGATTTATGAAATTTGTCTGTGTTTTAGTAAAGAAATTTTTTGATTTATTAAATGCTGTTAAAATGAATAGCAAAGAAAATAAAGATAAAGTAGGAATGCTGTTTAGTAGACAACGGTTTGTTGGAACGTTTTTAAATGTTAAATTCTGTGAGTTTATTTTAGCTTACTAACTTAAGAATAGATTTTCATATAATAAGGAGGTTATAAAAATAATATGGGCAGTAAAGTCAAGTCAAGTCATTTTTTTTCATGCGATATTTATAATTAATTTTTTTTTTAGTTTGCAAAGCATATTTTATGGATGAGCAGATAAACCTAATACCTATATTGGCATATAGCCGTTTACAAAAAGGGAAACAATTTTGTTTCATGAGATATTTTAACGTACTTTTTTTTAAATTTTAAAGCATATTTTAGATATAGGAAAGAAGAGATTGCGTTTAATATAGGCATGTGAAATGACAAGGTTCTAATGAATGGTTATGGTAGAGGGCACCAACAGAAAATATACGTGTATCAGCGTTTTGAAAGTTAATATCTGCAATTTATTTTAGGTGGCTTAAATTTCCCTTTTATTTTGCACATAGTTATAGTGACTCGCTATAGCAAATTTTGCCAGTCTAGGGCTTAAGGTATAAGAAGTATTAAGCACGTTTATGTAAAACACAATGGGAAACAATTTTGTAAATTATTTTACCAATTTTACTCTTCTTTGTATGGGTCTTTTGTTCTTTTCTTAAATAAAAGTTCAAAAACCCACTTCAGAAGCAATATAGGGCGCCAATATGTTCTACACAACTTTTTCCCGTGATGTTCTACATAAAAATGTCCAATACATTTAATACATTAAACGTAAGTTCGAAAGGTTTTCTAATAAGTACGAAATTAACGCGCAATCACATTTTAGGTTTTGATTGGTTTCTGAGGCTCAAATTCAGTCTAGAAGTTGGATCTCTTCAAGGGCTTATAGTGGAACAAATAGTTTTGTAAAACATTTTAGCTGCTGAAGGCGATTTTTTTGCACCTATCGAAGAAAAAGTCAAAAAGACCCATACAGCGTAGTGCTAGAAGGTGAAACTATTCCACAAAAATATCCCTCGTGTTCTTATTAGAAAAAAACTAAATACACCTTTTACTTTAAACATAAGTAGTACAAGATTTCCTATGCCGAGTCACCGACTGTAACAATGTGCAAGAGGAGGGAAAATATAACTCCTCTTAAATGAGTCCCAGATGTAAACTTTCAAAACGCCGAAACATGTATACATTTTTTAGTGCCTTCTTTCAAAATCAGTCCTTAGAAGCAAGTCGATTTTTTGTGCTGGACAGTGTAATTAGCTTTTTGAAGTTATAAGTACAGTTTAAGATAAAAGCAACAGACAAGCTAAACTGAAGATCATGGAACGTTTTAAAGGTAGCATAACGTTTATGCTATTGAAGTTGCTATTGTTCTTAAAATGTTTAAATAAAAGAATATAAAAAAATTGTATGCCACATTTCAGGAGATTAATTTTATTTTGTAGAGAAGTTATCATACTCAAAACATATCTCATTTTGCTTCTCTATAGTTGAAGTTATTTTTAACCAACAGACAGTTTAAAGTTAAGTTTTAATAATAGGCATTGGCTTTCTATATGGGTGGTAACAAAAAGGAAAACGATTTTGTTGCATGCGATTCTTTTTATTTCCAAAACCTTTTTCTCGAATATTTCAAAGAATGCGTTAGGGCTAAGCAATATTGGCGTGCAAATGCAATAATAAATATTCAAGACAATTTACTTGCACGACATATTTAACCGACTTAAAAAATGAAAGAGATTTTCAGTTCGGTTGTTTTTATCTTTGTTCACTAATTACTCCGCTATTTGTACACCGATTTCAAAAATTTTTGCTGCATATAAAAGGGTATACTCCCAGATTCTCCGTCTAGCTATATGTATCTCTGCTGTCTTTGAGCCATTTTTAATGTGCGAGAATTTTTAGCTAGACTTCTTTAAACTTTATGGACTAACGGCGTGAAAGGGCTTTTAGCGGGAAACCAACTCAAAAAGGAATTTATTTTAAACGAATTTTGATGCACTTCTGCCATTAACGCTTAAAAATTCAAAATAAAAAGACTTCTTGCAATCCCTGTAATATTCACATTTTTATTCAAAAAAGTGTTTAAATTTGTTCTTTTTATTAACATTTTCTTTTCAGGTCGGCACTGCTATATTAATTATTTATTCAACATTTGCTGCCATTTACTATTCAAAAGTAAATCCTCTCGTAAGTGATTATGATTATACAGATTATTTGGGTGGTGCACGTTCTCTCAGCGGAGGTGATATAGATTTCGTCGACGACGATGAAGGTGTTGGACAAAAAGTTCCAACGAAAAGCTGGCTAGAATGGTTACCACGTACGAGTCATTCTTTGAAATTCATTTTAGATGCCATTGACAAATTGCCCACGGATCATGCAGCGGAAGAAGGTGTTACGGAATTTTATAAAAGAGACAGCGGCGAAGAATTACATGTAGATGAAAGTGAATACAGAGATGAAATAGAGCCAGCAGCAGAAGCGGAAAGCTCTAATGCATTTGATTTTAGAAAGGAAAATGAATCTTTAAATGAAAACGACAGTTTAAATGATACAAAACAGATAAATAAGTCCATGTAGTTGTTTGTTATTATAGAATTTAGAATTTAAATATAATTAAGAAGAATAAAATTATTGATAAAAAAATAGCAATTAAAATATTTTAATTTTAGCTCACAGATTAAACTCTCTATCCCTTGTATGGTATCGCTGTCTATTATGGTAATAATATTACAGAAAGTACTTTATCCTGCATAGACATCTTTTGCTACTCGGCAGATATCCAGAGTTGACATATTAGTCATCAATCAAGATCTTGCATCTGCATTCAGAGGCCAATGTTGTACAGCCGTGCTTTATATTCATAGTTATGACAGAATCAGATATAAATTAGCTATTAGTATAATTTCTGCGATCTCCACAAGCTGGTGTAAGCCCCACTTTAGACAGTATACTGATAAAGTTAAATTTATATTATATTAATCTTTATTTTAACTTTTATTGAAATTTTCATTACTTGCTCTTCTATTTTTTTTTGATACAATTAAACTGTAGCTAACAACTATCGTTTAACTTTGAAAAATCTTTTCTATTTAAAAACCATAAAATTTTCCTTCTCTCAAGTGTTATTTAAGCTGTTTGATCTTTTTCTGTGAAAATGAAATTCAACATAAAAATATTTATGGTAAATTTAACAACAGATAAAAGTTTGTTATTTTTTAATTAAAACAGCATAAATAAGTTGCTTGTTCATATACTGCTTCTTTTAACAACATGTAAAATTAAGTTATCTAAAGGGTAAACCACTTCGCTGTTACTTTGATGTAAAAAAACTTAATATAATTTGCAGTAAAACCTTTTATAACAGCCAACAAATTTAAATCCCATTATATATTTTAAGATTTTTCTTTAGAAATATAATACAAAACAGTAATAAGTCCAACAAAAAATGCACTACCCTTTATCTAAAGTTGATTTTCCTTTAAGCATTTTACACGTTCGTCATTGCTGAAAGCTGCAATACAGACAAAAGTGAAATTAAATAAATATCTCTTTCTGCTACTTCTGTTTATAAATAAAATGATTTTTATAGAAAATTGAAAACACTCTACTTGAAATATTTCCAATATGAAGAAAAAAAAACTTCAAGTTAATTGTAAAAAACAAGATGGAGTACTTGTATTTAACACATATAGCATGTGGCATGCATGCACATGCTTGCATATTAGGAGGGTTACAGTTTTTCGAAAAATATATACTTTTAAAAAGTTTCTTTCAACATAATATAAAAAGTGTTACAAATGAGATATCAAAATACACTTTTACTGTGTATATACATATATTGTGTATATTAGACATTAGGGATAGGCAACTGAAAAAAAAATATCGATATCGATATATTTTGAGATATCGATCGGCATCGATATATATCGAATAAATATATCGATATATCGATACATGGATATTTTTTCAACAATGATAATTCCTACGTACTCTCCAATTTTTTTTAACAAAACAAAAAAAAATTACCTTTCTGATAAAAAATTAAGCTGGAAAGAGTTAATTTCCAAGATATTTACTGTTCCACCAATATTTCATGGCACAGAATGATAATTTTTCGAATAAACAAAATATTATAAATAAAACAAAAGATTTGTTTTTAGTAATATTCTATTTGATGAAGACTGTGACGAAATGTGCCGAAAACCAAAGTTAAAAATATCGAATTTGATATTGCCGATATATTTGGAAAAAAATATCGATATATCGAAATGAAAAATATCGACGATATACATCGATATATTTTTAAGATAATATCGATATACATATCTTTATTTTATCGATATATCTTTATATTTTGCATTTCCCTAGTGTTCATTAATACTCCTAAGATCGTGCTATGGTTTCTGCATTTAGCGTATGATTATAAATGAATTTTACTATTACTCATTCGCACCCCCTTACAAACCATTTTATTGTCATCCAAAAAGTATGCTATATATTTTGTTTAATTTCTTACGTATAATTAATATTTGAAGATATCAATTTTAACATCGTCCATACGTTGCTTGTTTCATATACAGAAATATTTTGTGGCAAAGAAGTAATTTTTCGGCAATTACTTTTCAAAAATCAAATGATGTAGTTCTATACAAAAATTTTTGCACTATAAAATCCACAATTGGCTTTTTTTAAATCGATATATTCAGCCGTGTCACAGATTCCGTTCGGATTGGTTTTGATTCCGTAGTTGTCATTCCGAAAAAGTACATACTTTGTGCTTTAGATTCCGTTTATTTTGTATTTCGTTTTTACAATGATGAAGTTTTTATACATGTTTTTAGATGCAAAACGCACATTGAGCTTTTTATTAACATGGAAAGCTCATGACCAAATATTTATTTGACGCTCCTAAAAGTATGCACGTTTTAATGAACTGTGTAGAAAAGTGTTTTCAATTCCACTGTGAAATTTAAAAGTGGTTTGATTACGAAGAAAATTTTCGTTTTCTGAAGAATCAACTTACGGAATTGAAACCACTTCCGATCGGAATGGTATTCTGTGACATGGCTGATTATCTCAGAAAAGATTCAAAGAGTTAATCAAATATTGTACAAGGAAAACTGACGAAAATGTTCATTTAACACAGTAAATGAGGCATTAACATGTTAATAGCGTTTTTATTAAAATACAGTGTTTTATCTTTAATAACGAAAAAAAACTGTTTGGATTACACATGAGGTTTAATAGATACGAGTAAATCAAAATGGCTTAACAAATTAAGGGTTTCTAAGCAGTTTTCTTAAAAAAAGTTAGCACGGCTAATTCCGTCTTGTTAGTGCTAGAAAATGGAGGTTAAGAGCATGTTTTTTTAATTAGCTTAAAAATCCACCAAGTTTCACTGATCGACGAACAAATTTATGAGAAAAATTAAATAATATATATACATTTTTTGTTTAAAAATTTTTGTTATTAAAATATTCATAAAAATAACAGAACAACAAGAATTTCTTTCTTTTTCTATAAGCGTATAGGTTAATATGTCGCTAACAACACGAACTATATTTAATCAAAATCTATCTACAAATTTTGATTTTATTCACAATTAAGTGAAAGAACTCAGTTGATAAAAATCGAAAGTTTGCTGCAACAGGAATATATTTTGGCCAAAGGGTTTAGTTGCTCCGAATAAAACAATATTTGGTCCTTTTCTGACTAGTATTTTGTAGTTCAATATATTACAAAGGAAAGAGGCCATTTTCGTTGAAATTGGTGCATAAATTTATATTTTATTCTCAATTTATTGAGAGAAGAGCCTCCTTAAGTTTTATTGTTTCGGAGACCTCCTTAAGTTAATTTCATTTCTATACTGTGCACTTTCTCTGCCCAGCTTTATTTGCTGTTCTGTACGTATGCATGCATGCATAAACGTATGCAGGTGTGTATTATTGTTGCATTTGCTGAACTTTTATATCTGCGTTCATTCGAATATTTCCTTTGGAGTTTAAAAAACTCTGTGTAGTTTCGAATAAAGCAATCAATGATTGTTTTTCAGCAGAAAATTTTATTTTTGTTTTATATCTATTTCTTTTGGTAAAAGTAAAATAAAAAAAATCAATATTTTCGTTTAATTCATGCTGTTTATTTACTTTCGTTACACAGGGACACGTGTATATTTTTATATATAATTTTATAACCTTTTTGAAACAGCTCTGAAGAATATCTTTATTTAAGTTTCTTTCACATGAGTCTGAGCATTTCATTTGAATTTTCCAGCATACTTCATATATTTGGCAAAAGGATATTTTAATTAAAATGTTGTATGATTATAATACAAATTTATATAAAATATAAAATTTTAGCAAAAATGGACTTAAAATAATTTGTGAAGAAAAGCACTAAAGTCAATTTAACTGGTAAATTTAACACAAGGGATAATAAAACCAGGGCGATAAAGAGTCTCAAACTAATTCCTCAGGAGCTTAAAAGCTTGTAAATAATTGCAAAGAAAAAGAAAGATAGTAGGAGAGCGGTAGTCATAAATAGAAGAATATTTATAGATATAAAACAGTGCTTAGTAACCTAATATCGGTTGTACTATGGCATGTCATGTCATGCTATGTCTTGTCATTTATCGTCATGTCATGTCATCTTTTGTAAACACAACATAACATTACATTTAGTATTATTTATTTATTTTTTTTAGGTAAATATAACGTAAAGGACTTCATTTCTAACCGATGTGTCACGAATCTATACTTTTTAGAAGAACGCCAAAAATGGCAATTAAGAACTCAAAGTCCGCGCACTGCTGAAAAAGCAAATTTGAAAATTTTTCATTTGACTTTTAAAATCTCTATGAGTAATTTAACATTTTGCAACAAGGATTGTAATAGCCAAGATAATGAACCTAAGAAAGGCATTTTTATTGTGTGCTTTCATTAAATTTGATATAAAATATTAAGAAAAAAATCCTGTTGTAAATAAATATGTAACATTTCATTTCTGCTCCACTCTACTATATTTAATTACTGTATTTAAAAATTGCAAGTAACAGAAAGAATAATAAACTGAATATAAAAAAAACATGTGCCTTCATTAATACAACAGAATATGAAAATAAGCTAAAGATATATAAACATTAGGGAGAGGCTGAAAGCTGTTTTCTTAAGTTTTATTTTTCTGTATTTTCAATACAGACTAAGAAATATTAAAGCAAGACTTCAGCTTTCTCTAATTCAAATTCTTAAGGTGGCAAAGAAGAATTGATTTTTCTTAATTTTAACTTCATAGACAAAGGAGGAGAGAGCACTGTGCACTGACTGATTACACTGAAAATTAAATTATAGAATCTGTTCATTGCAATCTAATAAACACACCAATTCATACCAAAGAATCAATAGCTACAAAAATTATGTAAAATATGTAAACATTTTTCACAAACATACCTACATATACATGTATGTATGTGTACAGATGTGAATACCCTGCAGGGAATACAGGTGTACGTCGTCCATTTTAGGTGAAATGGATAAGTTACAAATGTAATACAGTCAAGGACCATGCCACTTACAAACAAGAATTTGTAGCTAACCGACAAGTGTTCGGCTTTTAACGACTGCATGCAGAGACCCATCGAATAGTGAAAGACATGGAGTAGTTCTAAGCCTACTTTAATGCAATATGGCCGGAAATCGTAGAGTTGCGCCAAAAATATTTCCCGACATTCTAGCCAAAATGTACAGTTTAAAAAATCAGATTATTCACATCCCATTTTGCAGTGGCGTACCTATAAGTCAGATTTGCACATAGTTATACATAAGAAATTTTGTAAGCCTTACGTTTGAGCTATAAAATAAGTTTAGCTATTTTATGTAAAACACAAAGGAAAATATTTTTGTGGAATATTTTAACCCTCTAACGCTGTATCGTTCTTTTTACCCCTTTCTTAAAAAAGGGGAAAATGACTCCCCTTCAGCAGTAATTTGGGGGGCTAAAATGTTCGACAAAAATATTTGCCATAAAAATTTGCTATAATTCTTTTAAGATACTCAAACTTTAAACTCAACTGAAACGCCAAGAATTCATTCGAAACTTAAACTGTGGTTAAGGATTTATTTCGTACTTATTCACAATTAATAGTCGGCTTACCAAATCTTGTAAAACTTTATGAGGAACAATTTTGTAGAACGTTTTAGCCCACTATATTGCCGCTGAAGGAGAGTTTTTTTTTTGCTTGTTTTTAAGGAAGGGACATAAAGGCTCATACAACGAAGAGGGTTAAAATGTTTCACAATAATGTTCTCTATAGTGTTTTACATAAGAGAGGAGATCACATCTTATAACTTAAATGTAAAGATTACAAGACTTCCTATGCCGAGCCACTCTAATTATGCGCAAAAGTGTATAACTTCAGAGCTTTCAACCTTTAATATTTCTAAAGAAATGTTAAATTCTCGTTAGTTTGTAGTTGTTTCCAAATAATTTTAGCATAACATAAAACTTGACTTTCTTTATAATAACTACATGTAGGAATCTTCTTTAGAGTCTATGGAAGTAAGTTAATTCTGCTCCACACAAAACGATAAAACTTTTCACAATTTCACAAAAAGCATGATGCCCTTGAAAGCATAAAAATAATTATGTACCAAAAACAAACATTTATCAAATATGTTTTACAACATTTAAAAATATACAACTCGAGTATTATAATCCATATTCACAGTTTTTTTTTTAATTGAGAGGAAACCTGAGGAGTTTTGAGAATACTCCGATTTAATGCAAAACTGGATTATATGGTCCTGCTCAAGGACACCGTAATGCTAAATCGACCATGTGTTTTCCATTTTTTTGGGTTAACTTTTTGGACTAGCCCTAGTCCTCTATGTAGTACACTTTACATGCGTGTATGGACTAATCGTGTTGTCTGTAGGATACATACCAACAAATACATGCAAAACCTGTTGACAAATTGTCTTATAAATATGTCATACATACAACTCTCATATAATATGTGTGTATGTGTGTGATGATTTCTTAATACATCTTGTTGTTGTATTAATAACGATAAACGGATGTAACAAAAGATAAAATTAAGGATATTAACTTTATCTTTCTCATCTGCATTAACATTTCTCTTCTACTCGTCATCTTTATCAACAACAATAACAACAATAATAGCAATTTTAAAGGCGGATGTATTCTGTTCTGACGAATCTGATATGGCGCCTACTTAAACCTAAAGTAATATGTTAGGCTTGAAAACAGAATTATATTGCAAGGAAAAGTTTACTTTTTAGCAAAAATTTTGATGAGCTATGTAAGTTTTTTGAAAGCTGTTAAAGGCCAATATATGGTGGCATACATTTTGGAAATTCTTCACTAAAAGCGAGGGTACATATACATATTAATAATCAATTTTGATTTTAAAATTCGAATTTTCGGAGAAGTTTCGTTTCTTTTTTTCATAAAAAGTCTGAGCTCAGTGGTGTAGGGTTCAAATTAAAACTTGCACGAACGTAGTGCAACAAATGTTACAACTATAAACTTCACTGACTGTAAATTGTCATGGCAGTAAGGAGAACAAATAAAAATTATATATTTACAACTGCAATCACTCATGCTCACACTCATGCAATACTGTTGGTATTTCAAGTTTTTGTGTGAGTGTATAAATTTATATGATGTTTACGACATCAAGTGAAAAATATAAACATCTGCGTTGCTTTCATATTTCAGTTATAGTTATTCAAGAACATATCGAGCCTTTGCTGCAATAGAGTCATAACGCAAAAAACCTTGTTTTACAGAAAACAAGTTTAAAGTTTTGAATTTACTAACAACTAAATGATAATTTCAATTTTCAATCTTCTCCCAAGAGATGATATTACGAGATATTTCAATGAAATTTTTAGACAATATGAAAAACGATATGGCGACTAGTTCTGCATTATTAACTCAACAAGCACATTTTTGAGTTATGACTATTGAAGTAAATACTTTATATTATTTTCTTAAATTTTGTTTTACGAAATAATAAATTAAATTAATATGTAAATATTGTTTAATCTCTTAATTCTGCAATTTCTACATTATCTTACCATTTTTTATAGCATCTTATTAAGGGGAAGTTCCATGTAGATTTGACAAATAATGACCTTTAAAATTAAAAAATTTTGTAAATACGTTTTTTTAAGTGTTCTAAAATTTAGGATTTTTCAAAAAGCTGTTCTACCGATTTCATGATAGCTTGGGAAAGGGTTGGTCAATTCTTTATAATAAAGAACACTAAAAAAAGTGAAATAAAATGACCGTTACGACGCATTAGTATTATTAAATTATAGAATACAGTACGAAATGAAAAACTTCCAATTCCAAAATGGTGGCCAGTACAAAATGGGTTACTACGATATTTCCACATTATGTTTTTTAATATGAAATAATAAAATTTTTTTTTATTAAATGGAATATTTTTATGTTTTTAAAAATTTATAAAAAATCGAAAAAGGCACAAATTACCATTTTAAAATAAATTATTGTATATTTCACGAAAATCGATTGATAAATGGTGATTTTATGCACAATAAAGTAAAGTTACCTGATTTTTGCTAAAATTGCGAATATTTACTCTGTAAAACAAAATCAAATAGGATATCTTGTAAGCCTCACGTTTAAGGTATAAGATGTGCTTAAACATATTATGTAAAATACCGTGGTAAGCATATTTGTAGAATATTTTAACATTCTAGCTCTTCGCGGCATGGGACTTTTTGTCTTTTTACAAAAACTGCCCTTCAGCGACGATTTAGTGCGCTAATATATTCTGGGAAAATTTTCCTCGTGATGTTTCATAAGAAAACGTTAAGCTTATCTTATGCCTTAAGCCTAGACCTACAAAATATCTTATGCCGAGTAAATATAATTATGTGCTAAAGGTTGGGAAATTTAACGCCCCCTAAAACGAATATCAAATGTAGTAGTGGTGCCTTCTACCAGAATCACTCGTGTTTATTCTTTTTTTTAAATTTGATTTTTTAATCGATTATCGATTACCGTAGATTTATGCTCTAGTAAGAAAAGTTCTAATATTCGACATTTTTGATTTTTGTTATAAATTAAAAAAAAAACAAAAAAAGTTTAGTTTTACAAAAACCCTTTTCTTCTTTCGTGCGCAATAGCTCCAAAACCTTTAGTCATATAAAAAATAATATTAAAATATCTTAAAGGCAGTTCAAAAAATTTATATTATTAAAATTTTCTTTTTAACAAAATTGTTCGACTCTTTCTCAAGTTACAATAAAATCTATGGAACAGCCTCGTTAAAACTCAATTTTTTCCAAAAATCATGTAATTTTTCTTTATTGTGAATAAAATCAATATTTCTATATCGATTTTCATAAAATAAAACTTATTTTATTTGTAGTATATGAGTGATTCTACGCAAGGAAAAAATAGTTTTCTCATTTTTAATAAAAATCTCTCAATTGATGTTTTTTAAATGTTGATAATTATAGAAAAAGTAAAAAATAAACTATTTAATATTTTTTAATCTATTCGAGGCACTTTTATTTTAAATGATCATGCAAGAACAATTTTGCTCTCCCTCTTTGTATGTTTAATATTTATTTAAGATTTTCTTTTATTCCCTTTCCCATTATTAATAAAAACCCATTATCTCTGAAAAGAATATACTTTTTTGTGGTTTTTATTGCATTTAAAAAAAATATTCAGCTAGAGTATTCTGCTGTCTGTAATAGAACGGGTAGCTAATAATTTAATGTCTTATTATTTTCTTAGGAGTTTATTTTTATATTATTTATATTAATTTTTAAGTTTTCGTACTAGGTCACACCCATCGGTTACACCCGTCTCATATTAAAAATAGTTTTTTTTATAGGAAGAATAATTTTTTGTCAAACAGTAGATACATAATATAGTTAGAAACACTTTTAACAGATATCTATAGCAAAATTATTGTGTACCTTATAGTCGAAATTTTACAGAATTTATACTGAAAGTCATAATTCTTTAAAACTAAGATTTGTAAGGTCACACCAGTCACAGCTTTCCAATAACCATTCTAAGCAGAAGCTGTGTTCTCTCAGTGCCTAGCCGTTATTCAACGACTTTAAGCTTAATGGCCTTGCGAGTCGCAACGTTTTTTTAAGTAAACAATTTTATATTCTTGATTTATAACAAAAAATGTGTGTAAAATGATGATCACACCCGGCTAAATGGAATTACTCATATGTGACCTTATAAAAAATTTCAAGTTTTTGCTATTTTAGATTTTTTAAAAATTTTTAGAACATAAACAAATTGTTTTTAATTTCTGTAGACAAATTATTTTTATCATTTTGTGCTGAATAATACCGAAGTTGTTGAGTATATAAAAAATGGTGGAACAACAGCTTAAAGGTAATTTTATTGCTAGTTTTTTAGTGGTTTTTGTAAGAAATTGGACAACCATTTCTTAAGTTATGATAAAAATCATTAAAAAGTTCTAAATTTAAAAAAATAGAATATATTTACAGAATTTAAAATTTCAACTGTTTTTGTAGTAAGGACACCACAAAACATAAAACTATAGTGGTACATACTCCTTTGCATTTTCCTTCTTGCATTTTGAAATTAATTTAAGTTTCTTCTCGTTTTTATACACTTACTAGATTGCATTTAATACATAAATTTGTATACATATGCATGTATGTATATGTCTATATGTATATTTAAAAGCAATATGCTCTTAAAATGAAATTCGAAATTTAAATAAAATAAACATAGAAAAAAAATATTAAAAAATACCTACATAAATGAATGAAAAGATGGAGCTGCAGATAAAAATGACAATATGTACTAGAGCTGATGATTCTGGCGGTGATGATACTCTTGATAAAATTATATATAAACAAAAGGCAAAAGAAAAAAAAACATCCTCACATAAAAATGTATCGCAACTCATATAAGAAGTAAACACTTTTAACGACATGTTCTTAAATATGTGTAGTCCTCTTAAAATGCCAGAAACATTGAGCATATAAATTCATACATACATAAAAAAAAACAGCAACAAGCCGTTGTTCCTCTTGCTGTTGCTTACATTAACTAAAAGGAAAGTATAAAAATGGCACAAAAGTAAGGATAATCTCAGAATATGTATGAGTGTATGTATAAGCATATTAAGCATTTAAAAGTTACCTTTTGTTGGGTTCTTACTCCAGGACATTTTCATTGTTAGATGAAAATAGTTGTAGGTATTTAAGGAATATTTAATGGGACCAACTTCATCATTTCGCCTGAAATCTAATAGAATTCCTTGAATGAAAATAAAAATAAAAAACATTTTTACTAGGGGTTCGTGTATGTGTAGTAGGATTGGTGAAGATTCCTAGGTGGAATCTGGTATGTAGTTTCTTTACGTAGGAAAGAATAAACATATTTTAGAAATATGTATATTACCAGTTACTAAACAATCAGTCCGATCGAGATAACATTTCACACAGACATAGTAGATAAGTTCAAGTTGGTCTCATTAAGGTTTCATATTATAAAAAGAGAAAAAAAAACATAGTAAGACATGTATGTAAATTTGTTATTGTAACGTGATCACTTTACGTTTTTAAAAGCGGCTTAACTGGTTGCAGGAAAAAAAAACGATGAAACTGAGAGAAAATATAAGAATGTTTAAATTGAAAGCAGCTACAAATAGCTTTATGCAACAGACGCTCGCCAATACTTACAAACCCACGTAAACACATACACATTTACACTTCGTTAAATACGCTCATCCACCGAAAAAAAACACCGTACTTGCAAAATTTTCCTGCTTTTCCTTATTGCCACATTAATTTCTTTATTGCTTACACGAGTATTTTACATGTTGATGTGGTATAGATTGTGGCAATATTGTCGTTGTTATATAGCTGGATAAAAGTCGACTTATATTTTTATATATTGTTCATACTAGATATTGAAAGTTACATCTATAATTATGGAATTCACAACATACTATACTAATTGTTCTATCGGTTGTACGTCCTAAGTTTTTTTAAACTTCTAAAACGGTTTTTCGTATTTTTTAGAACATAAAATTATGCGAAAAATAGAAGCAAACATTTAAAAAAAACTTAGCACATACAACCCATACAAGAGTTAGTACTACCTTGTGAATTCCTTTCATGTATTTCATTCTTCATATTTATTTATTATGAAAGTTGTCGCATCGTTGTTGTAGTTTCATTTTCAACTTTTTAAGCGGGAGAGGAGTAAAGAAAGGAAATAAACTATTTTAACAATTTCATTGTGGTCTCGTTGCAAGTAAAATGATGACAATCAAATTATATAAACATATTTTTAATACAGGCTAAAATATGCAAAAATATGTGAATTTCATTGTACTCATATACAAACATTTATATTTTTATTCATGTACACATTTGTTTAAATACGAATATTAAAGTGTAACCCAGCAATAATTGCTGGTGCATTTTACGTTTTGCATTTGCAGCAACAAGCTTGACAGCTAAAAAGCTATAAAGCTTAAAGAAATTTATGGATTATAATATTTTTGCGTGTACAGTCAAAAAGTTTATATCTTAAGTAATTGTAGTTTACTGTTATTGTTACACTGTGCAACACAAAAAAAGTTTTTAAGGTTCTAACGACTGATTCTGGTAGAGGGCATCAAAAAACCATATTTATGTATCGGCGTTTTGAAAGTTTGCACCTGGAACTAATTTTATAGGGAGATTAATTCCTTCCTTTGCTCACTGTCATACAGACTTGACATAGGAAATCTAGTGACTCGTACGTTTAAGGTATAAAATCGGTTCATCAGTTTTACGTAAAACATCACGAATAACATTTTAGTAGGTCATTTTAATCCTCTAACTCTTCGTGCTATGAGTCTTTTTGTTTCTTTCTTAAAAAAGACGCACAAAATCTCCTTCAGCGGCAATATAGCGGGATGAAATGTTCTACATATATGTTCCCCGTGGTGTTTTACATAAGAACGCAGAAATTATCTTATGCCTTAAACATAAGGCTCACAAGATTTTCAATGTCAAGTACTAATTGTGAGTACGTACGAAATTAACCCTTAAAGACATTTTCAGCTTTGAAATATTTCTGGCGTTCTAGTTGAGCCTGGATTATGGAGTCTGGGAGCCTTTAATGATTTATAGTAAAACTTTGTGGCAAATAATTTTGTAGGGCATTTCAGCTCGTTATATCGTCGCAGAAAGAGACATAAAGACCAAGATAACAAAGAGTTAGAGAGTTAAAATGTTCTATAAAAATATTTCCCGTGGTGTTTTACATAAAAGTGTTGCGCACGTCTTATACTTCAAACTTAAGGCTGACTCGATTTCCTATGCCGAGTACAAATTGTGAGTAAGGACGGAATTAATCCTTAAAACATATTAAATCTTGAACGGTTTCTGGTGTTCGGAGCTTTAGACTTCATGAAGACTTATAGCAGAATTTCATGCAAAATATTTTTGTAAAACATTCCAACCCACTGAAGGAAATTTTTTTGCCCTTTGGTAAAGAAGGGTCAAAAAGACCTATAAAACGAAGAGTTAAAGGGATAAGATATTCTTCAAATATAATTTCTATGGTGTTTTATATAAAAAAGCTAAACATAACTTCTACTTTAAACGTAAGGCTGACAAGATATGGTTGATATCGACGCAAGGATTCGTATTTTCCCCATACATCCTTTAATGAAAAAATGTCATAAATACTGAAATAAGAATTATAGTTTTAAGAAACTTCTCACATAAGCTACTTATAATATCGGTAGTGTTTGGTTAAATTTTTTTCTACTTTGAAGCCAGTATACCTTTTGCTCAAAAAAGTAACTATTGTACGAAAAACGTTAATAAAATCAAAAGTTGTTTATCGATTTGATTGAAGAATAGATTGTTTTGCTTGGAAAATATTAACCTAAAAAAGGACAGATTTGTTGTTGTTTTTTATTGGTTCTGAATTTTTTAAAAAACAAAAAATTTTATAAAAATAAAATTTTTTTATACTATTTTATACTAAATTGAAAGAATAGACTAATACCCTCCATTTTGTTGCAGTAGCGTAATTGAGGCAGCCGGTGCCAAATTATTTTTCTCAAGAAAATCAGAATAATTTTTTTGTTATTAAAAGGAAAGCACTGTATTTCAATAAAACCCCAGTCAAAAATGTTCTTGTTTTTTTAAGCACTATGCTTTAAAATAAGAGCTTATTTCGGAGTTGTGAGCGTATATGAAATAAACCTTGCAAAAAAATCTGATTCCTTACTGCTGACACAATTCGGGTTTTTAAGCGAGAAAGTTTCATATATTTTCAACTTTAGTGCTGAAAATGGTGATGATTTTCTGCGCTGCAAAAAGCGCTTTTTGTATAAAAAATGTAGTACTCGTCATACAAAAATTATCATCGATTTCGGCAGCTTTGTAAGCGCTAATTTTACTCTATAATAGTACTTTACTGGGACGTTATTAGCACGTTAACAATGAAAATACGCTTCAGGCACAACCCAGCAAAAAATAATAGAGATTTTGGAAGCAGTACAGATTATTCCTGTTATATAGTAGTGACAAATGTATTGGATGAACATATCGATGGTCATACATTGACAACACGTAACTTAGTTTTCATTATTTTTCACAAAACGCAGAAAATGTTATATAAATCGCTGAAAAACGTTCGTATCCTCAAAATAAGAAAAACCGAAACGAGTTAATAGTATCTACTAAATATGTTGCTGCTGCTTTTAATTTATAATGGAATTTCTTCAAACAAAAAGTGCTAAAAATCAGTTATGTGTTGTTAACGTATGCAACAATGTACGGCATAAAATACTTAAGATTCTTATACGTTTTGTACATTTACTACAGTGTTGCATTCAATAAAGCGCTATTGTAAGGCAGATATCATATAATATGCATTTTACAAACTTTTCCTGTTTTACAAGTGCGCTTCATAGTAGCGACAAATGTGGGGTAAGTAATGCTTAAGCTTCTTATATTTTTCTTTTTCGTCCACTTAAAAAACAAATTTTTGCACATTCACTTACAGTGGTGCATTTTAGAAAGCGCTACTGTAAGGCAGAGATTATAAAAATATACATTTTACGAAGAATGACGATGAGTTACGAGCTTAAAACGACAAAAAATTAGTATGATTTTATTATATACTTAATGCGCTGAAAAAAGCGCTTAGCAAGAAATACTGCAAATTGGGACATCGCGAACAAATATCATTTAATACGTAAGCATGTTTGTAAGCTGCACCAACAAAACTCTCCTTTACAAACTTCCTTATCGCGAGGCAGCAGTTTTTGCTAGAAAGCTACTGAGTTGCATGTATATTTTCATCAGTTTTCGCTGTAAAATATATGAGTAACTTCACTAAATTTTTTCTGTGACAAAATATGAATTTTTTTTGGTGAAACATTTAATTTTTGCCACCAAAATATCTCTGGGAAGCGTAGAGTCAGGACTACAATATACACTGATTTTGAATGTCAAAATATGTGAATAAACTCGCTAATGCTGCCATTACACTCTCTGAGTTTTGTCTGATTTCAATATCTAAAAGTGGCATAACGTGTCTAACATACAATTTCTAATTTTTCGTCGGAGCTCAGTTGAAAATAGAACATATCCTATTTTCATCTAATATACAATATGAGTTTTATATGTCATATTCATAAAGTTAGCTTTTGAAATCAGACGAAAACTCAGACAGTGTAAGGACAGCGCCTAAGATTCGGTGCAATTTCGTCATTTATGCTAAATTCATGTCAAGCTTTTTTTTTGTATTACTTCAACACAGAAATTTAAAATTTCAAAACTTTATAAAACCTCAAAATTTCACTGGTTTATCATTTGCATGGCTGAGGACATCTGTGTATATAAGCAAATGTATGTCTCATGCATAATGCTAAAACACGAGCATATACAAATATACCTTTACTCAAATTCATTTTAACAAATGCATGTATTTACACACATACTCCCATATAACTATACAAACTCATACACACTTACATACTTCTGAAGCCAAATTCGTTTGCAAACAGCATCAAATTATATTTAATGGTATGATTATGGCAGTAAGAATTTCTTTTCTTTACAACTATTTTTTCTTTTTAGTCATTTATTGTTAATTTTGTGTTGTTGTCATGTGTTGTTGCAACTTGTAGTTGCACATATATTTTGTAGTTGTTGTTGTGCTTATTAATTCAGATTGTTAAGGGAAAATATTTTCAGTTGCTGTTTATGTTAATGCTGGTGGTTCGTTGGTTGGCTCGGTGTTGGTGGTGGCGCGGTTGTTGTTGTGGTTTAATGTTTCTTAAATGCGATTAAAAATAATAAATATTTTTGATACGTTTTTTCGTTGTTGGAGAACAATACTTACATATTTGATATATTTAAGCATATTTGAGAACAGCTGTTAAATGGAAATTTCTGGCTGGCTTTTTTTACACGAAATTTTAATTCAAAGGTTTTTAAAATAAATAATGTACATTTTCATACGGGTGATTATAGTATTGTAGAGATTTTTATTTTGCTATAGCATAAACCAAGCATTAAATGAGCTATTAAAGGTACTATAAGTGCTTTACAAACCAAGATCGGAGAACAATCTGTTTTAAAAACTTTAATTATACTTATGGCACGTTATAAGTACTTTAATTGGTTCAGAGTGAGAGTTCTATATCGGAGCAAAATACAAAAAATTCTAAGTCTTACGTTTACGATAAGATATGTGTTCACTTTTGTTTTATGTAAAAGACCAATAGGAACTACCTATTAAATCTTTAACTCTTCGTTATATGGGTTTCTTTGTAACATTGTTAAAAAAGAGGCAAACAACTTCTCTTCATCGGCGATATACATACAGAAATATTCTACAAAAATGTTCCTCGTGATGTTTTAAATAAAATTTCTGGCTACATGTTATATCTTAAACGTAAGGCTTACAAGATATCCAATGCCGAGAACGAATTGGGCATAAGTACGAAATTAACTCTTAAACTGCTGAACACATCTTATATCTTAAACGTATGGCTTACAAGATTTCCTATGCCGAGTTCTTATACATATTTTAAGTTTTGAATGATTTCTAGTGTTCCAGTTGCTTCTGGAGATTGTGTGCCTCTTAAGACTTACAATGGAATAAAAAAACCTTATTAAAGAAATAAAAGTGATTCGTTGGTTTTAAGTGCTTCGTTGGTTTTAAACACACAAAATATCATATCCGTTCCATGTTTGGTTTAGAATTAGCAAGTTATTACCTTATTTATGTGAACGGCAGTGTATTACCATTAATTTATGTGAAGAGATACTGTTAAGTGCTATTATTGGTAGAAAATACGTATGAAAGTATAGTATACCTTAAGGCAGCTTAATATTATCTGTGAACAATAGCCATCAAACGGTAACACTTAAACTTTCGAAAATAATCATTTACTTCTGAGTTGTACGACAATATTCTGCAGCTATGTAGAAAATATTCGGGCAAATATTTTTGTGGAACATACTAACCCTGTAACTCCCCCACATTAAGGTCTTTTTTTGCTCTTTTCTAGCAAATCGTAAAAAACAACCCTAAGAAGAGGGAGTGCTGGGATAAAACTTTCAACAAAAATGTTGGCCATAAAATTGTCTTTAAAGATAACCAAACTCTAGACTCAACTTGTACGCCAGAAATCATTAAAACCCTAAACTATATTTAAGGGTTATTCATGCTTATTCACAGTTAGTACCGGGCATAGGAAATCTTGCAAGTCTTGCGTTTAAGGTACAATATGTGTTAGTCACTTTTATGTAAAACATTATGAAATACATTTTCCTGTAACATTTTAATCCTGTCAGTTTACAGAACCCCGAATTTTTTCGTGTTGTACAATGTAATTTGTAATGCTCAAAATGTTTTTACGGGTTTCCTGTAAAATTTCCAATGTGTTACTTGGTACAGTTTACCTCCCAGCTACAGATTTTTATTGTGCAAGTTTTCCATGGACTCGATAATTGGGCTTGTTTTATAATCGCTAGTATAGATAACGGACGACACAATCGTCCAAAATATTAAACCGATTTTAACAGAATAAACGATGTGCACAACTGTCAATAACTATCTTTAAAATGGTACAAGTTTTGTCAAAACCGCCTGGAAAATGTGAGCTTAAAATGTATGACAAAAAATTGCTTTGTATTTCTAAATTTGTCTGTTTCAAAAGCTAAGCTGCTAATAAGCTGCAATATAATAAAATGTATTCGAAATATGTATTTTTTATAAAAAACTTTTAGTTTTGTTTAAATAAATTTCTGTTTAAACTTTTAGATTCATACATAAATAAATTTTTTGAAATGCACCTGCATTGTATGCATTCATACATATTTATGAATTGAGTTTTTCAGCAAGAAAAGTAGTTGAAACATTTACTATTTCAGTGATATATTTTTGCATATTAAATAAGACTTTAAATTTGTAAATAACATAATTTTTATATATTAGTTTTTTAACTAAAATTTCTAGACCAGAACAGAAGCAATAAAATTTTAAAGATAAATATCAAAAAAGAAAAACTCAACTAATGAATGAATGCTGAATTGTACTTAGATAAAGCTCATTTTTATGTAGATAGCAAAGTTCTTTTCCAGATTTTATAAATGACATAATTACAATTCGTTACACATTTTGTTCCAAATACATTAAAGTTTTCAACAATTGTAATAAAAATAAAGAAAACTCATAATACGGTGATATAACATAATTTATTTAATTTTTTATTTGCTTATTGTTGTTCTTTGCATTCGAATTTATAAGATTTTTTTATGAAAAGCAAAGAAGTATGATAAAAAATAAGTAGATCACTGGCACGCCATTAAGCAAAATTAAATGAAAAGAAATACTACATTCATATAGAGAAGCGTAACATGACGAATACGCATGCGTAACATTAAAAAGAATTGTAAAATGATTTTAAAAATTAATGCATTTAATGCATGCATGCTCGCATAATTTGTTCTAAATAGAGTTTAAAACAGAGTTTAATTTGAATTTAAGTTATTGCAATAGAAATCATAATAGTTAGTAATAAGACAAAAGAATAATCTCAATTTAAGATTATATAATTAGTTTCATTATTATGAAAAGTAGTTCTATGAGTATTTGAGGGGTTTTAAAATATCAAGACAAAAAAAAGAAGATTACTGTTATTAGAATTAAGAAAATTCTCTTATAAAAAGAAAGTACTAAATAAATAAAAAAAATAAGTAAGGTGCGACTTTGTCTCGCACACGAAGGGTTCCATACGAATACACATATGTATATGCCTTTTCGTTTTTATCCCTTTTTTCATTTTGACAGTTTTTTCGTTGTGAGTTTTTGTTTAATTTTAGTTTTTTTAAAGTAATTTTCGTTGTTTTTGGCAATTTTTTAATTTCTGTGATTTTTTCTGGTGATTTTTCGTTAATTGAAATTTTTTTGTTTTTTCCCGATTTTTTAGTTTTGGCGATTTTTTGGTTTTGATGTTTTTTAATGTTTTTTTTTTAACTTTTTTACGATATTCTTAGTTTTAGCGGTTTATTTTAGTTGAGGCTTTTTTTCAGTTTTGGCGCTTTTTTCGGTTTTGGGCTTTTTTCGGTTTTTAGAGATTTTTTGTTTGAGCGATTATTTTTTTATTACATCTTTTTTCGTTCTGGGGTTTTTAATCTTCGTTTTTTTGGCGATTTTTGGTTTTTTGCAATTTTTTTGCCAATTGTTTTAGTTTTGGCGTTTTTTTTAGTTTTAATGTTTTTTTTTGTTTTAACGTTTTTTGATTTTTTTATTTTTTAAGTATTTTCGTTGTTTTTGGCGATATTTTTGGTTTTGGCGCTTTTTTAATTTTCGTGATTTTTTTGCCGATTTTTTAGTTTTGACGATTTCTTGGTATTGGTGTTTTTTAACATTTTTTGCACTTTTTGACCATATTTTTATTTTTAGCGATTTATTTTGGTTGAGGTGATTTTTTCAGTTTTGGCGCTTTTTTCGGTTTTGGGGACTTTTTCGGTTTTTGGTGATTTTTTAGTTTTAGCGACTTTTTTTTGGTTATGACACTTTTTTTCTTTCTGGCGTTTTTCCGTTTTGTTTTGCGATTTTTGGTTGCTTGCAATTTTTGCTGATTTTTTTAGTTTTAGCGTTTTTTGGTTTTAATGTTTTTTTGTATTAAGGTTTTTTTTCGCTTTTTGGTGATATTTTTAGTTTTAGCGATATATTTTAGTTTTGGCGCTTTTTTCAGTTTTGACGCTTTTTTCGGTTTTGGGGATTTTTTCAGTTTTTTGTGATTTTTTTAGTTATAGCGATTTTTTTGTTGTGACACTTTATTTCAATTTGATGTTTATTTTGGTTTTTGGCGATTTTTTAGTATTGGCGCTTTTGTTGGTTTTGGCGCTTTTCTTCGTTTTTGTGATTTTTTTTTCATTTTTGGCGATTTTTTCGTTTTTTTGCGTTTCGACGACTTTTTTCGGTTTTAGCGTTTTAAATATTTTTTACTTTTGGTGGTTTTTTTCTTTAAGCGCTTTTTTCATTTTAGCGTTTTTTTTCGCTTTGAAATATATTTAGTTTTGGATTTTTTAGTTTTAGCGTTTTTTAAAATTTCAAGATTTTACATCTTACGGTTTCCAAGATACAGCATATTGTCTAAATTACATAGTAAAATTACATTAACTGATAGAACACCCTTTAATTTGTATTGTTTTAACTATCAGTGTTAATTGGTGTAGTCTATTCTATAGACTACACCAATTAACACTAACTTTAAAAATGTAAACTGTCTATACATAAGTGGCTGTATATTACATTAGTATTTCAATATTTTTCCTTGCTCGCTTTAGAACACCCTTTAATTTTTAACTGTCATATATTTGTTGTTGCAGCGGCAAAAGTTTTACATACTCTGTGAAAATTTCAGTTCCGCAGCTCTTATGGTTCCCGAGAAAACAGCCTGTGACAGACAGACACACAGACAGACAGACAGACAGACAGCGTAGCGAAAACAATAAGGTTCCTTTACACTTTTGGTGTATTCTATATAATTAATAGGCGAGACGGTTTTTGTTATGCGATTGATGTTGACATTATACAGCCGATTTTGATAAAATTTTTTGAATTGGTGTTGTTGTATGAAAGGCATAATACTAAAAGGGAAAGAGTTAGCTTTACATGAAAGTATTTCGTAACTATGTATAATTAATTGATGATAATATACAATTAAATTCCTATACCTGAACTAAAAGACAACGATAAAATAAAAAAAAAACAAAATCCTTTGAAACAAGCTAATTCAATTTAGTGAACTCTCTTCACTTTAGTTTTATGCATTTTCTTCAACAGCACCAATTCAAAGAAGAGAAAAAATGTTGTATTGTTATTATATTATATTAATATAGGAATACTATATTTTTCGCTACGCTCTCCATCCGCCTGTCTGTCCGCCTGTCTCTCACAGACTTCTATCTCGAGAGCCGTGAGAGTCACGAATCTGAAATTTTCGCGGAATATGTGTAATTATGGTCGCTACAACAACAAGTACTTAACAATTTTGAAAGTTAAAAATTAAAAGGTGGTTTTAAGCGAGCAACGAAACGTGTTGTATTCCTAATATAATATACTTGATACATAGACACTTGAGATTTTCAAAGTTAGTTCACTATTTATTATACAGGCTACACCAATATATATTGAAATTTAAGCAAATTAAAAGTTAATGCATTTTAATTTTGACAACTAGCTGTATCTTTTAAGCCGTAAGAGTTAAACTGTTCAAATTTTCACAGTTAGTGAGTGCCGCATTTTAAAGGCAACAGTAATGAATGCTAAAAATTAACAAATAAACTAAAAATTAAAGGGTATTCTATCAGGTAATATAATTTTGAAATTAAGATGTGTTTTATGAACCCCAACATTTAGATTCTCGAAACAAAGAAAATTAATAATTAAAGCGCATCCCCTCAAGTAATGCAACGAAAAAACCGAAAAGTAAATCGCCAAAACGAAAAAAATCACCAAAACGAAAAAAATCGTGAAAACAAAAAAAAAAAATATGCATTAACTAAGAAAATCCAAAATTAAAAAATACTCAAAAGCGCTGAAACTAAAACTGCACCAAAACGAGAAAAAATCGGAAAAACTAAAATATCAAGAAAAAAAAAGAAAAACAGCAAAACGAAATAAATCGCAAAAAGAATAAAAAGTCTCCAAATATGAAAAAAGGATCTAAAACGAAAAAAGGATCAAAAGGAAAAAAATCACCAAAAGTAAAACAATTGAAAAAAACGAAAAAATAGCCAAAAACGGAAAAAATCGCCAACATGAAAAAATGCGCTAAAACTAAAAACCGAAAAAAAAACAAAAACGCAGAAACTCTGAAAATTGCGTTACGTAATATGTGAACAGCCCCTTATTGCAGATGTTGTTGATGCAATCATGATACAATTATGTTTTTTCTCTATGTTAACTTGAGGTCTTCGAAGAATCCATTTCGAAGCGGATAAGAAATTTTTTATTTCATATTTTTTATTTCATAAAAATGCAGCTAAAAAAAGTAAAATCAGTTTTTAAAAAGAAGTTTGTGAATCATAGTTGGGGGCAGTACAATAAATGTTGTTTTAAATAAGCATTGCTTGCACTAACACTAAATAAAACTGAAAAAAAAATTTTCAACTACTTTTCATCAGCTTAGTGATAAATAAACCATTTTTTTCACCATCACTAAACGCAAATTTAGTGCAAAAATTTGCACTATAGTCAATTAGTGCAAAATTTTAGCCAGTATTAAGCCAAAAGCTGTATTTAGATATAAATATAACTAAGCTTTCAAGCATTTGGGATAAAAACTTAGTACGAAATTTCTGCGTTGCACTAAAATTAGTGAGAAAACAATTGCAATAAAGTGAAGATGTTTTTTAATGTAAAATATATATAGTTTTAGTGCAAAGTTTTTTAACATCACTCTCAGTAATAGTTAGTGCAGCTGCTAAATTTCAATTCATCACTAAAGATCAATAAAATTAGTGCTATAATTTTAAACTATCACTAAGTATTACCGTAGACTACAAAATTAGTGCACTAGCCCCATCTATGCTGTGAGTACTATGCAAAGTATGAAAAAAAAACTGAAATGATGAGCCTTAAACGTCGTTTTATTACTCAATTCCCCACTTTTCCCATCCGCTTAAGCAGCTGCCAGACGCGTCAATATTTATCTTCAATATATGCGTTTGTGTGATTTTGTTGTACAAATCGAAAGCATTTGGATATTCTTCAATATTACCCCTAAGTATATGTATGGCTATTTATAAAAAAAAATTTATACAAACACATACATACATACATATTGAAGCCGAATATTGATGCGTCTGACAAGCACTTTACAAAGTCATCTTCCTTGTGACCCTTTAGCCTGCTGCCACCGTTATAAGTGAGTTTGGCAAACTCGTGTACGTACGTGCTTCCTGTTTTCAACTTCGTATCACTGTAATTCGTTTTTTATTTGTAATAAAAATTTTTATTATTTCCCTTTTTATGTTTTATTTAGCACATATTGAATTCAATATATTTTTGACATGATGTATTTCTATTTCAATATACATATTTTAGTATGAATATGTTTTATTTGGCGATGTGAGAATATATTTGTGTATGTCAGAATGATAAACATATTTTTTTTATTGCTGGTTGATTTTTTTTTCTCTTGATGATGCTAAAAATTTGTGGGTGCCCTACAGTGGGGGAAAAAAAGCATTACAGTTATGTTATTTGTAATCATTAAATATATAACACTTTATAACAAAATATTTTTTTTTCAAAATAACAAGGTTCTTAAGACTGATTCTGGCAGAGGGCACTAAAAAATTTATACGTATATCGGCGTTTTTAAACTTTACATCTGGGCCTCATTTTAGGGGGAGTTAAAGTTCCTCTACCTTTTGCACATTATTACAGCGACTCGACTTAGGAAATTTTGTAAGCCTTTTTTCTAACATACTTTGATTCTGTCTTATTGTGTGTTGTGATAGGATTTCTTGCTCTACAGTATACCTATGGCCGTTCTAAACTATAAAAAGTAGTTATTTTCCTGTACTCCGTACTATGTCTCTAGTTGTTTTTGTTGATGTTTAATATGTTTGATAAAAATAAGAGCTCAGCTCGTTATGGATATCTAGAGCTCACTCATTCATTCTCCTTCTCTCCCTTTCTTGTTAGTTAGCAAGCACACTCTCTTGTACTCACCTGCCTTGTTAACAGGTTTTTCTTATAAGAACGTGTAGCCTCATTCAAAATTTGGCTTATCACGATTGTTACTTTGTTGTTCTTGTTGTTTTTATATTGCTGATATTATTGATGTTGCCGACAGTTATTTTTTACACACATCCATACATCGTTTATGTGTATATAAATTCAGTCACTCAAAACAGCAAATAAGGACTTTTCGTACAAAGTTGTATAAACGTGTGTATGTTTGCTGTATTATATTGGTTTTATACCATTCCTTATATTGGTTTTATTTTGTTTATTGTGACAATACAGTGCGAAATATATAATATGACTGGGTTCTTTTATTTCTTTATTTATTCTGTTTTTCTTAACAAAGTTTATTTTCGTTCCGAAAGTGGGAATGTTTGACGGTCTGCATTTATGCGTGTGACGATGTTGTTGGTAAAAATTGTTGAAATTTATTATTTTTTCATCGTCTATGGTAAATATGTCAAAATCAACATAATAAAGAAACAAGTCAAATGTTATTAAAGGGATTTTGATGTTAAAGTAGAAAATTTTGTGCTGAAATGAAGAGTTTCTGGAAGAATTATGGAAAGTAAAGATAAGGTAATCAGTAATCAATTATAAGACTATTATTTGATTTTAATTTTCATAAGAAAACATAGCTAAATGTATTTACATTAGGGTGGGCCGATGTTGTATGATAAAATATATCCAAGTTCTTGGTCTAATCATCTAGAGATATATAAACTTTAACTTTTCACAAGACCTTAAACAACGCCTGCTGCATGTCGTTTAAAAATTCATAATTGTTCATAAAAAATATTTTGTGTCTTGTTAGAAAAAGAAATTAAAAAGAAAAATCTAATAAAAAAATGTGTATTTTTCAGAGTTTATAAACAATTATTTTTCACATAAATAATTTTTATTATTCAACATTAAGTACAGGTTTTCTACAAAATTATACACATGTTAGATACACCAAATCTTACCATTAATACACGCAGGCGCGCACCCATACCAGTCCTACTAAATGCAAGCAAATAATTTTAATTAATTTGTATGCTTATTAATGCACTTGTAGGTTTGGTAGGCATAAACTGTTAAACATACATATGAAACCTGAATATTATTAGTAATAACAACATGAACATGCTCAAAACTCTCTTAAGTAATAAAACATATTTAAAGAGAAAATATTTTGTTTTGTAATAGAGATGTAAACATGAGTAACAATACACACGCAATCATTAAGTCTTCGAAATAAAATATATTAATCGAGCAAGAAATTATTTTTTGGCTCAGATTCATTCAGGCTCACTTAAGTGGAAAAGATAACGCACGGTGTCGTGCGACACCGAGTAAGAACGAAATTCATTTCGTTTTATTTCGACAAACTTAAAGGCGAAAATCCTTAAGCCCAGCTGGAGACCGTTCATGCACAAAAGTCTTTACTCAGCGAAGCCTTATTTGGCATAACTAGATGGCAAAAACCTTAAGCCCGGCCAGAGGCCGCCAAGGCAGAAGTAGAGGAGAAAATCATTAAGCCCGGCTGAAGGCCGTCAAGGCAAAAAATTATTACTCAGCGAAGCAACTTTTCAAAATACCTAGAGGAGAAAATCCTTAGGCCTGGACGGAGGCCGTCAATACAGAAAAGTCGTTACTCGACTGCGACTTTTCATGTACACCCAGAAAAAAGATTAGTTGGAAAATGGTTACGCCGATAATATATTAGTTGTCTTTTCAATTTAAACTCACGCTATGAATTTTCTATGAAACCAAAAAACAATCCATGTTCATTATCATAAAAGTATAATTGTAATAAAGATGTGATACTCACAATTCTTGATTAGATCAAACCGATCGTATAGTTCTGTCATGACTAAGTAGAAAATATGATGAATAAAATATTATGAATTGGATTTTAGTACCAATTATTGGTATTTGCAACTAAAACCATTTTCTTTCTAAATTTATTTTACTTCTTATCGGTTATTGCAATTAACTAGTGGTTAATTTTACTATCATTGATACACCTAACTGATTAAACGCTTAGCATTAGCAATTATTTATTATTGTAAAGTAACATCTACAATAGTTGGTGCAACTGCTAAAATTTGATTGGCAGCAAATTAGGTTGTCTCAACGAATCTGCTTTTTTCTGTGTACCCGCTAATAATGTTATGATTAAATGTAAAGATGAGTTTGTTTGTCGTATGTTAGTTAAGATATACAATAATTTAAAATATTAATAGCTTATTTGCCACAGCCATTTCGGGAAAATTATTATTGTTGACGCAACCATGATATAACCATATGTTTTTACTGCGTGTATCTAAAACAATTTAAAAATTAAACTATGTGTTATGTTATGTCATCTTCACATAACATATGACATAACCTGACGCGTCGCGACATAGCATGACATGACAATATATGATATGACATGACATGTACATCTGAGGAGGCGCTACTACACCCCCTTAAATGTAGAAATACTAAGCTTCGCCTTCACCACCACTGACCACGCATCAATTGATTTGGGAAAAACCAACGGGGAAACTACAGCGATCACCACCGGTGCAGCATTTTGCAACCTAAAGCCTGCAAGATTACCAGCAAAAGCGGATTTAAGGCGTGCTGGTGGACTGCCGGCCTTCAACCTCTCCTCCAAAATCTCAT
Source organism: Panzeria rudis (assembly GCA_956483635.1). Taxonomy (NCBI): domain Eukaryota; kingdom Metazoa; phylum Arthropoda; class Insecta; order Diptera; family Tachinidae; genus Panzeria; species Panzeria rudis. The sequence continues at coordinate 5,408,129 of OY101449.1, forward strand.
TCTGAGATAAAAGCTTTATCAGGAGAGCGTCATATTCCACCGAAACAGTAGTCACCTTTCTATACTGCATTGTATCTACTCCATCAGTGAACCAGTGAAGGTTTTCAACTCTATCACGGAATCACCACCATCATTAATTCCACCAACACTAGTAGTCAGCTTCTTCTTCTTCTTCTGATTCTTATTCCTCCTACCAGAGGCCAGATCATCAGTGCCATTGTCCATCCTACGTCCTCATCTCTACCATTATCAGCCGCAGAGACACCAGCCCACGTAACAGCAGTGATAACTAACTTAGCAGCCGAACCAACAGCAGTAGGACCAAAAATACCAGCAGAAGCAACCATAGCAGGACCAGAAACAGGAACAAAATTTGGAGAAGCAGTAACAGCAGCAGCATTATCAATAGCATCATGTAACGGCTTGCCAAAATCAGTAGTACTGATCCGTTCTGCTAATCTGATTTGAATATTCCAACACTCCACTCTTAATAAAAATAATTTGAATTTACATTAATTCAAATATATTGAACTATAAAGCCGAAATAATAAACAATTTTTAGACTTATAACTATTCAGTTCAAAATAAAAAATTACGTAAAAATCAAGTCTGTTCGAAGCGCTTTTCGAAACAGGAGAAACAACAGCAACCAGCTGCTCTCGCTTACAAACCTGCTTCGGCCGAAGCAGTAGTTTTTGGTCGACATTGTGAATGAAGCCGCAATTGCTCAAAAGTATTATTGACGTCTTACTGAAAGTACAGTAGTTTGAAAATGAAATTAAAAAAAATTAATAGCATTAAATTTTTCATCCCCGAACAACTCTCAACAATGTGTATGCATTAAGAGAGCAAAAACAAGATAAGTTTTTCATGAAGCTAAATAAAAAATATGTATGTATAATATGTTATCTGATTTAAAAGTACAATTTTTCCAATTATTTTAATAAAATATAATGGCTTCTTTTCTTAGTTTTATATATTTACTTTATGGAATATAAGAGAAATAAAAAGGTTGAGCTAAATATACTTCTTTACATAGCAAAAGAAAAAGTAATTTCCTTGTTATTGAACATATTTTACATTTACTTTAAAGAGCATGTCAATATTTTAATCCATTCTCTTTTGATGTAAATAACATTATGTTAATTGTAATAATTTTATATTGCATCTTTTGTAAGAGAAATTTACTACCTGATTCTTTGATTTTAGTTGGTAGAAACCTTCAACTTGAACTTGTTTTCTTGTTGTGGCCATTTGAGCCACAGACAAAAAAGAAACAAAGAATCTGGTTTTTAAATATGCACGCATGCGTTTAGTTCTCTTTCGAATACGAGCGCGTTAACAACATTAAACGGATAAAAACGGATAAAAACGGATCGGCATAAAATAAAAGTTATGGAAATTACTAAATAAATAAAGAAAACAAAAAAGTGTGAAGAATAATAAAATTATAGTATGTGAAACATATTATGGTAAAAAGAATTGTTTAATTATTTGTTATCATATAAACAAGTAAATTAATTGTGTTTATTTGTAAACATATACGAGTATGTATAATTATTAATGGATTTCTTACAAATTGTGGAATATATTTTATGTTTTACTTTTTAAAATAGGTAAGTTTTTTTCTTTAGGTTTTATGAGATTTGGAAAAAAGATTGTTATTTTTCCAAAATAGATGTACACATTTTTCTGTTATTTATATTTATTTATTAATTATGTTTTTTGTAGTCTTCGTTTATTTAATATATCCCCCAAATATTTTCACTTTAAGCATGAATTGGTGTCCGTTCTTCGTGTGCATAAAATAATTAAACATGATTCTGTTTAACCCTTCAATGTACATTATAGGTGCTAAAAAATTTTTATATGATTTTTTCTTTTATATATAAAGCAGTTTCCTGTATTGAACGTTACTCCTTCAAATATAATAAAAACATATCTTTGTGATTCTTAATATTTGAAAGTTTTAAGAATTTTTTAAATCGATCACGGGGTTTTTTACAAATGTATTGAACTTTACCTATAGTTTCTAAGATTACTTGAAAATAAAAAGTTCTTTTTTCTTGGGAATTATTAAATTACGTCAATTTTAATTTTTAACGTGCTTTTTCCCAAATTAATATTTTACTTTTTAAGTAAAATATTAAATTTTTATTCAAATACATTGAAACTGATTATGGAAGGGTATTAGCTAGTTCCTATGCGCATTTCATTGGGGCTAATGTAAATCGTCAGGGAACCTTTACCCAAAAATCTCATAGAAAAACTAAAGATATTATATTAAACTCCTAATCATAAGAATAAAAAGTTTTAATATCAAAGTTGAAACATGAGCTCCATAATCAATCATGTTTTTTATTTTCTTTACTTGCGTAGTACAACAGGTTGGTTTTTTTTCCAACTCTAAATAATATTTTTTAGTAAAAATTTATTATTTTACTTAAAAAGCAAAATATTAATTTGTGAAAAAGCAGTTTAAAAATTAAAATTAATGTAATTGAAAATGTTTGTGACTTTTCGTTAAGATTTAATGAAGCTTATACATATGATTTGTTCTTAATTCGATTTCTTAATGTGTTTCTGAAATAATATGAAATTAGTTAGGCGTGTATTGAACGTTACTTTAGGAAAACTATTAAACATGGCTTCGCTTGAAATTTTTTTTGATGGTAAAAAGAAACTAACGCCGGCAGAAAAGCAGAAACGAATGATTAATTTACACACACAGCCTATCGTAGGAGTTGCAGGTTGTGTAAATGTTGTTGGTAAATGCCACATAAACATGTTTCTATGCAAACTTGTATATAGAATTTCTTGTACAACATTTATACCACCTATCATTTATACAATGTGCTGTGAATTGGGCGGATAAAGAGCTCGTTAAAGTCTGTCATCATGCTTTACAAGCGAAAGAATTATATGCGATATAAATTGCATTTTTAAATTAAGTGTTGCTACATTTTTTTACAGAAATACTAAAATATATAAAGAAGTGAAATGTTTCAATGGTTGCTAATATCTGAAAGAGAAAAACATAAGGTTTAGCAATGAAAATCAAAAGATTTTGAGAAGGAATGGTAACGTTCAATACACAAAATTGGTTAACATTTTAGTTTAGCCTTTAAAAATAGAAAGTTTCAGCATCCATAAAATGTTACAAGAACTAAGATATTAATATTAGAGTAAATTCGTGTAATGTGGTGTACTTATTTTTTATTTAGCTATACTTTTTAGAAAGTTGATTCGATTAGAACTGGTCTCAGCTGGTGCTCTACTACAATTCTTAGGTTTACATTCGGGAAAGCAAAAAAGCATTTGAACGCAAAGAAAAAGTAAAAAACCCATAAACAAGCCATTTAAAAAATTGGAGTGTAATGTGGTATACTATGTTTTTTTGAACGCAAAGAAAAAGTAAAAGACCCATAAACAAGCCATTTAAAAAATTGGAGGGTAATGTGGTATACTATGTTTTAATAATGTTGTGTACCATATTTCTATATATTTCGCTGTCCATTTTCTTACGCCATTTATTTTTTAGTCCGTATTTTCTTTAAATGCTAATGTGATACAGTATACCACTTTAGACGACCACTTAATTTATTCAAATAATTATTGAACTGAAAATATACACGAAATATAAAATAGTGCTGTTCATTAAAAAGGTACCCACTTTTGACATTAAAATGAAAATAATGCAGTTTTAAAACATTGGTTTTTAGAAAAGAGAACATAATATTTAACCGATCAAAAAATAAGTCATGATATGCAAAAATCTAGTACATAGCCACACCCTTAACTTTCTGAGACCATTAAACTATTACGATTGGTACCGTTATTCCTATGATCTTCGTTTTAGAGAAAGGCAGCTATACCATATTACCCGCCTATAGCACATTACCCGAACTTAGTCTCCTTTCTTGTACATTTCAGCAAGCAATAAAAAAGAATGAAATTGAAATATTCACACTTGAAATGAGAAAAAATTATCACCAAAAAATTTTCAAACAAAAGTTTGTCTAAATATAAATTTCATTGTCAATAAATGTTCTTTATATAATCAACGAATTGTTTGTTTGACTCTTATTTAGGACGCAAATACTAAAAACAGCAAGAAAAACTGTGTCGTAAAAAACAAACCCGATGTCGACATACACACGAATAACAACAACAATGATAGCAAAAGGAATGCGATTTTGCCAAGTTTGTTTACTGAAGGTTTTTGAGTGAATCAATTCGTTAATGTTGTTGTATTAATTCTCATTCATTTTTTTAGAGTCTTTCAGACTTGAACACATTTAACAAAGTGAAATTTCATAAATGCTTAATAGATGACGATAATGATGATTAGCCCGACAAAAATTTCGTATGATATATTACAAAAAATCAAGAAAATATTTTTGTTTGATTAAGTAAACTAGTTTAATTGTTGTTTGTATTATTATATAGTTTGCTTAAGATTTGTTAGTATTTTTAGACTAATTGTTTTATAAATTCCGACAAAAATATTGTTTGATATTTTCCAGAAAGTCCAGTAAATCTTTTTGTTTGGTTTAGTACATTGTTTTGTTTACAAAATAAAAATTACGTAAAAATAATTTACTATTTCATTGAATTCCTTTACAAAAGATGAAATTTATTTATTTTTTGTGCATACAAGAGTTCAATAAAAAAGCTATTTTAGTTTTTATACTTTTATGAATAGAATTATTTTAAAATATCACTAAAGCGTTGCTAAAAGTTTTATATTTGTTTTATTAAAATTATATATGTTTAATATTATTTCCATAATTTCCCTTAAATTTATTTAAAGTTTTCCAAGAAGTTGAATTACAACTTCAAGTAATTTAGATTATGTGAGTCTCACAAAGTACTTAGATGTAAAGTATGAAACAATTTCAATCATTATAGTATATGAAGTATATGAAGAAAAACACTTGCCAGACTTTTGCGCAGAAAATCTCGTTATCATTGGAAGCACCATAAAGGGAAAATATAGAAAAAACCAGCAAGTAGTTGAGTAGATGTAAACAAAATAGCACACCAAAAAAAGAAAAGAGTTACCAAATAAAACGAACTTGTAGAAAGAAAAATATATAAAAACAGGCAATACTTGTATAACAAACATTATGATGTTCTATAAATATTAAGGACAATAACATAATTCCAAATAAAAAATGTAGCAACAATATTTAAGGAAAATACAAACTTTAAAAAAGAAACAAATTTTTTGTGTTCGACTTAGAAACTGTGAACTGCCTGCATTTATACTTTTCACTAAACTTGAAAACTTTCAAAAAATTGCAAAATATTTGAAAAAAGTTTCAAGTGTATTAAAACGGAAAAAGCGTAAATGTTGTTGGTGTTATAAAGGAAGCAACTCATACTTTCCTTCTTTCCCCTTACACAAAATGCGAAAAGACCTGTACAACCTTCTTTACAAAAAAAAAAACGACTACTCGAGAGAACTTTGTTTTCTTTAAAAGAACAGAAAAAACAGTTTTCCTTTAAAATTTTCACACATACAAGCTCTTCATGTAGGTAGAAACATAAAAACCCCACTGTTTTATAAATAAACAAGAACAACATAAGAAGTATGGGAGAAAAATAGAAAAACTTTTTTCTCTTCGTAAAACCCTTGTAAGTGTTTTAAGCGCAACAAAAATTAAAAAAAAATAAAATAAAGAAAATAGTAAAGTGTAAGTGATACTGAAGCTTATACAGGAAAGAAAAAAAAAAAAACAACAAAACAAAAAGACTCAAGTTAAAACCAACATGCGAGTGGTAAAGAAGTAGAGTTACAAGTATTACTTTCGTAAGTTGCATGGTTATTCAAAAACTACATACATACAAACATCCATGTGATGCGATGAAGAGCTTAAGGTTCAGTGGAACAAAGGTAACAAAGTAATGCAGATAGTTTTTATGTTTTATGTGGGAAAATATCATCGAAGTTAAAGTTATTTATAAGTACATTGTTGGCGCATTAAGAGTTTTTTTTACTGAAAGTTTTGGGCACAATGTTGTTAGAGTAATAAGTATAATAAAATTGATTTATAAATAATCAATTCACAACCTAGTGTAGGAGTAGTAGGTAGTAAAAATGTTGTTGGCAATTTTAACAGAAACATGTTTCTAAGCAAATGTTTATATTAAAATTAACAACAGTATTTTTACAAACTGAAACTCTTACAATAGGTTGTGAGTTGGGCGAGAAAATTCAAAGAAAAAGTTGAAATATTTACTATACAATCGTCTTATTAGAGATATGTGAGATAAGTTGCTGGCAACATTTTTAAGAGCCGCATTGAAACTTGTTTCTAAGACTATTTCACAAAAGTCGTGTGAAAACAGCTACATATCAGCAATGTTTCCGGCAACATTTGTTATTTATTCAATAAGCTGGCCAGCTTAAGGCGATCAATCAGCTTAACAAATTACACTATGCAACAAAATGAAACTTTCATCATGTCCTTTCATGACCACTATATTTTTCCAATTTCTTATGGTCTATTAAGTCTAAGAACTGTCGAAATTTAAAATTCTGTGAATAGGTATTTTGTTTTAAAATTTTTCTAAAATTTGGCGTTTTTCACCAATTTTATAATAACTTCGGCAGGCGTTGTCCAATTTTATCACAAAAACCACTTAAAAACTAGAAATGAAATTGTCATTAAGGCGTTTTATAAAATTTTTTTTAGTTACTCAACGGTTTCGGTATTATTCAGAGCTCAATGATGAAAAATATTTATTAAAAAAAATCGATAAATACCGAAAATAGCAAAAACTTGCTATTTTCATTAATTGGTCTTAGACCCACATATGCTACAAATTAATTAAGCTTATTTTATGAGTATCGATTAATAAATATAGATTTTATTCACAATAAAGTGAAATTACCCGATTTGTACAAAAAATTGAGTTTTGATTTTTATATAATTTTTATTATATATTGAGAAAGACTCATCCAATTTTGCTAAAAATTAATTTAAATAACTTTAATATTACTTTTTATTGCAGCCTGAATTTCAGGCAGAGCTGCATACTACTCTTAAAAACCAGCAAGTTTATTGCAACAACAATGTTTCTTCTGCAGCATGTTGCGTCAATAAACTAAAACAAAATTGCTCAATTCACAAGCTGTTGTATGTGTTGCAGATCGTACAAATGTTGGTGTTAATTTCATTATAAACATGTGTCTGAGCAAATGTTTATTAGGAAATTACAAAAAACATGTATACGATCTACAGCATATACAACAGGTTGTGAATTGGCCAAATGTGTTCAGATTTGTGAAAAATATTTTATATAACAATTTTTAAGAATAAATATACATTTTACATTAATTTTATGGGACAAAAATTGATTAGGGAAATCTGAATCGACACAAGAGCTTTTTTATATAGGACTTGCTGCAGAAACTTTAAGACGTTACTCGCTCTTCAACAAGTCCGTATTAAATTTCGCATGAAATAGCTGTCGTTCATATTACTTCACACTTAAAATTATATCCCTTGCATGATACATTTCATATATTTATGCCGAAAATTCCGATTTTTCATATGGAATTTGATTTCATTTCACATGAAATGTTGAACAATAAATAAATAACAAGCTTTATAAAAAAATTAAAAATATTTTTATTTATAGTTTTCGAATATAATATGAGTTTAGAAGCAACATTGACAATTTTCTAGATACATATTTAATGTAATATTTGTTATAACACTTTAAAAATTCAATTCAATGTTGGTTTACTATACGAATTTCGTATGGGAAAACCGGTTTTAATGCACACATTAACTTTACTAATCATTTATGAATATGGGGGTAAATCTTTTATCTTCCTCTAATTGGAAAGTTAGTAAAAACTAGGTTCTTGCCACTAGTAGAGTAATCTTAAGGTCGTTGAAATTCCATCTCTTTATAAAACTTAAAAACAAAATTTGGTTCCTTATCTAGTCTTTTTCTTACCACTCTTGTTCATTTTTTTACTTTAAACCTCCAATACATACCGTGATATTTTGTTTTTGTTGTTTTGTTGCATGCATCTTTGGCTTTAAGCATTTGTAGTATGTTTCTCTCGATGTTTTACTTTTTATGATTATTTATTTTTTGCTCTTCCTTTTAGATTGTTTGTTAGTGCAATTTATGTACTTAAAAGTTTACTCGATTTATGTGCAATGCAACAATGCCAACAAGATCTCTATAGTTGTGTTAACTTCCCTTTTCTTTCCTTCCTTTTATATTTCTTAAGAATTGGCGTAAAGAAAAAAGAAAATAAGGAAAAAAATCCATACGAATTCTTTGTTGTTGGTTGTTGTTGAATGACGTCGTGCACTTGAAATAAATGCAGCACAAAACAGTATTTGAGAAATGAACAAAAGTTATTTTCTTTTTAAGAAGCATTTGTTTGTTGTTTTATATTTGCTAATAAAATCACGAACATGTTAAAAAAACTTTTTTTAAAGGCATAGAAATTCTTGAGAAATAGAAAAAAGGTTTGCACTTTATTTGATGAGCTTTAACAGAAAATGGCTGTAATGAAAATAAATAAATAGCAACATGTTGCTGATATATTTTAGTTTGAAGTTGAAAACTGCAAGAATATAATATTTGGCTAATTCACAACCTGTTGTATGTTTTGTAGATCGTATAAATGTTGTTGGTAATTTCGAAATATGCAGTTGCTTGGAAAAATTTTTATTTGGAAATTACCAACAACATGTATTCATTCTACAATTCCGACCACAGGTTGTGAATTGAACAAATATGTAAGTATATCTTGATGACTTTGCTTAAGACATCTGTTTTGTTTTAATCACTTTCGCAGGAGTAAATGTTGCGAAGAATATATGAAAGGTGTAAGAAATATTCCATAAATACTTGCATAGTAATATTTTCCAGTATATTATGTTAGTAGCCCTTGGAACTATGCTACAATTTTTTACGTTTTTAAAAAAACCCATAGGTTTGTTGTAAACTGCAAGCGAAACATATTATTTCGCATGAAAATTCATATGTTTTTCTCAAGAATTCATGACAGTTTTTTTATACGTATTTTGACAGCATTTTACGTGAAATGTTGAACAGAGTACCAGGCATTATTTATAATTTTTATTTCAAATAATATCTGTCTAATATGTATTGTGCCAACATTTTTATATATTCTTGGCTCAGAAAATTCTAATTAGATTTTTAGGTGTCTGTCTTGATTTCATCTCTTATGTTATCGGTTATTAACTTTTGTTTCTTAACGGTCTTTGATAATTTTTATTTTTAGTTGTCTGCTATAAACTGATATGTATGTTAAGTCTTTTAGCACCCAGATTGCTAAATTTATTTTTAATAGAAGAACAGAAAATAAGATATAAAAGAAGATCTTAATTTTTTTTTCAAAACAGCAATTGCATGCAAAACATAAATTATAATCCATAGAAATCAAACAATTGCTTGTTTCATTATTAAATAAACAAACTCTTATTAAGACACACTTTCATACTCTCTTTTTTAGATGAGTGATGGAAATGTGCCATTTTGTCTGCCAGCCGCTACTTGACTGTTCTGCTTTTATTTATCTTTTTTTTGTTTGCTGCTGCTGTTAGAACTCACATTCTCGCTATCAATGTTGGTAATTTTTTGTTGGTTTGTGGTTCTAGTATCTTTTTCTTAGATTCTAATGTTATTTGTTTCATTAATTTATAATCGATTTGTGTTGAGTTCTATATGTATTATGTCCGTTAATAGAAAATTGTTTTGAGTCGTAATATTTGTCTGTTTTTTTTTTAGTTTTAATAACACTTGTTGTTTTGGTTGAGTATCTACTGGAGGGTTGCACAAGATGTCTTGAAAGTGTGTTTAAGTCGTTTGGTTTGGTTCAAACACTTTCGCAACAATAATGTTGCGAGCAACATGTACTAGAAATCGCAATTGGAAAGTCATTTTTTGAACTTGTACAATCTGTGGAAACCACCTTCGCCTCTTACAAGCTCATTAAAAATATGTTTTAAAAAGTCCTTTGCAATATATGCTCGGCACAACATCACTGTTATACAAGTGTGTGAAACAAAACAAATGTCTTAAGCACACCTTCAAGACAGATATATCGAAGATACTACGATCAATACACATGATAACTGGATGACATCCTTTGTCTCAAGTACTCCCACAGCAGTAATATTGCTACGAATATATATAATATCTGTGTCTGTAGAAACCGTCTAGTCGTCCCACAAAATGCTTTTGCAGTATATCAAATGTAATTGAAACAAAACAAATGTTTAAGTACGCCTTCATATCTTATGCTGGGAAACATATCAATGTGAAAAATATATAAAAATATAATTATATTGAGAAATTTAAATGTTCAAATGCGTATGTCTCATTACCTATACAAGATAGGTGCTTAACCAAATATGATTTTTTTAAACCTTATATATGGACTATAAGAAACAATAAAATGTCAGTCGTTCCTGAGCACTATCGAAAATTCATCTTCTTAAGGTAAACAGAAACGCCGTTTTGATATGTCCATGTGTAATTTTATTCTGATCGGATTATTCGTTTAGAAATTATTTATTTCCAAAATATTTTTACTTTACTTCGCAGTGAGTTGTTTTATTTGCGAAGAAAGTTCAGCGAAGCCTCGATATAATGAGCTTTTATATAACGAAAAACTCTATTTAATGATCTTTTTTCTGAGTCCCATGTAAAACCCGCTTCATTGCAAAGACTTTCACACTATAGATGTAACGCAGAAATAGTCTATATACCGAAGTATTCCGTCAAAATCCTCAAATCCTTTTCAAATTTCGTTATACTAAGGTTTTACCGATACATATGTATAACGAAACAATAGCTATAACGAATTATATTTCGATTCCTTATGAAAATCATCACAGAGGTTGAAGAAGCCAGCCTAATATCATCCGGATACAGAAACTCAGAATGAAAAACACGCCTTCTACTATTACATAAGACAATAGACTCACAGAGAATGTGGCACACATCATCTTCTAAACATAAACGGCAACAAAACGGTAAACGAACTTGGCTACTTTTCCATAGAGGATAGTTTAGTTTAAAGTGACCAGAGAGAAAACAAGCAGCCAGCCGCAAATTATTTCTGTTAAAGTTCAGAGGGTACCACTGTTTGAAAATGGCTGCATCAATGATTTGGCCTGCCTTAATTAAGCCCGAAGAAGCCAGCCACGAATAGTTACACTAGCTAACAAATTGTCAACTTTTTGCCATAACCCCAAAACACTGATGTTTTGTAAGCAAATTTAGGGTTTCTGAATATGCATGCCATTGATTTACTTTTCTTAAGAAGCGTTTGCAAGACATTTGCGAAAAACGAGTTTTTCGCAGGTTTTTTTTACTTATTTTCAAAAATCTTCAGAACTGTTCATCTATATCATACTAACCTTACACTGTTGTGTAGATATGTCTTCCTTCTTTATGCCAATATATAAATTGTGTTGATCGGAGCAAAACTTCTTGAGTTACAGGCCTTAAGACTTGAAAAAAAAATTGCATTTTTTATATTTTTTTCAAAATTCACCATTTTAAGTCTCTCAGTTGATGAAGAAAAATTTACACTTAATATATTAGAAACAAAGTTTTTTTTAAGATAAAGATAAACAAAATTTGATATTTTTCCGCAATGGTGAATTTTGAAAAAAAAAACGTAAGTAATTCACATTTTTCAAATATTAAGGCCTGCAACTCAATGAATTTTAATCCGATGATTACAGTATATTGGCTAACAGAAGAAAAACATACCTATACAACTGTGTAAGATTTGTATAACTGAAATAAACAGTTTTCAAGATTTTTAGAAATAGCTAAAAATTACACGTTTTTTGTGAATATCTTGAAAATTTTTTCTTAAGAAAAATATATGATCGCATTTAGAGTGATCGATTCGGGGTTTCAACCATGTTTTATTCCGTTTTTTCGAATCTCGAATATTCACCACAAATACAAATCTTTCTTACCAAAAAAAAAAGAGAAAATTTTAAACACTTTTCAGACATTTTATTTAGTACACCTTCTTTTGCATTCAATGTAAATTAGTCTTTCTTTGTTATTAAAAAGAAATTATTATAAGTTCTTATTCATGGGTAATAATAGATAGACTTTACAATAAATTGATAAATAAAAAGAAAAAAAAATGAAATATTGAATACAAATTGTCCATTTAAATGAAATTTCATTATTTCTTTTATTCAAAATTGAATATGTATTTCAATCATCTTTTGTATTCACAAATAGCTGACGATTATGACTGGCTAGCGTTTTATTATATTTTTTAAAAGTCTGTCTGAGTTAATATTTTTAAAGCCAATTTGAGTCACCAGTGAATTCAATGAGTCAGTCAGTCAGTCAGTCAGTCAGGTTTTAATTTTTTCATTTGGTCACATCTACTTTTATTGTACAATCGTGTTCGGGCTTGCTTTAACTCATTTTTAGTTTTTTTGTTATAAATGGAATTCCAAAACAATGTGAAGATCATGAGATGCTTGTTGTTTGTTTTTTTTGTTAATAGTTGTAATACCACTTTCACATAAAAATGCTGCACAGAAAGATATAAAAAAAAACAACAAAAATATTTTCTTGTTTAAATTTCATGACTTTTTTCAAAAAAATTTCATGGCTTGGCCATTAAGAAGTAAAAGAAATGTGTTTACATATCTTTGTTTTAATTTTTGTTAATTGAATATGTAAACATTTTATTACTATTTTGTTAATTTCAACACGAGACCACTGAATTAGTCATACAAGTTATACAAACTAGTCAAAGGTCTGTATTATTTTAAAGTTTCATGCAAACTAAAATATAAAACTTAAATCAAATAAAAACGAAAGAAACAAGTTAATTTTATATAATAAAAACTAAAAACATAAAAGGAAAACATGTAATTTTAAATAACAAGTGCGTTAATGGGCACTTGATATCAAATAGTTGTAAAACTACACCGAGTAACCGCTCTAGACATATTTGTCTTAACACATTTTATTAAAAATATAAACTAGAAATGACAATTAAACAAGTGAAATAATAATCTATGAACATTAGCCTGGGAAAGTTTTAAAGCAACGTTTTCAAAGGGCAATTGCTATAACTAAAATAATACATAGAAAATCAGCACAAAAGTTTAAACTACTGCAGTTAGAAAAATCCATATTTCCTTTTATTCTAAAAAAAAGAAAACTTCAAAGTCATTTGAGAACAAAGACATTAAGCCAATATTTTTGTTGTTGTTGTTCGTTCGCATTTATTCAATGCTTAAAACACCAATATGTCAATCATTTTCCCTAGAAAATAAATAAAACTAAAGAGAATTAATGTATAAGGAAAACAAAAACCTTAAAAACACCGCAAAAAGTATTTAGAGAAAAATAGTATAAATGCTTTTTTTAGTAATTAGTCATCGTCAGCAGCTACCGCACATAGCCGGCAGAGAGAAAGACAGACAGACATTGGCCATAATGTTTTTTTTATATTTCTGCTCACCTGAATGCGGCCAATTGACAGTTTGGCGTGCTACAAAACAGAAAAAAAAGATCCGAATCATTTGGTGTATATGGAGTGTGTTGTATATGTGTGGTTGAGGTGATGGTTGTATGGTGTGCCGGCGTGCCGGCCGTCTATTTGCTTGGTGGATTACTTAGTTGGCTTTGATAATGAACACAATAACAGTTTAGTAATAATTATTATGTTAACACTAATCATTAAATAACATTCAATCAAGCAACTAGCCAGCCAGTCAGCCATTCAGCTATCCTTTCCCATTCATTTAACCATCTAAAAAATTATCAAAAGCGAGCTAAAGCGGTTTGCTAAAAATGCTTACGATTAATTAAAACATGTGTTTATGTTGATGACAAGAAAATAAATTTTAAAAATAGTTTTGTTGAGGTACATGCTTCAAAATCATAGTTGGAAGTAGTACACTAAATGTTTATTGAAACAAACATTGCACTAAATAGCACTAAATAAAATTCGGAAACATTTTTCGCCATGCTAGTGGTAAATCGCCATTTATTCCCTGGCACTAAAAATACTTAGTGCTAATTTTTTTATTTTCCCTAAGCTCAGCTTTAGTGCAAAAATCCTCACTGGTCTCAATAAGTGCAAAAGTTTAAACAGCATTAAGAAAACGCTACATTTAAACATACTTTCACTAAAATTCATGAATTTTTCTGAAATTTATTATTTCGTCTTTTTGGTTCATTATTTGAATTTATGTAAATTCACATTACTTTTAAGAGTTGAATGTTCGAATAATCAAGCAGATTAGCAGAATGTATCATTTCTACTGATTTCGACAGGCTGCTATACCGTGTCATCAGCGTTCTTGTTGACTTTTGTCACTTAAAAAGGTGGATGCTTTTTATAAGGAAACTTTAGCTATTAAAAAAAATTTTTGTCACGAAATAGAATACAAGAATTTTTCTGTAAGCGCTTATATTCATTTAAGTTCAACGTGGATTTTGGTTAGCACGAAGTTTCCTATATATGATTAATCGAACACTCACAAAAGTTCTTATTATTTTTTGTTTTTGTTTTGATAGACATTTTTATCATACCACGATCAAATCTGTTTTTTTTTTGGGTTTGTACATGTTTATACTGGTTTTCCTAAATCATTTGATTTCATTTTAGTTGCAATCAGACAACACAGAAGTAAGCATGCATATAACTATTCTTGCGCGGGGTGATTGCATTATTAATAATTTTTATTTTTGAACTGTTTGAACTATTATTTTCGCTTTTTAGCTAATTATTTTTTCTTAAAATTTAGTGCAAAATTTCTAAATATGTACTGATATATATTAAACAAAATATTTTACTTAATCAAACAAAAATATCTACTGGATTTTTTGTAAAATATCACACAAAGTTTTTGTCTGGGTCATTATCATCAGCATCATCATCATCCATTAAGCATATTTATTTCACTTCGTTAAATGTGTTCAAGGCTGAATATTTATCTAAAGACTCAAAAAAAAAATTAATTAGAATTAATGCAACGACATTAATGAATTGATTCACTAAAAAATTTTCAGTAAACAAACTTGGTACAATCGCACTCCTTTTGCAATCGTTGTTGTTGTTGTTGTTATTTGTGTGTATGTTGTCATCGGGGTTTTTTTTACGACAGAGTTATTCTTGTTGTTTTTGGTGTTTGCGTCCTAAATAAGAGTCAAATAAAAAATTCATTGATTATATAAAGAACATTTACTGAAAATAAAATTTATTTTTAGACAAACTTTTGTTTGAAAATTTTTTGGTGATCATATTTTCTGTATACTTATAAGAAATATATTGCTATTTTTTTCAACTGTCAGATTACAAGTTCCAATGCAATGTTGTTCTATTCTGCCGTTTGTGTTAAAAAATAAATTGATGTTGATTTTTTTAATTAAAATTCCTTGGATTTGAACAAAAAAATATTTTGTGCAAAATGTACTTTTTCCAGAGCACAATTTTTTTAAAGATACTTCTTTGAAATGTCAGCTCTGAAAGATGTTTTGAGTCCGTGGTAGTTGCTTTTGATGTTCAGTAATTCATTCATTGGTTTAGCAAGTTTTTCGAAAGTTTATATTATAGTTTACATCACCATATAACCATATTATTATAATATATTACCATAATATGTTTATATGATCAAATGTTTTTAGCAACTTAGATAATAATTTCATGGGGTTCTTAATTGTATGATTTGACAACAACCACACAATTCAGTTTCTTTTTTTTAACAATTTCTGGAATTTTAGTATCTTTCCTGCTATTCCAAATATGTACTAAGAGCTTAAACATTAACATAATGAGAGTTATAATTTGACACAGCAAATGTTTAAAAAATTTTTGATAAAAACTTTAACCAACTTCCTGTTTGTAAAATAAAATTCATGTATAAATAAAGAAATACTAAATAAAATCTCTTTTATGTATCAGGTTTATCTGTATCAGTTAAACAGTTATACATTACTGTTTGGTTAAACCATAAAAACGGTTAACATTAAACCGAATCATATTGAGCGGCTTAAGCTAAAGAAACTAACAAATAAAGCTGTCTGTCTTTCTGTGGCTTGAAGAAGAAACTAAAAAGCTTTAAAACACTATCAAGTGTGTATTTCTCCACTTGCAAGTGAAAGTGCAGAAACAAAACCAAATAACACAAAACCAAATGAAAGTTATTGTTCTAACGTGGGTTAAAATTATGGTATTGAATAAAAAAATTATCATTTCTTAGGCCAAGAAAGTAAAACAATGAATGAATGCTATTTATAATTAAAGAAAATTGTTCATAACTTTTTGTAAGGAAAAAAAATAGAAATTTATGGAATAAATTATAATAAAAGTAAGAATCATGAATGAATGTGTTCCGGTCTAAAATTTACAAAAAAAAAAAAAAAAAAGCCATCAATATCAAAGTGCATGTATGCATGTATAATTTTTGTAAATAAAAATTGTATTCTTAGAAAAACACAATTTAAACAAATCAGAGTGCTTAAACGTTTAAGGAAGTTAATAAGCCCTTACAAAATCATATAAAAAGCGTGAGGAATTTAAACCGATAAAACAAAGAAAGTTTCACTGAAAGCTATAAAACACGTCTGGAGTTATATGTACAAATTTGTTATTTCAATTATTTTTCAATAAGAAAGGAATGCAGTAAATGCTACACGGAAAGAATTTTCTTCATATATTCTATGAATTTTTACATTAATTCAATGAAAAACTTCATTAAAACTCAAATAACTTCACGCTTCGTTAAATTAATGAAACAATTTTCGCAAAAATTTTTTCAATGAAATTTCAACAAAATATGTGAAATAGTTTCATTGATCCAATGTAATAATTTCGCTAAGGTCATAAAAACATTTCATTATTTCTACGAAATTAATTCACCATTTTAAAGAAATTATTTAATTATTTTAGGGAAAATATGTCATAATTTTAATGAGATTATACCTTTAAGAAATTTATTATTTGACATATTGTCATAATTTTATTTGAGATGAAATTTATTTGCTGGTGTTTGACAATTGTCTATATGCATTTCATTGGTGCTTTGCGAAATCGCCAGTAGACTTCAAACAACAATTTTGAACAGTTACAAACCGTTTATATTTTGTACGAACTTTCAAAAGCCATTTGAGAATTCACAAATACATATGTAAATGATTTTGAAAAATAAGCATAGTAGGCTTTGAAAATTTTACAAAAAACCAACAAATAATTTATATTCGATATGATATAAACAATGCTTAAACACCAGCTAATAAATTTCATCTAAAATAAAATTATGACAATATGTCAAATAATAAATTTCTTAGGCCGGAATTCACAGTCATTAGTTAGCTAATGACAATAGTTTGGCCAATGATATTTTATTCACAGTTCTTTGTTTACCATTAGTTAAACCGTCAAATGCCATCGGTTAACAATTAGTTAGATGCTTTGGAACATGGTGCAAAAAGTATACAGGTGTCAGCATAACGCCAGCTGATTATTTTTTGTTCTGGTAGTTTTGTACATAAGCAACGTCTAGCACGTGTGTTTTTTTGACAAGCATTATCTAGTTTTTTGTTGTATTTGTTGAACCTGCATACTTATTACACTATGTTTTAGAAATTATTACTTGCATATAGCATACTTTTAGGAGAGGCAAAAAATATCTACTCCATTAGCGTTGGATGCTTAAAAATTTTTATATTGCGCCTTAAGATCTGAAATAATTTTTATTTCTTTATTTTTGCTTGGTTATTTATATTTGATAGAGTTACCATTCTTTACCCATATTAAAAATTTTAGTTAAACAATACACTGTAAATATGAAGTTTTAGTTAAACAATAGTTATCATTTTAGTTTACTAATAATTAACTAATGACTGTATATCTGGGCCTTAAAGGTTTAATTTTGATTTTATTTCTCATTTTGCCTTATAACCACTTTTATTTAATTTAAAGCCTCAACTTGACGCCAGAGGGGCTGCAACACTGCTCTACAAAAAATTCGCAATAGCAGAGTTGTAAAATGAATTAAGCTTTTCTATTTCTCTCCCACTTCACCATCTGTTCTCTCTACTATATCCCTTTCCCAACGACGGTAACACATTAATTAATTAAATGGTAGGCATTAATTGCCTGGTTGTGTTACTTCTCTTTAAAAAAAACTAAAATTGTTTTTAAATTTTAAAACATTATTATTTGTTAATTTGAAATATTATTATTAAAACGTAAAAATGTGCAATGAAATTGTCATACTAAATCTTTAAATAATTACAGCAGGTTTTCACTTTAAGCAGAAAAAAAAACATGACAATGACAGACGACATTTGGTCTAAACGAAAAAAACATGCTCATAAAACAAAAAACTTATAAAAACTATAGTGAAGTTAAACTTTTTGTTAATCTAAAACTTTTAATCTTAACGAGCGAAAGTGTTTAATTACCCCAAGACTACTTTACTCGACTAAATAGTGGTTGGTCGTCGTTTTGTATCTTAAATCTTAACACAAGAATAGATATGCATACAAGTATTTACAACAACAAATATTAGCCACAATAATAACAACTACAACATTATGTTAAACATTAAAATTTGTATTAACATTAAAGCTTAAATTGTCATTTCAATGAAGTGTAAGCAAGTTGAAAAGAAATGTAAGACAAACTGTCAAGTTTATTTGTCTTTTCAACATTTTTCATTTTTATTTATTCATTTTTTATCAAATGTTAAAAAAAGCAGGAGATGATTTAATGCGTTACCACTCACGCATAAATAAAATGGAATAAATAAAAAAGAAAATACTTTTACAGTTAGTGAAATTGTATTTTACCCTTCATCATATTTTCATTTTACCCCGACTGTCACTTTTAATATTTGAATTTTCTTTTGGTTTGAGCAGGGAAATTCTTCATAGTACATCAGAATTCCGCATAATGCCTGTGTATTGATTTTATGTGGAAAAAAAGTTGCATAATTTATCATAGTGGGTGGATTGCTTGTTTTGACTGGCAAGAGTTATTTTAAATTTCTTATGCAATTTATTGAACGATTATGAAACTTCCTATTTTTTTTTTATAAGATCTACACCAAGGGAAAAACGGCAATTTAAAAATAAAAATTCAAAAGGCAAACTTGATTGAAATACACTAAGAACCAGTTTTTTACTTAAAGAAAAACTACATTTGTCTGTTAACTGTAGCTTAAACTTTAAATTAGGGATGTAACGATACGCCGTTTTGCCGATCCGATACCGATACCGATATTTAAAAATAAATATCGCCGATACCGATTCCGATACCGATACGAATATTGAAATTGAGTTCAAGTTTAGATTAACAAAACTCAAGTCCAATTTTTTTATTATACAAAATTACATTGTAAGAGAGAATATATAAAATTGATTTTAACCCAGTATAAAAAATTTGAAGTAATTTTTAAGGAGCTACATTTTCTTTGCTTCAAAAAAATCTATATTAAAAATATGCAGAGAATTAGTAGAAAACCAAGAAAAATTTTTTAAATCCTTTGTAATTTTAAAAAATACTCGCCATGCTTTTTAAAAAATCGATTTTTTAAAGAACATTTATCAACTAATATTCTTCTAAATAACTTATAAGCTTAATTATTAAAAGTCTTCAAAAAGTTTATATTTATTCACTTAAATTTACATGAAAATAAAGTTTTGAGTTTAAATTCGCATAAAAAAAATTGTGAAAATGGATAATTTTTTATCCTTTTTCCTTGAGGAAAAACCATTATAGAACACCGAAAAAGAAATTTGTCCTAGCATCGCTTCCAATTCGGTGATTGGTAATCGAAAAACAGAACTTCTTGCAATGGCAAGGATATGTAAAACTAATTAGAAATTATCCAAATTTGCAACGCTTCCGGATCGCGAATTCTAAATTTTAATGACTTCTTTGGAGTGTCTTTTTTTGCTGGAATAAGATTTAAAAAACAACGACTTGAATTTGAATTCATGGTAAAATTAACAAAAAATAAATATTTTTTTTTACAAAATAGCAGCATAAAAGATTATTAATTTCTAAAATTGATATTAATAAGATTTAAAAAATAACGAAGTGAATTTAATTCATGGTGAAATTGAACAAAAATAAATTATTTGTTAAAAAAAAACTCAGAAAAAAATTTTTAAAGTATCGTCGTATCGACAGTAAAATATCGCCGATACCGATGTATCGGAAAATCTGAAGTATCGCCGATATATCGGTATCGGTATCGGTATTCGTTACATCCCTACTTTAAATACTGTTTTTCAAATGAAGATTATCCAGTTAATAATCTAAGTTTAACCGAGCAATATTGCTAAGTTAAACCCAAGTTAGAATTGGCAAAAAAGAATAAATTAAAAAATTCGAAACTTGAAAAGAATATTGAAAACATTTTACAAAAATTCAATCGATATGTAAAGAACTGAATAAAAAATTCATTTATTTAATACTATTATGCAGCAAAGAGTGGAAAACTGCATTTCGGATGTTTGAAAATGAAGGAAGTATTGCGATTTTTCTTTGAAATTTAAAGTGTTGTCTTACTTATACTAAAAAAGAATCAGGAATGCCACATACTGATTGATAAAATCACGGCAGAGCTGGCAAAATAAACAGATTGAAAAGCAGATTTGCCTATTAAAGAACATTTAAATTAGTTTTTGGTTAAATTTAAACACATATTAAACTAAGTTTAATCAAAAAGTAAGAAACTAGCTCTAAATCAATAATTTTAAACATTGAATATATATGATTCAATATTGAAATAAAAACGTTTAACATGACTAGACTTTCGTTAATAAATCTTATTGCATCAATGTGGTATTTCTTGAGTTTTTCTCTCGGTGTACTCAAAGCTTGTGTTATAAAAATTTTTAAAAAATATTATACTGTGAAATAGTAGACCGAAGTTTCGGAACAAACCAGTGAAAAAAGAGCTTCCAAAGAAGTCAATAAGTTCATAAACTCTAATGCTTTGTGCCAGAACTAGGAAAATTGGGTGTATTAGAGGAAGTAGTAGTTGTGAATATCCGATTTGAATTTTTCCACATTAAAAGTGACATGGAAGACCTTTGCAGGGAGTTTATTCTTAAATTCCAGCTGTTCGACTAAAGTTTGAACTTTCTCTGGAATTTTTAGTGCGGTTCACTGGTAGATTGACCACAAATAGATGTGCTCTTATCAAAGAACGTGTCGTACGCATAAAAGAACAGGTTTTTGGAACAAGTTTCCTGATTTCATTGGAACACATTCAATTGTAGTAACGACAGAACAGTGAAACTCAGCCCACAATGTGACGATGCTCTAGTGGGTCAATATAGGTGGCTATCCCACTGCCACCGATAAGCTTGTTCACCTTTCTTTTAATGAGGCAGAGTAATCTCAAAATAGACTTTGAAGCACTGGACGATACATGAGAGTTGTATTCCATTGTTGGTTGGAAGTAAATAGTAAGGTGATCGGATGGTGTGAAGTATCTCTTAAACCGTCTTAGAAAAGCGATGCAGTTGGGTGTTTCTATTTAAATTTGAAAAATGTGATCTGTCCATCGAGTATCACACAGTATTTTCATGCCAAGAACATCAAGAGCTACTGGTTCCTCAATACTTATGTTCGGTCATGCGTCTGTGTGTGACTAGACAACACTGGGTCGTACAATCATTAAAATCGACCCTATTCGCACGATCCATTTCAGAGATTTTTACAAGATAGCCATTAAATGTATCATTATTATTATCATGGTTTGCGTCATAGATTTAATTTCCAAATGGCAAATTTTGCTGTCATTTGCGAAACAGTAGATAGAGTTGTAAGTTTGACAGAGATGGTCATGAATAAAAATAAGAATGGTGTAGTAGTAGTAGAAAGAAAGAAGCCTTGTGATAATTTTTAATTAATCTTGAGCTCGTTTGATGAGATCCCATCTATAACAAGTCGTATGGAGCAATCTTTAAGAAAGCTCAACGTAAATCGAGATAAGTCATTACTGACACCAAAAGCAATAAGTTTTGACAAAAGTGTCCCATGCCATTCTAGATCAAAAGTCTTCGCCATATCTAGAACCACCACTTTACTTGCGCCGAAATTATATATGGAATGGCACCGCTTTTCCGAAAGGAAGGCCATTAACTTACCCGTAGAGTGTTGCCAACGGGACCAATACTGACAGCCTCTAAGTAAACCTTTGGATACCAAATATCTCACAAGATAGAAATTCACCATAATTTCCATTATTTTGGAAAGTGGAATACATATTCCGATTGGGCAGGTTAATGGGCTCTCCATTTTGGGGACTAGCGTTACAATAGCAACCTTCCAACACGTTGCAAATTTACCAGCATGATAAAAAAAGGTCTTATAACCTCGGCAGCAAGAACTTTTCCACGAACACTTGCAAGTAACATACAGGTTGCAATACCTTGTGCATGGATCACCCACCAAACACAAACACTTTGCTAAAGTGATTAGGCTATCTAATCACATACTACATCAGCAGCTTACGCCATGCAGCCGAGTTTCACCAAGGAATAACTTCCCCCAGCGATTTTAATGGAAACGACGTATACTGCCGAAGGAGACCTCACCAACAACTGCATATAAAATTATTCTTCACATTGAGGGTAAGACGAAGTTTATTAGAATATTCACTCGATTAGGAATGGAATATACCTAAGTAGTACGAAACATCTCTTTAACCCTCTAGAATGCAGGTCATCTGCGGGGTAACGCTTCCCTTGGTACCAGTGTAGGTTATTGCTTAATCTTCTAAAGAAAACCCCTAGACTTAGACTTTCTATCGACTTTGATCTTGGGCGAGACCGTAGAACTACAGAAGCTATTCATTTTACTGGATACTGGATACCTTGCCATAGCGGTCAATCGGATAATGAAAAAGCGGGTGAATTGGCCAGGAGAGCCTCTGCTGCTCCTTTTATAAGGCCAGAGCCCTTTTGTGGTGTAAACTGGCCGACTGCCATGTCTATAATCAGGCGAGATGACATTTCGACCGCAAAGTAACTGTGGCTGGCTTCTTCGGGCTTAAGGCAATCCAAGGCATTGATGCATCCATTTCCATACGGTGGCATCCTGAACTTCAACAGCAATGATCTATGGCTGGTTACTGGCTTTCTGTCTGGTCATTTCGGACTGAACTATCCTCTGTGGAGAAGCAGCCAAGTTCGTTCACCCTAGTGTCTTTTATACTTAGGAGAATATGAGACAAGGGTACATATAATCTGTGAGTGTATTGTTTTATGTAGTAGTAGAAGGCGTGTTTTTCATCCTAAGTTTCTGTATTCGGATAATGCATTTCATTCTTTTTCATTTGCTGCCTAGTTTTACAAAAAACGAGTTTAAAGTTTTCAATTTACATACAACTTAATGGAGAAAGCAAATTTCATTCTTCTCTCAAGAGTTGAATATACAAGATATTTGTATGAAATTTTTACACAATATGAAGAACAAAATGGCAAATAATTCTGCATTATTAGGTTGAAAATTACTAATTTTGAGTTGTGATGACGTTGCAGCAAATGAGCGATATGTATTGGCTCCATCACTAGTTACACAAGGTGATTGTGCGCGGTATATATATTGTTCAATATATTGTCCTTCTGGAATTGTAAGGCTCTATGTAAATAAAGGACCATAACTCATCCAAAAAATACAGTGCTTATCAATTGTCAATAATAATTTAATATTGCTGCATGGTCTTATATGGCATTTAATTCATCCAATTAATATTTGAGCAACAATTTAATTTAAAATATATTTTTTTTTCTATTAAAAATACCAGTTTTAGAACTTTTCTTTGTTTATTATTGTAGTTTTTAATAAAAATGAATTGAATTTTGTTGTTAACTTTTCAAACAAAATTTATTTGTTCTTTTTGCCACACTTTTTTAACGTGAAGTTTTTGTTGGTAAATTTTATTTATTTTATAAAGTTTTGTTTCTCCCAATAATGTGTGTGAATAATTGAATAACAATAAACATTAAGTTTGTTTTCGAAATATGTATGTGGGTGGGTGTATCAGGTGCGTATCCAGGGGAGGGGTAAAACAAGTAAAAATTTTAGCTCCTTTATACTGAGTTTTTAAAAGAAATTTTACAGAATCTTGTATTTGCATTTAAAAGTTTGCTCCCACTAGCTTAAGCTGTAACGCGCCTGGTGTAAATATGTGGGTAATTAAAACTTTTTAATAGTTTTGTTTAAATTTTTTTTTATTTTATCTTTTTAATTATGCTAGAATTATAATAACTGCATCAACAGCAGCAACCAACACTTTCGCTTTAATTAAATGTGTGGGGGTTTCCATTAAGCAGGCGTTTACGCAACAAGTTTAAAGGACTATTTTTGGAAAAATACAACTTTTGTTTCTATATAATTATGCATGAATATCCGTTAGTTTCCCACTTGTCATTGAAAAATATTATTTATAATTTTATTGTTGTTTTTCTTGCTGTTATTCTCAGAACTCTTTTGCTGTTAGTTTTTTTCTCAACAATTCTTTCTTGTTCTTTTTTTATGTTAAAGCCAAAAACATTAATTGTGTTTAATTTTTTTTTTCATTTTGCTGATAACATTTTAGGTCTGCTTTCTGCTTGACAGTTCAACGTTTTTAGTGTGAGTTTTTTTACTGTTTCTTTTTACTGTGTCTTCTACCATGTTTATTGTTAAATTCTCTTTGGGTTTTTTTTTTTAGAAAAATCGTTGGTTACAGAAAAGTTCGGAGACGTGTAAAAACTTTAGAACATGATAAAATTTTGGTTGACTATTTATTTTGTGGTGTGTTTGACTGTTAGCTGTTTATTCTTGGGTGCTGCTGCTTTTGGTAATGGAAGAAGACAAAAAAAAACACTTAAATAAACCGCTAGGTTGAGGTAACAAATACCGCTATGAATTACAAATAAAAAAAATATAGTGTTAAGAAAAAATGAAAACACAATACCCCTCAATCTGTTAACAGTAATTTAACCAACAAATTTACTACGAGCTTATAATTATTGTTTATGTTTTGGGGAATAAATAAAAAAAATGAAAAACAGCACAGCAATAGTATAATTAACCATATAAAAATTAAAATTAAAAATTCATTTTCTGTAAGCATTAAGCGGCACTGTGCAACGACAACGTGACAAGGTGCTACAAACATGATAAATTGTTAAGAATTCTAATGAACATGACTTATTTATTAAATTTTATTGAGGGCGCTGGTTTTGTGTGATTTTTGTTTTTTTTTTTATGAAAGTAAACAGTTTAATGCATTAAATAATTTCTTAAGAAAGTTGAGGCCAATAGTAAACACCTACATATTCATATATTAAATAATTCTTCGGAAAAACCTACTCGAAAATAGGAATGTAAAAAGAACAGAGAAAAAGAAATGGAATGAAAGAACATCACGACTTGCAACCAAAATTTTTAGATGATACATTGACTACAAAAAATAATTTCAAAATTTAAAATTAAATAACTCACGTCCAAAAAATAAGTTCGGGTAATGTGGTATACCTATTTTTTATTAAGCTATAAGTTTTAGAAACTTCATTCGATTAGAACAGATCTCAAGCTGATGTTCTACTACAAGTTTAAGGTTTATATTCGGGAAAATAAAACAAGTCTTTGAAGCCCAGAAGCTTCAGAGCATTTGTTGAAAAACTAACAAAACCCATTAATAAGCCATTTAAAAAGTTGGCGGGTAATGTAGTATACTATGGTCTGACAATGAGGTAAACTATACCTTCATATATTCCCCTGCCCATTTTCTTACGTCATCTTTTTTTGACATGCTTATTTTCTTGAAAGATTAATGTGATACAGTATACCACTTTAGCCGCCTTTAGCTATACCACAATAGCCGCTCATGCTATTCGAATAATTATTGAATTAAAAATATATGTACATACACTAAATATACACTAACTGTTGCACGTGTTCTTCATTAATAAAATGGCGTGTATTTTATTAATGAAGAACACGTGATTTTAAAATTAAAATAACATAAAATTTTTAACAGCGCATAAAAAAATCGATCACACGATTATGCATATTTTTACGATTGATTGTTTTCATGACATGCAAAAATCTCATACAATAGCACACTATGGTACCTTTATTCCTATGCAGTTAGTTTTCGAGAAAGTAGCTCTACAACATTACCAGCCTATACCACATTAGCCGAACTAGCTATAGTATTACGCACTTTGAAAAAATGTTGCTTGAATAATGTCTAATGCATTATTTCACAATTTAAACAGTCCAACTTTTATAACTTTATTTCTAAATAGTTCATATTAATTTTAATCATATAGAATTTTTAATTATTTCGCATGAAATGTTGAACGGAATATGTACCAGGACTTACTGATGTTATGAAAATATGTGAAAGTAAGATAAATATTCATCGTTATTATAAATACAATTTCACATGGCAATTTTCGAGTCCTTTAATGAAAAGTGAAATGTTCCATTTATTAATGTTGAACTAAGAATTTTGGGTATTGAACGTTACCTTTCTTTCTCAAGTTCCGTTGGTTTTCGTTGACAAACTTTATGCTTCTCTATTTCGGACATCGGCATCTAGCAAGTTACTTCCCTTCCTTTTAATGCTTGACAATTTCTGGTAATCAGCATTAAAAATTTAATAAAAAAGGAATTTATATAATATATGAGATATTTTTTTTGAAAGTGGTATAATTCCACTTTAAAAAAAATTAGCTAATGATAATTTTAATAAGCTATAGACTAATATATGATTAAAAATACCATTAACCAATTTTTTTATATATGGACTTATGTCACTTTCAAAAATAACAGCTAATATAATTAATTATCTTTTTCATTATCTAAAAATGCGTTAAGGTGAGTTTTTGCTTTCCTCTATATCGTTAATGTTTTTCCGCTGGTGTTATATTCTTCTTACCATCCTTAATGTCAACGCTCTATAATATTTTAGAATTTTTGAAAGTAACGTTCAATACATATATGCTTTAATTTCTTTTTTTTCCAAACACGCATCAGAAATTCATAATATATCTTAATCAACAGCAAATAAGATGGATTATTTTCTATGAGTTTTATTAAAAGATGCTTAATTTTAGATAAAAAACCTTAAAATAATTTAAAAAACAAATTTGGTAACGTTCAATACATGTTTTATGCTACAGAATCACAAATATAAGCTTTTTTATATTTATAATGTTTGATATGAAATCTCAGCAATTAAAATAATTAACGAATCAAAATTTAAAAAATTAACGTTCAATACAACGGACAAGCACAAACGACTAAAACTTATATTCTCTAATAGTTTCCAAAATAATTAGTAGGCATAATAATGTAAAATATGGAAATATTTAGAAATTTTCTATAGTTTTTTTGTAAAATTTTCTGCAATTTGAGCCAGGAATGGAAAATGTTATTCTATTTTGTATCAATCCTGAAAATAAAATGCGCAATAGTCCCAGCATATTGTACAATAATATCGCCAATGCATATGTCATGTTCGAAGGTGGCACAATATATTGTCAAAACTCCAAAGACTTTTGAATTTTATTGTAGAATCATGAAAATTGTGTAATGTGTTGACAACATTGTTAAGTGTTACGTTTACTTTTTCACTGTCAGGGAAATTGGGCAATATTTTTTGGTTGATAGTATTGTGCCATTTATTAAATAGTGTAGGTCAAACCGACAATAATATATACAATGACATATGTAATAATATTGTATAATGGATGGTCCGCTTTATAGGCTTAAGCGCCAAAAATTAATTTTCATATACAAACACATGTTAACTTAAAAAGTGCTTGTCGGCTTATTTTATTAATATGTAGCAACAAATGATAAGTACGAAAAAGTTTGACAATAATGAAAAAGGTCACAAATGAAACTAACTATTGGCGAATGATGTATTAAAATATTTAAAATTGCTTATTTAACATAAAATCCATTAAATAACACATATCTACAAATTCAAATCTACAATTGAATAAAAACTTTAGTAAATTTTAACCACATATTAATTTGAACTTCACTTTTTTGCCGTTTTTCCTTTAATCTCCTGTCTTGTTTAGCAAAAAGCGTATTCATTTGAATTTAATTAAGATAAAAAACTGTATGTACAACAAATTAAAATATCAAATCCAAAATTAAATCAAAATTATATGCTGTTTTTTTCCTCTCTACTTCACAAAAAGATATAAATCATTATATTTGAAATTCACTAAAACTTTGTTAATGACATTAACTTTAAATGTAATTCATTTCGTTATAAATATTCTTTTCGTTATTTTTATTTTATTTTTTGAAGGGAAAAAATGAAAATAATTTTATAACAAATTTTATCTGCTTAAAATGAGCGAAAGAACGAACATACAAATGCATGAATAAATAAATGTATGAACGAACGTTATGGAAAAAAATAGCTTTTGCCTGTTTGTGCATAAACTTGCAACATGCATGATTATTTGCAGAAAATACAATTTTCCACATTAGTTATAATTTTCTTTTTTTTTTCTTCTTCTCTTCTATCTCTATTTGCATTTTTTTTTATTACTTCCCTCTGATGTTTCTTAGTTTTTCCCTCGTGGCTTTTTGTATTTTTTATTTTTATTCTTTTGCTATATTTTCCAACCATTTTTAAACAATTTTGTTCTGTTCTATTAAACCAACAACTGACAATGTTGTGCTACAGCAATTGGTTTGAAGACTCATTGACGATGGAATCATTTATATCATGATTTTTTTGTTCATTTTTCTACTCTTTTAGTAGATAAATATTTTTGTTTTCATATTTTTTTTGTAACTCATCGCTACAGAATTTTGTTCACTGTAGCAAACAGTTTCGTAGAAAACCATATTTTGTTGATATTGATTGAATGAGGGAATATAACAGTATTTATGAGACACAATTTTTATATACATATTTTAAGCGTTTTTTAAAACAACTTTGAAGGATAATTGTAACAAAAAAAAAATATATTACATGTTAAATATAAACTTGACTATGTATTTAAACAGAAAAAAGAGGATATTATAGCGAAAAATTGGCATACTAATTATAGTAGCCATTTAAGCCACAAAATATTGATTAGAGCCTGTTTAAAGTTTGAAAAATATTGAAAACTGAATAGTTTTTGGAATATTTCACCTTGAAGACGATCCAAAAACATTTGCGTAATACTATAATTTATCCATAGTCTATCTAGCGTTTAAAGTTAAGGTACGCAGCAGTAGAATGAACTGATAAAGCCATCTTTTCAAATCGTGTGACTTAGGTGCTTACTGCACTTAGTTTAACTACTGCCAAAATTGTGTTAACTACATTACCTAAAATTATATAAATGTCTAAAAATAATGCCGTGTTTCGAAAATTTAAAGAGATATGAATTTTTTAGTATTATAAATGTAAAAATGTAGTTATGAGTAAATGAAGTTTGGAAATATTGTGGCCGATATCCCTCAATAGATTTTGAAAAAGCTCTTTTTAAGTAATTTTGAAGGTAAGTATAGGGATAATTCCACTTGTAAAGTGGGGGAACATGTCTGAGCAGTGATAAATATTCTCAAGATTTTTGGAAATAGCTAAAAAACTAAAAAACAAGATATACATTAACGTTCTCCTAATTTCCTGACAGTATTAAACTATTAAGACTCTCCTATACGACATTACTCTTCTACAGAGATGGCAAATGAGATTTTGAAATTGTACAAATTGTAGTCTAAAACTGTACTTTTTTGAGCTTAATTGTACAGAAAATATATCATTATCAGACTTTATTATATATCCATGATCAGCAAGAGCTTGAAATTTCAGTGACTACGTTTTGTGAGCTAACCTTAAATGATCTCTTTATATATTCCTCTGTTTAAGTCGACTTTGTTCTCAATGCTTGGGCAAGTTTAAATTTAATTCAGATAAAAAGTCGCATATGCACGAGTGGACGAAAACAATTATATATTGTGAAAATAAAAGAGCAGCAATAAGGATATTTTCTAAAAAATACAGGCATTACTAATTGTACTAAATAAGCCATTGGTGTACCATTTTACATTTTAAAGTTCGATATGTACAAAAAATGTTACAATTGTACCAACTTTGCCATCCCTGCCTTACTCTACTCAACTACTTACTCTACTCATTTGAGGAACACAAACTGACAATTTGTTGTTAAACCCTAGTGGAGAGCTATACATATATGACTCAATATTAATACAGGTAAAAACCATTTGAACTCTAGGAGCGGTTTTAGGACTCCCTACTTGAAGAAGGTCAATATGAGGTTCTTGAGAAGGCTCCTATTTGTTGAAGACTATAAAAAATTTCTATATAAGCTAGAAATTTTACACGAAGCATTATAAAAAGGAACTAGGCACTTAGTTAGATTTCCGTTCTAGACGTTTTTATTCCTCTTTTACAAATTCTCTTCTGTGTAACATTCGCACAACTTAAGTACAATATAAATCAAACTGCATATTGAATAATTTTAATTGTATTATTTTTATTAACGTTGCATTCATTTTGTTCATGTAATTATACAAGTAGAAAAGGTTGTACGTTTCCTCATTTCAGCAATAAAAAATTTATAGTTAAAAAAATGCAAATATAAATTAACGTTAAACTTTAAAGAGATGGCAGTAGAATTGCAAGAGTATAAAATGCTGCCACTTAAGCTGAGTGTAAATATTTTACAATTATTTGACAAAAGAAAAGAGTAGACGTATTTTTCTTAAATTTCCTTTTTAGGTGATATTTATTTTATAGCAATAATTTCTAGCACAAAACATCCTCAGGCCTTTAATATACAGATACTATTTTTCATCGACTTATTTATTTCTGCACATAGAAAAAGTTCATAGTAAAATCGTGCGTGTTGATTCAACATGATTTTACAATAATCTTAAATTTTTGAAATAACTACTTATCATGTTGATTTAATATTCCAGCACAGCTAAATCCAAATGAAGTTGATACTAAAATGATATGAAAAATGATATTGAATTAAAGTTATTTCAAGTTGGAACGACGTTGATTTTATACTGAAATAACACAAAGAATCATAATGAATCAAAGTTACTTAGAGTTGAAACAACGTGAATTTTATACTGATATAACACAAAGAATCATGTTGAATTAAAGCTATTCCAAGTTGATACAACATGAATTTTATGTAGCATGATGTGTATTAGCATATGCATCAGAAGAGTTTTTGTTGTGTAGTTGACCCCAGCCAAGATTTTAGTTCGGTCTCATCTGTCATCACTTTCTTAGCAGTTAATGCCTTAACTACTGCAGCCACAACAGCCTCAAATATACATTAGATGTACATACATTAATCTAAATACCATCATAAGTAACATGAATTTCATGTTAATTTAATATGATTGAAGTGATGATTTAACATAAAATTTATTTGAAATTAAAGTTATAGTCATGTTGATTTAATTATAATTATATTTAAATATAGCGTTGATTTTTCATTGATTCACTAAAGTAGTTCAAACTATCATTTAAAGTGATAGAAATTGATTGCACTATAAAAAAGGATTTTTAGTATTCAATACTGAACAATGTTGTTTTAACAGTTAAAAATATTAGATCCACGAGATGTAGGATTAGCTTAATCAGTTTTTCGTTTAAAATTAATATGAAACAATAGTAATTTTAAACAAAGTCTTTACTTTTGTAGAAATTTAATATGATTTGTAATCAATCTCGAGACATGTTGATTTTACATTGTTTTTTTATGTGTTAAGTTTCATTTTCGCCATTTTTATTACCTCAAGATACGACTGTTGAGTGTTACTGCTGGGTTATGTAAAATAAGTGTCTATAAATTGCAAATATTGCAGGCATTTGCGTCAGCCAGCCAGCAGTAGATACCGATCAGAAACAAAAATATATTTTATTTATATATTTTTATAAATAAATACAATTTAAGTGTTTGCGGACAAACAACTTAAGAAGACTTTAAAAAAGGTATAAACGAATATTGTTTCAATATTCGTGTAATAAACTCTGAGAGACTTGAAGACATTGCTGATAAGTCCAATTGGCAATTGTGTAAAGTATTATGTGCAAAGTGAATTTTTGGTTCTCAAAGAAAAATTATTAACACTGTGCAGCAGAAAAAAATAACATGGCTCTAACGGTAGATTCTGACAGTGGCACAACAACTATATACGTGTAATAAACTTTTAAGCCCGATATATTGCCGTTAAAGGCGAGTTTTGGCCTTTTTTCATGAAAGGAACTAAAAGGATTATACAACGAATAGCTAGAGGCTAAAAATGTTCCTCAAAAAGGTTTCTCGTGATGTTTTACAGAAAAGTGCTTAGCTTTTCTAATACCTTAAACATAAGCCTTACAAGATTTTTTATGCCAAGTGCTTATTATGAATAAGTACAAAATTAATCCTTAAACAAATTTTAAGCTTAGAATGATTTCTGGCTTTCAAGTTAAGGCTGGAGATTGGAGGTCCTTAAAATAGAATTTTATAGCAAAGATTTTTGAAAAACATTTCAGCCTGCTATATTTCCGCCGAACGTGAGTTTTTTGGCCCCCTTTTTAAAAAATCGACAAAAAGGCCTATACAGCGAAGAGCTAGATGGTTAAAATGTTCCACAAAAATATTTCTCGTGATGTTTTACAAATAAGTGGTGAGCACATTTTATACCTTGAACGTAAGACTTACAAGATTTCTAATGCCGACCTATTCTAACTATGGAGGAAATTTAATTAATCCCAGATGTAAACTTTCATGTGTATTGTTTTTCCTGGCATCTTCCAGAATCAGTTTATGGCCATGTATTCTAAAAACAATTTATTTTGTTTTACAGTGTAGTATGCGAAGTGTGTTTTTTTGCTAAAGAAAAGGAAGAACTTTGCTTGAGCTTTTTATCAGAAATAAAAAGAAGGAGACGGAAGGCGCCATACACTAAAATATTGCACCCAAGTGCTTACCAACGACCACTACTGTTACGTCATCAGCGTATGCGACAGTCTTGGCAAGCGGTAAAATAATTTAAGTTGTCTGAAGTGCCCTATTTTGAGACTTCATAACTGCGATCCTGAGCAACTAAGAGGACTGTTATTTAAAACATAATTGGAAATACACATCTGTGAAATTTTATTCCGATAGGACTGTTGGTTTAGAAATGCCGGATTTATGTTCCAAATACTTTGATTCTTCCCCACTGTGCAGGCTTAGCACTAAAAGAATTTAATAGTACAGTTTCACAGGAGGGATGATAGCACCACTCTTTGAGCAGGGCCACTATTAACTGCATTGTATTCAGGAACATTTCCAATCGGGTGCTTATGACCCCTTTTGCTAGCAAATTTTTACCAAAGCGGCATATATTAATATCAGTGCCAAATGAAAGCTCACAAAATCCACTTATTCTGAAAGATGATTGAATTTCCCATTGGCTTTTCAAAGTTGAACTGAATTGCTAAAAGCATTAAATATCATTTAAAAATTATGGAACAATAATGTCATGCCCGTAGAATCTACTCTACTTAAGTACTTTCATTAAATATTAAATTACAATAAAGAGTTTATTAAATACAAATTGTAAAGCCACTAGAAATAAGTTCATAAATGTGACACGCTTTAGTATAACATTAACATTTTTCTCTGCATATTTGTTTTTGCATTCAAATGTAAAATATGCAAAAATTGTTTATATTTATTTGCTGCATAATGACACATATTTAATGCTCTAGTTTTCATTTTACATTAACTTAATGCAATCAATTGTTTAATATAATTTTTTTTTATATTATTTGCCATCTAACACTCAAACATGTAGATTATTCAGTGGAGTTTGCCAACTTCACTATTTAACTCATAGAAACAATTTAAATTGTCATCAGGCATGTTTTTTATTTCTGTCAAGCTTCATTTTATATTTATTTTTTATTTCTTTTTCATGGCAACATGCGGTTTTCCAGACTGCGTTTTATAGCCAGACAATTTTTTCCACAAATGTTGTTTTTTTATTATTACTGTCTTTTGTACTGAAGGGCTCATTTTGGAGTTAAGCATGAGAATGGTAATTTGGCATAGAAAATTATAAACATTAAAATGTAATAAATGTACGAAAAGTAACAATAAAAAAATATTCTGGAAATAAAAATAAACAGAATATTAAAAAACGTGACCACAAGCCAACAGCGCAGGGAATTTGTTATGGGTAAAATGGAAAAGAACACGAACTTTTTCGTAACTTAAATTAATTTTGTCTAAATCCAGAAGAGACACCCTCATAAAACGTGTTTTGTTAGTGACATATCATTAATTAATTTCTATTAATTTCAGAAAAAAAAGTACCAAAATTTTCCTTAAAATAATTTGTCAAAGCTTACTTCAGAAAGTCTGTCTGGTTTCAATAGCTAATTCCAAGAATATGATAATAGCTGAGAATATAGATGAGAATAGCTTCTATATTCAACTAGTGTCAAACGAAAAACTAAAAGTTCTATATGCGACATGCTGTTTTAAATCAAACGAGAAATCAAACAGTGTAAAGACACTTTGAGTCAAGAATGTATAGATGTTTGTGCAAGGCTTTGCAAAGACAAATTTTAAAGTTTCTTGAAAAATAATGCCACGTTTTGAGGAAAATCGCAACTTTTGCGAAAAGTGCAACTTTTTGCTAAAAAGTGAAACTTTTTGAGAAAAAGTGCAACTTATTAAGAAAAAGTGCAATTTTTTTCGAAAAGTGCAGATTTTGGAGAAAAAGTGCAACTTTTAACGAACAAGTGGAACTTTTTGAGAAAAAGTGCAACTATGTGATAAAAAGTGAAAATTTTTTGGGAAAGGTGGACAAATGCAACTTTTAAAAATAATATCATATTTGTTTTAGAAAATTCCAAGCCCTTTAGGGAATGTGCTAACTTTTTTTTAAAGAGTGCAAATTTCGAGAAACTGTGAAGTGTGAGTATATTCTAAAAAAATGCAATTTGTTGATTTATATTCGAACAACATTTTCCAAATAAAGGGGGAATATTATTAATGGTCCTTCGATATCGGTCTGTGCCAGTAATATATGGAAACTTAAAAAATTTTTAGCTTTTATTTGGAAATTGTTGTTCGAGTATGTATAATGCAACAAGAGTATGAGATAAGATGGAAAAATAGGGAAAATTTTATTTGATGCTCACTTGTTTGGTGGGCTCTAGTTTTAGCACAGATAATAAGTGTAATTCTACAGCACGAAGTGCTCTTAAATTATGGATTTCGGTTTTTTTGTTTGTCTAAAATTTAATTTTCACAGAGGAAGAGTGCAGCGGGGTTTTCATGCTTTTGCCGGTTCAAGTCTTGCTTTTGAACGCTTTAGTAGCCATTTTGATGAGCATTGGCTTAGCTAAGCCCTTCTGGGGGTCTAAGCCACCTCCAAAATCGCTCTAGCCCTCCCAGAAATTCACAATATTAGCCCCCACCAGAAAAGTTTGTAGCTATGGCAATGCTGACAAGCCTCTTGAAACTGTTCGAAACACCTAAAGCCATCGACGAAATCGATTGAATTGTCTTGAAGGTTGCTTAAATCGTTTTCAACAACTTCACATCGAACTTTAATAATGTGAGTGGTGGCAACGAACGCATGTGCATTAGTTCAATATAAACAACTGTTATCGACATAAGCTTTTTTTCTGAACACACTTTTAGTGTTCTTGGCAAATTGTTTTTTTTTTAATATTCTCTGGGATCTTATTTTTACACAAACTTCTTACGACATCTGTTTACAAAACTGTTAAAAAAAGTTTGATAAAAATCACACAGAGTTTGTAGTATTAAAAATAAAGTATTTTGGCTCTCCTGAAAAAATTGGTTTTTAGACATAAGCGTTTATTTAAGAAAACCATAGCATTTCGCTGGGCACACACTTTACCACTCCAAAATCCATAGCAGCAGGTATTTTTCGGCGATCTGTTGGCCAGTAAGTTGGCTGTCTACTTGAAGCAACATTCAGACGTATTTTAGAAATTGTGTCAAAGAAAACGCGACGAAAGGAGAAGTGTTCCGCAGAACGTATGGTTAGCGTTAGCGTTTTAGCCACCGTTAATCTCTAATACATGTATCTTATCATGGACTACGGAGATGTTCCTTTCACTTACATTTCCAAGCTTTTTAGGAAATATTATTTAATTAACTCACTTTCTATGCGAATTGAAAGATGCTTCAATTAAGATTCAATATTAATTCGCTATAAATCTTTATTATCATTTAATTACTAGAAGCTTGACCCACTTTTATGTCAATACAAAAGCTTATTTAAGAACTTGAAGAAGAGAGACAAAAAAAACAATATAACGTGTAGACGGACAGTCATGCTTAATTTAATTTCTACTTTATCTATTTAAATTAAGCGCAAAATCTTCTCTATCAATAACCAATCATTGTTTTCACTTTCTTTTTCAAGTTGTTATTTTAAGCTTCTTAAGACCACTTTGACTTTGATATTTTATATCAATATCTTGTATTCATTTTTTTTAGCCATCTCTTGCTGTAATCTTTCAATTAATTCAAGTCTGTTTTCTTACACAAAACAGCTTAAGAAACTCAACAAAAAAACTGTCTAATGCCACAAATCTCATCAACCATTTGGCACTCATTATTCATCATTTATGGTCATTGGGATTAAAACAAAATGTTTTCACCAAAATCATTAAAAATCAAAGAAACATAAATAGTATTTTATAGGTTAGTAAAGAAATTCAGAAGTTTCTTATTATAATTTGTTTTAGTGGTTAGGAACTTTTACTCTAGAGTTTTTTTAGCATATGTTGTATTGATGTGTTGCTTGTTTTAACAACTTATTTTGTTTTCTTATAAAACTATTTGAAATTGATTGGCTAAAAGTAAAAATAAAGAAAACAAAAAAAGAAAACAAAAATAACTTCACAAATTACTTATAATCAGCTTAATTAGCAAATTATATGGTTATGCCAAACTATAAAATTGTTTGCGCATGCGTAAACTGGGTCATGATGCTGAAAATATTAAAACACTTCTCAATTGCTTTAAGTTACAAATTGTATTTTTTTGTCTGGCAGCTTATACATTCATCTGCTAAACGGAAAACAAAACGAGCATTTGTCTGGAAGCTTACAATTTTTATTTGTAATATTTTGTTAGTATTTTTAATATTATTAAAGCTTTAGGGTTTCTTCAACAATTTAATTTTAAAGTAATATAACTTTTGCTTCTAATCAATTTTAAAATTTTAAGGAATTTATATCGTTCCTAAAGTATTTTAATATATTAACATCCATTCACAGCATACCTCATCATTAATTTTCCATATAAAATTCTCTTGACAGTAAAAAATCAATTTAAATACTTTAACTTTCTTTTTTCTTTGAATTTCAAAGCAGCAACCTTTTTCATTTATTTAAACTTTGATATGGGTTTTTTTTAGATAACTTGATAATAAATATTCAAAAGCTGAATTTATTAACCCAAGTATTTATTATTCTTGTTTCTTTTAATAAAAAGATATGTGAAAAAATCATTGGGTATCAATGCTTAGCACACCTTGAAATAAAAATTTCAGCACATACTTGTGCATTCGCTAAAGCTTTCATAAGTGTAGGTGTAAATTTTCAACAGTTATACTCGCACACATGTAGACATTTGAAGTTTTGTACATTTTTGTACCGTTTGACACTGAAGGCAATCGATCACTACGAATCAATAAATTTGACATGTAAAATGATGATTTTGCTTCAAACTCTTGTGTATGATGTGTAAAATATCTAAGTGTCTTTCAAGAGAGCAACCTGATGAAGGGAAAAAATGACAACAACAACAAAATTATAAAGACATATTGGAAAAATGTGCAATGCCAAACATATAAATACATACACACACATCTTACACTTACTGAACACTCATAGAGTTTAAATGCTTAAAAGTTAATAAGCGGCAGGCTGAAAATTAATTTTTTTAAGTTTTAAGTGGAGCGATAGGCGGACATTATTAAATTTTTTAGAATTCAGTGAATATTTGATGTTTCAATATTGTTACGTTCAAGATAATTTTATACTAGTTAGACTTGCCTCATTTCGTCTATAAAACTACTTTCTTGGGATACAAAAAATTTACCAAAATTTCTGTCAAAAACGCATTTCGAAATCTGATAGATATCAAAATACAGGCGCCAAAAAAGCAGCGTACAGTACAAAAAATAAAACAGAATTTTTACGACTAATTCTGGCAGAGGGCGCCAAAAGTATACATATACGTATACCGGAGTTTTGAAAATTTACATCTGAGAATCATTTTAGGGAGAGCTAAAGTCCTCCTACCATTTTGCACATAGTTATAGTGACTCGGCATACGTTTAAGGTATAAAAATGTTGAAGACTTTTATGTAAAACGTGACACATATTTTTTGCAACATTTTAACCCTCTATCTAACTTTTCGCTGTATGCGTGTTTTAGTGCCTTTCTTAAAGAAGGGGTAAAACTCCCAAAAATATTTGCCATAAAATTCTTCTATTGGCTTTTAAAGACACGCAAGCTCCAGCCTCAACTTCAATGCCACAAAATATTCAAAGCTTAAAATATGTTTAAGGGTTAATTACGTACTTATTCACAATTAGTACTTGACATAGGAATTTTTTAAGCTTTACGTTTGACGTATAAAATTTTATTAGTTCCGTCATATAAAAGATTACGAGGAACATTTTTATAAAATTGTAGCCCTCTAACAATTTGCAGTATGGGTGGTTTTGTGCATTACTTAAATAAGGTGCAAAAAAGAACTCTCCTTCAGCGGTCATATAGCTGGGTGCAGGTTTTAAACAAATGTCTGTGATAAACTCTACTATAGAATGTAGATCTTAAAATACATTTAAGATACATTCTTAACTTGAACGCCAGAGAAATCATTCAAAACTTAAAAATGTGTTTTAGGGTTAATTTCTTATTTATTCACAATTACTACTTGGCATAAAAAGTCTTTTAAGTTTTACGTTTAAGGTATAAGATTTGTTCAAAATTTTTATGGTAAACTCCACACGGAACTACTTTGTGGAATATTAAACCCTCTAGTTCTTCGTTGTATGTGGCTTTTTGTCACTTCATTCAAAAGGGGGAAAAATCCCTTTCAGCGGCAAAATAGTGAGCTGAAATATTTTATTTTAAAATGAATACCAGAATTAAACTTTCAAAACTCCGATATACGTATATATTTTTTTGATGACTTCTACCAGAATAAGTCGTTAGAGCCTGTTATTTTGAAAAAAAAAAAAATGATTTTGTTGTACAGCGTAATCAACTGAGCTGTTGAGGCTAGGCTTGTGTCGTGCTCGTTCAATAGCTTCGATTTTATCCTGAACTATTGAACAAGTGCGACAAAAGTTTAGTCGAGGTCAATATGTATAAATGGGTTTGGTTACGTTTAAACTTCAAAGTAAAAATTATATTCATACTACACCGCACTAAAATAAACAGCTATGACCTGTTCTTCTATAGCGGGGCATCATGACGTAGTCGTGTTAACGACGCGACATTAACATGACTGCGTCTCAAACAAAACTGGTGCCACTGCCTCAACACCGACATTGCCTAATACACATAGCATTCTGGTTTGTTTTTGTTTCTTTAAATTTAGTTTGGCTGTTCGATCAGGTTGAATACCATAAAAACTTTTCGGATTGATATCTTATAATATGTTTATGTATGTGAGTTATTTTCTTATATACAATGCACATTTCTTAATAATCATTTTTTCCCAGGAATTTTATTAGTGTGTGCGTGTATTTATAAGTCCTTAACTATGATAATGTATACATGTTATTTATACTATATACACACAAACACATATTTCAGTTATTTTCTTCTTTAAAATTTCATTTTACTTTAAGCATTGAAGGAAGCCCGGCAGCAGCTCTTTTGACATTAGACATGACACGACATCAATTTCATCAATTTTCCTGTTAAACACACCCGCAAAAAGACTTGACATTACCACTACTACTATCAGTACTACTACCACTACTACTACATACAACAATATATACAACGTCCACATACAACTACCTCGTCATACAAAACTTTAAATAAGATAAGTTGAAGTACCCTGCAGACAAAATGACTAGTATGCGTTTAGAAATATACTAGTTGCCTTTAATTCAGACTAGTTGCCATCTATCTGTCCTTCTTTCATATATCGAAATATCGATTTTAGCATAAGGTTGTTATAGGAGCCCAAGTAGTACATTTGTATATAGTTATATGCTAGTTGAAATAATAGTTATTGTATACTGGTGCGCCTACCAGTTTCTTTATTTTTAGTTTTTTATATAAAAAAAAATTTGGCTCAACCGCTGTATGAACACACAGTCCTCATATATCAAGCCACATACTATATCCACTGAGACACTTACTATTTTTAGAGCTAAAATTTTCTTTTATTTACTTACACCTCAAAGTATGTCAATTTATATAAAAATAGCAACTAGTAATATGACCGTCCTAAAACGTAAATAGTTATAAATTTAGCTGCAGGGTATGTACAAGGCGTCCACAAATGTATGCTTGTGGCACTCACTCACTCACTCACTTGCTCACATTGACGCATCAGCATTTCAAAACTTTAAATTTACACTCGTTACAGAAATTCATACACACACACTCCCAAACATATGTCTTTATAAATAGAAAAATCTTATGTTATATATAGGTATGTGATATATCGAAAATTGACAATGATATGGAGAAGATATTGGTTAGAAAATTTTTATATTGGGCAAATGGGAATAAAAAAGAAAGAAAAAATATTTAATGTCTTATTGAAAGTTCGTCTTTTAGTTTTTTTCTTTCTTTCTTGTTAACAGCGTGAAATGTCGATTGAATAGAATAAATGATTGCTGGTGGGAAAAATAATTTAAAGCGCAAAATGTATTCAGAGAGTTTCAGAAGAGGCATAAGTAGATATATAAGGCACCTTATTTATAAAAGTTGTCGACTGCAAACGTGTTCAAGTACAAACTTATGCTAGCTAATAAATTTCACTATATCTTTAAATCTAGAGCTGCTAGAAAAAAACTAATGATGCAATCGTAATCAGCAAATGAAAATACTTAAGAATCAGCTATTTTAATTTCAGAAAATTGTAAAAATTATTATTTTGTTGTGCTGTGTAATTTTTCGTTTAAAATTATTATGATAATTTTAAATAAAGTCTGTACTTTTGTAAAATTTTAATATTATTTTCAAACAACATTGCAACATGTTGATTTTACATTGCATTTTTCGTGTGTAGTTAAAGCTGGAATATTAAGCTAGACTTACACTATGCAACAAAATGAAACTTTTGTCATGACCTTTGATCACCACTTTATTTTTTTGATGTGCTATGGTCCCCTAACTACAAAAACAATCGAAATTTAAAATTTTATTGAAGCGTTTTTTTTAATTTGTTCTCTAAAAATTTGGAATTTTTCAAAAGGCAGCTACACCGCTTCCTTCATAGTTTGGGAAAGGGTAGTCAAATTTAATTACAAAAAACACAAAAAAACTTGGAATAAAATTTCCTTTAAGCCGTTGTAACATTTTTTTAATATACTCAATTGTTTCGGAATTATTCAGACCACAGTGATGGAAAATTGAAAAAAACTTGCCATTTTTTAAACTGATCATAAAGTCAACTATACTACTGCTGCTAGCTGAGTAGTTAGCGCTTTTGACTACAAACCCTGAGGTCTTGAGTTCAAGACTAGTTTCAGGCAAGCCAACAACATCATGCATTTTTCTCATGTGCATTGGTGTGTTATAGTGTAGGTTGTTATTGGACTATTAAAGTGATGAAGTTTTTTTACCCTTATTTAGAGGTCAAAAAGACCAATACCGCGAAGAGCTAGAGGATTAAAATTTTCTACAAAAATGTTAACTGTGGTATTTTACGTAGACATGATGAACACATCTTATACGTTAAACGTAAGGACTACAAGATATACTATGATGAGTCAGTATAACAATGTGCAAAAGGGAAAACAATTTAATTCCTCCTAAAATGAGTCCGTTTTGAAAGTTTACATTTCAAAACGCCAAAGCATGTGTATATTTTTTTGGCGGGTTTAGTTATAAAATTGGACAAATATTTTCCATGTTATGATAAAATCTTTGGATCACTATCTCCAAATCTCGATTTTTTTTTTTTGCAAAACTCCGGCAATTCCACTCTATTACGAATAAAATTAATATTTATCCATCGATTTTCGTGAAATAGTGCTTATTTTACAATTTTCGATTATTTATTAATTTTTGAAATATAAAAAGATTTTGCATAAAAAATATATATTTTTCATCATTGCATTCTGAATAATTTCAAACCCATTGA
Source organism: Panzeria rudis (assembly GCA_956483635.1). Lineage (NCBI taxonomy): Eukaryota > Metazoa > Arthropoda > Insecta > Diptera > Tachinidae > Panzeria > Panzeria rudis. The sequence goes on from OY101449.1 coordinate 5,450,526, forward strand.
TTATATAAAAAATAATGATAGAACGGCTTAAAGTCGATTTTATTTTAAGTTTTTAGTGGGTTTTGTAATAAAATTGGACAACTATCTTTTAAGTTATAATAATATCAGGTCGAGCACAGCAATTCTTCAAAAATCCCAATTTTTAGAAAAAAATTAATACAAAAAACTTTAGTCATATAACTTTAAATATCGACTATTTTTGTAGTTAGGGGACCATAACACATCAAAAATATATAGTGGTACTCCTTGGCATTTTCTTGTTGCATAGTGTAATTAGCCCCAAATTCCGAAAAAAATTAATTTTGCTTTACTTTTTAATGTTAAACTTATTATTTCGTATCTTTAATTTTTATTTTATATTTTTACTCACTGTTTGTTATTTTAATTTCCACTGGGAATCGAACAAAGCTCATTTAGGTTTGAAATCAAACGTACCAACCACTCGACTAAAGCATAGAATGTAAACTAGCAGCACGAAGTTAACATAAACTTACTAATTTTTATGTGTTTAACATTAAAAATTAAAATTAAGAATTAAAATGAAATTGAGCATGTGACCTTCTTGGTTTAGCACACTATCCACTGATTTTAAATGAATATTCATATATTTTAAAATACAGTTTCAGCTAATTTTACGTAAAGAACATTTTGAGTATTTTTATGCATGTACTTTTTTGGTACTTATAACATAAACAACGGGCAATATTAAAAGCAACCGAAAATCCTTTCTAATCTGCAGTTAGTTTTGTTATTGAATCTTAGAGTCAGTTAAAAATATGATTGCTTAGAAATTTAAAGGTATCTTCATTTTAAAGTTACTGCACGGAATACTTCTTGAATAAAGTACATTCCGTTACTGTCATAATTGTGAGTATAGACTTATGTTGAAATAATTCTATGCAGCACCAGTTTTGTGCTACAATACTCTCGAGTCATAAATATTTGGCTTTGAAATTCATGTTACAATTGGCATAGCGCAGTAATTTATCATATTGAAGTTGTAGTATACAATTCATTTCTCATCATCAATTACGGTGTAATAAGAGAAAAAAACTTGTTTTCTTATTTTTAAATCACCTGCTTACAAGTCTATTTTGTTGTTCGATGTTCTCCTGTGAACTCTTAAACTCTTAAGGCTATAGAAACATCTTAATTAACATTCCTTTAGTAAAACTAATTCTAACCACAACATTTTTGAAGGGTAACTTCAACTTTATTATTGATCATCGTTTAAGGTTAAACATAAAAATTTTCTCACAACTTTCATGGCAGAGGTAAAAGTGGCAGCTATTGAGACGAAATGAACACAACAACATCTGCGAAGGAGCCATGAAAAAATTTACACTTCTAATCAAAAAGAGAAGATGCAGCAGAGAGAAGAGGTGCACAAATCCCAATAAAGTTATATTAGAAAGATGACATGCTGTAAACCGAATAACATCTCAATACTTCTTACATAATGATGGCATTAAAATGAAAAAAACTTGCCACAACTATTCCCGGTACGAGTAGCTGGCTGGCATGCTCTGCTCAAGTTTGTGGGAAGAAAATTAATGGACTTATCAAAATTTTAAATTTAAGCAATTTGTCAGACTTTAAAGTTTTGTTGTTGCTGCCAGGAAAAGAAAATCAGTGAATTTTTTTTAACAAGTTATAAATTTTCTTTGGATTTTTTTTTCAACAGCAGCAGGAGACATTAGACGTTCCTGAGGCATATTATAAAAAAAACAGTTGCAATTTTTTCACTTTTTTCACTCAAGTGCTAAATTAAAAGAAAAAAAAAACAAACTTAAAGAAAAACATAAAATTCAATTAATTTTTTATGAGTTTTCAAATTGTTTGATGTCGGCATCAATGAATGATTGAGAGGAATATGTGGCTAAACGAATAACTTATGTAAGAGAATCATGTTTTTTGCTGCTAATGTATTAAAGTGTTAGATGGGAGAGGGTGAGTGGCTGGTTGCAAATGTTCATGTGTGCAGATGTGTGTGTGTGTGCATGAGTATGTTTTCTAATAAGATTTCAATTTCCGCTTTTTGTTTTTCAATGTGTGAATATATTTTTACTGAAAATGATAACCACTCATTTCACACTTTCCATTGCACTTCCTTTTCTAAGTGGTCTTCTTAGACACACACACCCATAGACATGTTTATATAAAATATAAAACATAAGAGGATATTTGTGTAACTAAATGTGTGTGTGTATGTGTAATTGAGTTTATGTGTATTTAAATAATTGAATGTATGTTGATGATGTACTTTAACTTTCTATTATTTTTTTTTAAATTTTTTTATTTATTTTGGTTTTTTTTTGTTGTTGACAGACTCATTTCTGTTCTACAAAATGTCGACAAACTTATGAGTTAATATGCAAAGTAGAGCATTCAAATGTAAACTCAATTGCATTTGTAAATAGGAAAACTATTTAAATATTTCTAGATGGTTTGCTTGTTGTAAAAGAGAAAAAGGTAATTAAACAAGTGCCATAGAAACTTATTTTTTTAAAATTAGTTTTTTTAGCCCCTACGGTCATAAGTTAATATGAGACTGGCGTTTGCTTAATAGTTAGAATATAGGAATACAATACCTGTATGGTAATAATATTTTATGTGAGTAATGCTACAGATAGACAAATAGACAATCAGAAAAGAGCAGATAAATTTCAAAACTCCAAATCGATTTTCTTCAAAAAAAAAAACACAATCGGAACGCTCTCAATCGAGTAAAATTTTTAACAAATAAGTAATAAATTTATTTCAGTGTAGCCGTTGTGTATCAACGGTGCCATTCCACCTTATTTTGTATATTGAGCGTTACCATTTTTTTTCAAGAGCTTATCGTTTTCGTCAGTGAAAGCGAGAGGTATAAGATATTAGCACGCACAGAGACATATTTTTAATCTTTTTGCTCTTCTGTAACTCAGCGTAAAATTTAACAAAACAAATAAATTTTCAGTTGTCAATTTATAGACGAACTCTATAGATAATATATATTTAATTCTTCTGGCTTAAGTTCGTTCAATTAAATTTTTGAATATAATTATTTTTAATTTAAATTTATTTGTTGGTGGTTAAGCATTGTCTATATGCATTTCATTGGTGCTTTACCAAATCGTCAGTAAACTAATACGGAACCCAATTAATAATTTGCATTCGATATGAATCTATTTAATTTTTCTTTATTAAATAAAATAAAATTATGACAATATGTCAAATAATAAATTTTTTAAAGGTATAATTATCTTTATTGTAAAGAAATTCTAAGGCCCGTAACAATTGAAATGACAAAGAAAATGTTTGACTGTATGGAAGGTTGAACTGACATCATGATGCATGCATTCCACTGCCAATCACGGCAGTCAAAAATAAACCAGAACCACTTACTTCAAACAATTCGTCTGAAAGCACTGTTTACTTTTCAAGCTCTAAATTTAGAAAAAAATATATAATAATTTTCTTAATTTTTCATTAGAATCTCGTTCTTGGAATTTTTCGCTTTTAGATTTTTGCTATATCATTTCTGCTGCTTTTACCAATCTTGTTATAAAGCCAGACTATATTTCCAAATATGCGAATTAATTAATATTTGTGTAATTTTATTACATATTTATTTTTTGTCAAATCCACACTCTGCAAACTGATCTCATAACAAGTAAGATTAATAATCCTTGCTTATTTTTGAAAAAGAAACTTCTAAAACATACACAAAAAATTATCGATTAAATATAAAAATTATGGGTAACGCTCAATACTTATTTTACGATACAAACTATGATCTATTCATTGATGAAACCAAGGCTACTTATCTTCTCTTTACAATCCTAAATTTCAAAGCTAAATCAAAATTCAGTACATTGTCAAGGTAACGCTCAATACATTTTCTATTATATTATTAAAAAAAATCCATTAATTATTAACGAAATAATATAATAATATATAATATATGACAGATCCAATAACTTTAGCTGCAAAAGAGATAGCATTACATTTAAACCAATCATTCTGTATGAAGATAGTATAAATCCAAATGCGCACAATACCAGAAATGCGAAAATAAGGCCAAGTTCCTATCCAAAAATTTCAGCCGTTAAAAGTACTGAGATAAAAAATATAAAAAATATGAAAAAATTAAGCTTATTGAACTCTTTTCTCTATTAGTCCTACCCATTTCCTACAACAACACCAATTCAAAGCAGAGAAAAAGTTTTTATTCTATTTGAAAAAACCCAATCCACAAACACACATGCAAACAATAAACATTTTTAGTTTCCAGCTAATACATGCATGAGCGTATGCATTAGTGGCATATTTAAACGTTTATATTTCCAAAACTACTGAACAGATTTTAATTAAATATAGATTGTACACATCTGTCAATAAATATCTTTAAAATCGTATAAGTTTTGTCAAAATCAGCTGTATAATATGAGAGTAAAGTGCATAACAAGAAATCGTATTGCCCATTAAGAATATATTCATTTTACTAGAGAATCACCTGTATACATATTTCGCTGTAGGGTATTTAATTTGCTATTGCTACAAAAAATCATTCTAATATATTTCTCTTCCTGCTAGTGGTATTCCATTAAAATCATTTAGCAAACTGACTTATTTTATACATTTAATTAAGCACAAAACTTAAAACTGACTCTACAAATGTCCGATTGTTGGCATGACACTGACTTTACAATCCTGTACAAATGTGTGTATATGTATATATAGTACAAACACTAACACATAATTAAACTTAAACCAGGGTATGCAAATCAGGTCAACACCAGCTTTTTGTTTTACTTTTGCATTTTGTTGCTGTTATTGTTGTTGTTATTATTGTCTTGTTTCTAGCAGTTGAAAGTAAGTCGTACAAAAATATATAAAAACAGAAAACGACAACAACTTAAACATGCTGAATTTGTTCACGAAACAACAGAAAAACAACACAGACAACAACTTAAAAGATGAGGAAATAAAACCGCCTCCAACTTTAACTGGCCATGTTACAATGACAGTGAAATTATTTCGGTTTTTGCTGTAATTTTTTTTTCGTACTGTTATTTATTCGTTGTTCAGTTCGTTATTCAGTTTCTTGGCCTTTTATTAAGTTAAAAACAGATTTTTTCAGTGTTAAAGTTTTGTATGAAAATGTTTTTTGTTTTCATTTCTTAAGGCATATTTAAAATTAATGTTTTTATAATTTTTTTGGTATTTTTATGTTTTTATTTTTTTCTTCATGTTTGTTTGTTTTTGTTGGCCGTTTTTTTTTGTCAAAGAAACCAGTAAAACTTTTACTTTTGTGCATTAAGAATCCACAATGAAGTCAATGATTTTTAAGAAATTTTAGTTTTTGTTGTTTCTTTCATTTTGATTTTGCTGCAGAAAAAATAGCTTGTGATACAGAAAGCTTTAGTTAGGAGTTTTGTTTTGCTTTGAAGTTATGGTTTTTTATTATTTAATTTGTTTAATTAATTTTTATTACATTTCTGAATTTAAAATGAGAATGAAAGTTGAAATGATATACAGATATTTATGAGTTAGAAATTAAAGATGCACATCGCTGAATTGATTGCCGCGAATCGTGGCGGATTACACATGGATGTGCCTGATTCTCATTCTAAACGTAGAGTTAGTGTTTTTTTAAATATAAGTATGAGAAGGTAGGATTCATATTATAGTTTTCTGCTCATTCATTGGATCCTGAAACAAAATTATATATTTCGATTTTTAAAAATTTTTGTGTATTGAGCGTTGCTCTAGGAACGATTTTTGCGAAAAAATACACCACAAAATACACTCCAAAAACAAAAAATTATAATAATCGCAGGATAAAATTAAAAGTTATCACCACTTTTTCAATTTTGACCTGTGTTCAAATTGAAAAATAAACCAAAAAATCTTAAAGCTCAACACATATGACTGCGAATACCAACAATTAAAAAAATATATATATAATATCTAATATTAAAAAAAAATTGATGTGTGAAATAATAGAAGCAAATGCAAATATTCTAAAACCGTTAAAAATTTAATCTCGTTTTTGGAAAAAGTACTTAGTTTCTTATTGTGGAATATCAACAGCATTACGGACACGCCATTTTGTATGAAGAGAGTATAAAAGGTGTTTTCGTTCTTCGTTTTTAACACATCATGGTGAGTCTAACACAAAAAAGGCCATGTAGATTTATTTATAATATATTAAATCATGCTGAAGCAGCTTTCATTTTAAAATTTATGAGTTTATTTTGTGGACTATTTTGCTATACTTCCAACTGATACGAAAAAAGAACTTGAAACGAGAATCACCCATATAGTTTTCTTACAAGAGGGAAATAGTGGAACATTTTTCATGCTAATTAATTAAAGAAATATTAAAATTCAACCTTAGTTTATGTTACACGACTTATTATTGAGATTGTTTTCAACGTTTGGGGTGCTGTTGGCTGAGTAGTTAGCGAGGTTTGACTACAAACCCTGAGGTCTTGAGTTCAAGACTAGTTTCAGGCAAGCCAACAACATCATGCATTTTTCTCATGTGCATTGGTGTGTTATTGTGTTGGTTGTTGTTGGACTGTTAAACCGATGAAGGCATAGCACTGATCACTTTGGCAGTACCAGCAGCGAGTAGTACTAACATATCCTAATGCACTTTACAGCACCCTCCTTCGTTGGTATTTTAGCAGAACCGTCGGCGAAGTATAATAACCAATAAAATGGCTACACAACTTAAACAACTCAATGTCTCTACTTGACACCAGAGGGGCTTGCAACACTCTCTAAAAAAACGCACAATTGCAGAGTTGTAAATTAATTAAGCTTTCTATCTCTCCCACTTCACCACCTGTTCTCTTTGCACTGTCCCTTTCCCAAAGAAGGTAACACATTAATTAATTAACTGGTAGGCATTAATTGCCTATTGACTATTTTTCTAGTAGTAAGTGAATCTTACTTTTAGCTTAGAAGTTGTGTATTAAAAGCCATCTAATTGTGATATTGATCACACTGTACAGCACAGTTTTCACAAATTCAATAAAGTCTAAACTATATTTATCTAACAAACTCTTCACCTTTTCGATAGAAAATTTCTTTTCAACTATAACAAAAGCATTATAATCTGTCTTTCAAACTGTTTCAAATGAAAACATTTTCTATATTCCTAATTTTCTCTTTGCAACAATACATTGCTTGTGTCTGCTGCTTAAAAAAAACTTAATAAATATTTACTTAACCAACACTTTCATTTTATTCTATAAATTTATTTACCATATTTCATTTCTCATTATACTACACCTTGTCACCTCGAATAAAAATCAAAATTCTTTACAGTCTTTTCCTACTTTTATCTAACTAATCTTGTTTATTTTCACACAAAATGGACACAAAAATTTTTACTGAAAATACCAGTTTTCTTTATTTAATTTTTAATTTTAATTTCCATTTCTTAAGATTCTCTCTTTAATAAACAATCTAAACTTTTAATAGACAACAAACTTGTAAATCGATAGAAGATACAGGAAAAAAAATATTTTCTGTAAATTTGTTAAACAAATGAAAAACAAGTTTGTCCACTGGTCATATAATTTGGAAATACAGATAGAAACTGGCTTCTTTTCTTAAAACACACACAGACATATACATACAGATCTTTAGATACACAGAGTTAGTCACTTGCTGTTCGTTTAGATTTATATGTCTAGTATGAAGGAAAATGTGATTATGAAAAAAATGTAAAGAAAACAAAGAAAAATTTTTTGTTTGTTTTATTAAAAAGTGAGAATCTTTCTAAAAGCCTGAACAAAATAAAATTTTAGAACAGGAAGTTAATTATATGACTTAAATCACAAACAACAACGATTATCTGCTACCCTACACATGGAAAAGAAAAAATAGTTCACCTTTCTTAAGAATATTTTGCACCTTTCTTAAGAAAAAAAAAACAAAAAGAGCAATACTGCGAAACTCTTCGCAGAGGATTAAAATGTTCCATAAAAATTTTCTTCGTGTTGTTTTAGGTAACCGCGCTGAACACATCTTTAACTTATATTACAAGATTTCCTATGCCGATTCACTATCAAAATGTGCAAAATGGGGGAACTGTAGCTTCCTCTAAATTGAGAACCGTGCGCAAACTTTCAAAACACTGATGAACATAAATTTTTTTGGTGCCCTCTAACAGAATCAGCGTTGAAACTTATTAAAAAAAATCGATTTTGTTGTTGTAGCTTTATTTCAATAAAAAATATCCGAATAAAAAATTCGATAAAAATATATTGGAACCCAAATTTCTATTTATATTTATGTCATCTTGATTAATTGTTAATCGAATAATTGTTATTAGAATTATTTTAGTTTTCATAATTAGAATAATTTGTATTCTAGAATTTATTATTAAAATGCTTAGCTTAAATTAATCGAATTAAATTATTCGATTAAAAATTTTTCAAATAAAAGTTATTGAAATGAAGCAATCCGAATAAAAACTATGCAAACAATACTATTTTTACTAACCAGATTAATTTTATAAAACGTATTCCTTTTTAGATATTAGAACAAAATAACTAGATTCAAAACTATTTTTATTAAAATTATCCAATAAAACTTATTTATATATACTTATTTAGATAACTTTTGACACGAATACTTTTTTATTCGAATGCATTTTGTTCGAATATTTTTTATATGAATAACTTCGAGCGTTTAGCTTACTAGCGAACCCGCGACGTTATCCTCATTACTACTTTGTTTATTCAAATGAAACTACTTAAAATTTATTGGAATTTTTTTTGAAACTTTAACGACAGAGGATAACAATGTTGATTTCCGAGGCCGCAATATTTCTTCATCAGCGTTCATATAGCTTTCATGTATTTCCCGACTTTTAAGGTGACTCGATTGTATGTAAATTTAAGTCTTATTTCTGCAAATCATGAATGAATATTTAAACTTGGCTTGGTGTGCCTTAATACGAGAATTATTAATTATTGCAACCTAAACAGGTCTCCAAGTTATCGACGAGTCAAAGTATAGCATCACCAATTTAACGCGAAGTTCATCAATTATCTTGCAATGGTCTGTTTCTAAAATATTAATTATTCGACAAAAAATAATCGAATAATATTATTCGACTATTATTATTCGAATAAAACTATTCAAATTAAAACTGTTAAAATAATTTTTTTCGAATAAAATATTTCGAATAAAATTCATTGAAGTTAAACTATTTGAATAGAAGCTCGGTTCTACGTAAATTTAATTCTTATTCATTCAAATAAAAATTGAATACGACAATTAACTACTACTACAATCGATTCAGCCCTTGAAATGATCGATAAGTTTAAGTTAAGCATTATCAATGAAATGATACATGTTAGTGCTACCTCAATTGCTATTTTATTTTTATTGCATAACCGACTAAAATTATTCTATTAAAATTATTCGAATACAACTGGCCCAATTAAAGCTATTTGAGCAAGGTTCTTAGATATTTAAACCAAATTATTCAAATAAAAGTCATTACAATTAAATTATTTGAATGAAAATTATACGAATAAAATAGATCAGTGGAAATTTATTGGTTTCCAAATTATTCGAATAAATATTTTCTGCTTAAATTTTTTTAATAAAAGTAATTCTTCCAATTAAAGCTATTCGATTGCAATTAACATTATTTAAATATAATTTCAAACGAACAATTGCTTAGTCTTTGTTTAAATATTTATATACTTGAAACATGTTGCAAATAATTTTTGTTCAAAAAGTCTATTTTTAAGTACTCTTGCTAAAATATTTGGTAAGTATTATTCGAATGAAATCATTCAAATAAAAGGTGTTTCGAATAAAACACTAGGAAATTTTTTTTCGAAATAGTTATTGTGATAAAACTATTCACATGAAATTATTCTTATATTCTAATTATTCCAATTCAAATATCCCTAGAAGGAAGAGAAGCTGTCACAATACAAATCAGTCGACTGGTTACCAAGGACTAGCAACCGTCATGTGTTCTGGAACTTTATATGAAAGGCAGTTGTCACTTTAAAATGACGTTCTCATTGTAGGGGGTCAATTGTCCTAATTAGGATATGTACTCAGTGATAGATTCTATTTCCAAACTTGAGGTATTTGTCCTGTGGTGCTTTCTTTAGAACCTGTGAAATTACTGTACTTTACACCAATATTTTGTATTTGGAAAAAATTTGCTGTACAGTGATGGTATATTGTTAACATTTTTAGAGATGCGTTTTCTTTTCACCGCTCACGCCTCAATTTTCCATTTTAAGTTAGTTACATGTATGCATGTAGTATTGATTAAAATATTTTTATTCGATTAATAATTAATCGTATAATTTATTATTCGATATGTTTTGTTTTCGAATAATTTTTATTTGCGTAAGTTTTTTTAAATAAATTTTATTCGATTAAGTTTTGTTCGAAAAATTTTTATTCGAATAATTTTTATTCGAATAATTTTAATGCAAATTTTAGTAGTCTTTTATTATAAAATACATATATTGCATTTTAATATCATGTTAATTTTTGTAGCTCATACCTAATTCTCTTATATATTTTCAGTTTCCATATTTATCTATAAATTACGATGTCAGTGCAGGTGGCAATTCATTAAATAGCGATCAATGTTAATAAAAGTTTTTAACAGACAACAAGAAAAAAGAAGATATACATATAATGCAAAACAACTAAAACAAAAACCCATCGTTCTTCATCATTTCAACACTATATACACTACATGACTACTTGTTCATTTCGTGGCGCTGCAAAATAACAGGCAACTAAAAAAACAACAACTCCGGATGAAGCAACAAAACTCACAGCAACTTCATTAGTTAATTGAACAGTGTTTTTGCTTTTTGTTTGTTTGTTTTTTGTTTTGTTGTGGCAACACTGTAGATATTTTTACAAACAACTACGTATTGCTGTTACTCTTCCGTTTACGCACACATACCCACCCATGCAATTAACACACAGTCGCCCTGTAAATATGCAGCCAAACTTGGCAACATTATATTAAACTGTAAAAACCTGTTTCTCTTTTTTTAATGGATTATTATTATTACTAAAAAAGGACTAGAAGACATAAAACAGAGAACATATTTTAAATAGGAGAAATACAGCGGAAAATTGATAGCTTTTTTTAGTGTGCATGTCAGCAAGACAGCAGCAGCAACAAAAACACTAGATGTCAGTGTTAATGTTAGTCTTTGTTGTTATATTTTTGGTTTCAAATCTGAAATTTGTTTATAAAATTATTTAACAAACATTAAAAAAACTAACAAAAAGGCAACTTTTTCTTTACTGAAGGAGGAAAAAAAACAGAAACAAACTTTTATATGAAAAATAGTAGTATGTTGTATGAAATACCTTTAATATAATATAAAAAAACGACACAACTTAAATAATTCGAAATGGATACAGTATATGGAACAAAAAAATATTTTCAAAGCTTATCAGGTGCCAGTGATATTTATCGAAGTCCAGCGTGTCGGGCAGTGGTAAGTTTTTCAACTTTATTGCAAAAAAAATTAGTTTTAATATAAATGAGTTTTTATTATTTATAGAAAAGAAGAACAAAAAAAAAATGAAACCATTTTAGTTATATTGTAACACATCGCAACAAAAATTTATAAATTTTTTTTGCATAAATGTATTTTAATTTCATTAAAAGTGTGTACAACAAAACACATGAGCGTATTATGAAATTTATGGATTTTAATAGTTTATTATTCAAATTAAATTAAGTGCATGGCAAATATGAAAACAAAATATAAATAAAATTTTTAATAGTAAAATAATGTCTCACGAAGGAGGATTCTTCAACTTATTAAGAAGTTATTTAAAGTCAGTTTTATAGTTTCCATAACTGTTCAGCTCATAAACTATTGTAGCAATTGTATATTGTATAAGTCTTATTGATACCGTTATGTAATAAGAAACATGTCAAGGAGTACCACTCCATTTTTCAGATGTGTTATGGTCCACTGACTAGAAAAATAGTCGATATTTTAAATTCTATGGATACATTTTTTTAAAATTTTTTCTTAAGTTTGAATGTTTAATTTTCTCACAAAAGCCTCTAAAACACTTAGAACAAAATTACCTTTAAGCCGTTAAAATATGAGTTTTTATACACTTAACAGTTTCGCAATTATTCATTCGGAAATATTTCTTAATGAAAAATATTTTTAGGGAAAATTAAAAAAATTTTTTTTAATGTGTAAAAAATGGAAAATAGCAAAAAACTTGAAATTTTTATAAACTTTTTAAAAAGCTAAATGTGCTAAAAATCAAATAAGCTTTATTTCATGAAAATCGATTGATAAATATGGATTTTATTCACAATAAAGTAAAATTACCTGATTAAAAAAAAATTATTATAATGAGGCTGCACAACAGATTTCATTATAACTTCAGAAAGACTCTTCCAATTTGGTTAATAATTAGGTCAAATATTTTTAGTTTTAGTCATCGGTAAGATCCCTGCGGGAAATTTGTGTCAATTGTTTTAAATTTACCTGTCCCATGGTCTTCTTCATGCAAAGTGTTAGAACTCGAACCGGTCCCTATCCCCAAAGGACTAGTCACGTGACATATCCTGTGTCATTTCCTTTCGCCCTAGGGATATTCTATGATTAAGGACGAAATAATAAAAAAACATTTATTTTGTGGAAGGCACCAAAAAAAAAAAATATAATTGTTCTAGCGTTCAAGTTGTGTCTGGAGCTTGGTTGTCTTTACAGTCTTTTAGTAGAAATTTATGGCAAATATATTTGTAGGATATTTTAGACCGCTATATCGCCGCTGAAGATGAAGATTTTGCTTCTCTTTTTAGAAAGGAATAAAAAGATTCACACAACGGAGACTTATAGAGTTATAATGTTTCACAAACATTTTCTCCGTTTTGTTTTACATAAAAGTGCTGAACACATCATGCTACAAAATTTTCTATGCCGAGTACTAAATGAGAATAATTACGAAATGAATGATTTGCATGATTTCTGACAATGAAGCTGAGTCTGGCGTTTGAGAATTTTATGGCCAATATTTCTGTAGAGCATTTCAACCCGTTATATCGCCGCTAAAGGAGAGTTTTTTCCTCCGTTTTTCAGAAAGTTACAAAATGACCCACGCAACGAAAAGTTAGAGGATTAAAATTAGGGATGTAACGAATACCGATACCGATATATCGGCGATATTTCAGATTTTCCGATACATCGGTATCGGCGATATTTTACTGTCGATACGACGATACTTAAAAAAATTTTTCAGAGTTTTTTTCTGGCAAATTATTTATTTTTTGTTAATTTTACCATGAACTAAACTCATTTCGCTATTTTTTAAATCTTATTAATATCAATTTTAAAAATTAATAATCTTTTATACTATTATTTTGTAAAAATATTATTTATTTTTTGTAAATTTTACCATGAATTCAAATTCAATTCGTTGTTTTTTAAATCTTATTCCAGCAAAAAAAGACACTCCAAAGAAGTCATGAAAATGTAGAATTCGCGACCCGGAAGTATTGCAAATTTGGATCATTTCTAATTAGTTTTACATATCCTTGCCATTGCAAGCAGTTCTGTTTTTCGATTACCAATCACCGAATTGGAAGCGATGCTCGGACAAATTTCTTTTTCGGTGTTCTATAATGATTTTTCCTCAAGTAAAAAGGATAAAAAATTACCCATTTTCACAATTTTTTTAATGCGAGTATGGCGAGAATTTTTTATGTTCTTGCTTTTCTACTAATTACACTATGCGACAAATAAAGACTTTTGGAAAAACACAAGAACTGGACAGTACAAGTTCGATTGTCCTACAATGGGGTAGTAAAACCCTTTACTCAGTTTGGCGAATTGGGTGACAAATTTTTTTTTATGGACCTCCAAAGTTTCTGAAAATCAGTGGGGCCTCAAAAAACGGTGTCATCAGTATTTGGCCAACAGCTTTATAATACCGCTTAACTATATATGGCAATAATATAGCTAAGAGTCTGTTTAACAGATTTTTTTTAACATTTCATGCCAAAAAAATTTTTTCGTGAACTTTTTGTTGACAAAATTAAGGAAAAAATAGTTTTTTCACTTTTTTCAGAATAACTTACAGGGACTTCTAATTTTTAACTAACAGTATTTGGCAAACTTATAGTTACGGTAGAACTGAACAACTTTTGTGAACATATCAATACAATCTGCACGTATCTAGGCAATCTAATAGCACACACAGACCACTTTTTACCTTAAAAATTGTAGTTTATCACTATTTTTTATGCTGAAAAAAATTTTTGTTTTGAAAATAGTATATTCAAGTGCATACTTCTCGGTTGTGATTCACTAATAATATGTTCCTGTACTTTTTTTGAAAAACAATTTTTTTTAAATTATTTTATTCACTTTTTTCAGTATAACTTGTAGGGACTCCAAATTTTTCATTACCATTATTTGGCAAAACAACAACAAACAATAAAAAATAGTAAATACTAAAATCAGCAACATAAGAAGTGGAACAATAACAAAGAAAGCAAAAAATGCAATAAAAATATAGCCTAACTCGTATAAAACGAAAATTTTTAAGGCAGAAATTAGTTTTTCTGGGCTGTTTGGGTGCCCAGATACATTCAGATTGTATTCACATGTTCACAAAAGTTGTTCAGCTTTACCGTAGCTACAACTTTGCCAAATATTGTTAATAAAAAATTACAAGTCCCTGTAAGTTATTCTGGAAAAAGTGAAAAAAAATTTTTACCTTAATTTTTCAAAAAAAAGTGCACGAAAAAATAATTTTTTGGCATAAAATGGTAATAAAATCTGTTTAGCGAACTCTTAGCTACATTATTGCCATATATAGTTAAGCGGTATCACCGAGTTTGAATTTTCTGTTCGCCAAAAGTTGATGACACATTTTTTTGAGGGCCCGCTGATTTTCCAAAACTTTGGAGGTCCATAAAACGAAAATTGGTCACCAAATTCGCCAAGCTAAGTATAGGGTTTTACTACCCCGTGGTAGTACAATCGAACCTATACTGTCAAGTCCGTGTGTTTTTTGGACTGTTGCACTGTGTTATCTGCATATTTTTAATATAGATTTTTTGGAAGCAGAGAAAATGTAGCTCCTTAAAAATACTTCCAATTATTTATACCGGGTTAATATCAATTTTAAATATTAATAATCTCTTACACTGTAATTTTGTATAATAAAAAAGTTGCACTTGAGTTTTGTTAATCTAAACTTGAGCTCAATTTTAATATTCGTATCGGTATCGGAATCGGTATCGGCGATATTTATTTTTAAGTATCGGTATCGGTATCGGATCGGCAAAACGGCGTATCGTTACATCCCTAATTAAAATATTTCCCGTAATGTTTTACACAAAAGTGCCAATTACAATTTATACCTTAAGTGAAAGGCATACAAGATGTCCTATGCCAATTTAATACAACTAATTGCAAAATGGGCGGAAATTTAAGTGCCCCTAAAATTAAGCCTAGTTGTAAACCTTTAAAACACTGATACATGTATTTATAAAGTTTTGGTAGTTAGAACCTTGTTATATTAAAAACTTGAAAGTTGTTGTACAGTCTTATTAATAATTTTTAATTTATTATGGTT
Source organism: Panzeria rudis (assembly GCA_956483635.1). Taxonomy (NCBI): domain Eukaryota; kingdom Metazoa; phylum Arthropoda; class Insecta; order Diptera; family Tachinidae; genus Panzeria; species Panzeria rudis. The sequence goes on from OY101449.1 coordinate 5,466,150, forward strand.
TCTAAGTATTGAACTACTTGCCTTGAATTATTAATTTAACAAAGAAGCAGGTGCATATCGCTATTGCAGAGAAATAATTTATTAGTAGCTATAGCATGCCGTGCAAAGTTCTGCCTGTAATCAACAATGAGTTGCTTCTCCCTTTAATAAATTATATATCAATCTATTCCTTGTTTTAGAAATTTTCAATTATCAACAATTTTTCTTCATCCTTAAAATCATCTGCATTGAATAGCTAACGATTATAGAGTAGTTCGAACAAATGGACTTTGATCTTTTAAAGTAAATCAAAAATATATCAATAATCACTTATTACACGATATACACGTACCAAAGCCATCACCATCATCATCATCATCATCATCATCCACCAAGGGTCTCTTAATACTAGAAATAATAAAATAAAAATGAATAAGAAATAATAACAGCTTTAGCAGGCTGACTGACTATCCATCCAATCAATTTTATATACTACCCAAGGACTAACAGACTCTTCATAAAAACGCTCTTTTTATTGAAGCCTTAGTTCTTTAGCAGCATGTCTAAATTGCCCACTATACCTTTTGTAAAACATTTAAAAATAACGTGTCTTCCTAGAGTGTTAATAAAAACAAGTAATCATAGAGATTGGGTAGACTTAACTTATGAACAGATGCTCTAGACGATAATGAAGATAATTTTTCTTTCATTTCTTTGTTTCCTTCCTTCAAGTATTTGCTATTCATTTGTATAAAATTGTTGTTGTTGTTGTTGTTGTTGTAAGATGAATTGATACTTGTTTGCATGGTGAGCTGGCGTTATTGGGTGTACTTAAGGCTTATCGTCTCCTTTATTATTATATACATATATTTTTTGTTGTGTCTACAAACTTGTAACAAAATACGCACTTTTTTTTAATGAGAACGTAAAAAAAGAAGAAAAAAAACAAGAAAAGCTCTCCTCTGCCTCAAGCCATAAAGAATCTTTAAGATTCATTGAAAGTTGACTTTTTGTTCAAGCAAAATAATAATCATGAAAATGCCCATCATTGTTGTTTGCTGCCCGGGTATAAGAACAAGATGATGAGTTTATGCATGATGATGATGATGATGATGATGATGATGATGACGATGGCGATAAGTATAAGTATTTCCTTGCGTTTTGTTTTTCATGCTACTTAAGCAAGAGGAAGGTAATGAAACCTGCTTTGTTGCTTATTTGTTTAAAGAGCTACTTCAAGATCTGAGTGAGGGTATATGTAATGTTTGCGGTTTTGTTTTTATCTGAGTTCCATTTTGTAGTCAATATATTTTTTATTTGTAAATAAAATAAAATCATAGTTTTTTAGACGCTTGATGTTTATGTTATAATTCACTAACAAATTCTTATCAGGCTCAAGTTCACTTTTAAATTGTCTATGTGGCTTTTATAAATGAATATGGATATTTTAGTTAATGGTATTAAATGCCAAGTGTTGTATTAAGTGTTTTCTTGTTGCAACCACATTTATTGGGGTGCCCCTGTGGCTGAGTGGTAGCGATGCTAGCCTATCAGTCCAGAGGTCGTGGGTTCAATTCCCGCCATAGACCCTGGGTGTTTCCCGCAGACAAGCTAATCGCTTCGCGGGTTGTGTTTGTTATAAAAAAAAAGTTGATTGATTTCTAGGGAAATATTTTTCAGAAAGCATGAAAAGCTGAAATTATTTGAAAAATTTGTTGGATTTGTGATAAATCTTTATGCGTAAAATTCATTTAACATCTAACCCATAAGAAATAAATATATATTTTCGAAACAAAACTGTTATTCGAGCAAGATGATTTATTTATTGCAAATTATTTAAAAAATTTTCAGAGCTATTCAGAAACAAGCGGCAACATTTTTTTTTTGCAAAACTTAATTTTTTTTGTTTTAAAAAATTTATACAAAGTTAAAACTGCAGAATTTAAAATTTTTATTCTTAGTCTGAGAGCTGCGTCTAGTAGAAATGAAATAAGCCATAAATCATAAAAATCGATGGACAAATGTTGATTTTATTCACAATTAAGTAAAGGAACTCACTATAGTCGAAGTTTTAACTTGATTTATTAAAAAACTCTGAATTATTATTAATCATACGGCACCCCCGGAAATTGTTAATTGATATTAATCATACGGCACTGATGAAACTGCCAATTAATGCTAATCGTCAATCATCAAGGAAACCGGAAATGTGTCCTAAAAAATGTGTTTTATGCGCTTTCAATATGCACTAAAAACTTAAAAATACGCTCTCAAAATGTAAAAAAATATGCTCTTAAAACTTAAAGCCGGCTATTCAGTCAATCTTCACTCTGCAGTATTTTTTACATAAACTTTATTTGCATTTTTTTAAGGTCATTATTTCCTTTTCAAAGTGGAAATTGGACGCTATTTCATTGGGCGATATTGAATGGCGATATTCTAGTTGCTTATGGATACTGGAGTCGATATGGATACTGGAGTCGATTTAACAATGCTAGTCTGGCCTTGCATCTGTCCAAATATAAAATGTTGAGCACCAAGACACCAAGACATATTTTGTGGTTTCTATTAGGAAAAAAAATCAGCAAAATCGCATAAATAGCTTAAATATTTGCAAAAGCGACGTTTATCGTCCTGCTAATTTTCTGTGAAGTGCAAATAAGCCAACAGTCGCGACAAAATTGAAATTGCTCAAAAAAGCCTCAAAACTACATAATAGAAAATCTTTAAAGCTGTGAAAAAACAGGGAATAAATCAGTGGAATGAGGAAAACTTTTAGGAAATTGGGAAAAATAAATTAAAATAAACTTAAAATCGTGTGTACTAAAATAGCCAAATGTGCCGCAAAAAATAGAAAAAATGCCCTTAATATGCGACTAGATGTTAAATTTGCTAAAACATGCTGTATAGGATAAAATATGCAAAAATATGCACTAACCAATCGATGCCAAAATTCTTAAAAAGTCTGAAACGCATAGATATCTTAGTTGTAAGTCATATTATTCAAGTAATTAAGTTTATTTGACATAAAGCTTATTATACACGTCTAATTATGGTGTCTTCTTCATTAAAATATTTTTTCTAAAATATATAAAAATCTTTTAAATTTTAATATGAAAAAGTTTTAAATTTTTTGTCATTTTTAACGCTTTCTTTTCAAATTGTAATATATCAAAGAAATTAAAAAGTTATTCTTGTATTAAAATAAGCTTACTTTCCAAATCTAAATAGTAGTTTTTTATTTAAAACGCTATTTCCAGGTTTTATCTTCAGCTGACTCTTCCTTTAAGAAATGCAATATATATTTTTTTTATTTTTATTTTTTAGATGAGAAAAAAATCTTTCAGCATTATTCCACTTAAATAGTTCTTTATTTTGTCACTTTTTTCGTTTCTTCTTAAGCAAACAACCAAATACAAAGGACTTTTTTTTAGGAATGAAAAGAAATAAATTTAAAAATTCTTTTGTGTACTTTTATACTGTATTTATATTAAATTTCCATCACTTTCTGTTGATGGCTCTGGTGTCATTGGCTAGATGTTTGGGATTTAAGGGTTTACCTTTTGTGCTTGAATGAAAGTTGAACTGTGTAGAGTATTTATTGCGTTTAGTTTAGTAAATCTGTTTTTTTTTGCTTTTTTGTTTGGTTTTTAAGAAATATTCGCATTTATAGCGCTTCAATAAAATATGAATACAGAAAAAATAATAAAGTCAAACGTGATTGAGGTGAAGAAAAAAAAAACAATTAACATAGCAAACTTATTTTATAAATTTGCTTTAAAGGAAAAAATAGTCTGGCAGATAATGGTTGATCTAATGTATAATGCTGACCGATAACTCCTATAGATTTCTTTCTGTTTATTGTCTTCACATGAACAGCGAGTGAGCCTTGACTTAAGAAACCATTGCCTATCTTCAGGAGCTCTGAAATATTTCTTTAGAGTCATAAGAAACAAATCTTATACATTTTTTATCACTTATAGCTTCATTTCTACATAAAGTAACCTTCTTTTTACCACAAACTCTATTATTATTTCTTTGTATGGTATATAAAGAAGAACATCTCTTTTCATAAGGAGGATAAGCTGCATAATGTCAATATATATACATATTCAAATAAATATTGAAAGGAGACTTTTTCACTGTGGTAGTATATAAAATACTAAAAAAGGAATAAAAAACCAAAATCCATCAGACTTTCTAAATCTTTTCATACAATTCAGGGTGTTATTTCTAACGAAATATGTCTGTAATTTTTTTGTTTAAATGAAGATTTTCTTATAAAATATTTGCGAAGTAACTGAAAAATATGTATGTAAATTTCTTAGTAAGTAAATTTTTATATAAAATAGATTTTGCTTTTATAGCATCTGCAGCAGAGCAAAGTTAGTTGGCTTAGAAGCATTTATGTGTTAATTTATTTGGCTTGCAGAAACATTGCCTCGAAGAATTTCGTTTAACTCTTAGAGAGTGGCTAATTTTATTTTATTTAAATTAAATATATATTTTATTCATCCAAGTCTATATACCTAGAGTTAGACCGATTGATTATACATATTTTTAGAAGGAGCTGTAATAGCCGAATTATTTGCGTAAAATTCATTTAGCAACGTGCAAAAAGGAAAAACAAATTCAATATGAACTCTTTTTTTAAATTTTAAAACAAATCCAATGAATTTTTTTTTTATTTTGGCTTGTGTTCGGTTTTAACTTAATTTTTCAGCTAAATTATATATTTATTTAGAGAAAAATTTGTAGCATGTAGTCAAAGCAAATTTTGAATGCGTGGAGGGTTGAACCTACTTGTTTTAGGACTGACCGGTCTACCCATCAGAGCTCTTTACGCTTAGACCGCTCGACCAAATAAATGAACAATACAAATATTCATACACTAGTATTCATAACTACCGACGGTAAGACATAGTAGAATAAAGAAAAACAAAGAAGCTTAACACAAGTCATAATAATAGTGAATGAAATGAAAATAAAAAAAGCAACTCTTAGATTGACGGCTTGAATTGTGAAAAGGTAAATGATATTCAACTATTTAACTGGAAACCACCGAGTTTGGTCAAGTGGTGGTTTCATTTAAGTTCAACCCTACGGGCAGGCAAAAGTTTCTTTGTCTAAATGTTTCACATTTTTCTCTAAATAAAAATATAGTTTAATTGAAAAATTAAGTGCCTGTTGGCCGATGTCGAAAGAGTTCTTTCTTTCGCACAATTACATTTAAAGCAATAACAAAATTTTTGAATTTGTTTTTGCTTTATATCTAATTTGTGCGAAAGAAAGAATACCTTCGACATCGGCGAACAGGCAGTAAATTTAAACCAAACTCTATAGTGTCTTAAAAAAACTTTTTTGCTTTACCATAATTTTGTTGTCATTCGTTACCTCACGGTATGATTTCTATATTATATCATCTCGTTTAAATTGTAAAAGGATTAATAAATAAAATAAGTTGTTTGAAGAGTAATTCCCTTTACCTGCCCCTTGCTTTTTGCTTATATTCTGCATTTCGTTTTTTGTCTACTCTTAATTTTTGGATTTCTGCTCTGGTTAATTTAGTTTTCTTCTCCTTTAAAACTCAAAACAACAAAAAAAAAAAAAAAGAAAACCCCAGAAATCAGGTATTTGAAACTACCACAACGAAATCTATTTAAATAGACAAGTCCCGAATTAAAATTTGTTTCAAAGATTCTTTTTCTTTACAGTCAAATTTTGAGCAAATTACCTAATATAATTTAATTTGTCACGACTCTAGTTTTTTCGACTGAAACTCAATTTGTTATTTTAAAAAGAATTTTGCTTTTATTAAACACACGCCTCAATTTTTGGAATAAACATTCAAAAGTTTTTATACCAATTTTCTTTATATTCATGTATTTTTAGGTGCTGAAAATTTATCTGGTGTCAGTTTTTTTTCATCAGCCACAGCAATTTTTAAATGAGCCTGTCTAATATTTTCACTAGCTAGATCAGTATATTTCACTTTAAGTCGATAACGGCATGACCGATTTTGACCAGGCTAAAGAGCAAAAGATGCATTATAAAATTGCCTTCAAAGTATAAGAACACAGTTTGTTGATTCCCTCAATGTTTTCGGAGTCATTCACAAATTGGAATCGAAAAAGTGCTTTTTATGCCAAATCAAAAAAAATTTTAAAAATTAAGTGAATACACTCAAACACCTAAAAAGTACTTTTGGTAATAGTTTATTTTTTCTTTCCAAAAAAATTAGTGGATAATAAAATCAAATTTTTTTCATAGATTTTCATGATATATGGCTTATTTTGTGCGTAAGACCAAGAACAACTGGTAAAAGGTAAGGATTTCGAAGTTTTAAAATTTGTAAGAGTTTTTAGAAAAATAAATTAGTTAAGCTTGTATAAAAAACACTTTTTCTTATCCTAATTTTTGAATAACTCGGAAAGTGTTGATCAAATAAAAAAAAACTACGTTACACAGCTTATAGGTAATTTTGTGATTCATCTTGTGGTGTTTTGTAATTGCATTCGGGCATACCGCTCTCGAGTTAGGATGAAATATATTGATGTATCTAGTGAAAATAATAGACTGGCCAATGGAGAAAAATCTATGGGTGATAGGAAAAACTAGTGCACAGCACTTTTAAGCGCATTAAATAATTTAGAAATGTTAAATTTTTGTTCAAAAAGTTTGTTTTCGTTGGGCAGTGTAATTTTTATGCAATACTCTTGTATGAATACTATTAAAAACTGATGAGACAAAAATATTAATTTAGTTTAAGTCTAACCCATATGTATGCATCTGTTTTGAAAGATGAATTACAGTCAGCCTTTTGTATATCATGAATTTTACATTTTTACATTTTAGATATATTTTTTTTAAAGAACAATAACATTTATTCCAATTAATGCCTTCTACTTAACTACTTCATGTATTACCTTCTTTGGGCAATGGATAAGGTAGAGCAGATAGGTAGTGAAAATATAAAAGAAAGCTTAATTCTTTTATAACTCTGCTATTTCGCTTCTTGTTAATTTTAGAGCAGTGTTGCAGCGCCTCTGGTGTTAAGTAGATGCATTAAGTATTTTAGAGCTCACATTACCGACGAAGAAGAGCGCTCTGATATATATTAGCATAGAAAAGTATTAATCGCTGAAGGTACTGTCTACTGGCCTGTGCTGTGACTTAATTACTTTCACAGTCCAACAAATACTAACACACAGACACACTAATGTACATTGGAAAAAATTCATGATGTTGATGACTTGCCTGAAACTATTTTCGAACTTAAGACCTCAGGCATCATTTTGCTTTATAGTTAATGCGCTAACAATTTAAGCCAACAGCACCCTCCATTTCTTATAGGATCGCAAAGTTGTTTGTAGCCGTTCCTTTGGTGAAAATTTTTTGGCTGTTTTTGCGTCATTTCTGTTGCTAATGACTTACATTATTGTTGCTAATTTCTTTAATATTTAAACTAAAGGTGTTGCATTCAGTCATTCTTCAATGAATCACCTTTTAAAAAACACATATATTTTTTTTTACTTCCAATGCAGTTTTTATTAACATGCTTGCTTCTTTCTAATGCAGGGGAAGAATAAATGGATAAAAAAAATGGCTAAAACTGAAATGTTCTTTATTGGCACGTAGTTACTTTACTGGAAATTTGTGGCACTCTAAAAACAAGATACATTAATACTTTGTTGCTGTTTAGTGTCTTTTTTTGGTTCTCTAGTCTCCTTTGAAACTAAGCAGCATAGTGAAAAAAAAATTAACAGGATAAATCCAGTGATGATGAGTGGGTATGATTGTGTTAATGAGTTCTTTAGAACTTGTATTTTTACTTCCTTTTTCCTTTCTTTGTTGTTGTTACTCCTTACTTAATTTTTTGTTTGTAAATGTTTTTCTTTTAAAGTGTTGGAGTAAAAGTACATACTTATTAACAACATGAGTGAGAAAAAAATGGAGAAGTGATTGGAGTATAATTTTATTTTTCTCTTTTAGTTAACAAACAACAAGTCGTATAACACTTAAAGCTAATAACAAGACCCTTAAGGCAAACAGCAGCAACTTTATGATAAAGGGTGATTTTTTCAAACACTATTTAAACAAATTTTCCTTGGTTGTGGGTGAAGCTTGTCTATTAGCATGCATAACCCACAACTTTTTTAAAACTAAATCAGGAGCAACATAAGAAGTGGAACAATAACAAAGAAATTAAAAAATGCAATAAAAATTTAGCCTAACTGGTAATAAGAAACTACAATTTTTATGGTACAAATGAGCTATTTTGTGTTATTTACGGTGCCTAGATACGTTCAGATTGTATTGATATATTCACAAAAGTTGTTCAGCACTACCGTAGCTACAACTTTGCCAAATATTGTTAGTAAAAAATTACGAGTCCCTGTAAGTTATTCTGAAAAAAGTAAAACAAAAAAATTTTTTTCCTTAATTAAAAAAAAGTGCACGAAAAAATATTTTTTGGCATAAAATGTTAGTAAAATCTGTTTAGCGAATTCTGAGATACATTATTGCCATATATAGTTAAGCGGTATCACCAAGTTTGAATTAGCTGTTGGCCGAAAACTGATGACACCTTTTTTTAAGAAATTGGTCACCAAATTCCGCAAACTGAGTATAGGATATTACTACGCCATGGTAGTACAATCAAACCTATTTTTTGGACTGTTGCACTGTGTATTTAACAAACATTTTTATTACTTGAATTAACAAATTAATGTGTTTGAGCTTCTCTTCTATTATTGCAAAGGCTACAATCAGTACAGGCTCTCCCCATCGTATACCAGTAAATTCAACTGAACCCTTAAAAATGATATGAAAATTAAGCTGGCCAACTCATTCATCTTATTATTAAATTAAAGGAAAATATAAAACGCTTACCCTTTATAACAAGCAATAATATTAAAAAAAAGTATAAAACTCCATAAGCAATTCAAAAAGAAAACCGGAAGAAGAAATGAAAATTTGAGAGAAAAAAAATGGAAAACAACAAATTCTTGACTACAAATTTTTCTAGTTAAAAGCATAAATTTTCCTCTTCATACTTCTTTTCTTGGCAGGCAAACATGTTAAGACATTGAAGTGAAGTATTATAATGATGAAGAAAAAGGGGAAAACTGAAAATGCGAATTTTCCTGTAACATGTTCCCTGCATGTTAGTGTTTTTTTATTTAGATTTCTTTAAGAAACAATGCACGCAAATTTAAATTTTCAATGGCTCGTTAGTATGTTTTCTTTATTGTTAAAGATTTTTTTTGCCAACAGAAAGAATTTTTTCATTTTCTTTTGTTGTTGTTGGTCTGGTTGTCCCCATAATTCATTTGGTGTATGCAACATGTTATTAAGAAAAATAGCAAAATAGAAAATATTGAAAACTTATTGAAGTGTTGAATGAAACCGACCAGCTTAAAATTTTTGGGACTAAATAATTTTTACAAAAAATATTTAACAAAAGTAGTCACTTATGAGAATGACACCTTGCTTTTTATTACAATCATATTTCTGCCCAGTATATGTGAACTCCGATTACAACAACTGATTGTGGGACACCTACAAAGTATATCGGTATTATGAAAGCTTACAGCTGGGATTCATTTTAGGAGGAGTTAAGCTCCACCACCTTTGAACATTGTTATAGTGACTCGACAGAGGAAATCTTGTAAGTGTTATTTTTAAGGTATTTTTGTATATATAAGGTATATAAGGTATTATTGTATATATTATTTTCGTTTTGACCTATACTATTCAATAAATGGCAAAATATTTTCAAAGAAAATTTTGCACAATTTTTCTGACAGTGAAAAAGTAAACATAAGACTTAACAATGTGTGCACCACATTAGACAATTTTCATTATTGTACACTAAAAATCGAAAGTCTTTTGACTTTTGCCAATATATTGCGCCATCTTCGAATATTACATACACATTGGCGATATAGCGGGCTAACGTGTCATACACAAAATATGTGCCATAAAGTTCTACTATAAGTGTGCAAAGACATTTAAGCTCCATACTTAGCTTGAACGCCAAAGAGCATCCCAAACTCAAAATGTGCTTAAGAGTTAATTTCGTACTTATTTACAATTATTACTTGGCATAGAAAATCTTTCAAGCTTTAAGTTTACGGTATAAGTTATGTTCAGAACTTATGTGTAAAACACCACGAGAAACATATTTGTAAATTATTTAATCGCGTTATATCGCCGCTGTAGGGCAGTTTTTTTGCCTCGTTTTTAAAAAATTAACCATAGAACCCATACAACGAAGCATTAGAAGGCTAAAGTATTCCACAAAATCGTGGTATTTTACATAAAAATGGTGGAGAGAGACATCTTTTACCTTAAAAGTAAGGCTCACAAGATATCCTAAGCCGAGTCACTATAAGTGCGTTAAAAAGGAGGAGGGGGAGAGGTGGGAGATGTAAATGTAAACTTTTAAAACTTCGATACACGTGTATATTTCTTTGGTGCCCTTCTTTTGAAATAATTTCCCCATATTGGGCACAATAGGAACAATGTCAGTGTATTTAAATAAACCAACGGTAGCACTGGGGATTGCTATAATAAAACAGCAAATTAACATCAATATAATTCTCGTATGCAATTTTTACAAAAAGCTTGTATATCTGTGTCGTTTTATCATAACATCTTAAGTCGAGTTAATTCGAAATCGAGTTAAGGTCATACTCTGATTCGTCTTTTACAATCCAAATTTAGGTCCTATCCATTTTTAGACAAGCACACATGATAAACAAAGTACACATGATCACTGATTATGGAAGTGTAGCGGTTTCCAAAACATCGTTGTTATAGTATCGGCCTTTAGCATAATAATCAATTTGAATTGAAAAGCAAATAAGCTCGAAATATGTAAGAATATAAAAACAAGTTGTCTTCAAATCCCGTTGGTCTCATTATGATTTCCTAACGAATGTTGAATTTTTTCCTGGTAAATCCGCCAAAAAAATCAATTTTATTGCAAAAAAATCAATATCACATCATAACTTGTTCCAGTTTTTATAACTCCACACAACGTTTGTCCTGACAAAGAAGAAAAAAAGCAAGAAAATACAAATAAAATGAATATATCGTTCTAAAAAAAAAAATTAAGCATTGCAATGAGTACAACAAGAACGTTTTGCTGTTAGTGAAAAGTGAATTTGCTAACAGTTGCTTAAGTACTTTGCAAACAATAACATGCAACCGGCAACAATCAACACAACAGCAAAAGCAACAGCAACAGCAACAGCGGCAATAATAGCTTTAGTAAATATTCACAAAATAAACCACAACAATAACGAGCAGACTAACAGTAATTTACATACATGATAGCAAAAAGGATGCCACAATAAGTTACACACAAACACACACACACACATACACATACAACAGCTAGAAAAAGGATCAAGTCGATAGAGACATGAAGCAACAAGAATAGATGAAAAGCAAAAAAGCGAAAAAATAAACCATTCATTCAAATTGCATCTTTAGAGAGTTCAAGTTGTTTTTATTTTCCTCTTTTAAAAATTATTAAGGATTTCCTTATGATACTGTGATTTTAAAAATCATGTTTAAAGTTTTTCTTTTATTTTGTGTGATTTGTGTTGTTTTTTTTTTCTTTTCTTTTTTCTATGCTAAAGCTGACTTTGGAGATTTGATTGTGACATAAAGTTTAATGAAATGAAAAATAAGTAGAAAGAAAAACTTTGGCAATTCAAATGTTAGCAATAGAATAATATTAAAGATTATAAGAGATATACGAAAGTTAAAGTTTGTCTTAAAAAACTTAACTATATTAATTTAATTAGAGATCAGCTTAGCAGGGCAATTTGCTGCCAGAATATTCTTAGAAATGACTTTAGTTGTAAATAATAATGGCAATAATGATTTAATAAAAATCTTAGTTAAATTAAAAATGCGTCATTGATCTCATGTCATGCTTAAACTGAATACTATATTGCACAGTGAGTCGATCGTACAAAAAGAAAAAAAGGTTGAAGGATGAACTTTATTATATTAAAATTTTCAAGATATGTACTGAATTGTCTTTAGATGTCTGTATATTGTATAAATATAAAGTTTCCTAAGACCATGTATTTTATGTTTTTCACCATATGTATCAATGCATTGTATTTTTGTCAGTCGTTACCTCACTTTAATTGCTTAGAACTTCTTTAAATCAAATCTCTAGTTAATTCAGTTTTCTTCTTTTTAAAACTCAAAACAATAACAAAAATACCGAAATGGAACTCAAATACATACTACAAAAAAATCTATACAAATAGACAAATCACGAATTACAATTTTTTATATGTTCCTTTTTCTTTACAATAAAATTTCAAACAAATCATCTAATATAATTTAATTATTTACGACATAAATTATTGCGATCAACACACAATTTGTTCTTTTCGAAAAAATTTTGGTCTTATTCAACACTGGCCTGAATTTTTGGAATAAATATTCAAGTAACGAATGACGAATTTTTAGTAAATTGATGAAGCTCATGCTTAAAAGTTTGCAATAAACAATTTAATTTCACATGTTTTTAATACATTTTTTTTGCATTGCAATTATTACTCATAGATTTTTAATTAATTTCTACGGCTCATCATTTAATTGCTTTATTTGATAATAGTATTTAATATTAAAAAGAAAAGTAATGAATGACAAACAATTTTTGAAATAAAAAATTAATTTTCTTTTGAATTTGCATCTGTTTCTGTTTTTGTAAGGCGCAGACAGACAAAATTTGTAGAAAAACGAGAATAAATAAAAAAGAAAGTGCGGTGTCATTCACTTAGACAAATTAGCCCAAATCACAAACCTGATACAAGGATTCCCAAAAGCTAGAACAAAAATCTCCCCAAAATTTCTGAAGGTCGCCTGATTTCCAAAAACTAGGGCAAAAATCTCCAAAAACTCCCAGATGTTCCCCGCACTCCTAAAAATTAGGACAAAAATTCCCAATGAGTCACAGATCTTTCTCGGAAAGCAACAACAACACCAAAGACCACAAACATACAAAAGCGGAAGCATGGAGTTTTTAAGGTATTTAACCTTCGCGCCGGCCTGTTGCCTTCGTTTTGAATTGTCGTTACCAGTATTTATTACACGTATTTGGTACACGTATTTTTTCATTAAAAACTTTTTTTAACGCCCCAAAATAGAAAATTTTCTTTGTCGACATTTTCTTTCGTACAAGGTGATGTACATACATATCTAATATTTCTGTTTTAACGCTCGAAAGACTTTTTATTAACATCTTAGGCAATAAATTTTGATATAGTGCAGTACTACCTGGTGTTAACTTCTATACTTCGCAGCTAATATTTTAAGAGCATATTTCCTCTTGTATCGATTCTCGAAGTTTTCTGAAATGTAGCTTAGAACGTATTTACTTACCGGCTGTGTACGACCTCAAAGATGATTGGTTAAATTTGTCGGCCACAATGGCAGTCGATTGGCGGCTTTCTACACTAATGACAGCTAGAGGCTGTGCATGGAGGAGCACCGTTCATCTTAACTACCAGTGTTCCCTTGTTTCTTGGAATATTCATCATGCCCAATTCTCTCTGAATATAACGTTACGAACCTTAGCCTAATAATCAATTTGGATTCACAAAGCAAATACGTTCGAAATAATCATACGAATAAGCCAGTGTTGAGTTTTTAAATTCTTTATTTTTATTTTTTTTTGCAGAATTAAATTTTAAATTCTGCGTTCAAGTAATTTTGGTTTAATCCAAAATTTTTTCTACTTAAAACCCTCAACTCATCTTAAAGTCACCACACATTGATCACATGCTTTACATAGTAAAATAATATTTATCTTCATTTTTTTCCTACATAAATATGTGTATGTTTGTTTGTTTATTTATTTGACTGTATGTGTAAGTGCGATGTACTGCGGAAACGCCAGATTATGTTTGCTTTTTATGCAAAAGAAAAAAAAATTTAAGAAAAAACCACGACAACTACGAGCAACAGAAAAATAAAAAAAGAAATCAAACTTTGTATCTAGTACGAAACTCGAGTATAATTGCAAGGATGTTAGGTTTGCAATGCATTCCATTTTGTTGACTACAAAATGTTGGTATTAAAAAAAATTAAGTGATAGAAGAGAAAAAACTAAAATTGTGTAAAATAAACATGCAGCTTTTTGAATCTTCAATTCAAGATAATATGTGACAACAAGACGAAAATGTAAAAATATTTTTATTAAAGCAAAAACGAAAAGAAATAGAAAATGTTTTCAAAATTAAAAACATTAAAAGAATTACAAATCAACAAAAATGAAATAAGAAAAAAAAATTACAAAAATATAAAAAAGCCACGAAGTTAAGAAATGATAAATATTTTGCAATAATGTTGCCTTTGAAGTGACAGCAAAGGCAAAAGACTAAACTGATAAAAATATGTTTGCGAAAGATCTAGACTAAAACTTGTTTCATATACCAGTCGATATTAGAAAACAACATACTTATATTTTACATAACCATACTTTGTTTGCGGTAATCATAATATATGCTCCGTAAGCATGTCGCAATCATGGAATATTTCTGCATGTGTCTATACATCTATATACTATCTTTATTCCTAAATTTTAGTACTGAAAATATCGCCGTCACTTTATTGTTAGCCACAATAATATATTTTTTTAAGAGCCGCTCTATGTTCGCTAGATACTGTAAGTCTGCACCTACCCTCGTATTGCATATATGTACATAAATATTTTCATACGCTTTAAAACATTGTTATATTGGTTTACTTGAAATAAAACCCCAATTTTTTTCTTGCTTCTTTTAAATATCTAATGTGTTTTTTTTTTTCTAAAGATTTTGTGTATAAAGGATAGAGACTTGATGAAAAGCTATAAGGCATGAGAAAATTCAATCAAACTTGACACCTAGCATGACCCTAAATGTCACTCTAAAAATATTAAACTAAAAACGTGCTGGATAAAGTATTTAAACGTGTTTTTCAAACAGTGAATAAGAGAAAGAGAGAGAGACGGAGATATGGGAAAAACTCAAATACAAATAAAACTAGAACACAGCACAGAAACAAAAACCCTTAGGCAGGTATTAAAAGGAATGTATTAAAGAAAATCAATTTGTTTAGCTCTTGGGCATTCAAATGTGCATCTCCGTTATTGGTGGCTATTCTGGAATACACGTCCGCTTAGTGAAAGTTACATCTAAAGCTTTACATTACAGAATATTTAAAGATAGACAAATAGAGACAACTCCATTTTAGAAAGTCTGCGAAGCTGCCAGCTTGCTATATAAAGGCGTGGCCGAAATATTCCCAAGAACAGTTAGTGGTTACATCGCGTTTAATTTTACTTGTGTTTGTCAAAATTAATTAATAAATAAACAATGTTACTGAAAAGATGTTTGAGTAATTAAATATCCGTATTTTAGTTTTATTGCTATTCAACGAAACTTTTTACAATTAAAATAAGAAAAGCTGCTTATTTTGGCTATATTATTCGAGGTGCAATATATAAACTTCAAAGGAAAAATTGAAGGATGGCGGGGCGGCGTATTGGCCGTAAATAGATGTCCTGGTTGCGAAACATCAGAAATTGAACTGGAATTAGATCGATTGGTGTCCTTATGAGAGCGGCATCAAACAGAGAAGAATTTGTAAATTTGATACAAAACATAAGATAAATCGTGATTCGCTTACAGCCTGAAAACGATATGCATTAAAGAGAGAGAGGTAAATAATAATAAAAGCGTTTTTACGAAAAGGTCTGAAAACGTAACAATATTAAGCATAAGCAGGAGCAGGTCATTCCTTCAATCTTCTGTTTTTAGAAATTTGTTGGTTACCCAAAATAGCATTACAGCTCCAATGTGAGCCAAACCAAACTGTGTATAAACCAGAGGTCAGGTTCAATGCAATCACATTATCACGTGATAATGTGTGGCTGCAAATGGGCTTTTCTTTTGGCTGTGTCAGTTATAAAAATAAAAGAATAAATACCAAGACAGTCTCTTAAAGTGCACAACCACTTACTAAATTATTTAGTATTATATGCCTGGAAAATAATGTATCAGGTAAAATGAAATGACAGCAGGGGGTATTAAGTAAATGCGACAAAAATCTTGGTAAATATAGAGCGCAGAATAAAATAAATCTGTTATATTTAAAAATTTTCAGTAAAACATTTCTCTTGTCCTTTTTTCAATATGAATATAATGTCACTTAAATTAGTTTAGCTTACAATTTGGAGTAAGTGAATCTTTGCACTAATCACGACCTGGGAATATATTATACCAGTTCCATTTTCACCAGTAAGGCAATTGCTACAAAGTTATTACTTTTAGTTAAGTTTATTTTTTTTTTCTAATATTTTATTTGTATAATAATCATTTTGTTTTAATATGAAATTTCTTAACAAACACTTTAAGCTGACCAGTCAAATATTTATAGTTCTTTGCTTGGAAAAAAATGTAATATGTATCTTTTTTAGATATCAGGACAGTTGTAGCAGCTTTGAAAATTCACACCGTATTCTTCACACAATTGTTAAAACATTTGCAAAAAAAAAAACAAAAATCCTTTTTCCGTTTCACGCAATTGACATGTTAGGATTTCCGTTGCAATATGCAATAGAAAAATGAACAACAAAAGGCAACAAACCAAATACACATAAACGCACATATACACTCACATATTAAAAGCAAAGTTTCAAACACATTCCTTTCTTGTTAACCACGGTTATGTAAGCAACAATCTTGTATCCTTGTATACACATATTTGAATATCTTACAAAAAAAAAAAAAAGCACGGAAACATTTGTTTAAACATGATTCTATATACGAGGAAGGTAGTGACAGTAACCATATACCAATAGCCTTTAAGCATTTGGAAGATTGTTAGTGATTAATGTTGCGTCTCGGTTGCTTCAGATAGAAAGTAGGAAGAAAGTTAACAATTTTTAATAAGATTTACGCAAAAATATCTGTTGATGCTAGAGGTTTGTAACACTTGTCAGTGGCAGAGGCAAAAAAATAGGCAGCTTACAATATCAAACTGCCGCCCGCAATTTCTTGATCTTACTAATTTGTTTCTTTTTATAGAAACTTCTCACAGTGTTATAAGAAATGTTTGCTGGGCACGAAGATAAAAATACTTACACATGCACTCACACAAATTAAAAGGAATCTACTTAAACCAGTATAAATGAGATTCCAAACCCCACATTAAAATGACAATAACAGCAACAAACAAATCGGCAACTCGTAAACAAGCACATGTAATGATAAAATTATGCATGCAATTGTAGAAAAAAGTAAACAAAAAGTTAACAAACCAAAATGTTTTTAAAAAAACGACAGTTCACTTGTTCCTTTGCACCAGACCCAGCTCTCTTTAGCTGTAAAATATGCTACAAGAAAAAAAAAGAAAATTACAAATACAGTATCCCGGTTGGCAAACTCGTCGTAGAGGACATTTTCATCTACGACTACTTAAGGAAACTTGGACATTTGTCATGCACGATATTTGTCGATTAAAGTTTCTTTTAAGACAATCTAACAGATTGAATCATTTTGATACATTCCTGTTTGCTAAAATTGAGCGAAATTGAGCTGATGAAAAACTCTGTTACAATGTCTGTTAAAACTTCTTGTATTAAATACTTTCTGAGCGACAAATTCCTCAAATTGTTGTTGTAGAACAAGTGTAAAAAAGAAACAAACTAGAAAATATAATGGGGACATTTCTGAAGAGGTAGTCATTTACATGGGCATTAATGAAAAGATGGGTGACAGTGTCGCTCTTGTTGTCATGTATGATACTTAACGGCCATTTGCTTGAAAATGTCCTCACTGATCTGTTTAAGCAGTCACCAACAAGTCATCGATGCTGAAATGCATCTGAAAGATTTGGCCAACTGGGATGTGTTGTTCTTACGATGTATGCTACTCTGTTCTGTTTAAGATTCCCTTAGTGGAGAAAGTAATGTGCATAACGTTTTAATAACGATCATATGCATGTATGTGGCAGCTAAATTCAAAGTTGTTCATGCAAGATCGTGGCCGATCCTGTCCTTTAAGTTCCACTTCAACAAATTCTATTATAAAATTAATTACAGCAATTAATATTGAAATTGATTTCGTTTTTTTTTTTGCATTTCATTTCATGTGTTTGTAATATTTTATTTAATTTAAGGACCTATCATCTACTGCTTTGCTTTTTACTTCAATCTTTTTTTTAACAAAAATACCTACTTATGTTTGTAATCTAGATATTTTTCTGTGTTTAACTTTTCTTATTGTTGTATGTATTTTGTTTATTTCTGAAGTAGTCTTACGTTTGAATCTTTACATGTGCTTCTGTTATTTCAGCTTAATATAAATATATAAACACATATGGTTTTGTCAATTTTTTTCTTATAAAAACTAGATATACAACCACTTGTAATGGTAAAGACACTTATTCATCAAGGAGATACAAATACATTAACATATAAGTATATTTCTGGGCATATACACACGCACTTATACATATACATCTATTTACTGGTAAATGTACTTGGAAAAAGTATTTTTGCAGTACTCAAGTAAAAAGTACTCTTAAAGTACTTTTATATCCTTCTTTGAACATTTTCACAAGATGCTTCTGATACTTGTTGTAGTGTAATTTTTTTTTCGTAGGAAGAATTTTTTTTATGACAAGACACTTCTTATTGTGTTTGTTTTTGCACAAATTAAGAGGCTTTTAAAAAGAATTCAGAAATGTAGTTGTTTGTTTTTATAGAGCAGATATTGAATTCCTCATTATTACAAAAAAAGGATGTCAAAGCGATAAAGAGAAGTTGTGTTATAGTCCAAATAGTAGAAAATTACTTATATTGCCAAGCCTTAGAAAAAATTTTGGTTCGAAAATTATTATACTTTGTCTATAGAAAAAGTTTGCAACCTTTTGTGTGTAAAAAAAGTTTCGCTACATTTTTTCTATAGAAAAAAGTTTCCCTACATTTTTTTTATAGAAAAAAGTTTTTAAATATAGAAAAAATGTCGCATCGTTATTTGTATAGAAAAAAGTTTCGACACTTTTTTTCTATAGGAAACAGCTTCGTTATATTTGTTCGATAGAAAAAAAACGCAAAATTCTTTCCAAACAAAAAATTTACATAACATATATTTTTACAGAAAAAAATTTCGCTAAGTTTATTTTCTATGGAGAAATTTTTAGAAAGTTTTATAAAAGTTATTTTATTACAAAAATTTCCTAAAAAGGTGACTACCGATATTTTTTATAGAAGAAGGTTCCTTCACATTTTATCTGAATTTTTGTTTAGATATCACGTTTATTCTAAAAGTTTTTCTGTAGAAAATGGGTCTTGATATTTTCTTTATAGAAAAAAAAAAATGCTTTGACATATTTTTAATAGGCAAAAGTGTTTTGATTTTTTTTGTACAGAAGAAAGTGCCTTGAAACTTCTGTTTAGGATAATTTTCTACATATTTTATAGAAAATTGTTCTGAAAATTTTTAAATTAAGAAATGTAGTACTTTCTATAGAGAAAAGTGTCAATAAATTTTTTGCGGAAAAAAGTGGCTTGAAGTTTTTCTTATAAGAAGAAGTATCTAAATATTTTTTTTTATAAAAAAGTGTCTTGATGTAATTTTTAATAGTAAAAAGTGTCATGAAATATTTTCTGTAGAAAAATGTGTCTTGACTTTCTTTAATAGAAAAAAGTGCCTTGCAATTTTTTTGTAGAAAAAAGTGTCACTAAATTTTTTCTATAAAAAAGTGTTTTGGAAAGAAGTTTCGCATCAATTATTTTCTATAGGAAAATATTTACAACATACTTGTTATAGAAACAACTTTTGGTTTATTGAAAAAAATTTCAACATATTTTCTATAGAAAAAAGTGTTTTGACATAATTTCTGGAGAGGAAAATTTTACAAATTTTATTCCACAAAAATGTTGCTTAAAAGAAGAGTGTCGATATATTTTATATTGGCGAAGTTCTCTTGATAGTTCCTTTAGGTTTTTCTATATAAAACACATTTCTAAAGTTTTTCATAAAAAAGAGTTACTTGACATTTTTTTAATGAAAAATATCTTGACATTTTTTATTGAAAAAAGTTTCTTGAAATTTATAGAAAAAAGTGTTTTTACACTTTTTTATAGAAAAATGTACCAAGATCTTTTTTTTATTATAGAAAAATAGGTATTGACATTTTTTTTATAGAACAATGGTCTTAAATTTTTTTTATAGAAAAAAGTTTCTTGATTTTTCTTATAAGAAAAAAAGTCTTGACGTTTTTTGTAGAAAAAAGTGCCTGGACATATTTTTATCGGAAGAAGTGTTCGGACATTTTTTTATGAAAAAAGTGTCATTATTATTTTTTTATAGAAAAAAGTGTCAGTATTTTTTTTTAGAGAAAAAAAGTGTCAGTATTTTTTTCTTATAGAAAAAAGTGCTTTGCTTTATTTATAGAACAAATTTTTCGACAATTTTTGTATATAACAAAGTGTCCTGCCATTTTTTAATTTTTTATAAAAACATTTTATAACATTCTTTATAGATAAAATGCCTTGGCATTTATTTTATTGAAAAAAGTATCTTGACATTTTTTTAAATATGAAATATCTTGATATTTTTTATACAAAAAAGTGCTATAACATTTTTTTATAGAAAAAAGGCCTTGCAGTTTTTTATGTAGAAGAAAAATATCTATATAATATTTTATAAAAAAAGTGTGAACTTTTTTTTTTATTGAAGAAAGTGTCTTGATATATTTTTTATATAAAAAAGCGTTTTACTATTTTTAAAAGAAATATATATCTTGATATTTAATATTTTCCTCTTCGTCATTAGAACTTCATCAGTAGTCATTAGGAGCGACTCATACGTTAAGGCTGCGTTCCGAAAGTGCAGTGCTCTATGACCTTGGCCATGAGGTTTCGCAAGTACATCTTTAGAAAGTTTAGGAGCTGCCGAGTTCTGTTAGTGGCATGGTGGGTCGAGGCGAGATAGTTCCTGCTGTTGAGCACTTTTACTCAATGTACCGTCATCAGAAGGGCTATTCTCTTAACCACATCTTCTGCGATAATATTGCCTGAAATGGACTCATTTCCACGTACCCATATAAATGTCATGCTCGAGTGATTCACCATCGTGTTTAGTGATGCGCCGCTTTGTCGGACTAGATTGGTTGTGATGAACACACCCGTGAGTGCCTTGATTGCCGGCTGACTATCGGTTATAGTTTGGATATCCCTAAAGGCAGTTTCAGACTATAATACAAGTGTTAATACTTTTGAAGAAAATGCCTCCCTGATATAATTTTTGTTTGAAAAATTAAAAAAAAAACAATAACAAATTATCATGTCATGTCTGAAACGGCCTTAATTGATATCCGGTGAAAGCTTAGCCAATTCATTGCCCTTTTAATGCAGATATTTCTGCAGGATTCCTCGTTGTAGCGGGGTGTCTACAAACTCTTGTTTACATTTGGAGAGCTCCGTATGATGATGGAAAAAAAATCATAATTTTTTCGCATATACATTTAAAATTTTCAAAATGTTGGATTTCTGAGAGAACAGACATTACATAAATAATACAAATGTACTGATAACCATCTTCTTTTTTTAAAGCCGGAAAAAAATTTTGTGACGTTATTTCGGGAAAAAGAGTTGACAAAATCCTGACATCTATTCATTATGCTTAAATTTTTGCTTTGAAATAAAAACCAAAAATTTTTTATAGAAAAATCAATTGTTAAGATTTCTGTTTTTAAGTTTTCAATATTTAAAGTTGCTGCCAACAAAATTTTCTTTATGTTTACCAAATTCTTTAATTCAATACACTTTTCTAAACTTAAGCTAATTTTGTCTTTCAAATTTAAATACTTGTTGCATAACTTAAAATTTCAATACACAAATTTCCTTTATTTATGTAAAGCTTCCCGTTTCCTAGTCAACCAATCATTATTTTCTTTGAAGTCACATTTTTTGTTGCCTCTCTCTTCTTAATGTTGAGTTAAAAATCAAAATAGATGTTATAAATACAATTTCCACAAACAATTTATAAATATCAACAACTTACTTTTTACTATACTATGCAACATTAAACTGTTAAAATGAATACTAAGCTGGCAAAAGAAAAAAAAACTGTAGATAAATAAAAGACAAGATTTAATATTATAATATTGAATAATGATCAGAAAAACGAAGAAGTAACTAAAGATAAAAATCAAATTCGTAAGAAGAAATTATAATAGCAAAAGCAACAACAACTACTTGCAACAAAGTATAAAATAATAACTTAGATTGTCATGCAACTAAAGAGACTTTAATGCAACATCTTCCTGTGCCACCACTACTAGTGCATGCTGCAATATCCAAGAAACATGAATAACTAAAGACCAGTCATGTGACTGGTTGGCTGGTTGGGTGACTACAAGCCAGGCAGCTGGATGAAATGACAGCAGAGTTCGTTTACTCTGAAGACTATGAAAGGGTCTTTAAAAGTTTGTTAAGTTTTTTTCCTACTCGAAGATTGAATTATAGTAAAATAAAACTGTAGAAACTAAGAAAGAAAAGTGCTACACACTAAAATAATGCAGACAGCAAATCACAGTAGACCTTAACAGACAGTAGCACTACTTAAGCTTAAGGAATAGTATACAAGAAGAAAAAATAAATAGATAATAATAAGAAGTAGTGAACAGTGGGAAGTTTTCGAAAATGTTCTCTAACTAAAATTCATACATATTCATTTTTTTTAATATATTATCATGTAGTGAAAAATCTTTTTTTTTTAATTAGTACTAGATGAACAGTTTATTTGTTAATGTTTGCTATACCCAGATTAAATCTGGTAAATGCTTTCATTAGCCAATAGTTATACTCTGCCCACAGTTTATAGCAGAAGAAAATTAAAATATTGAAAGACAACATGCAGGAATAGGAAAATTATTTCAAAATAACATGCAGCTAGAATTCTAAGCAACACAAAGAAAAAATTACACTGTTTACAAAAACAACTAAAAGCTCATCTAAAATTCAACAATGTTAACTTCTGAACTATTAGTGAATTTTTCAAAAAAGATTTTTCTTCAAAGAATCCAACATTCGTTAAATATTTGCAGAAGAGTTCGTTTGTTATTGTATGCTTGTATTGAAAAAAATTGTATCTCATGTTACTAATTCAACTCCAAAATTCCTTTGGCTACATTGTACGTTAAAAGGTTTTTTGCTTCTTTATTGCTATACATCCACGACTTAAATGTAGTTTTAAGTGTTAAAGCCTCGTTGTTTACATGCAGATTTACGTTGTTTTTTCTTTCTATCTTTTTTATTGCATGTTCTTGTAATTGTTGCTGTTCTTTCATTTACAGCAATACTTGTAGCAGTAACATTTAAGTCAACAACATATATTAAAGAAAACTTTACAATATTGTAATGTATAAATTTTATATCAATAGTTCATTCAATTGTAAATTTTTAACAGTAAATAAAATAGGACGATTTTTCTAAAAAAAGGAAAAAAATAATAATTGGTGCTTAAGAAAAAACTCTGGCAACGCATGTTGCTACAGCAGGGAAATTGCAAATAATTTTAAAAGAAAAATGACAATTTAAAAAAAATTGGTCTACACATTTTTTGCAGAATAAAAGGCTAAAAATTTTTTCTATTAAAAAAGATATCAACATTTCCCAGTATCCTTTTTATGGAAAAAAGTGCATGAGCATTTTGTCTCTAAAAGAGAGCGTCAATAGTTTTTCTATAGAAGAAAGTTTGCAGTTTACAGTTTGTCAGTGCTTTGCTATAGAAAACACACTTTTACTGTAGAAACAAAATTGTTTGTTGGTATTTTTTTGCAGAAAACCCATCATAACATCTTTTTATAGTTACAATAAAATGTCATGGTATAGTTTTATTGAAAAAGAGTCATGACATTTTTTATACTAAAAATGTGTCATGACATTTTTTTATGAAAAATGTGTTTTTACATTTTTTTGTAGAAAAAAGTGTGTTGACATTTTTCATATAAAAATGTGTCTGTATATTTTTATAAAAAAGTGACCATATTTTTTTATAGACATTTTTTTATAGAAAAAAAAAATGTAATGAAATTTTTTTCTGTAAAAAGTGTTATGATATCTTTTTATGCAAAAATTATCTTGCCATTCTTTTTAAAGAAAAAATTAGCTTGACATTGTCGAAATATTCTTTAAGAAAAGTGTCATCAATTTTTTTGGAAAAAGAAGTGTTTTGAAATTTTTTGTACAAAAATGTAATGAGAATTTTTAAAATAAAAATGTTTTTAAATTTTTTTATAGAAAAATATGACTTGACACATAAAAAAGGGGTTTGAATTTTTTTTGTTATAGGAAAATGTATGATGCATTATGTCTATAGCAATAGAGCGTCAATATTTTTTCTATAGAAGAAAGTGTCCTTCCAGTTCGTCTGTGCTTTTCAATGGAAAACTAATTTTTCTGCAGAGAAAACTGTTATAAAAATTTTTATAGAAAAACGCGTCATTTTGTCTATAAAAAAAGAGCCTCAATATTTTTTCCATAGAAGAAAGTGTCCTTTAAGTACTTCTGTGCTTTTCTATAGAAAACACATTTTTTCTGAAGAAAAAAGTCTTATGGCAGCTTTTACAACAGAACAACGCGTTATGATATCTTTTTATAAAAATAAGTGAAGACATCTTTTTAACAATTTTTATGAAAAAAATTTTCTTCATTTCTTTATAGGGAAAAGTGAGTTCGCACTTTGTCTAAAGAAGCTGTTTCTATAAAAATATATCAACATATTTTTATAGTAAAAAAGGTTCTTAACATTTTTATAGAGGAAAATGTCTTGAAATTTGTTTTATAGAAAAAAATGTAATGAAATTTTTTTCTGTAAGAAAAAGTTATTATATTTTTTTTTATGGAAAAATTGTCTTGATATTTTTGGAACGTAAGTTTTTGCAACAAGAAGTATCTTAACATTTTTTATAAAAAAAGTTGTTTAATATTTTTTATAGAAGAAAGTGTAATGAAATTTTGTTTCAAATAGAAATGTTTTGAGATTTTTTGAGATTTTATAAAATATCTTGACACTTTTTATGGAAAAAAGTAGTTTGATATATTTTTGTAGAAGAAAATGTAATGAAATTATTTTAAGATAAAAATGTTTTGACATTCTATAAAGCAAAATGTGAATTGACATTTTTTTCATAGAAAAGAGGGGTTTCAAATTTTTTTAATAGAAAAATGTATCATGCTACTTTTGGGAGGGGAACTTTTAAATGAAACGTACCATTTTGTAAAATTTCTTTTAGAAACTCAGTAGAAATGAGGTATATTTTATTCGTTTTGAAGGGGGAAATATGTCTTTTTCCCCTTCCCATTGTCTTGGTACTTTTTTGTGGAAAGGATTTTTTTAAATATTTTCATAGAAAGAAGTGTCTTGACATTTTTTTTAAAGAAATAACTGTTTTAAAAATTTATTTATTTTCATAGAAAAAATATTTTGAACTTTTTTATAGAAAAAAAAGGTATCATGAGATTTTGTTTAATGTAAAATTTGTCGTGATATATTTTTATAGAAAAAAGTATCTTGGAATTTTTTATAGGAAAAAAAGCGCTTTGAAGTTTTTTCTTTTCGCTAGAAAAAAGTATTTCGGCAGAAATCATGAAACGTTAGTCCCATTAGGAGATTCCTGGTACGGCCGGAGTGAAAATAAGAGTTTATGGCTTTCACGTGCGGAAAAGAAAGGATTCAGGGTTCGAACCATCCGCTGGTCTTGATGAATGAGCTGAGTCTCTTGAGGTTTGTCACGGCCAGCTCAGATTGATTGACGAAGAATGGATGGCCGTAGAAGGTGAAAAATTTTCTCCTCTTTCTCCTCATTTCGGCAGCTTCTACAGAAATCATGTGACACCATTAAGAGATTCTTGGTAAGGACTAAGTCTAGTCTGGGCCAGATCAGGTTGGAATAATATTCAATTTTGCAAGCGTGCATAAGATTGATATATAAATGTCCCGCCATCCTGTTTAAGGTTAGATGTTGTGTATACACCTGCTTAAAGTAAAATCATTACAACATTATATTCGGGAGTAGTTTCACCCCCTTTTTTCATATATTTTGTTTATAGAATGTGGTTTTTCTAACCAAAAATGTCTCATTTTGTTTTCTTAGAAAAGTATCCATAAATGTTTTCACAGCTAAAAATGCTTTCATATTTTTTCCTATACTTAATAAAAAAATAACATATTTTTCCAGCCTGATATTGAACACTACCTTTTTCCGTTTTTGTTAGTATTTTATTTATAAGTACTCGTATTTTATTACAGTCATAGGTTTTGCCAGTTTCGTTTTGTCACATTTATTGTTAATAACTTTTTTTTTTGTTCCATTTGCAATATTTTCATGCTTGAGCATTCATGTGATTTTTGTGTTACGAGTATATTCACTACATATTTTTTTTAAATAAACTGAGAGCATAAAAATTTCTGACACGCAACATCTATATGACAATATAACTGTCAAAATGACACTTGTAGATAAAATAACAAATATCGTTTATGTACAAATAAAAGATGCCAACTCTTTTTAAAAGTCGCAAATGCAAAATGTAATAAAAAATATTAAATCATTGAAACGTGAAATGATACCAAGCGAATAAGCTATTATTTTCAATAAAAATTTTTTCAAATAAGATTCAAAAAAATTTAAAGGGATGACGCAAAAGTTTTTTTTTATTTAAGTTTTTCAATTCCAAAATTAAAATTTTTGTTTAGACTTTGACTAAATAAAGGGGGATTTTTTTTATACGTGTCAAGTTATGGAGAGAACAAAAATGTAGATGAATTCGATAGTTAGAATTAAAGATAGTTTTTATGAATGAATGGTTGCTCTGAAACAGTGATGTCCATTCTCTCAATTTCAAACAAAGAATAAGATAGTGTATGTTTGGCCACCACTGCTCTAAAAGAATGCCTTAGAAGATTACTATTGTGATAATTGTCTTGATATTGAAAAAAGGAAGTTAGACATTTTTCCACGCTTCTTTTGTATTAACAAATTGGGAAACCATTTACTATTTCGTTGTAAATGGCACCTTCACCTTTTTCTTTTACTAACTCATATTCCAAACACATTCCCATTCATTGACTTATAAATTAATGGATTACTTCCTCTATATTTAAGAAAATTTCTAAATACTTCCCGTCTATTTGTTAAGAAATTAAAGTTTTTGATTAACATGACAGCACAAAATTTTTGTTTATAATTTTATGCATAATAATATAAACTAAAAGTTATTGTTAAAGATTTCTTATGAAAATCTTTGAAAAGATTTGAAAATTAAACACAAATGCCTGTATTTTTCGAAACAAGTTTCTAGTAGAGAGTGAAAAAATGACAAAGAAAAAGAAAATATATTTGAAAATAAGCACCTGTTTTGTCTGTTTTGTGTTAACATAAGCCAGGCGTGGAAAACTGAACTTTTTAATATGTAATATTAATTTTTAACATTATTTAATTCAAAATATTTGTGACTTGCCAACAACTAAAGTTGTTGTTATGCGAAGTGCAATTAGCGAAGCTATTGCACGTCAAATAGAGCTGACAAATATGAAAGTGAAAAAATTCCGTTTTCCGAAATGGCACGTCCGTAAGTTTATGCGTATCTTAATAGTTTTTCAATATATTTTAATAATAATTACTCTAATTAGTAGCTAATGAAATAAACTATGAAACGGGAACTTTTTTTGTGGGAAAAATAGATTTTTGTTTTATTATTTTACATTTTACTTAAGGCATTACCATATGGTAATCGTGGGTCGCCTAGGGTACATGTTTTTTTGTGCATTTCATATGATTTTCTGTCCTATTTTGTAAGTTTATCTAATAGATTTATTTACATTTTGTTGGCATTTTATAAATTTTACGAATTTAGAAATCGTTTTCAAGAGATTTTGCAAAATCTTCACTTCGAAGACAACTCCAAGGCATCCTCAAAAAACGGCGAAAATCTCTATAAAATGTTGAAACTACGTCATTTAAAAAAGAAACGGAATTAAAATCTATCGAGCCGTTTGGAAGCTACGATATCACAGATCATACAACGAGAAATAAGATGATAACAGCTAAACGCCTGGACCGATTTTCTTCAGATCAAGAATGCTCTCGATCACCTTGCAAAAAAAACCTAAATCACAATCGTTTCAGCCGTTTGGGTTCTACGATGGCGGAGACAGACACTACAAACTTATAACACCCCTCTTTTTGGTCCGGGGGCAGAAAGAAGAAACAAAGACCCACAAATGGACGTCGTATCTAAAATAAAAAATGTGATCAAACTAAAGTATATTCATTTAAATAAAAATTGTTACAAAAAATGCCCATGGGCGTGTCACAAGCCTACTTTTCCAATCATAATGTGGTATTTTCATGGAAACTAAATGTGTGTGCGAAGTTTCATAAGAACGGGTAACTAGAAATAGTTAATAAATAATAATTACTTTACATGGGCGTGGCATTGCCCACTTTTCAATTTATAATGTTGTATAGGAGAGGTTGTTGAAAACAAATAATTAATTTGCATAGGCATGGCACTGCCCTCATTCTTAGTTACAGTGTGGCATTTTAACGGCAACTTAATGTGTGTATAAAGTTTCCTAAGAATCGTTTAAGAAGATCTAGATGAAGAAGAACATGCATGTACTTTGTATGGGCGCGACGCTGCCCACTTTTCAGCAGGACCAACCTGAAAGTATATCCTTTCAAATGACGAACAACAAATTATAGATCCTAAAGTAGTTCTATTTCTAGTGATTCATCAGTGAATTTGACACGTATTTTGTATAGGACGAATGTGATTCAAAGATCTAAATGGTGGTAAGATTAAAAGGTTATCTAGAACAATTGTTGCTGAAAAAGAACAGTTTTAGAATATTTTATTTAGTATTTGTACATCTCGGTATGCAATTGAAATGCTCTGCCTTTAGAACAACTTCAGATTTTTTTTGCTTGGAATTTATAAAATTAAAATAGTGCTACATTTTCCATCCCTGCTACAAATCACTGTTAAAGTCAGCAATTGTTGGCGGTAACAGAATGAAAAAGAAAGAGAATTATTATTATGTTCATAGTTCGTAAAATATAAGAGACTCTATTATTGCAAGAGATACTTTTTCTTATCAGCTGTTTTCATGACAAGTATTTTTTCTGATCAGTTTCTAGATTTGTTTCTGGTTTTATGCTCTTGACTGCTTTAAACATTTTAACATCATTCTTTATTTCCAGCTTGTGGTTAAGTCATTCACCTTTTTGCTTATTGTTAATGTTATTTTTAATTTGTATATGGTTGTAATAGAGTCTTGCCTGAAGCTATTATTAGAACGTTTGTAGTAATATTATATGTTATAATGCGTTTACGACTGTCTAATCATGGTTTTCTAAAAAAACACCCCAAAAACAAATTGTCTAAACAATAATGAATGAGTTGGTTTGTGGTTCTTATTGGCTCTTTTGTTAATTGTTGACTTTTGTTAATGTTTTTTATGCCCTTCACTACAGGTGAAATATTTTTTTTGAAAGTAAGCATGATCATTTATAAAAAACAACATTGTATCGGTCAAATAAACTTTTCAGTACTCTATCAGGCATGTCACAGAATACCATTCCGATCGGAAGTGGTATCAATTCCATAAATTTCTTCTTCAGAATACGAAAAACGAATTTTTTTTTTGCAATCAAACCACTTTTAAATTCCAAAGTAGAATTGTAAAACATTTCTACTGACTTCATTTAAATGCTAAGAAACGTGCATACTTTTAGGAGCGTCAAATAAATATTTGGTCATGAGCTTTTCATATTAATAAAAAGCTCAATGTAAAAACAAGAGTAACCAAACGCCTCAAGGAATAAAAACTTTATCATTGTAAAAACGAAATACAAAATAAACGGAATCTAAAGCACCAAAAATGTACTTTTTCGGAATGACAACTACGGAATCAAAACCAATCCGAACGGAATCTGTGACACGGCTTATAATTATACAGAAAAATTAAAACTAGATGACAGTATGAAAAAAAGGCTTTGTATTATATTTTTAAAGTATGTCTACAAGTAATTTACTAATTTATTATTATTAAATAAATTAATAAAATTGTGAGTTATATATACATATATTAAGTAAATCTCTTTGAGTAATAATTATAAAATAAAAAAAGTTATAACAACACGTAAAATTGATAAATTTGTGGTATTAGCTTCATCAGTTTGCCAAGAATTCGTCATTCGTTACTTGAATATTTATTCCAAAAATTCAGGCGAGTGTTAAATAAAGGCAAAAGTTAAATACTTTAATTATATTAGTCCATTTGCTTAAAATTTTATTTTAAATTAAAAGAAACATATAAAAAATTGTCATTCGTGACTTGCATATTTTTGTGGGCTTTGTTGTGGTAGTTTCTAATATCTGATTTCAATTGCTTTTATTATTTTTTTGGATTTTAAATGAGAAGAAAACTAAATTTACCACAGCAGAGATGCAAAAAGATTATAGAGAAGAATTAAAACTAGCCGAAAAACGGTATGCAGAATATAAACAAAAAGCTGGGGAAAGTTAAAGGAAATTACTCTTAAACTGACTTTGTCTATATTTTCTTCATATTTCTTAGCCTACATCTCAGCCACTGATGAACTGATTTGGATATTTTTATTTAGTCACATTATTTAATTTTCTTTCTGCATTTCCTATATGTTAGAAAATATTTAACAACAGTAACTATGTATTCTTACTTATTTTAATTAATAGCTTTAAATAATTAAATATTTCCCCATCGTACGCATATACACGCCTTTAGTTTTTTTCCCTACTAATTAACTAAGCAGCAATGTAATAATTTTTAATTAAAATTTTAAATTCACTCGATAATAATTTAAGACTGTAATAAATTGTTGAAGTTTATTTGCAACATATTAATTTTTTTATACTCATTCATTCTGCAGTATTTTCAAAATATTCTATAACATACAATTGTTTCTTTCTTTGAATCTCTTTCGCAGTCTGTGTACGATTAATATCTGTTTTGTGTTTGGCATCTTTGGCTTAAACAAAATCATTACATGTACATTCTGAGTTGGAAAACTTCTTCCGGCACAGTAATTTGGAGTAAAACAAAGCAACCAAACATCTTAATGTAGCAGAAATCAGGCAAAATGGGAGAGGGAAGAAAAGTTGAAACAAGAAAAATAATAAGCACTAGTTTGATAATGAACGTATTAAACAATTTTACACTTTTTGCTATAATTTATAGCTTTTTAATGTGTATTTTTACTTTTCTGCATTTAAGTGTAGGTAAAACTAAGTTGGTCCTTACGTTTGTAGTTTAAACTTGGAATTTGCCTACAATAGCAAGGCCCTCAAATTTAATGTGGGTTGCTCTTAGAGTAAAGCGTAATTTTGTGCAAAATCTCAGAGTTATAGGAGAGGGAGACAGGTGCCGAAATACTAAAGTGATTATTAGCTTTTCTGTGTTTCGGCCTGTTCATCTGTGAGTGTCTTTATTTTTCTTTATTATAAGCAGATTTAAAAAATTCATTTTAGATTCGACAACCGTTTGTACGTCTGATGTTCTGCAATACCCTGAGTTTCTTGTGTTATACTGGACCACATACGCACACACACACATACACAAATTCTAGGGTAATATTACACCGTACAACAAAAAAAAAGTTTTATGTAAAACACCAGGAGGAAAATTCTCATAGAACATTTCAACCCTCTAACTCTTCACGGTGTTGATCTTGTTGTCTTTTTCCTAAATAAGGGGAAAAAAAAACTGCCCTTTACTGGCAATATAGAGGGCTGAAGTGCTCTACATAAATGTTCATCGTGGTGTTTTACATAAAATCGGTGAAATTATCTTTTACCTTAAACGTAAGGCTTACAAGATTTCTTATGTCGAGTACTAATTGTGAATAAGTACGAATTTAACCCTTAAACACATTTTGAATTTTGATGTTCAAGTTAAAGCTGGAGCTTAAGTATCTTTTAAAACTTTTCATAAATTTTAATTGCAATTTTTTTTGTAGAACATTTCAGCCCTCGATATCGCTGCTGAAGGGGAGCTTTCTGCCCAATTTTTAATAAAGAGTCCGAAACACTCCAACAGGGTAGAGCTAGAGCATTAAGATGTTCTATAAAAATATTTCCCGTGGTGTTTTGCATAAATGTGCTAAACAAATCTTACACATTAGACGTAAAACTTACAAGATTTCCTATTCCGAGTACTAATTGTGAATGAGTACGAAATTAACCCTTAAACACATTTTAGGTTTTAAACGAGTTCTAGCGTACAAGTCTACTCTGGATTTGAAAATAATTTTTTAGAAATTTTTAGCCCGCTCTATCGCCGGTAAAAGGGAGTTGTTTGCCTCATTATTTAAAAAATGCACAAGCAGACCCGTACGGGGAACAGTTAACGGGTTAAAATGTTTCACAAAAATATTGCTCATGATCTTTTACATGAATATGCTAAGCACATGTTATACCTTGAACGTAAGGCTGATAAGATTTTATATGTTGAGTCACTATAAGTATGTGCAAAACGGGGGAGCTTTAACTCTCCCTAAAATTAATTCCAGATGCAAACTTATAAACCTATATATATATTTTTGGTGCCCTCTGCAAGAAGCAACCATTCGAACCATGTACTTTTTTGTGTTAAACAGTGCTATTTATAAATGACGCAATCTTTTTTTAAATAAAGTACTTTCACTTAATTGTTAATAAAATTAAAGCTAGTGCATCGGATTTATTGAAGTATCGAATCTTTTATTTGAGGAAATTTTTTTCAAATCCCATTCAGTATATTCATACATTAAGTTCTAATTATAATTCTTTTAAGGTGTGACAAAATCCCATATATTCCAACAAATAAATTTATTTTCGTCCTTATACAATAACTATTTCCTTGCATCCACACATACTTCCTTCTCATACGAGTACATTACTACATCATCTCTCTAGATGATTCAGACTGCAGATATGTACGTACGTGTAAGAAGATGAATAACACCAACATTACTTAATTGTATTGTATGCTATAAACAAACCCATTCAAAGAATACTTGTAATTGTATCTTTACAAAAACTATACAATAAAAATGAAAGAAAAAAACTTATATAAATTTTTACGACGAGTGTTAGAAGTACGATTGAGTGGTATACATTCACGTTGTAATCATGCAAGAGATGCAAAAAAAAAGAAGTAATATTCAAGAAATAATGATGCACTTTACACAACAGCAAACGTATGCTCAGACGATGTATGTATTGTTAGTTGGACGGTTAGTTGGAAGACTATATTGTTGCATGAATATGATGGTTTGTCTTTTATTTATTTATTTTTTTATTCTTTATACAACATGATTGTATTTTGTTTGCATGTAATTTAGAAAACAACATACCACAGATTAATGTTACTAAAATTTAAATGAACGTAATGTGAAGGATGTGTGTGATTGGAGTGTTGGGAAATGAAATGTTTAGAGTTCAAATATAGTTTAAAAAAAATTAAAGCTTAAATGGTGCAATAAAAATATCCAGAACTAGTAGAACCAGCAACTAAGACAGCAAAAAAATAAAAAAATTAAGTTATACAAACATACTCGTATTTGTAGCTTCACTACTTTTCTTATATAAAGTTATTTAATTTCTTTCTGAATTCCCTTTAAATTCATTTTACAACCTTCTTTTGCTGAAATCCTTTTATATTCAATTTACTCCCTTCAAGGTTTAAATTACATTTTTGCCATTAGTTCGTTCTACAAGATGTTTGAGTTTTGCCTAACTTTGATTCAGTTATTCAGTTATTTAGATAAGATTTAATGTTGGCATTCTGGGTTTCTTGCTACTTAAAGATACTGTTGCTGCTCTTGCTTGTGATTCTAATGGAACCTTGGCTTGTATGTTTCTTGATGTATTTATGTAGTGTGTTTTGTGCGGATTTGCCGCAAAAGTAAACTCAGCTATTCACTTATGCACAGATGTATACTTAGGAACGTGATGCTGCTAACATGTTTGTATCCTAAACACGCTGTTATATTTTGTGCATGTGTTCATAAACATTAGTTCTTACTCTCGATCTTATTATTTTATAGTTTTGTATTAAACAGAGGAGGACAAAAAATCGCACTATTATATCAATTAGTTCTTTACTTCAGATACAACAGCAGGGAATATGAAAACAACTTTTCTAATATCAGACTTAATACATTTTTAAACTAAATATAAAATACCATATATAGATATATTTTTGTTAAAAATATAAAAAATTATATTTTATTTATTTAAAATTGTTGATTCCACACAGAAAAAATTATTTCCCAAAATTTTCCAATTAACTGTTTACTCAGAAACATTTTGAATTTCAATTAATATTTTAATTGAATCAATGTTTATTTCAATTGGTTTTATTTTCGCTTAAATCAATGCTATCAATTAGATTTTAAATCAAGTTACCATAAAATACAAAAAATTCTAAATGTCAATTGAGTGAGAAATAAAATAAATTTAGTTTGCATGTCTGAGAATTGTATAATTTTCCTGAGTAGGCGAGATTGTTTTATGAAAATTAATTCATTATTTTTTTAAATCTCAATTAATTTTTTAATTGATATAATATTTTTTTAATTGAAAAAATCGAAAAATATTTTCAATTAATTCTATTGATTTAATACCACAATTTTCGTTATTGGTTGAAAACTAGTTAATTTCTTAATTGGATCTTCGTTTTTCTTAATTGAATCTTGTTTTTACTTTACTTCTGTCCACAGAGTATAGAAGAACTGTAGAAGGCTATAGGAAACTTGCCAGTAGCAAAATTTTTTAATAAAAAATTATTTTGAGGAAGTGGCAAAAATTTTCTATAAAAAAATTACCGGTAGCATATTTTTTTTTTATAGAAAAATTGTGACTTGCAAAATTTTTCTGCAGTGAAATTGCTAATAGCAACATGTTTTCGTAAAAAATTGTTACTAGCAAAACTTTCTAATAGAAAAATTTTGAAGAGCAAAATTTTCGTAAGGAAAAACTGTCAGTAGTATATTAAAAAAAAACAAATAAAATAATAAATGAAAATATTACTACCAGCAAAATGTCCATACAAAGAAATACTAGCAAGTTTTTAATAAAATAGTAGTACTAACACAATTTGCCGAATTCTACAGAAAAAATTGCCACTAGCAATATTTTTCTGCAAAATATACAGAGCATTTGTCAGAAGCAGGATTTTTTTATGAACAATTTGTCGGAAATAAAATTTTGCTATAGAAAAGCTGTCAGGCTAAGATTTTTCTTTATAAAAATTATCTATTAAAAAAGGACAGAAGCAGAATGTTAGTAGCTATACTTTTCTATAGAAATATTGGGAGTAGCAAAACTCTTCTACAGAAAAAATGTTAGTAGCAAGATTTTGCTACAGACAAACTGTTCCGACTAAGATTTTTTTTTGAAATTATTTGTGCCAAGATTTTTCTATTAAAAAATGTCAGTAGCAGGAACTATTTATTGAAAATTGTCAGTATAAAGTCTTTTCTGTAGAATAATTGTAAGTGGCGAAATTTTTCTACAGAAAGAGTGCCAGTAGCAAAATTTTACTTCAGAAAAATTATTGAAGAAAGATATTTTTCTTTAGAAAAATTAGCCGTAGCAATGTGCCTCTATTAAAATAAGTCAGCAGCGGGAATTATGTACAGAAAATAGTTTATTGTAGCAAGACTTTTCTATAGAAATTTTGTCCGTAGCAAAAGTTTTTCACATTGGCGTAGCAAGAACTTTTTCTGGGGTGGGTGTCCCTACAGTTCGCTTGTATTATTAAAACTACTCTAAAATTTTGAGTTTCTAGGGGGGCTAGAGCGGTTCTGGGGATAGCTTAGCCCCCTCCACAGAAGGGCTTAGCTACGCCAATGCTTCTTTATAGAAAAGTTGCAACAAAATTTTTCCATAGAAAAATTGTCATGAGCAAGATTATTCTTTAGGAGAATAGTTTAATAGCAGAATTTTCTTAAGAAAATAGTCACTTGCAAGACGTTTTCATAGATAATTTGTTAGTAGCAAGAGTTTTCTATAGAAAATTTGTCAGTAGCAAGATTTTGCTAATAGTTTTGCAAATAAAATTAGTACGTTTTTATACATTTGTTCTGCTGTACATTCAGTGGTATATTTTTCTGGCTTTGGACCTAGTTTGGATATTTATAAGATTTTGCAAAGTAATAAAATTAAACCACGTTAACTCCTTACACATATAAAATATTCAATAAAAAATATGTGTATGCTACATTTTTCCCCCCAACTGTTGTCTATTTGTTCTTTTTATATGACACTGCACTTATATATACGTATTGTAAATAATATTCGCAATTGTTATAACTATTTTGCTTTGCCACAAGAAAAAAAACAAACTTTTGCTTTATTATCATCAGAAACATCATTATCATCTTCATCATCTTCACCATTAAAAACCATCATCATCATAAATTTTACTAACAGATGCAAAAGCTTTGTATCATTTACTCATGGCAGTTGTAGTTGTTATTAGTTCAATGAACCTGTTCTACTACAATTTAATTCACTTCTATGCTTCTGAAAATATGAGTATTTCCAACTATACACTACACTAAAAGAATTTTGCTTCATAAAACTAATGAAACAAATTCATTAGGTTTTTTCATTAATCCAATGACAATTTCACAAGCCCAATGAAAATTTCATCAATATTGTGAAAGAATTTTGTTAGCTGCAGCAATTTTATTAGATTTTTCATTAATCCAATGACAACTTCACAAATCTAGTGCAAATTTCGTTAAAATTGTGAAAGAATTTCGTAGGTTGAATTTTGATGAAACTGTTCTCATAATTTCAAACAAGAAATTCTTTCACAATATTAATGAAATGCTTCATTGGTTTAATGAAGAAAAATTCTTTTAGTGTATACACATAAAAAGAACAAGAATGGGACTTGGTGTTAAAGATAGAGCTGTTAAAGCTCTAATAACTATTTTTTTATCTAGCTATATTTGCTTCTGCTATTATTGTTATTTTTTACAGTCTATAGAATACGCATCCATCTAAGCAACTGTCCCAATAAGTTGTCAGTTAGATAGAGTATTTTTATTGCTGTTGCATTGCTGTTTAAAGCACATGCTGAAATATCCGTACGTCTGTCCATTTAGGCTTTTTTCTTTGCTGTACAATTATTTCATTTAAGTCTCCCGTCTGTCTATTTAATTGTCTTTCTGTTTGCCTTTTATGTGTCTCTAAAGTTTGAGTTAAGGAAAAACAGTAAGAAAGTGTAATAAAACCTTTTCACCTTTTTTTTAGAGACGGCCAGGAGATGTGGAGATTTTTATCAATGCTTTGGTAATAGTACGAATTATTACCTACAATTATAAAAAACCTTAGTACTTTTTGAAATTAGTAAATGCAGTACTTTTTTTGATAAAAAGTACCTTTTTATAAAAAGAACTTTGTGATTAAAAAGTCATATTGATAAAATGTACTTTTTGATAAAAAGTACTTTTTGAGAAAAAGTACTTTTTGATAAAAAACAGGTCCTTTTAATTTACATACAAAGAGTAGTGACCAGCAACTACTCTTTGTATGTAAATTAAAAGGACCTGTTTCTTAAAGGTACTTTTTGTTAAAAAGTTCATTATGATAAAAAGTACTTTTTGATTAAAAAAAAAACTCTTTCAGAAAAGTAATCTCTGATAAGGGAACTTTTAAAAAAGCTAAACTTTTTTTTAGTCGTCTGGATTAAGCTGAAGACAATACTTTCTTTAAAGGTACTTCAAACTATTCTGGCAATTTAAGGCCCAACGAAAAATTGCGAGCATGAAAATCTTTCTTTATGGTGCTTCCATGAAATATAAATGTATTCTGAAATTAAACCTTGAAAAGGTGTAAATCATTTGACTCATCTGAATATAGAAAAAAAGCCTGTGCTATACTTCTTACTATCTCAGTTATTTAGTTTGTTACAGTAACTGACTGACAGAGTGACTATGTTCCGGTCTGTCGGTCTCACAGTTTATTTGTATTTCAATCCTTAGTTTCTTTCAGTCATCGTCATCATCATCATCTTTGTCATTGTTATCGTTGTCTTATTTATACAAGGAATAGAAAAATTTAAACAAAAAGAAAACAAACTGAATGCTCATTCAAAGTGTTGTGGTTTCAAAGCATCAAGTGTGAGCTGGAGCATCTACTTCATATAACCACCCATCATCTATTCATATACACGAGTATATTCAACCAACAGCCATCCATCTGTTCTATTCTTTTGTTTTTATCATCTAGTTAAATTAAATATTTTTTTTCACCCATTTTATGTTTTCTTTCAACTCCACATTGTACAGCACACTCATGAAATAAATACAATCTAGACTTTTCATTAAGAGATTTACGCAATTGCGTTACTTTCTGTTTGTACATGTTACTATGAGAGCATGTATGTGTTTGCCTTTTTATACGTCAGAATTTTTTCTTTTAGTTAAGGGAATAGAAATATTTTAGAGTCGAGTCTATTATTAAAGGGCAAACAAGCAAAAATGCCACATAATTATAGTCAACTCTGAAAGGTTGACAATTTTAAAAAGTTTTTAGAAATTAAATGAGTAAAAATTTTCCTAGGAAATGAATAAAGAAGAGCAAGGCGTGGGAAGGAAAGGAAGAAAGAAGGGCAAGCAAAGGAAGGAAATAAATATTTTTCGAAAGAGTTCTTTAACCGTTTTGTTCAATACAGATACTGTACAGATACTTTATATAAATTATAGTTTTAGATAAATAGTCAAAAGTAATTGGTCAAAAAGTATTATGTGTTAGATAAATATTGTTTCTAGATAAAATATTCTTTATGACTTAAAGGAATTTTTTCAATATTTATGTATAAGTACATTCTTGTAAAAGTAACTTTTGGTAAAAATTTACTTTTTCGTAATACATATGTTTTTTTTGTAACTAAATACTTAGGGGGCTATTCACATATTACGTAACGCTATTTTTGGAGTAATGATTTTTACAAAATTTTTAGTAAAAATTATCTAGTACGTCACAAATCGTTAACCCTTCGCACTTTTTTTTGCAAAATGGTGCTTCTTCGTGAAAGTTTTTTTTTATAACATGTATCTACGTAAAAGGTACTTTTCAGTAAAAGGTACTTTTTCGTTAACGTTGTTTTTCATAAAAAGTACTTTCCTGTAAAAGACACTTTTTAAAAAAATTACTTTTCCTTAGGAAAGGAATAGTGTGGAGAGTAGCGATAGTGAAGGTGGAAAGAAAAGCTAATTCTTCTACAACTCTACTACTAAGCGTTTTGTTAATTTTTTAGAGCAGTGTTGCACAGCCTCTGGTGTTAAGTATGTATAGCCATTTTATTAATTGTTTTATTGCGCCTTAAAAGACACTTTTCCTTAGAAGGTACTGTTTCCTAAAATATTCCGTTTCGTTAACGGTATTTGTCCGTAAAAGATGCTCTTGTGAAAAATCAGAAATTGCACGTATGTCTTTATACAAAAAGTTTTTGTATGAAGACATACGTGTAACGAATATTGGTAACGACAATTCAAAAGGGAGGCAACAGGCTGGAGCGAAGGCTAAATTCCTTAAAACATCAGTGCTGTCGGTTTGGTATTTTCGCGGTTTTCGGTGTTGCCGTTGTTTTCCGGGGAAGTTAAGAGATTTTGGGGAGATTTTTATACTAGTTTTTGAAAAGCAAGGCAACTTCTGGGATTTTGACAAGATTTTTTTCCTAGTTTTTGAGAATACGGGGAGCTTCTGGGATTTTTTTCTAGTTTTTGGGAATCCTTAGATCAGAGATTTGTTTTGACTAATGAATTGTTTTTTTTGCTAAAAGAAGGTATTTCGGCTAAGCACCAAGTGCTCGGCTAAATTCGTGAGAAGTATCGCGATAGTGATTTTTGTTGACGAATTTGTTTAATTTTTCATCAAGGGGTTGAAATTACTATGTATCTTCATTTAGTTTTTTGTTTTTGTGGTGGTTAGGGCGATAAAGGGGAGGGGGCGTTTGACATAGCGACCGTACGGGACCGACCGGAGTGGGGTAGGGTGACGGCAACAGGAAATTCGTTCCAAGCTGATGCCCCATGATGCCGTGCGTAATTTTTTGTTACAGGTGCTTTTTAGTAAAAGGTATTTTTTTGCTATAGGTACTTTATCGCAATAGGTACTTTTTTGTACAACTTACTTTCTTGCAAGAAAATACATAAAAATCCAAATATTTAGGATTTTTTCAAATTAGGTTTTTTCATTTAGTTCTTTTGTGTCTAATAGCCCGGCGAAAATTTTAATGGCAAAGTAATGAGTTAAAATGATAACAAACTTAGCCTGCACTACTTCTACGGTGATATTTTAACAAATTCCTTTTAACATGGCGATGTCATTAGAGGCAATTATTTACCTTGGCTTATAAATAACAACTTAAAATGTAATACAAATTAAATGTTTCTGCTGAGCATTGAACTCGTGCCATTTTAAGTTATTGTTGTGTTTTATGTAAAGTGTTTTATTCACAGGTGTATTACGCGACTTTTTAATAAGCGGGTTGTTCATTTGGTCGTATGTAATTAATTTAGCT
The DNA here is from genome assembly GCA_956483635.1 of Panzeria rudis. Taxonomy (NCBI): domain Eukaryota; kingdom Metazoa; phylum Arthropoda; class Insecta; order Diptera; family Tachinidae; genus Panzeria; species Panzeria rudis. The sequence continues at coordinate 5,506,787 of OY101449.1, forward strand.
ACTGTAAAGTAATTTAGACAATATTACCAAGTTTTTGCTGGGGTTTTTGATGCAGAAAATTTGTTTACAATATGGAAAAGAAAATTATGCTATTTTCTTTAACGTCTTTTGTGCAATCATAATCAATATTTAGCACACATGTGTTTTGTTTCATTATATCATGACATTCTTTCTAGGAAACTCTTGTTAAATTTAACCAAACATAAACCAACAAAATAGTGTTTGTTTATTATGTGCTCCCTACCATCAAAAGTTTTTATCCATCTTTGCTATATGCGCGGGTGTTAGTTGCTTACTTAGTATTGCTTGTTTTGTATAATTTCCAATAAATCTAAGTGCAGTACAAAATAGAGGCAATGAATGGTCTATGTTTTTAATAACACTCTGGTTAATGGGAACACAATTCGATACTAAAGTTTACGTGAATATAGTACAAATGTACTACACACATGTTAAGGTGTTATCTTGCAGACAAAGGTGTGCCTTCAGTTTTTTCTGACTAAACAGTTTTCCTTTGGTTTATGAATCAATTTTAATATTTCATAACGAAAACGATGGCCTCATGATATTTGCATGCAGATTTGGTGCGTTTAGTTTCGAGTTTTTTTTTACTACGATCTAAGTATTTGGTTTTCTGGTGTGTAAATGTCAGCATACTTTCGTTTTAGTTTTTAGTAAAATTTTTTGCAAAGTTAATTTGTTTTCTCAGTTTTGTCAACAATAATTTTAAAAATTATTAAGGGTAATTCCTAAAAAGTCCACTTACAAGGAGAAAACAGACAGAGAGATTGCAAATCTGAAGATATTTTATGAAGTAAAATAGTATTTTCCTTAAAAAAGATTACAAAATCAATAACGAGCATATCCTTTTCTCTTTTACAGTCCAATGATTATACATATCAAAATACTTTGGGCCGACGTTCCACATTGGGTGCCTATTATCATATGAACAATCAACCCTCGTATAGTAATGATATTAGTATAAATAATCAATATGGCTATAATACTTGGGGTATATGGCGAGATGGTCGTAATTTGGCGCCCTCAACATTTTCAGCCAAAGCCAATGGTCATTATCAAAAGACAAGATCGTTTTCTATAATTTTAACCACAGCTGCATTTATAGTATTATTGGCTGTGATATCAATAGCGGGTTTGGCATTTTACTTTAGTTCCGTTAAAGGTCATATGGAAGATCGTAAGTATTTACTGTAAATATAACTCCTTTATAACTTTTAACATTCTTTTCTCTTTAACAGCCGTCTTGGGTTTTGAGGGCTCTTTTCGCATAGCCAAAGGTGATATATTCTCGACGGGGCTTAAATACAATCACACCTCATCGTACAAACAAAAAATTGAGTTTTATAAGCGCTTTGTGGAAAGAGCTTTAACAGATCAGGGTTTGCTGCCATTACGTACTGACGTTTGGGGCTTTGGTGAGGGTCCTTTGATTAAGGTTCACTTTCGAACATTTTTTGATGTTAGAAAACTGCCGCAGTAAGTTTTGCTTAAGAATTTATTAAGATATTAAATTCATAACATTAATTTCGCAGAAATATACACAATGTCGAGGAATATATCAAGGAATCTATTTTCCTGGAAACAACTGCTGTAAAATCGTTATACAAGTCTTTGCGCGTAGATGCAGATTCAATGGAAATAAAACGTATTTTAGATGAACAAGTGGTTCGATCAGCGTCACTGTTTAAAGATGGAGTAAGTGGGAAAATATATTTGTGAATAAATAGAATTTTTGAAAAATATTTTGAAATAAGAAATCACATAAAAGAAGAATTTTTTGCGAAGGGATCCTTTTTGATAGCAAGTACTTTTTGATATGTACCTCTTGATAAAAGTTACTTTTTGGTAAAGGGTACTTTTTCATAAAAGGTACTTTTTGATAGAAGGTACTTTTTGATAAAATGTACGTTTTATAAAAAGGTACTTTTTGTCAAAAGGTACTTTTTGATAAAAGGTACTTTTTGATAAAAAGTACTTTTTGTCAAAAGGTACTTTTTATTAAAAGCTACTTTTTGATACAAAATCTGTTTTTGATAAAAAGTACTTTTTGGTAAGAGGTTCTTTTTGATAAAGAGTACTTTTTTCTAAAAGATACTTTTTGACAAAAGGTTATTTGTGATGAAATGAGCTTTGTCTTTTTAGAATACGATGCCCACAAGCCAAACTCAATTGGAAAAACGTTTGATGAAGAAAACTGGCAATCCTCCTGCACTTATTAACAAACCTTCTACTTCTGCCAAGGGACGCACGCCATCTAAGTCTCACTCACCTGATGACGAACCAGATGTGGATGTAGAAAATGCGCCGGTGATACAAGGATCTTTTGAAGGATCTTTTGAAATTACAAAAACAGATGCAGATATAGCACTGAAAAAGACCACACCGTCAAGAGGTCATACCATGGGTACTTTGGCTCCGAAAGCAGTCACTCCATATGCGTTGAGAGTAAAGCCTAAAAAACAGGGTATTGAAAAGTTGACCACAATTGTACTAGAACAGCAAACTATTACAAGTACTAAGGCCACAACAATATCAACAAGTGCAATCACAACTACTACAAGTACTACAACAACAACCACACAAAAACCAACTATATCGACAACGAGAGCAACTACTATAACTCCTAAACCAACTACTACAAGCACTACAACGACAATGCCTCCCCCTACTACTGCTTCCCCTTCTAGCCCGTTTGAAACTTCACAAAGGCCTTCAATTACTACTGCCTTAGTTACATCTACCAGCCCCAGTTCATTTCCAACTTCATCACCAGCGAATCATCAAAATTATCCTGCTCTCACTTCACCATCTGCTCCAAATTCATTGCCTCAGTTAGATCAAAATCTATTTACTTCAGTGCCTATTTTAGACACCCAACCATGGCGTCCTATACATCGCGAGGTTCCTGAGTTTATGGCTGGTCCACCACCTTCATTCCCCACCAAAACTCTGCCCACCATGCAAATGCCAGCCACGTCCACTTCTCTTCCCTTGTTACCGCCTGTAGGACCTGTACTAAACGAAGAACCGCCCCGTAGACGTATTGATGAAATAGAATTACCTTTTCTGCCCGAAGAACCCAGACCGCCTGTACCAGCTTTGGACACCTTCAATAGTGGAAAACCAGAAATGGATTCTTATAACCCCAATTTCTATGGCCCGGGTTTTAGAAAACCCGATCGTACAATAGATATGAAAAATTCTCAAGAACTAATGTTCTATCATAGTTTTGGAAATCCCGTTTTTATGCCAGGATCAGAAGGTATTGAGCGTTTGGGAACAGGAGCCTCAGTACAACCCCATCCTTTGCCAGTGCCTTTAATCGATGAAGTGGTAATACCTCCATTTAAACCTTTAAATTCTGACATGAAGGACCCATTAGCATTTGATTTGGATTCAAATGATGAGAAGTTTGAGCATTTGGGTGATGGTGTGATAGCCAAGAGAAAGGAAAATACCACAAAGAAACCAGAAATAAAAGTTACTACATTAAGAAGCAGCATTGAACCGGAAGCTATAGAGTTAAGTACCGAAGTCAACAGGGAAACTTCAACAGCCGTACAGCCCAAGGAAGAGTTAATGGATACTTCTTCAGCAACTGCAGAGCTAGCCGATAAAATAGGAGAATTCTTTATGGATCTATTGGATTTGCCTAAAGATAATGTTGTTAAGAAAAAAGAAGAACCTTTAGAATCAAGAATAGAGCCGGAAGAGGATAAAATTGATTTCAGTTCCGCCAGTACAGAGGTCAGTACGGAGGTCAATAAAGAGGCCGGTAAGGAGACTAGCAAGGAGACCAGTATGGAGACTTTCGACGAGGATAGTATTAAAGAAACTACTTTGAGATTTGTGGCAGATGATTCAACCGAGTCTAGTTCTACTGAAGTAAGCTATCCTACCACAACTGCCGCGGCCTCTACAACTGCAGCAGGAACCTCAAAACCAAATTTCTTAAATCTCAAAGAGTTAATCTTGCAAAGAAACCAATTGAGTAATCAAAATCTAAAGAAGTCAAACAGTGAACATTATCGAAACACTTCTAGGGCTACCACTAGTACTTCGACTTCGTCAACGACTTCCACCACGACAACTCCAAGAACTACTACAACCAAAAGGCATTACACCACCACTACAAAACGTTATAGAAATAAACCTTCGCAAAGTAAACCACCAACAATGTTAGATGATTCGAATTTGTTTCCCTCCCACTCTAAATGGGAGTTTGTTAATAATTCTGCTGCTTCCCAAGTTGGTCACACGGGCAATATGCGCAAAGTTTTCAATACAACTTTACAAGCCTGGGTATCGGAAGATGTAGAGAAAACTGAAAATTTCACCTTAAATGATTTGAAAAATAAAATAAATAATGCCACTAATATACAAGATATTTCTATAATATTTGACACTTTGGCTTCCAAATTGGGCATTACTCCAAGTGTACCGTTAAAAGTACCACCATTTTCTTACAACAAACTAAAGCAAACACAAAATAATGACAGAAGAGGGAAACCAGCTAGCAGCACTACTAAACCAACCACAACACTCAAACCAAATACATACGCTAGCAGCAGCTCTACCATTAAAATAGATTCTTCTACTATGAAGATAACACAATCTACCACGCCTACTCCTTATGGTGATTTGTTATACGAGAGAAGAGAACCGTTTATTAAGCCCATGTCCAGCTTTATTGAGGATTCCTCGATTGAAGGTGTAGGAGCCGCTATACCCGTAGTGGGTGAGGCTGAAGTGGAAGTTATTGATCCCACGAAGTATGAAGAAATGTTAAGATCTTCTCAATTCGCTGATGCCACTACAACTCAAACTACACCTAAACTGGTAACTCTTTTGCCAGTAAGATCTAATTCTGGCATTAGAACACATAAACCTTTTGTTGAGTCAGCTAGAAGTAATTTAGGCAATGAAAGTACCACAACAGCTGTTACTGCCAGCACTTCCACGCCAACTCCAGTGGAGTCATCTGACATGTCAGCTGTAGTAAAATCTCCTTCCTCTACGTCCCCTACAAATTCTACGTCGGTTAGAAGAAAATCTGGTAGTAGACCAAGTTCTTCTTCTCATAGAGCGGGTATAACACGTAGAAAGAATGCCAGTCAAAGTAGACGGTTTCCTCCACCAGAGGCGGTTATAAGAGGGGGACTAAAAGTAACGGTAAAATAAAAAGACGATTACAAAGAAGATCGTGTATGAATAAAGAAGGCATAAAGGTGGGAATTATCTATAAAAACGAAACTTTAAAATTTAGGGTACAGATTCGAATTAAAGAAAGATTATTATTACTTTTTAAAGATAAGACCATAATTTCTATCAAATAAATCATTTGACTACTCGTAAAATAAATGGTAAATAATGCAGATCCTACCCATAATTGAAAATAAACTTTTCGGCAGGCCATTTTAAAATAACTTTTTTATATACTCAATTGCTCCGGAACTTTCAGGCCGCAATGATGAAAAATATATTTCTTTTATGCAAGATTCAAATATTTTTATTTTTAAAAATCTATAAAATATCGAAAATTGCAAAATGTTACCATTTTTATTCACTGACAATAAAGCCACAGATACAATAAATAAAATAAGTTTTATTTGACGAGAATCGATTAATAAATGTTGAATTTATTCACAATAAAGTGAAATTACCTGATTATTGCAATAAATCGAGTTTTGGTGACGCTGCTCCACTGATTTTATCATAACTTGGGAAACGATTTTCCAAATTTATTACAAAACCACAAACAACTTGAAACAAAACTACCTTTAAGCTGCTTGAATATTATTTTTTTACAAACTCAATAGTTTCGGAATTATTCAGACCGCAATTCTGTGCCTTGGTGTTAAAAGGGCCAATGTCAAAACAATCACTTTTGAGAAAAAGGCAATTTACGTTTAAGTTTTCTATATGAGTTCATAGCAACATTTGCTAGCAAAATCCTTATGAAGCTGTTCTGGGTTACATTAGACATTTGCTGTTTCAGCAAAATAAAATAGAGTAAGAACAGAAACCTAATGCAATGATTAATTCAAAACAGAAAAATATTGACATTGGCCCTTTTAGCACCAAGCCACTGAATTATGAAAAATATATTTTTTAGGCAAAATTGGAAAATTTCCATTTTTAAAATATATAAACAATCGAAAAGGCCAAATACTTTACTATTTTTAGAAACAAATTATACAGCCACTTATATTACAAATTAAACAAGGTTTATTTAATGAAAATCGATGGATAAATATTAATTTTATTTATAGTAAAGTAAAATCACCTGATTTTTGGAAAAATTGCAAATATTCACACTGTACAGCAAAATATATTTTATTTTTAAATAACGATATTCGAACAGCTGATTCTGGTAAATGCCGAAAAAAATATATATATTTGTATCGGAGTTTTGAAAGTTTACATCCGCGATTCATGGTAGGAGGAGATAAATTTTCGTCCTTTTTGCAGACAATTATACTGACTCGGAAGAGTATCGGCTGTATGCTAAAAAATATTTTACTTTAGCTTTAAAGTTCATAGTAGTTACCAAGCACTTTAAGGCTAACATAACTTTGTTGAGAAATTATATGCAAAAGACAACTTTAATTATTTTGTGATTTAATAATAAATACTGGTAACACCACCGTGTTCAAGAACCACTTCATAGTTTATGATGTACAAAAACGAATACAAATTTCATTCGAGTAGTCAAATAACTTTTTATTTTATTAAATAACTTTTTTTACTTTGAAGTAAAACAACTTAATTCAAAAAATATGAGCTTCTGACATTATAGTAAAGCATATAAACATTTCTATGAAGTAAAAGTAAAAATATATGATGAACATAGAAGAATTAACACAATTTCTTTTATTCAAATGAATGAGTATTTGAATATCCAGCTTTTTTCGATTTGTTTTGATTTTATATACATCACTAAGACATGTTTTTATATTTTTATTTTATTTTTTATATTTTTTATGAATTTTTCTATGTATTTCGAATCAACTAGATAATTTGATGTTGTTTTCCATTACATGAAACAAATAATAAATTTAAGCTAAGAGCTAAGACTCCAAGCATCATTTTCAGATGTAACAGGAATCAATATGTGCTATATTAAGAAAAATATTTGTGGTAAAAAATACACATTTTGGAAATATCAACTTAAAGTAGTCTTAACAAACGTGAGTGCCTACTTTAAAATTTTGATATAATAATTTTTTTAGAATACAACTTTACTCAAAATTGCATGGCAAAGCTACTTCAAGTATTTTTGCATACAGCCGTATATCTTTTACGCTTTGAGTTTAATGTATAAAATGTGTTGAGTAGTTTTATGTAAAACACCATAGTTAAAATTTTTGTCCAACATTTTAACCGTCTAGCTCTTCGGGCTATGGGCCTTTTTGGCTGCTAAATAAATAAGGGACAAAAAGACCCCATTCAGAAACGATATAGCGGGCTTGATTGATATACACAAATTTTCTTCCTGTTGTTTTACACAAAACTGATAAACAAATCCTACACCTCTAAAGTAAACCCTACAAAATATTCTATGCCGAGTCAATATAGCCATGAGCTAAAGGGGGAAAATGTAACTCTCCCTACAGTAAATCCCAGGTGTAAACTTTCAAATGCCGATACACGTATGGCCTCTACCAGAATCAGTTGTTAGAACCTTGTTATTGATTTTGCTAAACAGTGTAAATATTCGAAATTTTTCCAAAAATTTTGGTGACTTCAATTTATTATGAATAATGAAATACAGCTTATTTTATTTATAGTATATCGTCATATAAAACGTAAGACCATGTAAGTGACAAAAGCTTTAAAATCGAGGTTTTAATCAATTATTCTTTATTATATCGGAGCCCATGTCGCTACAAAATTTTAGGCTTCTACTGTCATGCTCCGCGACGTTACAATCAAAAGGAAAACAACGTAGCCACTAAAACTTGTACCATTTCAAAAACTGTTTTCCCTCTCCTGTAAAATTAAAAAAATTGTAGTTACATGGTTTTACGTTTTATATGACGATATGTGGCTTTATGATTAGTTGATAAAAATGGTGTTTTTGCTATTTTCGATTTTTTATAATTTTGTAATAAATAAAAATTTTCAAATCTTGCAGAAAAATATATTTTTTATCATTGCTGTTCATCTGTCGCTCCTAAAAGTATGCATATATTTTACCTTGTCTTCGTCGATTCAACTTTAGAAATTTAAAGTCGTTATATGTACACAGAGAACAATTCCTTTTGAAAGTGGTATTCATTCCTTAAATTGCTACTTCAGAAAATTTAAAACGAAAGTTTTCTTCGAGATCAAACTTACAAAGCTATAACTTTTCAAGTGGAACTAAAAAAACGTTGCCTTCCAGTTTCATTGACATTCAAGAGGAAAAGAAATGCATACTTTCAGGTGCAAAAAATAACCATTTTACTTTGCATTTTAATGAACAATTTAATGTGAGTTCTCATGTCAAAAAAGTTTAAAGTGTCAAATAGTGGTATCGCTTTACACATTTGGCAGCGAGAATCGATCGAAATGATTCAAGCAAAAAAAAAGAACAACATTTTCTTATTGAACCATTTTTTACGACTAGACGCGAAATCTTTTAATTTTTATTTTTAAATAAATATATGTATATGCATGTGTAAAATATTTTTCTTCTAATTCTTCGATGATCAATCTGCTCTAATTAAACATTTTTGATAATCCTAAAATGATACAACTTATGTATAAGATCGAAAAGATTCCCAAAACAACAAACTTGTTTTGGCTTTGTCTTTAAATCCACAAAAGAAGACAATACCAGAATGACATCGTTGTTAAACAAACTAATCAATATATATTTTTTCTATCACAAAATTGTATCAACATTAATAGTAGGATGTAGGTAAGATTACTTAAAGTCTATGATATAATATATTTAAGCCAACCATTTATTATTAATAAGTTTTACTTTGATTAAACAGAGAAAATCTTATCCCAAGACTTTTCTGTTCTACACAATATATTTGTGGTGTAATACTTTATAATACTTTATAATTTATTAATATTAAATATTATTAAAATTTTAATGATTTCTTCATAAAATAAGAACAATTTATTCATATTTTGCTACCTAAGGCTTAATTAGAATTTTAATATTTAAGAAGTTTCAAAATTATATCCAGACATAAACATTACCATTTTTATCTTAATTTAGTATTATTATCCACACACATACACAGTAGGCATGCGATAGTGAGCGATTTTTCGATTTCGAAGCGCTGGACCCTCCTATTTTGTGAGGTTCGTAAAAAAAATACATGAGCCAAAAATTTGGAGGGGTAGAGTGGGGGCAAGTGGCTCCTCGTCGGAGTCAAAGTTGGGGGTGAAGTAGGAAAAATCGACATAAAGAGACATAACAGCCCCGGCGTCATCCCTAGTGGGGTCGAATGTATGACCGACCCCACTTAACTTTTTATCCCCGACATTTTTCCCGAAGTAACCTACCACCCATCTCCCCTTCTTAAGGGGGCTCCCCTACAAAAGTTTAATTTTTATAAATTTTCTTCTCACTGCTCTAACTGTCCACCGGGATCCCCCAGTGAAGTCAAATGTATGACCGACCCCCAATATTTTTTCATTACCAACATTTTTTCAGAACATACCTACCCTCTAGCTCCACTCCCTAAGGGGGCTCCCATACAAGATGTCATTTTAGAAATTTACTCCAACCGCTCTAACTGTCCCTAGGGTGACCCTAGGCAAGTAAAATGTATGACCAACCCCCAATATTTTTTCAGCCCCAACATTTTTTTAGAACATACTAGCCCCCTATCTCCACTCCAAAAGGGGGCACCCATATATTATGACATATTTCAAAATTTGATTCCAACGCTCTAACTCTCCCAGCAGGGCCCCTAGAGAAGTAAAATGTATGACTGCCTCCCAATATTTTTTTAATATTAAAATATTTTCAAAACATACATATCCTCTATTTACACTTAATATGATGGCTTTCATAAATTTGTTTATACATTTTAAATGAGAAGTTGGCGTTAAGCCTGGCTTAACGTGCAAAGACATTGTCCATTCAAATCTAAAAAAAAAAAAAAAAAAATAAATAAAAAAAAAAAAAACACACTTTCTAACTTACTAATTTTTAAATATTTTTAAATAGATTCGTGAGTTATTTAAATAAAAATGGCATCAACATCGAGCAGTGCTGTGAGAAATTTAAGATCACGTTCTGAACTTTTTCAGGACCAGGAGTGCCAATGTTTTCCAGTTTCAAAGAGAAATGGGAAAATATTAAAGACAAACCATACAGTCCAGGCATTGAAGACGATGAAGTCGCAGCCAAAATATCAGTTGAAGTCCAAACTGACATCAAATCCTTTTGTTTAGCTCAATTGAAAGAAAAACAACCCAGAAACGACTACAAGGAGTTCCTTCAAATCGTATTGTTATTTCTTGGTCAAAATATTCCCAATTATCACTTCAGTCGACCTGGGCCTGTCAGTCATGCTCGATGGATGGCAAAAGGCATATACTGCCCAAAAATGTTCCTGTTTCGAAAACATCTCAATTTAAATACAAATGAATTAAATGGACTTCGTGATGTTTCCATTTTCATCGTTGCGCTTTACGTGAAAGCTTGGTTCAGCAGCACCAAAGCAATCGAAGCTCCAAACAATGATTTGAATTTTTTAAAAGCGATTGCTTGTTATGCTTCAATTGATAAGATCGTATCGCACCAATTGATAAAGAGATTCTGTGGACACCTCTGGTATCTTAGTGGCGAAGCTGTGGCTCTGGGATTATTTGATCCGAATATCCCCAGTGACATTAAGCGCAAAATGGCGAAAGCAATTCTTATATTTGAAGAAGAGAAAGAGGAATACGAGGAAGAGTTATCTGACGATGAGATGGACGAATCATCCGTCGATGCCAGTGAGAAAGAGAGCGACGTTGGCGCAATCGAGGAAGACGATTTGGAGGCTAGCGGCAGCAGTGGAAATCCAGATCGTGCTCGCTCTGTACATGTTTTTGGCTTCCAAGGAGTTAAAAGAATTACATTGGCCTCAAAGCAAATAAATAAAGAGGTAATGCAGAATGATTTGAGCCATTTCGTCACACCTGAGACAGCTAATTTTTTTACCCGCTTCGGATTATCAGCCGATTTTATTAGCACAGATCCAGATGTCTGGAAAGATCGCGAAGACTTCCAGAAGTCTCTAGAAATATTGAGCAACTTACATGTTGTAAACGATGCAGCCGAAAGGGGTGTAAAATTAATAGAAGATTATAGCAACGTGTTGTGCCGTAACGAGGAGGAAAAAATATTTTTGCTACAGGTCGTAGCCGAAAATAGGAAAAATTATGTATCTCATGATAAAAATAAATTAATATAATAAAAATGTTATACCTTAAATATGAATTATAAGAACATATGCCCTTTTATTGATTAAAAATGCATTAAAAATAATAAATTTATATGGGTATCGCCTTAACTATTAAAATAGGTTATAGGTATGTTCTGAAAATATTTTTATAATAAAAAAATATTGGGAAACGGTCATACATTTTACTTCTTTAGGGGCACTGCTGGGAGAGTTAGAGCGTTGGAATCAAATTTTGAAATATGTCATAATATATGGGTGCCCCCTTTTGGAGTGGAGATAGGGGGCTAGTATGTTCTAAAAAAATGTTGGGGCTGAAAAAATATTGGGGGTTGGTCATACATTTTACTTGCCTAGGGTCACCCTAGGGACAGTTAGAGCGGTTGGAGTAAATTTCTAAAATGACATCTTGTATGGGAGCCCCCTTAGGGAGTGGAGCTAGAGGGTAGGTATGTTCTGAAAAAATGTTGGTAATGAAAAAATATTGGGGGTCGGTCATACATTTGACTTCACTGGGGGATCCCGGTGGACAGTTAGAGCAGTGAGAAGAAAATTTATAAAAATTAAACTTTTGTAGGGGAGCCCCCTTAAGAAGGGGAGATGGGTGGTAGGTTACTTCGGGAAAAATGTCGGGGATAAAAAGTTAAGTGGGGTCGGTCATACATTCGACCCCACTAGGGATGACGCCGGGGCTGTTATGTCTCTTTATGTCGATTTTTCCTACTTCACCCCCAACTTTGACTCCGACGAGGAGCCACTTGCCCCCACTCTACCCCTCCAAATTTTTGGCTCATACATTTTTTTTACGAACCTCACAAAATAGGAGGGTCCAGCGTTTCCAATTCCTGTTACTAAGAATCTCCATATATCACTATCGCATGCCTAATACACAGTTTATACTTACTTAACATACGGACTCATTTAAAGACAATTTTATAATTATTTGTAAGCATATACGAAGGGGAGTTCAATAAGTTTTTGCCAAAATGTAGAGAAACATATATCTTTAATATATATTTAAAATTTTAAAACGATCTATTTTTAATTCGATCTACAACTACTTTTACATTTTTTAAGAACTCTACAATGTAAGATTTCGAAATATCTTCAACTTATCAAGATATTAAAAAATTAAGATACATATCGGGAAGTCTTCAAACTTGGGGGCTATTGAAGAAGTTACCTCCTTATGCGACTGAAATCTTTTTGCTTTGAGGAATTTTGTTTAATTTGAGAACATAAAAAACTTACTGGAAGTGAAATCTTCAAAATTTTTTGGAGGTATTCACAATTAAAAGTGTCATTTGTACCGAAGCAATATCTTGATGCAAGGATCCCGTTTTTAGCAAAAATTTTATTGATTTTTAATGAATAATATTTCCCAATTATTTCTATTTGTTCTGAATTTTTAAAGCTAATACTGATAGCTCCATTTTCAGTCTAATAAATGTAGATCATGGACTTACTCCAACTGATCTATTATATCCTTAAATGGTTTGCCTTAATAGCAGAAGTATTTCATGACAATATGAAATTTAGTTTTTTACTTTTAAAAAATAGAAAAAGAGTATAATAGAAACTGGCACCAGTCTTTTTGGGACTCCCAATTTTTGGGCAATCCACTTTTTCAAAATGTTCAAGCTCCTTTTATATATCTTCAAAGATTTTTTGACTTCCTTCGTGTCTAGTTTTTAAATAAATATGTTATTTTAAAATAATGTTTTAATTCATATTAATTTTAAATTGTTATTAAACCATTTTATTTAATATTTTATAAATCATAGAATTTACTATAACAATGTACATTTTTGTAAAAATAATAAATAAAATATACTATAAGTTTTTATTTAGTTTTCCTTTTGTTTGCACAAAAGAAAATTCTTGGTTTTCCAGTGATAAAGATTTTTATATATTCTTCTATGGAAGTTGTGGTAAATCAATAAAAAATGTTTTTGAATTTCCTGTGATAAAGATACTTTCTATATTTGATAAAGAAATTTGTTGAAAAAAAATTATATATTTCTTGAGCATTTTTTGAAAAATTGTATTTTCAATAAACATTATATATGATTCATTATATTTGATTCATATACAGATTTGATAGAATTTCGTGCTATTCTCAAAAATTACCGTTATTAAATATTTACTTTTTCTTGTGTATTTATGGCTTGTAATTTAATTTGGTGACAGCTTTTCTTCAAAATAAATATTATTTTAAAATTAATTCTGTTTAATCTATTTGTGTGTTTTCATACAAATCATTATGATGAGAAAAGTAGAAAGTATCATGCTTATTACAAATAAATATTCTGTTTCCATTGCTTCTACTTAATTCACTTAATTCACCAAAAAGTCAAAGAAAAATTCATTGTTTAAAAAAATTCGTCATTAATTTTTACCTTATGTACTAATTAATCAATGAAGTGGTTCATTAAATTTGTTAAAGAATAATAGCAACGAACATTGAACGTTACTGAATATTTTCATTGAAACAACGTATGCGAACATTTGATCAAAGTGTTTTTTCAAAAATGATTGAATCTAGGTCAATGAGTGTTATTCATTGAAATTCAACGTACCATGGCCATATAATGTAAATACGAATTTTTAGATAATTTTACTTAAGCGACTCGTATGAAATTTTTGACCTAGCAGCTTATAAGAAAAAAATTTCTATTTTTGTGAAACTCGTTTTAGAACCCAGGCCCACATAAAGTAAATATATTAAATACTTCTACTCTGAAAGAATCTTGTTCATAGATTCTGTGAATTTCGACATTAAGCGAATGAAAAACTTCATTTAAATTGAACCAACGTCATGCTGCGTTGAAGTAATGAAACAGCTTACGTTAAAATTATTTTAATTAAAATTTAATTGATTTAATATATTAATTTCTCCAATCTAATGAAAATTTATCATTATTTTTGTGAAATTATTTCACAATTTTAATGAAGTTTTTGCATTATTTTAATGAACTTATTATTTAGTTTTAATGAAATTATTTTATTATTTTAATGAAATTCTTTAATTTAATTCATAATTGTAATGAAATAATTTTATTGTTTTACTGAAATTTTTACATTACTTAGTAAGCATATATTAATTTACTAATGACTTCATGATGCAAATACGTATGATAGACGCCAATAAAAAAATTTGTAATGTTGATGACCGCTCACAGTATCGGGAACTCACACATAAAACTATTTTTGTTATTCGCTTTTGATTGTTTTTAAAATGAAAATATATATGTGATTCATTTGATCGGCCAGCCATAAATGCAATGAAATTTTTCATCAAAACAATAAAATAAAGTTCAAAAACGTTGAAAATATCTTTATATAATATGTGGGATATTCACATATTATGTAAAGGAACAATAAAAGCTAATGCAGCAATTCGATTTAAATTCTTTCACAATTTTTTCTTGTGATTTTTCATTACAATTGTGAAATATTTCATTGAATTTGTGAAAAAAATCTAACTAAATTGTTTTGTCAGATTTATAAGCGAAATTCATTCAGCGTACTTAACCAATTCTTTAGACTCACATTGCGTTTCCGTGAGTTTGCGGCATTATGATCTGAATAGTGGGCGGTGCCACATCCATATAAAGTAAAATTTTTAAAAATAAATCCAAAGAATAATCAAATTTCATGCATAAAAAACTAATTAATAACTTTTTAACAATTTGAGAATCAGTACCGCAGCTTACGCCTTTAAATTAATAATGATTTCTTGTGCTGTTCTCAATAAATGCATAAGAACAAAAAACTCTGTGTTCTTAATTACAAATAAAAAGTTCGAGTTTTATCTAACATTATGACAAGCCTCATTATAAAAATACCAATTGATTTCTTTAAACTTGATATTTATATTCTCCCGTGAACTGGCCTTATCATTATCAAAACTACTTGTTCAATAACAATTGCTGCGCCACATTTATTACTTTAACTTCTATTGTTCAGATAATTCTAGCCGGTCCTTACAAGAATGACATTTGTTCATTGCAAAAAAAGGAAAGAAGAAAAATACTATACCAGAGTACTAAGAAGTTGATAACGTTGTTCAGTAGTCATTTGTACATGCCATTGGTAACACCTGACACTCTTGATAGTGCTAACTAGCTGTCAATGATCAAATGATGGTAAAAAGTGCATTCAAGTTTACAGCAATCTTGCTACACCACTACAATGCCACTTAACTGTCATGCTCTTAATGTCCTAAACAGTAGTTGTATGTACTTGCAGCAGTAGCAGTAGCTTTTGTTTGGTTGCAAGTAATGCACTAAAACAAACAAATACACACTTACACTAACCAACAAAGATAATGTCAGTTACAACATGCAGCAAGCTGAAGCTAAAATGAACACACTAGTAAGAAAAAATATATTAATAGTATTGCAAAAAACAAAGGAATGGTAAAAAAAGCAGAGAAATTGAAAGTCTCCGGTAACAGATGGTCTTAACACCAAATGAGTGCTGTGAATTGTTAGTGTTTATTGCAGCAACTTTTATTCATTGATAAAGAGTAAAGTTTTAGCGAATGATGTGGCAAAGTAATAAAATAAAATTTCGCAACCTCATGTAATGATGGTCACATAAAGGTGGCAAGTTTAAATAGCTAACTTGATAAGCAAGTTAGAACAATTTTAATAAAGTCATTGGATTTTTGTTTATAAATTTAATAAAATTTGTAGAAAAATGTTTTGAAGATTTGTACTTAAAATTAATATTAAGCGAATTATAAAAGGTTTAATACATATATTGAAAATAGCTTAGATTAGCTAGAATTTTAAATATTTCTTCTAAAAACAAAATAAATATCACTCATACGTATACAAATTTCCGAAATTGCGCATTACGTATACGTCACAATCGCTTAACCACAAGCCACAGAAATACGCAAATCATATTTGTGTTTTGTTGTAATTTATTCAAAATCAATAAAATTCTATTAAAGTTTATTTGAAAAACATGACTTTTAACTACGAAAATTTTTTGTTGTAGTTTTTCTTTCAATTACTTACACGTCTGCTTCCTTGAACACAAAAAGTTTTGCTATTTCAAAGTGTGTGCTTATGGATTTGCAAGTGTGTGTTTGTGTGTATGTGTTTTTTTGTATCAAACATGTTTAATACGCTGCATAATTAATGTGTCTACAGCAGTTATATTTACAATTTTGTGGTTTCTTTTGACATTAGCATACATTTGCTTAAATATTCTTACTAACATTTATGCTTAAAACAAGAGACAACACATACGTGCATGTCTCGTATATGTATAAACTTAAAGAAAACTAAAAAATTTTTTCTTTAAAGAATACTTTTGGGCGAAAAAAGGGTTAACAGCCAATGTTGTGTATACAATGAACGCAAGGAAGGCCTAACTTAACATTGGATAATCTTAGTCATACTTCTATAACTTTTTGTACACTAAAAATATATAAAATTGGCAATAATTACAAAAATTGTTGATTTGATTAAAAAATTCATGCTTGGACTTCCACCTGTTATGAAATTTGTTGTTAAGAATTTTTTTTAATTTTCCTCTAGTGAAAAAATAATTTTATGCCATTAATGTTGAATTATCATTACGGGTATGTGACTGTCCGCAGCTGGCACAATCTGTATGTCCAACCTTCACACTAACTTCAAAGCAATTGTGACCTTATTTTACAAATAAGCCGCAGGATGTTGTATTTTAAGTGATTTGTTTGACTCTGTTAACTTTTCATATTCCTAAAGACAATAATGTAACTATGGTAGAGCGCACGATCCTTGTGGCCAATTAACAGGATCATTACGTGAAATTATTGTTTCACATGTTTCTGTGAGTAATATAATTGAGTAAGTTAATTTTATTGTATATTTTCAAACATTGCTTCGGCGTGAGTCTATTCATTATAAATTGGCAAACCTAATTAATTACAAAGCAACTGTCAGCGGTTGAACCGGTTTTAAAGGCTTATAGATGGTCTTATAATATATATTATAGCTCAACTGCTTTATTTGAAAATTCTTAGGCTCAAATTCACAGCCTGTAGTTAACTAGCACCGCCGGTTTAACTAACGATTTTTCATATAATTCTAATTGGTTTATCATTAGTTATCTAATTGCTGTGAATTTGAGCCTTAAATATTTTTCATTTAAAAACTAATATATTTATTAAAAAATTAATTGAAATATTTTGTAAGAACCTTTTAAAATTTTATTCGTAACGATTTTAAGGCTACAATTAAAAAATTAATTGAAATATTTTGAAAATATTAAGCAATTTAATTCAATTAAATAAATAATGATATACCGAAAAAAATTTTCGCCAAAAATTTCAATACAACCGATTAATTAAAATGTAAAATGACTTTTAATTAATTTTGTAGCTGAAGCTATGTACAAATGTGATCAATGTTTTTGATTTCAAACGTATCTTTACAGTTGTTTGGCATTTATGGCTTTTCTAATAAATTAATATTAAATAATTTTGTCATTTAAAGCAATACAATAGCTAGTCGTATAATTATATTAAAGCTATATGAGTAAAATTGGAACGCAAGAAGTTATTGAACACATGTGAAATTGAAGTGTTTCCTGAACAATTTTGTGGTATAAGGTTCATTAATTTGCTAAGAATTCTACATTCGTTACTTAAATATTTATGAAAAAAATTCAAGCGATTATTGAATAAAACTTTTCGAAAACAACAATTTTATTGTATTGAGTCATAAATAACTACCTTATACTATTTGCTTAAAGTTTGATTTTGAAGAAAAAGATATATGTAAAAATTGTAATTCGTGACTTGTGTATTTGTATGGATTTTGTTGAGGTTGTTTTCTTATATCTGATTTGGGTGCATTTCAAACGAGAAGGAAACTAAATTAAATAGAAAGGTGATTTAAAAACATTTTAGAGAACAACTAAAACTAGACAAAAAACTATATGCAGAAAATAAGGAAAAAAGCATGAGAAAGGTAAAGGGAATTACTCTTAAAATCACTCATTGTGTTTATCATTTCTTTGGATTTGATTTCTTTGGATTTGAGTTCTAAAGAATTGAAACGGGGTAAATAATATAGAAATCATACCGTCCTAAAGTGAGGCAACGAATGACAAATATATTATGAAAAAAACTTAAAATTCATGTTTCCACGATTTGCAAACAATTGCTCATTCAGAAAGTCCATAATCGATTTTTTTCATTTTTGTACGATGTTAAAAATATTATTCTTACATACAAATTATTTCGATTTCGTTTTCAAAATCTATTTCCGTCACATAACTTAATGCTATTTTCTATATTACATAAATTTTATTTATATCTGGATCGAAGGTATGTAATGCATGCGAATTTTTACTTGTCCGCCCTACGTAACATGTCCCACAGTTAGTATTTGATTAAAAATATCATTTTTACTAATATTGAACTTAAAATTTTTTCTGATAGTGTTTTCTCAAAAACAAAGTCTCCACAATTCACCAAAAACATCTGCTGCCATCTCTGGCAAAAATGTCGAAAAACAACACAAACAACTTTTTCAATAGTTTGGAGATATTATCTCGCCATTTTGCTATTTGCACTTGTAAGAAGTTAACTAATAAAAAGTTTTTCCTCATTGTTGTCTTAGCGCTTAATCCTAAATGCATACAATTGGTTTTTGAAAAGAAGCTGCTTTAAATAATTTGAGTTTGCTTAGCTGTATATCCCCAGTCACACTATGACAGTAATCACGACAGTTGCTGTCACAACAGCAACAAAGTCTCAATATCAAATTGAGATTGATACTGCAACAGTGGCAGTTACTGTCAAAAGTTCTCATAGAAATGAACTGCGACGGCAGTACTATCACGACATTTACTGTCATGGTATGAATGGGGCTTATGAGTTTGTTTTAGTAATAGTAAAATAACGTTTATACCTAATTAGACTGTTTCAGAACACTAAGGCTGACAAAGACCTAAAAATAAGCACACACTCTCACACATAACACACTTATACATATAGCTGAAAAACAACACCTCTGACACACATACACATACATATATAAATCTTTTATAAATATTACGCCAAGTTTTACAGTTTAACACACTTGTTTGTGTGCTTTTCGCCAGAGCATTAACATGTAGCAAAGCCAATGTAAATCATTTGTTGTAGTTGCAAATATGCCATATTAACCTGATGCTAGTGCCACTACTGCTGCTGCTCTCTCTGTTACGATTCATTTTTGTAGTTTCTACTGCAACAGCTGGCACATTTTGTGTTTAGTTGATTAAATATCACATTTCAGTGGCAACATATTTTCATTGTTTTTCTTTTGCCACTGTTATACCCTACATAGTGATTAGTAAGCTGTATTTTATATAAAACTTTGCAATTTTTAAGTTTAAATTTTTACAACTCATTGGATAAATAACACAAGGCCATGAAATTAAATTGATTTTCTAAGAAGACCAAGTGAGTTATGGAGGAACCAGACTCTAGGATGCACGTACAGGAATTTAGCTATTAAAAATAGGCACATAGTATTTTAATCATTATCGGTTTTTTTGTACACACAAAAATGTGATCATAATATTAGAGCAACATATTCATCATGTGAATTACAACAAGGTAGATTTAGGTTTGCATCGCTATAATCGTTACAGGACTGAATACTTATATTACCTTTAATGCTAACCAATTAAGAATCTTACTCTCCCCATATAAACAATTTGTTCAAAACTGTCATTTAATATATAAAAATTTGTCGAAAGTCCAAAGTAAATTTCTACAAAATATTTTAAAAATAATAGAGAGCATGATTATTTTCAATTATTTGTTGTAGGTGGTTTTGTGTATCGAATGTTACTTTTTTTTCAGAATAGTTCATTGTTTATTTTATTTGCGAGCATATAATTGTGAGCATATAAAAAAATTATATTGGAAAAGTATTCTGTATAAAAAAAAAATCTGTTGAACGTTACCCATAGATTTGCGAATTCCTTGGTTTTTTATGTAAAATAATTTTTAAAATAAAAGAAAGTATAGCTCTTTTCATACATTTGTTGCAGGTGGTTTTGCGTATTGAAAGTTACTCCTTTTTTTTTGAAAGTTACCCATAGTTTTTCAAATTCTTTGTATATTCAAAAACTATTGTTGCTAATTAAATTTGTATTGTGTGTCTGCGAATAAGCAATATAAGTATCTAAAAAAGTATTGAATGTTACTTTGAAGTTTTTGATAGTTTTGTAGGCATATGCTATTAAAAACATTCTTGCTGTCTGTAAAACGTATAAAATCAACAACAACAATAGATTATTGGATTCAGCCAAATAGTGGTTGCCTCAACCATAATATAGTTGTCGTACCTATGTCATTATTATGTATTCATTCCATTTATTATCATGTAAGTACCGTTTAGTCAATTACCCTCATAGCAAAATTCAAAGAAATAAAATGGGGTTATGATGAAAGAGACTTTAGAGATATTCTGCAAGGAAACTATTTCCACAAAGTATCTCAGTAAACCATAATGCAGTATTGGCTCCATAAATATTTCAAAGATGCAGCTAATCTCTAAATCTATAGTTCTAATCAACTGCTATCCTACACATGTGTAAATCACAACAGCATTGTCTAAACAAATTCTAAGATTTTAGATCGCTATCTAGGAATACAGTGAAGTACTTAGCGCTGTCCGGGAAGAACATCCTTAAAACAATATTAAAAGAATAATTTTCTGGCAAAAAACGGACTCCAAAATAACCAGACCGCAGGACTTTGAAATTAAAATTGGCAAAAAGAAGCGACCTAAAATATATTCTTTCAAATAAAAATACTTATAGTCAGAGTGTCAAAATATGGAACTGATTTTTGTTTAAAGATCTATTGATAAGTTGGGATTAGCAGCCAACGAAATGCCGGCATATAGAGTAGCTAATCACAACAAATCATTTAAACTTTTTTGCACATAAACTCTTAAGAATATCTGGAATAAATACATTTTGTTATGATTAAAATAAAAATAGTAAAGATTGGTTCTGAGACATATTTTAAATCTGAAAAAAAACCGAAAAAATGAAGGTAGCTAAAATAAAATATACCTGTTTAAGCAGAGAATTTTTTAAAACCGATTTATAAATCTTACGAAATTATACCTTTCACTCCCAACTTCCAGTCGTTTGGAAATTAATAAATCGAAAAAGTGTAAACAAACTTCGACTCAACAAGAATTATCACTTTTATTTATACAAAATTTTGAACTTTTATCCAGTTTACTTGTCTGTTTGTGTGTGGCTGTTTTAAAGTTTATGCATCTAAATTATGCTTAATTTGCACTTGAAAATTCTAAGGAATTGTGTTAAGTCTCATACAACATCTCTTTTCCTTTGTGAGTATAAGCACACGTATGATTATTTTTGTGTAAGTGTGTGTAAGAGTGAGTATTTTTAAACAATTGCATGTGTATTATATTAGCATACTAATTAGCTAGATTTTGCATAATGCTGAACATCATAACTGCTGAACACATTGTCAGTTTGTTTGATAATTGCAAGTATATTGTTTAAGTTCATTGTAAATTGCAAACGATAAGAGTAGTGTGTGCGTGTATGTGTGTGTGTGTGCGTATGAGAAAATTGATTATCTTTTAAGAGATAGAAGTGGAATTAACGCTATAAGACAATTAAAGGAAATATAATATTTTGAGGGACTTACCCCTTTTGCATTGTGCGAAAAGCATCAATAGATTGTTTTCTTGAATAATATTAATAAACATCAGCTTATAATGAATTAAACATTTAAACTAAATTAAACTAGGTCTTCTTTCGCTTAAAACACAATGTTATTTGTGTAAAGTTTCTTGTCTTAGTATATTTATCTAACAATCCGTAAGTCCAGAATATTTTAGATAGAAATTAATACAACCTAAGCTTCAATATATTTTTCGACTTCGATATTTTAGTCCTAGGTCAACTGTAGCATGCTATTATTGTGGAGAAATGCGAAATTTGGCCAGAAATATTCATGAAGTTGCTAAATTGTCCATTTCGCTGGGTGTGTAGAAATTCTTACTAAGACTGCCTACAATTTAATTACTCGTATTTTCCCCATTTGGCATTTTTTTAAGCAATAGTAACAAGTTAAAATACCAAAAACAGTATGTATGACAGATAGTTTTGAACAGCAAGAAATAGTAAAATGCTGACAAAAAATACGCAGTTCTTCGAAAAGGTCTTAACATAAATAAAGAACGGAAATAACGGCAGAATCAACAAGGAGCCACAAAAAATATCCCTTTAAAAGACAAAAGTTAATAAAAGAAGCTGAGACTGCAAACTAATAAAGTTGAAATATTGTTGAGACAGGTGTCACTTTGGTTAGCGGCAACCAATTAACCTGCCACATGCCGTGACTTAAGTGTCCAAGAATCTAAGGAAACAAATTCATTAAATAAGTAACAGTTGTAAATAAACAAATTCAGGATATGAGATAATTAATATCGATAAAACTAAGAATATGTCCAATAAAATTTTTCATTCATGCTAAAATTTGTAATAATAAAATTAATAAAAAAAAAATAAAACTAGTAAAGCCAACGGAAGACACAATCGTCCGTATTCTAGATGCAAAAAATTTAATTGAAACTAGCAAAAATATTATCGAAACATTACTGACTATGCTATGGAAAATTTCTTAAGAAACAGCCTCACAGTATTTAATGACCCAGTAAAAAATTGCTTAAAAAAGAGGTATTTACTATTATAGAGTACAAGTAGCGCTTACAAGCCTGCCGATATAGCAGCTGATTTTTGTATGGCGAGTTCCCGGCTTGGAGTACTAAATTTTTAATACAAAAAGCACTTTGTGGAGCGCAGAAACTTATCGCCATTTTCAGCACTACAACTGAATATATATCGTACTTTCTCGCTGAAGAGCCTACATTCAAATGAGCTATTTAAATTCATTGAACAATTTTTCCTTTTAGTCTTTTAATCATTCCTACAACAATATCGATTCAAAGCAGAGAAAAAACATTTAATTGTTATTCTTCAAGCAAAAGAAAAATCTACAAAATACTGAATCGGAACACCTTAAGTATTTTGATAATTGACTGTATGATGCATAAGCTGCAATACAAAAAATGGTATCGCCTAGTACATAGAATGTTAGCGTATATTCCTTACGAAACTATTTTCATAAACTAATTTTACGCGATGAAATATTTCATAAAATCTGTGTCATTACACTTTTTTGTTATGCCACTACGATAGGCAGCGAAGCAATTCGGGTGAAAAATGTTATGAAGTGAAATTTCAAATAGTTTTGAAAAAATTTTTTAAACTATTTTCTTCTCAATACTTCCAATAATAAAATAAAGTTTCACAAAGAAAACATCATGACATATTTCATCGTGTAAATTTAGTTAAATTATTGGCACGGTGTGTTTCGTGGGATAGTAAATTCATGTGTCACGAATATTTTTTATTGTCATAATTTTTAAAACAAATTTCAAAGCATACTTTAAAGTTGGAGAAAATATATGTGGCTGATTCTCATTCTAAATGGAAATTTTATATATATATATATATATATATTTGTTGTTTAACAATGTATTTAATAGAAATATGAGAAGGTAGGATTCGTATTATAGCTTTCGTCTCATTCAATGGTTCTTACAATAAAATTATATATAAATTTTTTAACATTTTTTTATATTGAGCGTTACATATGCTTTCGCGGTTGTTGTGGGAATGATTTTTGCGAAAAAATAATATACAAAAGATCAGTTCAGACCCTGTAGTATACATCTACTTTCTAAAAAGAAAAAAATAAAAAAATATAATAATCGCAGGACAAAATCAAAAGTTATTACCACTTTTTCAATTCTGACTAGGTTTACATGGAAGAATAAAAAAATTTTATATTTTGAAATAAGTCTTTACAAAGATTTATACATGAGGAAAAAGCAGGCTAAGCCTTCTTTCAAATAAGATAAATTTTAATGCAATCGACTGGCAATGTAAAAGTTATGTCAATTTCAAATAATTATTAGTACCAAAATATGACCATGGTAGAAGCAACATTTCTTCAAAGCAAATAAGAGATTTGGAAATAAATTTGGCAGATAAAGTTCTCTATATTATTTCTATCCTTCAGGTGCTCTAAGCTTTTTTTGACGTCCTATATTTGATAGATAAATTATATTTAATTTTTTTTAACGTAACGCTCAATACATATTTTTAAGAATTCAATATTTTTTCAATAACACACACACACTATATTTATAATTTAAAACAATACAGATGTATAATTTTTGTTGAGTTTTAACATAAACTCCTTATTTGTACATTAAAAAAATCAATAAAATAAAAAAATATATATATTGAAAACACTCAATACATTTTTTTTAGATACAAACCACGATGGATTGATGAAATGTTTTGCAATATAATACTTTTTATTCTGAAGTACAAACCTACTTAGTACTTAATACAACTTACGCTGTTATTTTAGTGTATGTTGTTAATGCAATTTTAATAATTAAACTGAGTAATGAAGCGTACTAAAAAAGCATAACGCTCAATATACAAGACTGCGGACAACAAGAAGAAATGTTTTTTAAAATTATAGTTTCTATTAATTTTCAAAAATGTTAGGTGTGAAATAAGCGAAGCAAATGCAAATTTTCTTAAATTATAATTTTTAAATTTATAATTTCGTTTCTGGAAAAATCCATACTTTCCCAATATCGAAAATCCATAGCATGCATTACACACACGGCATTTTATACGAAGAGAGTATAAAGAGTATATTTGTTCGTCATTTTTGACAGTCGTACACAAAATCTTATATAAATTTAATTAAAATATATTATACCATAAATAATTTATTCATTTGAGATATTCTCAAAAATGTATGTAAAAAAAATGAAATTGATTTGTTGTGGTTAGATAATCTAAATGCCGGCATTTCGAATGGTTGCTAATCAGTAGATCTTTAAACAAAAATCGGTTCCGCATACGAGTTTTGAAAAGCTTTCAAATGTCGTTCATCAGTTTAGCACTTGATAGTTCCTCTCTTGTATGACAACAAATGTGGAATCGATTTTTGTATAAAGATCAACTGATGAGTTGGCATTAGGAACCAACGAAATGCCAGCATATAGATTAACTAATCATAACAAATCAACTTACCTTTTTTTAGTATATATTAAATCATGCTCAAACAGTTTTAATTTAAAAATTTATGCGTTTATTTCATGAAATATTTTACTATACCTTTAACGGATATGAAAAAAGCATTTGTAATTAAAATCGCTCATTATAATTTTACTAAAAATTTCAAAGCTTACTTCAGGGCTAAGGAAAGTGTATGTGCTGTGACATGCTTAAGTTCGTCTGGTCAATTGGGTGATCTTTTGGTTCGTGTCGTCGCTAAATGTGCACTATGCTAGCTACTGCTTGTCTGCACTGCGTATTGTGTGTATGTGTCCGAGTTATCAGTTATGATTAAATTTTCTTTGAATTTTCCGAGTTGACAAGATTGTTGTACCCGTCATTGTCTTCGACAATTCATGCATGATTTATCCTTTTTCTATTAGGCTATATAATCGACAATTTGAAGGAAATCATCGTTCATGAGAATTGGAGTTACTAAGACCCAGAGTCTTTAGTTACCTAATCACAACAGTTTAACCAATGGTATGTACCCAGCAATCTTGTTATTAGTCTGTAAGGATTATATTCCATTGACAAAATTTTTTTATAATCGGTAGTACTTTAGTAATGGGCCACAAAATAAAGAGTGGTACTTACTTATCTTATTACTGTGCTTAAAATTGGAGCTACTACCTAGTTTTTAATAAAATTAGTACGTATTTTTCTCATTATTTGAAAGTAGTTACAATTAGTTGATATGTATTAATAAGATAAGTAGATAACCATATTTTAAGTCAACATATGTTTGTATATGAAAACTAATTTTTGTCGCTTAAACTTATAAGTGGGTAAAGTACTTGTCTTCAAATCTGAACGAGTACAGGTTCGTATCCCAGCTGGGTGAAAAAATTAAAAGTATAAATAATATATGATGTGTATAAAACTTTTTTTTTAATTTTAATTGTTTATTTGGCTACTTATTTTTTAGCTTCCAGTAAGCCAAATAGTAGCCAGCTAATTGCTGTGACAATGTAAATACATTTGTAAGGGGTACCCCATATTTTTTGGACTTCTCAAACAAAAATAAATAGTAAGTAGTTACGACTTAAATCCTCATATACTTTTTTTCCTAAAAGTAAGCAAAGTCTTTGCTGGGTGATAAACATCCTTGGTTATATCATGCATGTTGTTCTCTAATAAACACTTTTGATGACAAGGTGA
The DNA here is from genome assembly GCA_956483635.1 of Panzeria rudis. Taxonomy (NCBI): domain Eukaryota; kingdom Metazoa; phylum Arthropoda; class Insecta; order Diptera; family Tachinidae; genus Panzeria; species Panzeria rudis. Next base: position 5,533,567 of record OY101449.1, read on the forward strand.
GCGGCAATGTATTACGATTTGTGTTTAATCAAAATTTCTGATGACAAGATGACTGAAAATGTTTTACATGTTATCTTCAATAAAACACTCTTGGGGGCAAGATGAGAGAGACTATCTCACATTTTGTCCCCAATCAAGCTCTGTGGAGTACAATATGACTGACCATGCCTTAAATTTTGATACTGTATTCTATATCACCATAGTTTTTAATGGTATTTGTAACATTTAATAAATATATATAAACATAGCTTATATTTTGTCTTTTGAATGTGAAACTTTAATGATTTATTTCTTAACAAATATCCTTAGCTTATTAAATGCTTAACAAATTTTTGTTATAATAAACATGGCACGAAATATAATAATATCTGCGAAATTTTTATCTATGTTATACAAGTTAGACATGCTACTTATATATTATATGTACATACATATATATTGTTAAATGTAAACTTAAGAAAAAAGAAAATAAATAAATATTTAAATATTATCAAGCAAGAAAATCTCTAGGGATCCGTGCCGTTAAGGATAATAATATTGGGGAAGTTGGGGAAAAAGTTATTTTCCTTACTCTTCATCGTTTGTTAAAGAAAGCACAAGATCTTAGGACTTAGCAAGATTTGGCGCTAGTATTTATGCTTGTAACCGTTAAGACTGGAACTAATTTAGCACCTCAAAGGTAATAAGCAAAGATTGCACACTAAATTCTTCGAGGTCGTCGAGTTATATAGCTTTATATATAGTTATATTTCTTTTTCAAAATTTTTTCATATCGTCTCGTATATAAATTTATATTTGTTGTAAATTTTATAAAACAATTCTTTCTGCCACATCGCCATAATAAATAATTTTCTCACATCTAATAGTTTGTTACACTGCCAAGCAGTATTGCATAACAATTTCCTCTTTTTACTTAAACATCATAGAGCTTTTTAAACAATTACATGACATTTACTACGCAGAAAATAATATTTTCATAGTATGTAAGTAAGCTATACTCGTGCTACAAATATATGTATATGTACATATAAATACACTTACTTACTATATATTAAAATATGCATATAGTCTACTTGTGGTTTTGCACTTTGGTTATTCGAAATTTTTGCAAAAATGTGGAAATACACTTAAGACTTGAAGCAAATATTTGTTGTCAGTGCCATTGTTGTCTTCTATGAAATAAGATAATTTGTAAGGAAGATACCACAAAACGTTTTGTAGTAAAGCAAATTTTGCCAACACTGTAGAAGTAGCAGGGAAGTAGCAGCGACTCTAATATATGCAGCGTAATGTGGCATATCAAAAAGCAAACATACATGCATTCTCTCTATACATATATAGAGAGACTGACACAGTTGACTTATGCCATTCAGACCGGGGTCTGAATGTGTAATTGCGGCTTTAATGTGGTTAAACAATTCGCTTACTTCCACAGTGAATATTTCAACTGATGAATATTTCCTTGTTAGTTTCAATGGAACTTAATGTGCATGATGGCAACTTAAGTTTAATTAGTTAAAGTATACAAATATTAAATGTGAACTTTCATATATTTAAATATTTAAATATTTTGTAATACTTTTAATAAACATTTATTTTAAAAAGATTTCAGTGAATATTCCTTTTCCTGTTTAGTATCTTCTCATTAATCTTTATATCATTTTACTTAATATTATGACTTTCGTTTATTAAAGTTAAAATAGAGAAAGAGAAATTAAAAAAGACAAGCTTGTCCTTTTCCTTTTTAAATATTTAAAAACTACTTAAGTTGATTGCCAACAAAAAAAAACAGTTTTCTTCCTTTGGCTCTCTTACTCCCTCGCTGTGTTTGTGTATCCTTGACTTTAGGGAGTAAAAAAATGACAAAGACTAAAAAGAGTCATAATTAAAACTAAATACTTTAAGTCATGTTTTATATTTTTGACAAGGGTTAAAATTTAATAATATTCAAAATAAAGATGAAGAAAAATAGCACTAAAAATTACAGTTTAATTAAAAATGGTAGAAAACTAAAAGAGAAATAGACTAGAGTTGAACAAAAAGTGCAGTTGAACTAAACAATACGTTTGCTAAAGGTAAATAAGATGTCAACTGCAGGTGAATTGGTTAGAAATTAGTTATCAAAGAGGAAATAAATTCTAACCAAGTAATAAATAAATGTGAAATTCTTAAGAGGCATTTTTACATGAGCTTGTCTATATATTGTGTGAGTAGACATCTCTTCAAATTGTTCCTGCACTAGTTCCTCTTTTGTTCCTCTTAGTTCCTCTTTTTAAAGACTGTAACATTTTTTATGGGTTTCCAAACAAATTGTAAAGCTGTTGTTCACGTTTCAAGCAACCTTAACTCCAGTAGTGTAATTGCAAGCAATACTTTTTTCCTTCTTTTCTTGTTAATTGCTTAAAATAATTAAATACTATTTAAAATAAAACATAAGTTCACTTTCCTCCTAAACACTTCATAGTGATGGCCAACACTTGATTGTTTTCTGTTTGTTTATTCTCTGCATCTTTTTATTTTCGTCATGGTTTTTATTTAAATATTTCGCAGAAAATTTAGAGCGTGGTACTTTGGTAAACTACGCGTTTGTAATGAAACGATCTTATATTTGTAAGTTTCATGATTTTTTTTCCTTAATTTTCTTCTTTCTTTATTCTTTAATTATTCAAAAGATAATTACAAGCTGCTTGGAGGAAAATAGAAATGTTCTGCTTATTTTCTTTTTAGCTTGATATAGCAGTTACCAGTAGCAAGAAAAAGTTTTGGATTTCTTTTTTTTTCAACATTAAATGAAAACATGAAAAAGAAATGTATAAAATCTTTTACAACACAAACTTTTTTAAATTATACTTTTTTTTAAGTTATTTATTTTTGGCCACTGGTTTGTTTGCTTGTACTACTGGCCTTTAATATAATTACAATCGAGCTAAAAGCAGCTAAAGAAAAAAGTCGTAATAAAAATTAGGCCAAACTGATAACAAGCAAATAGTTTTTTTTACTGAATTTTTCTTACTAACGGGGACAGTTTTAAAGTTCTATCGATAGTTTTATTTGTTATTTAAGTAGAGAAAGTTTTTATTTCCTCTTACGTTTTTTTTTTAGTTAAGGAGAAACTTTTTGGAAATAGCGTGCAATAACTATTTTAATGACTGTTTGTAAGTTGTGCTGTTGAGAAAATTAAATAAATTTATATTTTTTATCAAAAATTGACATGCAAAATAAATTAAATCCCAAACACGTTGCAAAAGCATTAATAATTTTTAATGCTTTAGCTTTATGAATATCAAAAGGCCAATGGGAATGTGATAACAAGTTTTAAATATGTTAAATGTGTTATTAACGAATAACGAAATGAAATAACGCCCAACGAAATAAGTACCAATGAAATAACTCGCAATGCAATGGGACCTAAAACTATGAATTAAGTCCAAATAAATTTTATGAAATAAAGCCAAAGAAAAATGATAATATTCCCTGCCAAACCTCAAATGAAATAAGTTCCAATTTTTGGAACTTGCTTCATAATGAAATAACTCCCACACAAAAAAAAATAAAATGAATAAAGTTCTAATGCAATAAAGCCCAAAAAATATGAAATAAGTCCCGAATTCTTTATGGGCTTATAACATTAGAACTGTTTTGTAGCAAATCTTTAGTGACCGTACTCTGTTTTCTAAATACCTCAGAGGACAAATTTCTTAAGTCCGGCTAAAGGTAGACAATTCCAAAAACCCTTAGTAAACGAAGATGAGCTGAGTCTCCTCTGAGCTATTTGCAAAACCTGCTTTGCTTACTGGAGATTTATGTATTTTAGGTATTCCCGGCCTTTGGCCGGGCTTAAGGATTTTCTTCTTTGAGGCATTTTCAAAGGCGGCTTCGCTTACTGAGGGCTTTTTGCGCTGCCAGACTTCGGCCGGGCTTAACAATTTTCTCATTTAAGCTATTTCAAAAAGCTCCCGCGCTTGAAGATTTTCTCCTCAGAAATATTTCCAAAACCACCTTTTCTCTGAGGTATTTTCAAAAGCGGCTTCGCTTACTGAGAGGTTTGTGCTTTGACGGCCTTCGGCTTTGCTTAAGAATTTTCTCAACTGAGGTATTTCAAAAACCGACTTCAGAATTGGGTATGGGCTTGTGAGATTAAACAAAAGTTTTTCAGAAATTCTTTAGTGATCGTAGCCGGTTTTCTAAATATATATCTCAGGACCAATTTCCTAAGCTCGGACGAAAGCCAGCAATGTAGAAAATCTTTAGTAACCGAAGCCGGTTTTCTAAATACCTCAGAGGAAAAAATCCCTAAGGCCAGCCAAGGGCCGGAAATTCACACAGCCATTAGTACGAGAAGCCGGACTTGGAAATACCTCAGAGGAGAAAATGTTTCTGCCCTGCACATAAATGTATTGGCGGCTAACGGACGGGCGCAAGAATTTACTGCTTTGAGGTATTTAAAAAACCGTGTTCGCTTAGTGATGATTTTCTGCATTGGCGCCCTCGGCCAGTATTAAAGTTTTTCTCCTCTGAGGTATTTCCGACCCCTGCTCTACTTACTGAGGGTTTTCTGCGTTACCGGCCTTCAACCGAGCTTAAGGATTTTATCCGCTAAGGTATTTCCAAAGGCGACTTCGCGACTTAGTGAGTATTTCGTAGATAAACGGCCTTCGGCCGGGCTTAAAGATTTTATACTCTGAGGTATTTCAAAAGACGGCTCCGCTTACTGATGATTTTCTGCTATTTTCTCCTCTTAGGCATTTCCAAAACCTGCTTCACTTGCTGAAGGGTTTCCCGCATTAACGGCCTACCGCCGGGCTGAGGAATTTTCTCCTCTGAGGTTTTTCAAAAGGCATCATCCCTAATTATTAATACCTTTACTGTAGGCAACATACTTACTTGGCAATAAATATATCATCTTCTGCCTACAAAATAATATCTCAGTCCCATTTCATAAAATTTTTTTTGTCTTTGCTTTAAGATGTAGTTTTACGCATTGCATTATTTACAAAAGCAGAAACCAAATACAAAAATAAACAACTGTAAAAAAATAAACACATCAGTTTCATATCTCATTCCTACAAATTGTTTGTCATTCGTTACTATTCTTTTTTAATATTATTATTATTATTATTATAATGTATCGTGTTTGGTGGTTTGGTAAGCTTAAGAACTAATTTGACAGATTTTTAATAATACTTAGGGAGAGAGTAAATATACAATTCATACCTAAATGGCGCAATACCACAATTATCAAATAAATCAATAAAATAGTAACTCGTATGAATTAATTTAGTCATTCGTTACTTGAATATTTATTCGAAAAATTTGGGCAAGTATAGAATAAAAGTAACAATTTTTGGAAAGGAACAAATTATGTTTCAATAGTAATAATTTGGGTGGTAAATAATTCAATTATATTAAAACATTTTCTTAAAATTTGGTTGTGAAAAAAGGAACATATAAAATGAGAAGGGTAAAGGGAATTACTCTTAAAGCAACTTACTTTGTGTATTAATAAATTCTTTGGCTTTGGTTTAAAGGTATTCTAAACAATTAAAATGAAGTGAAATAATATAGTAGTAATATCGTAAACTGAGGTAACGAATGACAATGAGATAACGAATTACAAGGATTTTATGCATTGACATGGTAAAAATATATATAATACATGATCATTAGGAGGCTGTTATGTTTCACAATCAACAAACAACTGCTCATTCACAAAATATTTTAATGTTTTAGAATAATAATTTTCAAATAGGTTTTTGATTTCTAATTTTTCCTCCAAATAAAATAATACTAAAAATTGTTATTTATATTTTCTCAAACCAAAATGTCGAAGTAGAAAAGGATAATATATTGCTAACTTCTTAAAACAAATAAGTCAAATGTAAAACTAACCAATATCAAAGAAATACAAATAATCAAATTAAAATTAGATGAGAGTACTAAAGTTCATATTTAATTTTTTTCCTTTTTGTACGATGTTACTTCAATTTTACACCATGTGAGCTATGTATGAACGCCTGTATTACCATTAACTTTAAATGGCTATAGCTCCAAAAATATCGAACCGATTTTTTAAAATGGTAAAAGTTTAATCAAAATCGGAGCATAAAATGCAGGACAAAAAAGTCGTCTTGCCGTAGATAAAACATTGAAACAGTTTTGCCCTCTACTTGTCTTATTTTTGTATAGACACTTTTTAATATAGGAATTTGTTCTTTCTCTGAAAATGTTTTTGTTGTGGTTGTTGTTGCTGTTTATTTCATGCAATTTTGTGTTTTTTCTCACAATTTCTACTTAAACATTTTTACAATTTACCTTTGGTGAAATGAAAAATATCACAAATTCAAACATTCGATTTCTTCATCAATGTAATACTTGCCTCTATCTTGGCTTAAACATGTGCATACCATTACCACTAATGACAAGCTTTATCCTTACTTCATATTACTGAAATTTTTCTACTCTTTGATATGGGTTTTCCTTTTTTGAACTTTCCTCTTGCCTTTGGCCAAATATTTTACATTTCTTCTTTGTGTTGCCTGCTTATGAGCAGAACTAAGTAACACCGAGTAACTTCTATACTCTTTATCACTCTAGCAATAGAAAAGTATTACCCTTCTTTCGCTTTTGGTTTTGGTACTGCATTTTTCAATTAAAATTCGATATATGATACTAATTGCACACAAAATCTTTTCTCTTTATTGGAGCACAACTTTTTACATCAATCAAAGTTGTTAGAAAAAGATAGTAAAATGCAATTCACTGAGTGGTTTTTATTGTAGATGAAATTGTTACTGATAAGTTCTTTTTTTCTTGATATTGCAAAATCGTTTCAAATGGTGTTAATTTTGTCAGTTACATGACAAAGAAGCAAATATATTAGATTTTAATGAAAGAAGAGAACAAAAAGGAAATATCTATTGCAATAGATTTTAATTTACTTGCTTTAAGGGACAACACTTTTTTTTTGCTGACGGATATTGTAAAATCTGTAATAGAGAGTTCTAGGAAAATATATACAAAGTTACTTCGTTTAAAATTTTTAACGAATATTTTATGCAAGTGAAGATAAATTAAAGTTACATATAAAAGCTCACTTGCAAAAGGTCTTATTTTGTGGGCCAGGACGGAGAAGATGGGTAAAAAGGTGTACACACATGCATGTACTTGAAATTCGGTTTGTTCTCTCATTAGTAATTGCAATGCTGATGTTATCAATAAACTCACGCTTTCAGGGTTATTCACAAGCTAGTATCGAAAAAAGGAATTTTTCAAGTAAATAAAAATTTTTTCTTTCTAAATACTTATAAAAAATGAGCCAGAGATCAAAACCAACATTAAAAAAGCATATAAAAAAGTAAAATTAAAATGCCGTAGTGTTGTCGTATATTCCTTTGTGATGGGTGATCTAAATCATCCTAAAATTCGTGTACTTAACAATAATTGTACTTGGAAGTACTTTAAGCTTTTCTACCCATCTACACATAATATATTTTATAAGTTCCTGTGAAAATTATTAAATTCTTAAACATGTACTTGCGATAAGACAGTGTGCACATGACTCTACGAATTTGTATTCACCTTGTAAAAAGTTTGCGATTTACATACTCTATTTATATCTTTTTAGTCTTGTGCCAAGAATTGAGTTGCACAGTGCGAAGAGCTTGTATATTTTTCAAATAAATAAAATTATGCTGGCTTAAATGGCTAATATATTTTAAATTAGATTTTTAGTTCTGCCCAAATTATAATAATTATTAGAGAATTAACCATGTTAATCATTAAAAAGCCTCTGTTTTTATATTAGAAGTATGTCTACAAGTTATTTGTCATTCGTGACTTTTTTTTAATATTATATAGTATTATCAAATAAATCAATCATATGGTCAATCTTATAAATCAAATAAATCTCTCTCAGTAATAGTTGCTATAAAAAAGTTATTAAAATCATGTGAAATAGGAGTACTCAATGAAAAGTTTGTCATTCGTTACTTGAATATTTATTCCGAAAATTCAAGCGAGTGTTGAATGAAAGCATGCATTTTCGAAAAGAACAACCTGTATTTCAATCGTAATAATTTTATACATCATATCAGACTATTTGCTTAAAGCTTGTGAAGAAAATGAAAAATGTAAAAAAATGCAATTCGTGACTTATCTATTTGTATGGATTTTGTTGTTGTAGTTTATATTATCGGATTTCAGTGTTTTGTTATTGTTTTGTATTATAAGGGTGAAGAAAACTAAACTAACTAGAGCAGAGATACAAAACGTTATACGAGTAGAGAAAAATTAAAACTAGGCGAAAAATAGTATGCAGTATGTAAGCCAAATGTAAGAGAAAGGTAAAGGGAATAATTACTATTCAAACTTTATATTTTATATATTAACGGCTGTATGTAAAAAAATATTTTACTTTAGCTTTAAAGTGTATAGTAGTTACCAATCACTTTAAGGCTAACATAACTTTGTTAAGAAATTATATGCAAAAGACAACTTTAATTATTTTGTGATTTTATAATAAATACTGGTAACACCACCATGTTCAACAACCACTTTATAGTTTATGATGTACAAAAACGAATACAATTTCATTCGAGTAGTCAAATAACTTTTTATTTTATTAAATAACTTTTTATTATTTTGAAGTAACACAATATAATTCAAAAAATCTGAGCTTCTGACATGGTAGTAAAGCATATAAGCATTTCTATGAAGTAAAAGTAATAAAAATGTAATGAACATAGAAGAATTAACACAATATCTTTTATTCGAACGAAATGAGTATTTGAATATCGAGGTTTTTTCAATTTGTTTTGATTTTATATACATCACTAAAGCTATTTTTTATATTTGTATTTTTTTAAATATATTTTATGAATTTTTCTATGTATTTCCAGTCCACTGGATAATTTGGTGATTTTTTCCATCACATGAAACAAATAATAAATTTAATCTTAGAGCTCAGACTTCAAGCTTCATTTTCAGATGTAACATGAAGCAATATGTGCTGTATTGACAAAAATATTTGAGTTAAAAAATACACATTTTGGAAATATCAACTTAAAGTAGTCTTAACAAACGTGTGTGCCTACTTTAAAATTTTGATATATTAATTTTTTTAGGATACAACTTTACTCAACATTGCTTGGCAAAGCTACTTTAAGTATTTTTGCATACAGCCGTAATTCTTTATCTTTGATTAAAAGCAGTTATAAGCTATTAAAACGTGGTGAAATAATATAGAAATCGTATTGTCCTAAAGTGAGGTAACGACCGAAAAAAATATTAAGCGTTGATATGGTAAATCAAAAAACATAGAAGACTCGGTTTTCGGGAGATTGTCATATTTCCGGAATCTACAGACAGCTGCTCATTCACTACGTACATATGTACATATATTTAAATTCTAAAATGATAAAGTTCATATCAAGGCGAATTCATAATAGGTGGCTGCAAGAGCTCAGCTGTTTACGAAAATGTTTACACATTTAACCTGTCAGCTGTGTTAATGTATCAGCTTTTTTGACAGCCCAAAAGTAAAGTCCCCACGGCGAATTCTCTTGCGACTACCTGGTGTTGATCTACCTTGGTTCATATGTAATTTTTCCCCCTTTTTGACGATAGTAAATGAATTTTACTCACATATAAAGTGAATTATAAAAAGGAATATATTGTCTTCAGTAATTTAAAAACTTAGTTTTTTTGAGATATGACTACAATTCATTTGATGAGCGATATGTATGTACTATGTTACAGTTCTATAATAAGTAGTAAAATGCTAAAGTGGCCCATCCGATATACAATATTATTGGCCCAATACTATGCAATATAATAGACCAATTATTGCCCAATTTTTCTGACAATGAAAAAATGAACATAACACCGAACAATGTTGCCACAAACTACACAATTGTCTTCATTGTACAAAGAAATCAAGAGTCGTTTGTTTTTTGCCAATATATTGTGCTAAATTGGAATATTGCCGATATTATTGTACAATCCTAAAAATTTCACATTTATATTGCAAGTGGTTTGGCCGCTTAAGGTATTAAACTCTGTTGCCTAAAAATATGCAACAGTTTTGTAATATTTGTTATGTATGAGTAATATTTGTGCAAAAATATAATTAAAATATTGCTCATACGCACATTGAATTAAAATTAAGTAAGGAATTACTTGAAGGATTGTCTTTTAGAATTTTTAATGAAATATGCGCAGATGAGCTAAATACATATGTATGCCATCTAAATAAAAGAAAAAAAAAATCTGTCACAAAGCTTCTACAGCAGGAAAGATTCGCTAAGTTCCAGGTACCTACTGCAAAATAAGTGTCCAGAAAATTGTAATAGCAAAAAAGCTACAAATGCTAAAGAAGTAAGCTTGATGTAATTCCATTATTTTCTTATTTAGTTAAAATCCACAAATTCTGCTTTGTTACGACTAAGCAAAAACAACTTGGATTATTATCGACTCATTCCAGCTTGTTTTTAGTTTAAAACATGTTTTTCAAGCTTTTATCACTTGAACGTGTTTCACTTTATACTCCTTATATACTATATGTATGTACATACTTATTTCCATTACTTTTTATGAACCCATTTATTTGCCACTTAACAATTGTACTCCGTGTACGAGTGAGTGTCTCAATATATATTGCTTTTTAAGCCAAAAACACAAACAGACAAAACAGGCATAGACAGCAATACCAATAAAACATGATTCTGCTGGACCTAAAATTTGGGGTCAATAAGAGTGAAATGTTACTGCCTGTATATTTCGTTTTCGCTTTAATTTCCGTGAAAAAAACCAGCGGAAAAAATACCAATCTCTAACAAACTGCACTTATAATTTGCTTGTTTGCTATTGAATTTATGTTGTTTCAACAAACGCCCATGTTTTGGCTTTTTTGCAGGATTTTTGTTTTAAGATTTTTTTTGCTGTTTGTTATTTAGAGTTTGTTGACCAGTTTTTTCATGTTTAGAGTTGTAGGAGTTTTCACTTACTGTTGAAAAAAATAGTAAACCTTGTTTTATCGTGTAGTTTTCTACGGTTTTGTTTTCTAATTTCCATTTCAATTCATTTGAATTTTGCCTTTGGCTGTAATCAAATGTAATATAGAGCATTTGTAAATAGTTGTGTAGAAACTTTTTCCTAATCTACTAAATTGTTGGTGCGTTTTTATGTGATAATATATCTTAGAAATTATATACTATTTTCAAAAATGTTTTGCAATTTACTTGGTGCGTTATCGTTAAGCGAAGAAGAGTGTTAAGCTAAAAACCTTTGAAATCAAAGAACGTTAATGGTTTCAGTGTTTAAAAGGAAAATATAAAATAAAGTGCTTGAGAAAGTAATTGGCCAGTTCATTTGTTTGTTGAGAGCTGAGAAAGCTGTAGATAGATGCAAAATAGTCTAGTGTTTTTAATAAATTTTAATTGGAGTTAGATTTAAATATACAAGGATAAAAAGTTTAATTGATTTGTTGTGGTTAGCTAATCTATATGCCGGCATTTCGTTGGTGCTAATGCCAACTCATCAGTAGATCTTAAAAAAAAGCGGTTCCACATTTATTGTCCTCCAATGAAGGAACTATTAAATGCTAAACCGACAAACCACATTTGAAAAGTTTTCAAAACTTGCGTGCTTATAGTAAGACTCTCAAACAAGGAATGAGAATCACAATACACAAGCATAATAGTTTTATTAAATAACACAAACATAAGTACATTTTATACAAGGAAAATTTTAAATTAATAATGAATAATCAATATTTTAATATAACAGGACGATAAACTTCACATTTATTGAAATTTTTACAAAATCCCTAAAAGCAACAAAAAAAAAAACGTTATCATAGACTAAACACTTACAGAGACACCAATACCGGCTTTACATGGTAGACATCACAATAACTACACAGGCATATATTTAAAAAAATATGTTCAAAACACGAGGCATACGCTTTTGGTTATTTAAGCAGTTTGTACATTTTTGGCAATACATCAAAATGTTTAGATGTAAAGTTAAAGTTGGTTGCGGAAAAAATGGCTGGAACTGAAAGTCTGTCCAGTTTTTACTGTCCAGTTTTTACAGCAGTTTGGTTTTAATATCCTTGAATATTCAATACACATGCAGTAATGCACAAATACACAAACCAAACAAATAAAAGTATTTCACCAAGTATATTTATTCTACAGTATGATTGAAAGAGGTAGTATGTATGTATGCATGTGTGTGTGCCTTTGCGTGTATGTGCTAGAAAGTGTTTCATTTGATTGCTGAAATGTGGCAGTATTGCCAGTGGTTTCAATACAAAACCTTTATTTTTTATTATTTGGCTTGAAATTTTTTATTCATGGTATTTTTTACCATATTGTTGACAAGGGGATTTGTAATCAATGCTATGTATATTGAATGTTTTATATTGGATGTTATTTGTACTTTTTTTAGCTCTTATTCGGAGTAAATCCTATAAGAGGTGTTAGAGAAAAATATATATTTTACTTCACTTCCTATTTCCGCCATGGCAAATATTTTCTAGAAAGAAAATAATTTATATATTTGAAAAATTCCCTGGAGCTATTGTTTAATTACGAAAAGAGATTAGATTGAGCAAGAAAGTAATTGTGCAGATTCTGAAGTGCAATGCATAATTTTTTAAAGCATACAAAATAAAACATCTACAAGTTTAAGCAAAAGTTAAATTAAATTTTATTTATATTTCATTCTAGCAAATTATATTTTAAAATAAGAATATATATCAGATATTTTAAGTTTGGGAGAGTAATAGACGTAAATCTTTCAGTATTATTAATTTTTATGCAAATATCTTTCATTTGCGTAAAATTTTATTTATGCTCCAGAAAATTGCTATATTCTTTGGCATTTATCATAGCTATCAGGTGACAATCGGTTGCTTTCAGGATGAAACAAATTCCGCTAATTATGAACTAAGACCATAAGTTTTAAGTTTTTCTTATTGAATTTTCAATCCTCTATGAGAAGTTCAACATTTTGCAGCAAGGCATGCCGTACCAAATGTAAGACTAAGCTAACGATTTTATTAGAGACAAGAAGGCATGGCGTTTTGGGATACCGGATAGGAATGAAGTTCCTTGCGTTTTATTTACCTAAAAAAATAAACAATAAAAGCATGTTCAGGTAACATGATGTGACATAATAAAACACGACAAGACATGATACGACACACAGTGATATTTTGTTGGCAAAAAACAATTTATCGACTAAAGTGATAGTCAAAAATCTAATGATGCCGTTCTATAGAGAACTGTTTCATTAAGATAAATCCATAATTGCTTTTTGTAAAAAGTCACCTTTTATGCTAGAAAAAGTCTAGTGACGTTTCTAAAATTTTTTACCTTGAAAACTGATGGAAATTTTTACGCAACTCAGTGGCTTATGCGTGTAAGATATATTCACTGCTAATATTTTAATGTCGTTTATATTGAAATATAGAACCTTCTAATTAATTAAAAATTTTTTTTGTTAGATTGCATATGTAGTTTAGTAGATATGAACGAATTAAAATGGCCTTATAAAATTCTGCGTTTGACGTTAATTTTCCTTGAAAAAAAAAAAACGAAAAACAAGTTGGTTCCGTCTACCTCCGTCTTCTCACTAGATCCAAATGATAGTTGAGAGTGTAGTCTTAAGCGGGCCACCCATTAGCAATATAATTGTGCAATTTTTCGTATTGTACCATAATATCGTCATATTCGAAGGTGGCACAATATACATATTGGCAAAACTCAAAAGACTTTTTATTTTTTATTGTACAATGAAGAAAATTGTGTAATATGTGGCAACATTGTTCAGTGCTAGGAAAATTGGGCAACATTTTCTTTAAAAATATTGTGCCATTTATAGAATAGTATAGGTGCACACGACAATAATATGTATAATAACATATGCAATAATATTGTATAATGGATGAGTCGCTTTAGAATAAACAGAAAAAGAAATCCTGCTCATTTTTGCGATCGCTGAACAAACTTAAAAATTTTCTGAAAAAGGTCACGAATACACCAGTGCAGGTTTGTAATAAAATGTGTTGCATACATTTAGGCTAAAGCTTTACAAATACTGCATTTAGCAGAGCAAACCCTTCCGAAATCAACGATTTGGGCACAATTTCAAATAAAAATATTGATAATCAGGCTTCTAAATTAGGCATTACATGCTCGAATAAATTTAGTGGAATGCATACTTCATATAGCTTACAATATGCTTTTCGAAAAGTGGTTTGCTATCGATGCAAAAAATAGGATTTTAAAACAAGAAAACAAGGACAAAAGAGCCTGCGAGTTGATTCTGTACAACAAGCATATGGGTCTTCGAACGTTGGCAATACCTAAAGACGTTTCTTTTCTATCCCTGCATTTATTGCCAATATAACAGGTCTTAATGAAGAACTTATAGATCGCTTTCGTATTATTCTTTCGATAATAACATGTAGCTAAAAAATTGATTTTATGAAGTTTTGAAAATTTGCGTGCGATACGACTGAGCTATTTGTTAAAAAATATATCTGGTACTTCATGCCTCTTACTGTCCATAAAATAGTAGTACTTGGACAGGACAAAATTGATGCAGCAGTACTTCCTACTGGTATGCTGCCGGAGGAAGCAGAAGAAACACGTAATAAGGATTATAGGAATTATAGATTATTGTTTTCCAGAAAGAGCAATAGACTTTTAGCAACTTCTGACACTTTGCAATGTTTGCTTGCATCATCTGATCCAAAAGTAGCATAAGACGTCAACATTATAAAGTTTTTGGAACTAGATGATGTAGTTAAATGAATTGATAGCTGATGAAAAAAATTTGGTTTAATTATTTTTGATTCATTCCTTTTATAGTGATATATGGGCAGTGGGCGTGGCTGATGTTGATGAAACTTTACGTGCATCTTTTGTTTATTTTAGAAAGTGTAAGTATCGAGTTTTAAGACTTTTGAAGACTTTTGGTTGGATATGAACATTTTATGTGAAAAAACTGATTTCAATTATATGGCTGGTGGGCGATGGGCGTGGCTTACATTAATGAAACTTACCATGAATCTTTTGTTTATTCTATAAAGTGTATGTATAAAAATTTTAGGCTTCGATAGGAAAGATTTTATGCGAAAAAATTTTTTTGAATTCTATGGGCGGTGGGCATGGCTGATTTTGATGTAACTATTTTTTTCTAATTTAGTTAATATAATGCTCGGTGCAAATTTTCAATGATGTAGGCCAACTATTTATATATTTTGCACATAAAGGTATGAAGCCATCCCTCTGTGTGTCGTTTTGTATGTTCGCAAGAAGTATTCGTTACTAATATTCGTCACTAATATTCGTTACCAATATTCGTTACACATACTTCATTCATGACTTTGATACACGTATTTATTTCATATTGAACAAATTCCTTTACAACCCAAAGCATTGATTTTTGGTATTCAAAGCAATAAGCATAGCGTGCAATAAGGAAGGAACTACTTTGCAATAAACAAAAAGAAAATTAAAATTTGAAAATAGTGATTACAAAAGTAGAAAATTTATCGAAAATAATTGATTGTTTGCTAAAATATTGTATAACTATTTATTTTGTTTCTGCATATTCATTGATGAATCAATTAACACAAAAATCCATCCAAATGCCAGTGTCAGCAATATTTGGATTTTTTATGTTTTAACGAGCACTTCTATTCCATTAGAAAACACAAAGATAAATAAATAAATAAAAAAATGGTTCCAAAAGCATTGGCCAATGAAATTGTATGTTAAAAAGAAACAGTTTTACTAGAAGAACCAGAAACTGATACAATTCCAAAGGAAAACAAAGAAAATTTAAAATTTTAATTGCCAAGTCAATTGCATGTATATTAAGAGTTTTACTTGTTGAAGATTCTGCTCTTTACTCCCATAAGCCCGCCATACTTTTTCGTTTATTGCTAACGTTTCGAGAAACTAAAGAACAATTAATAAGGGAATCGATATATTGCTACCATTTCTGACTAAAAGATCTGTCTGTTTGAAGTGTATTCAAATGTCAGCAATTTTCTTTTATATATTTTCATATAAACTTTTTTTGTATTAAACTATACGTCTGTCTACATGTCTATCTGGCACAATTCATATTGTATTGTTTCGTTATTTTTTTAATTTATATATTTTCTCCGACCTATAAAATGGGAGGAAAACTCATATATTTTCTATATAGTCCAATATTGTGCAATAGCGAGTATGACTTTGGGTGTGGTGTGGTGTGTATGTTTGACAGTATTCATTGTACTTGTATGTGACTCGTTTTCCTATTGTTTAATATTATTCTTTTGTTGTTATTGTTATACTTTTAGTCATTTTTATCTTTTTCTATTCGATTCTCTTAAAAAAAAAACGTGTCAACAAATGTATTGACCAAAAATGGAGACAACAAATAAATGTATGATTAAAAAAAAGAAGTATGAAATGAAAACTTAATATGTGTTTGAACGAGTTTGTGTTTTTGCACACTGCAACTCGAATTAAGGGAAATATAAGTTTAGCATTACGTTGGTTACAACAATATATTGTCGGTATTCGGTCAGTTACTAAGCAGCTTCTGTTTCCACCTAATGTCTGTTTTTTTTACAAACTTATATTTGAGAAGATCAAAAATTCTATATTATATACAATTTCCCTTTCATTAACTTGTTGTAGGAACTATGGGTGTGTTTGAGTACTTGATAAATTGTAATTATTACTGAATTTTACTGAATTGCGTTCGTTTACTTTTAAATACAAAATTTTTTTTACAATTTATCCAAAAGTTACTGGATAATTATTACTGGAAAAGTACTCACTAAAACAAGCATTATATCGTCGGCTTAGTATGCAAACCTGTTAACTTCCTTTCAGCGCATTTTACAGGAGAGACAAAAAACTTCTTGTATTTCATATTTGCAGCTTGAGAGGAAACCCAAAAATATAGTTGGCTTATTTTATAGTATTCTTCATCTATGACTACAATATACAAAAATAAAAATGAAAAAAAAACTGTTAAATTGGAGTTAGTAATAAACACTGAACTAATAATGTACTTTAGCAGTTTTTCGTAAAAAAAATTTTCTATAAGTGGATTTAGCAGTTTTTCTTATCAAACCTTTTTACACACTTCAAGACTCAAATTGAAGAAAAATTACATGCTGGTCCACGAGGCGTACCACGAGGCTCTACCACACGGTATCAAATTTACTTAAAGAGTGGATTACCAGGTTTGCATATTACGCCGACGATATGTTGTCTAAATATTGCTGTCAGTTTCCTTGTAAACATGTTGCTATGCAAATGTATTTCAAGAAATGAAAAAAAAAGATTCGTTCAATATACAACTTGTACAATGGTGCAGTTCACACGTCATTCAGTAGCTTTTTACGCATTAAATTGGTAAAATTTTTCATAGATTTTGCTACTAAAAATTTTTAAAATAAAATTTGCAGCAATAAAATATGTGGAATATTTTACCAATACATATAACGAGTAAACCTTTACCGAACGACGTGCGAACTACGGTAATATATTGTGAATTAGGCAAATATTTGTATCTACAATTGAGAACAATATTACGCCAACGTAAGATCAGAAATGAAAAAATTCTTTCGAAAACCAAGTAGTCAGCCGATTAAAAAAAATTTGTTAGAGATCCTCAAAAACTAAATGTTTTTGACAGCTAGTGAAAACTACTCCTAAGGTGCTTTTAAGAAAACTCTTAACAAACACTTATTAAACTTTCATTGATTGTAGGGCACTAAAGTTTAATTTTTGCCCACCTTGTCACTATTACTTGATATTCCTACCACAACATAATAACGATACAGCTTTAAACCATTTTCCCTGGAGTTATGAAAAACCACAAATAATACTGTCTGTTACAGTTTAATACAAAAGAAATAGCAGACAGGAACAAGTAGGAGATACCCAATAATTCAAAGGAAAAAAAGAAAGAAACAAAAATTTGTTTTGCCAATTTCTTTATGTTTTTTCGGCATTTTTAATATTGCAAGTTTGAATCAGTTGCACTTTGGGAACAATTTAATTAATTTCAATGATTGCCAAACAAAGTAAGAGCAAGAAAAATTTTGATGTACAAAATGTAAAGAACTCTATATTTTTAACTAAGAAAAAGCCAGATTTTTTAAATAAATAAGAATTCAAAAATATTTAAAAACGTTTTAGAACTTAGTGAACAAATTAAAAATAAAAGAAAAGTAATTTCTATGGGGCTTGTGTATTCGATTCTTACCAAATACTCTGATCTGTTTCGCGACAAGCAGAGAAGAAAGTCTTTAATACAGTGTAGGTTTAAGTAATATACAAAGGAATATGTGACATTTATTAAATATGTAAATAAATAAAGCAAACGATTAATTAAGACGTATGAGTAATTTTTTCAATAATGTACTAAATATTAAGTATACGTCCGCATACATTTCATACATTTGACAGTAAAAAAAATGGAAGGAGGGATAAGAGTTATCGTAGAGCGATAAGGTTTGACACATTTGTTTAAATTGGCAATGTTTATACATTTTCAAAATATGGATGATAGCGGTGTAAGTATTCCAGGCCTTCTCATATATCCTTAAATGCAAAAATGCTCTAACTACTTACTTGTAATATCCATGGTACTTAGAATAATTTTTAATTAATTCGGAGCAAGAATACCCATTCCTCAAGCATGCTACCGTTGTACGAAAATCGTGATTTTTATCAATTGAGTTCCCTCAATTAATTGTGCATAAAATCAGAAGATGTTTAGCGCTGTTAACTAATATGGCTTGTTTTGTTTGACACATATTTACCTTTGTCTAAATTATTTTTATCTTTGCAATATTTTATTAAGGTTTTAGAAACAAAAATTTTTATAAAACAATTTCTTAATATATATTTCTTATTTTTATAAGTTTGTTCAGTGGCCGATAAAAGTCGGTGGATTGATTTTTGCTGTAGTAATAAAATGGAGATGGCAGCACCTTACTTCTTTTTTTCTAGGAAAACTTTATATGTTCAATTTTCTAAACACATTTCGCTTCGCTCAAATATTTTAAACCACTTATGTAATTCAAATACATATAGTATTTCAAGATATAGTATTTCAAGAAAACCGTTAGCATGTTAGCAGTGAAGATTTCTTTTAATCAATAGCTACTGAGTTCCAGGAAAATTTTCGTCAGTTTTCGTTGTACAATATTTTGGTAGCTTCACTAAATATTTTCTAAGACAAAAGGTCAAATGTTACTTTTTACGGAAACAAATTACGGATTTTTGTGTTTGAAAAAAGTTAGTAAATCGATTTTGAATACCTCCAGAGAGTTTCATGTTGCTATATTATATACAAATTTATTTTTATTATTATTTTTTCTGACGCCTTTATCTCCTCTGCAGGTTGGAATAATTTTATAAATATTATGTAAACTTGCTTCAGTAATATCGAGTCATAACCGCCAAAAAGGCTCAAGCGACATGCTTTTCGAAAATAGTTTTTGGACGAAAATCGACTATTTACGATAAATCGGATTATTTGTCAAAGTTTCAAAGTCCTGTCATGTACCGTTATGAAAATACAGCAAAGGAAATTTTAGCTTAAGTACAATTTTACTTTAAACTTTAAATTTTTTTTAAATTTTTTGTAACTGCAACGTGTCGCTTAAGCTAAAATTCTCTTTTTCACTTAGAACAAAACTAGTGTCAAAAATTGCAAGAATATCAACGAAACAGTCAAAGAACAGCTTGCTAAGGATAATAATGACTAGTTTTAAAATAATTTGATTAAATTAACCAATTTTTCATGACATCAATAATATCTTGTAGGAAATTTATTGAAACTATTAACAGTCCACTACAGTCCTATATAGTCAATATAAGGGTTATACTTCCATTTAAACCAAGAATAACCAAAAAAATACTTCTCCTTAAGCTTAAGCTCTTTTGGCGGTTATGGCACGATATGGTGAAAAAGTTTAGTAATTTCACTCAAGCATAAAGACGATTTTGTGCTCAATAAGCGAAGCTTAAAGTGGTGAATATACGACAGAAAATAAGAAAGATATTGGGTCATTAATTAAAAAAAGCCTATTTGCTATAAAAAACAGAGTTTGGCCGAAGATATATTTTTTACTATAAACTAGAATAACTTTTTTTTAATAAAAATTAAGCAGCTAATCGAAGAGACCTATTATATCGCACCACCTGTTCATCAAAAGTTACACAACTCAAAATTTACAAGTTTTCAGTAGAGGCAAAAAACTAATTGCGCCAATATAATGGAATTATTGTTATAAACAAATATACCGTTGTAAAGGAAACTCAATAATATTTCAATAAAATAATACAATACCAAAATTTTTACAGTGGTTAGATATGGTAATCATACACTGTTTCCTTCAAAAAAGTGGAAAATAGAATTTTTTGAGTTGTGTTACTTTTGATGAACAGGTGCGATATTATATTTTTAATTTTCCAAAATTTTTATATATATAAATATTCGAATACTTTATTCTAAAATCTCAATAAAAATATGATGAGAAATTTTCCTACAAGTTTTCAGGAAAACTTTTAAACAAGTTTTTGTTAACCCTTCAAAGTATGCAAATGACTAAAGATGTAAACACAAAAACAAAGAAATACACAATAATAAAAACAAAATCATATAAATATTGTATACAAACGAAAACAGGCTAAAAATTATTTAAAAAAAAACTTTTTTTACTTAAAATTAATGTAAGCAGTACAGCAAGTACCACAGGGAAATGTCCTTGTTTAAAAACTTTCGAAATATGTCTTCGCATTTATAAATTTTTCCTACACATGTGTAGTTTTATAAGCTTTATTGTTTCATGGCAGGTCCTTTACTAGGAATTCACAAACAAGTCTGTGGCATTGTGTGTGTGTGTGGTAAGAATAGCCACTTGACTTCTATAGTTTTGTTTTAGTTACTGCATAAAACAAGCAAGAGGGGCTTTTACAAGTTACACAAATTGTTTGTTACTAACAAAGTTAAGAATAAGTAGAAGCAGCAAGTAGTCAAATAATAAGATTTAAAAATAGTTATTTTTATTACAAAAATTACAATAGTAAGTAATTGTTGTAAATTGTTTTATTTTGTAAAAAAGAAAATTATCAAAGACAATAATAAAATGTCAGAGTTCCAAGTATATTAACGGGGTTCAACACAGAAAAATTTTCAATGTTCTAGCGACCGGTTCTAGTAGAGGCAAAATATATACCTTTACCACCGTTTTGAAAGTCAATATCTGGGACTTATTTTAGGGGACGAAAGCTCTAGCCTTCCATATGTGAACTGTGGTAGATTACCATATTATATATTTTCTATTCACAAAATGACAACTCACTCCCTCTCTTTCAGAAACATTTTTTTGCTTCCTTTAGAATATGCAATTTTCCGCAATGCATTATTTAAACAACTAAAAAACAAGTGCAAAAATAAATAAACGTAAGCAAAACATATTAGCTTTGTTTCTCATTCAAAAGGAACGTTTTTTTATTTTAAAAGTTTGTCTTTAAGTTGTTTGTCATTCGTGACTTTTTTTTTAATATTAAACATTATTATAAAATAAATCAATAAAATTGTAAGACGTATAAATTAATTAAGGCTATATGAGTAATAAGTTAAGTGAAATGCAAAATGGAATTTATTAAAAACATGTGAAATTGAAGTTTTTATCCAAAGAAATTTATGATTCAGGCTTAAGTTCGTTCAATTTAATTTTTACAATTAAATCAATACACACAACTTCAATTGAAGTTTTTATTAAAAAATTTTTAGCATGAGCTAAGAATTTGTCATTCGTGACTTAAATATTTATTTAGAAAATTCAGGCGATTGTTTCGATCGTAGTAATATGAGTCGTAACGAGTTCAATTATATTAAACTATTTGCTTAACATTTGATTGTGCAGAAAAAGAAACCCGCAAGAAATTGTAATCCGTGACTTGTCTATTTAATATGGATTTTGTTGTACTAGTTTCTAATATCCGATTTCAGGGGTTTTATTATTGTTTTCGATTTTAAAAAAGAAGAAAACTTAATTAACCAGGAAAAGGGGAAAAAAACAATTAAAACTAGACGAAACACGGTGTGCAGAATATAAGCAAAAAGCAAAGGCAAGGTAAAGGGAATTGATCCCAAAAAATTTTATTCTATTCATCTTTGATTGAAGGGTGTTTGAAGCGAATAAAAAGAAGTGAAATATTAAAGAAATTATATCGTCCTGAACTGAGGTAACTTATGACAAAAACATCATGGTAACACAAAAAGACATAAAATACATGTTTTAAGGAGACTGTTATATTTCCACGATATACTGAAAATTGCTCATTCGTTATTTATTTTAAAATTTTAAAATTAAAAAGTTCATATTTAATTTATTCCCCTTTTTGTATGATGTTAAACGAATTTTCGCCCATATAATATATTTAATATCAAAAAAAAAAATTTTTTAAATTACTTAACTTAAAATAACAGACTAAATATATAACAATAACATTCTTACAGTTATTAAATGTATTTATAATAGACTCCTTAACATATGCTTCCTATTCTTTTGATTTCATAATATATTTTTTTTCTCTTTTATTTGTTTGTATTTCATTAGTATTCGGAGATGTAAATATTTTATTTTAGATTATTGTTATGAATTTCCATTTTATTCTTTTTTGTAAATTCATTCTTTTTTTTATTTTTGTATGATAATTTTTTTTTACCTAAAATATTTAAGTATTATATAAATATTTATGCATTGTTCTTTTGGAAAATATTTGTTTTATAACAAAATATGTAAGACGACAAAAAGATTGGCTTAATATGAAGCAAAAGTTTTTCTAATAATAATTAAATCTTACTTAGAAGTGTCTGATTCCATTTGATGTAATAAAATTCATTTAAACAATATTATAATCTTTTTAATTGTACAAATATTTGAGTTTAAAGAAAATAAGCAGTCATGTCACAGAATAGCATTTCGATCGAATGTTGCTTAAGTTCCGTAAGTTGATTCTTTAGAGAACCATAAATGAAAATTTTTTCGAATCATATCCCTTTTAATATCAAATAAATTGAAAAGCTAATTTTATACTATGTAGATTCATTTTTACTAAAAAAATTAAAATGCATACTTTTAGGAGCGCCAAAAGTATATGATATTAATTAAAGCCGTTACGTGTATATTATACGACCATAACCTTTTAGTACTATATTTATTATACTCCTATACTAAAAAGCATGGCATCGAAAATTCCTTCTTTTCTGCACCAACAATCCTTTTTTTTTGCAAAGTTATAAAATTATTTTTCTTTATTTTAAGCAAAGGAAAGAACTTATAAAAAAGGACAAAAAAAAAATACATCCAATACCCGCTGACACTCACATTAAGCTCAATGAAAGCATATTTTTTAATAATACTATTAAATACAGCAATTAAAGTTGCATATATGCATTTAGTTATTATTATTAATTTTTTTATTCATTTTAACTTTTATTAACGCTTTTGCTCGTTCATCAGCCGGCAGTTTTTATTAATATGACACAAATATTGAAAAATGGTATGAAAATATTATTTATGCAGCAAATAAGCCACATATTGTGACGATTATGTTGAACCACAAATTATTATTATCATTATTAACATTTTTATTATTACTGTAGTTTTTTCTTTTAATTTAGTGCCAGGAAAGTCGTGGCATAATTATTGCCGCCAACCTGAATATGTATAATTGTTTTTTTTGAAAGTAATAAATTACTTGTTTAATATTGTAAATGGACACTTTTTACAATTATCAGCAATTGGTTAAAATTAATTAATTTCAATTAAATAGTTTTGGTTTAGTTCATTTGGCATCACGTTTTATAACATAAAAAAAATTTTGTGTCTTTTAATAGCAATTTATTATATAATTTTAAAAATGTTTATTCTGGTGTACAGGCTTACTATATACAAGCTTATAAATATTTAATTAATTAAAAAGATTGTGAAATAATTGCTTGAAAAATATTTAAATAGCTATTAAAGATTATGAATAATTTATATATGATTTAAATTTACTTCAAGCCTTAAAATATACTATAGTTATTGGACGAATTTGCAAAAGGAAATTATTACAATGTTGCAGTTTTGTAAAAATTAAGGGAATGGAACTCGTTGCGACTGAAATGGTTTTAACTCCGTACTGGCTTCCGATCGTTTTTTTATACAGTCTTCCGATTCCATTCAATTTTACAGTGATAACGTTTATTAAACTTTATTTGCAAGTCAAGCTTACTTTTAGCTTTTACTACATGCAAATCTTATGGCCAGATAACCATTTGGTGCAAATGAAGCTAGTAGAAAAAATCTTTGTCAATTTCATTTTGGAATTTAAAAGTGAGATCATTACAAACGGAATTTTTAAAAGAGGGGGAAAAACTCTCTTTCTGGGATGTTACAGCGGCCTGAAATGTTATACATAAATGCTTACCGTGCTGTTTTACATTAAAAACTGAATTTCTTTTATATCTTAAACCTTACGGCTTCAAAGATTTTCTATGCTGGGTACTAATTGTGAATAAGTACGAAATTACCCCTTAAATACATTTAAGTTTTAAATGAGTTGAGGCTAAAGCTTTGTATTTTTATGACAAACAACTTAGTAGAATATTTGAGTCTGCTATATCGATGGTGAATGAGAGATTTTATCCCTTTTTTGAAAAAGGAACAAAAAGACCCATACAATGAAGAGTTAAAGGATTAAAATTTTTCACAGAAATTTTTCTCGTATTGTTTTATAAAAATATGCTGAACAGATCGTACACCTTAAACGCAAGGCTTACTAGATTTTCTATGCAGAGTACTAACTGTAAATAAGTACGAAATTAACCCTTAAAGGCATTTTAAGTTTTGCATGTTTTTCGAAGTTCCAGTTGCATCTGGAGCTTAAAAGTATGTAAGGACCCATAATAATATTTTACGGAACACATTTTTGTAGAGCATATTACCCCACTATATCACCGGTTGGCACAATGCGCCTACGATATGACGTAAAAGCAATTGATAATATCACCGGCGAGGAGGAGTTTTTGGATCCTTTTGAAAGAAAGTAACAAAAATATCCATAAAACGAAGAGCTGGAAGGTGGAAATATTTCACAAAAATTTGTCTCCTTGTGTTCTACATAAAATTGCTGAACACATCTTTTACCTGAAACGTAATTCTTAGAGGATTTCTTATACAGAGTCACTATAACTATGTGCTAACGACGGGAGGGACGGACTTTTGAATTTCTGTACACATATCCACTTCTATAAAACTATAACCAAATTGAAAAAAATACTAAATATGTGAATTCAGCGTCCAATATTACCTACTAAACAACCATCTCTTGGTCCTCTCCAAAACTTCCCATACAATTTTAAACTTGTGCTTCCGTATTATCTTTACTCATATATGTTCGGATTATTTTCTACTTAAAGGCAATTTCTCGAACATTTTCATAAATCTTTTTAAAATCTTTCTTTTACATTTCATTTTAAAGCATTAAATTTTTTCACACACTAAAACTCCAAATTGCTCTAATTTGCTTTAATGTCACCACAAAAGTAGACATCGTAGTTTTGAAATAAATTAGTACCTAAATGTATGCATTTCTTTTCACACTATAGCTTTAATTTTAATACCTTTCAGCATCTACTTTAATTTGCCTTAATGTCAGCCCAAAAGCAGTCATCATAATATTGAATTAATTATTACCTAAAAGTATGCACCATATATTTATGCGTGTGTATTAAATTTAAATTGCTGCTGCAGTTATGCTTTTATTGCTGTCAATTGTATATTTAATTGTTTTTAAATACGCACAACAAAATTATGTTTATTTTTCAATATTTATGCGTATTTATTTTTGTTGTAGTTCGGCTTTAACAATTTCTCGTAATTTATTACAGTTACCCAAATAGTAAAAAGAGTTGGTACATAATTGTTTTAATGCATGTATGCAATGCATTTGTTTTCAAGTGTATGTATTAAATTTTAATTTCGTTTTTCTCAACATGGTTTATTTTGACATTTAACAACTGCAGAGGAAACAATTAAAAAGTTATAATTTATGTAAAATACAACAAACAGAAATTAATTGCAATACAAGTAGAGGCACAATTTTAATAGATTTTCATATAAAAATATGTAATAAGATTTGTGGAAATTAAGGGTACTTAAAAAGAATGGCTATTAATTGATTTTTGTTAAAAAATAAAATGGTTTTTATGGTTAAATATTGTTGTAGTAATAGTAAATTATTTTGATGGATTCGCTATCCTTACCTTACCTTAAGTTATCTCTGAACTATTGTTTACGTTTGGTAGCACGCTTTGTCACTTCGGAGACTTTGTATTTTTGTTGATTTAAAGAAAAATCTCTTATTTTATTTAAAAATATTATAAGCCTTTCTAGGTATATTGTCACAGAAGAAAACACGATAACAAAACGTTGCAGTAATAACACTGGTCTGCAAAGAACATTTCCCTAAATTAAAATTCATTTTTACTTTTTTTTGTATCATGCTCATATCATCTTTAATGTGCATGACTAACATTACCGCTAAGTAGACATTATATTTCACCTTATATCAAGAATGGTATGCCTGAATTCAATCAACAAAATTTTAAAATATGTATGACAAAATTACCTTTAAACTTCTAAAATGTAGGTTTTAGATTTATTCTACGTATTCGGAGTTATTCACAACTCAGTATCGAAAAAAGAAACTGCATTTTTCATATAAATGTTGATTGTATTATCAATTAAGTGAATACACCCATACAGTTAAATTGTCTAAAAATAATTTGGAATTAAAGTTTCTTTTAAGTTTCTTTTAAGTTTTTTTTTAAGTTTTTTTTAAGTTCACAATAATTGAATTAATGTAAATTCAAATTATTTTTAAGAGTGGAATATTTAGAAATCCAATCAGACTAGCAGAACGGATTAGTACTACTAATTTCGCGTAATAAATTCTGACGTACAGGTTAAGTCTAGGGCTTAGTTGTCTTTGAAGGCCTATAGTAAAATTTTGATAGCCAATAATTTTGTAGGACATTTTATCCATGCACACTAGGGTGGAGCGTAAGATTTTTTTTGCGAATTTCAATTTCGAATAGCAAAAAATAGGTTGCATTTTATTTTTAGATACATGGGAAAAATAATGAAAAAAATATTGGGACCTACTTTTAGCCCTCTACCGCAGCATCAAGATTTTGAATATGAGATCAAATCGATAAATTTTTGAAACATCATATGATGCAACATTATAAATTCTTTATAGCTGTTATAACTCATTACACTCAAAATATCCACTATTTTTATACATACAACGTCAGTTTTCAGACAAACTTAAGATGAAATAATGAAGCAAATTTTCGAACTTCTAAGTCTTTGTCATATCTTGCAAAAAAACACATTTTCTAAAATAATTTGAGGTCGCTGAACACGAAAATGATATTAATTTATTTTTCTTAATGCGCGTTTTCCCGATATTCGCGAAAAACAATTTATTTCTTGCTTTTTTTTAGTTTTTCGTTTATTGGTAAAAATCCAGAGAACGGTTCATCTGAATAAAATAAATTGCACACTATTGTATAGATAGCTCTCTATTCTTTCATTCAATACACTGATTGTGTCGATCGTATAAAAAGTGTATAGAGTTACAGGTATTAAAAGTTCAAAAAAGTATATTTTTAGACCTTCTCTCAAAAACTATCATTTTGAATTGCTCCATTAAGATTAAAAAATATACTAAGTATATATTTTTCGGGCTGTACTTCAAGGATAATTTTGTGACGATCACATGATGGATGCAATCGCTAAATTCTGATAAAAAAAATAAGAAAGTTATTAGCCCTTAAGCGAAAACAGTCATATATATTTTTAGTTATTTTTCATACAAAATTAATTTAAATCAGTTTGTATTAAAAAACATTTTTTACATTGAAAATAATTTTGTATGGGACATAAAATCAGCTTTTTACTTAATGGCTTATAACTTTCTTATATTTTATCAGATCTCCTCTATCTTATACTTTTTTCATTCGGCACAAAAATGTTTTTTACGTGTAGCCTTAAAAAAATTATTAAAATTTTTTTTCTATATTAAGACGCGGTAGATATGTCGCAAAAAATTAAAAAAATATTTTTTGTATATAATTTAGCTAGATGCAACATTCCGGAGGTATTCGAAATTTATTGGATTACTTTTTTTCCTTCATACACCAACGCTCCACTCTAATGCATACCCTCTTTTTAGGGGTTGTTTTTACGACTACTTAGAAAAAAGCTAAATATGATCATTATGTGGGGGAGTTGATGGTTAATATATTTAACAAAAATATTTGTTTTAATATTTTCCACAAAGTTGCTGAACAAACCTTATACCCCCGATGTAAAGAGCACATACTTTCATGTACCGATATGCAGCATGAACAGGCCAAAAGCGGGAAACTTTAACTCCCTCTAAAAACAAATTCTGATGTGATCGCATAAAACGCTCACAAACATATATTTATTTTTGGTCTCCTCTACCAGAGTCGGTGGTCAGAAGCCCGTAATTTTTTTGTGTTGTACAGTGCTATTTGCAATCTACATATTTTTATTTAATTTATGTAATTTTTTTTTGCAGACCAGTGCCATTTTTATTAAAACGACTCACATCATGATTGTCTAGAAATACTTTAGAGTTTCTGTTCCTAAAACTTCTTTTTCTTAGTCTATGTATTAAAAATCAATGCAATGCCTGCGTGAAAAGCATTTTGCTGTATGGCCAGTTAACGAAGTCATCAAACACAAACGCTTACCAACATATGTCCAGCGAGTACAATAAAAATATGGTGGCCAAGAGTAGTCAGCAATGAACAGTTGCTTGAAATCGCGAACGAAACTTGCGTTGGGCACACATTAAGAAAACCATATGACGAAATTTGCCATGAAACCCTAGAATATAACCCCCAAGGAGCGAGGAGAAGAGTCAGACCAAAGAACACTATTTTGAAGGAAACAAATAACTCGTTCTACGAACTTTGACATATTGCAACAGATAGACAAAACTGGAGATTCTACGTAGATAGCTTATGTTCCTAATGGAATTTGCTGAATAATAATGTACTAAAACCTAAATTTACTCAACTCCAAATGTGAATTTATATTTTTTTAATTCAGCTCATTTCAATCTTTGTCCTTCCTCTCCCCCACTGTTTTCATATTTCTCAATGTACCTGCTTTAATCTATTTCGCAATATTTGCCAATTTAATATTCTTTACCCAACCAGCAAGTAGGCTTGATATGAGCTGGTTGTTTCTCTAATGGTGTATTACAATGTGCATTCCTGTACCATTTTAGTTGATAAAATCCCTACACATTTCCTTTCAGCTTATGCTTGTTGGGTCATTATGCTTGCGTATTTGTTAGATATGAATTTAAATGTACTTTCAACTCAACTCAAAATGTGTGTGTGCGTAGCTCCACCACAAAAACAAGACCACATACATACATTTTGGTTTTCAAAGTGGTCACACAAGCGTGTATAATATTTGCCACGCACTTCCAACAGATAAAATGAATTGAAATGAAAAAAAAATAATAACTCGAAACTTTGTCAGTTTAAATTTAACGTTTTTTTTTTGTAAGTGCGTTTAAGTACAATGATGATGATTGTTATTGTCCGTAGAATTTGTCAACGTAAAGCAGACAAGAAAATTATTCGAAATTAAACAAAAAACAAATTTGTTTGGGGAAAAACCTTATGCATGAGAGAATTTGATCTTGCAATAAATAATAAGTTTGTATTTTTTAAATTTGCTTTTAACTTGCTGGCTTTAAAGGGGATTGTGTTTTGAAGGATTTTTTTTTGCAGATAAATGATAAATGAAATGCTTGTACGTACATAAATATTTGTGGACTTTTGACAAAACAACTTAAATATAATTTTAAAGGTTTTAAGAAAGCAAAAATACTATTAAAATGATGAATGAAAGTTTTTGTGTATAATCTTAAAGAAAACTGAAAATTGAAAATAATTAAATGATTTCAATAAAATTTTATATTGAGTTTTTTTTTCGTTACATCAGGGGCTCGTTTCTCAAAACTACAAGTTACAAATCTACAAGTAAAATATACACAAAACAACAATCTTTTTACAAATTTTATTGTTGTTTTGTGTGTATTTTACTTGTAGATTTGTAATTTGTAATTTCAATAGAACACTAAAGATGGCACATGGCCGAAACCGGTCTGTTTACAAACCAAATTTGACTTGGGATGAAGGAAAATAGTTCCAAATGCACATACATGTATTAGTTTAAAGTTAAAATTATAGAATATTGGTTTTTTTTCATTTTTGGGCATTTCGTTTTTGTATTATACCATTATTTTTTATTTTAAGTATAGAAAAGTTTCCATGTATCATTAATTAATTATTGGCCATTTTCTCAATGCTGCATATTATTTAATTAAAGAAATTAATATATGTATAATTAAAGAAAATAATATTTGGACAAGAAAGACACTTACTTTAAAAGCTGATATGCCAATGATATGACCAAAATTGTCAAAAAGGAAAAGCTGTATTCCATGTTGTCATATTAAATCCAATTGCATTATAAACAATGCAAGCATACCACTTTAATTAATTTAATTTCTTTACAAAATGTTCTTAATTTAAGCAGAAAATTCATGTGTATGAGTAACCAAGTTACAAATGTCAATGATTCCTGTATATCTCCAGCTATATAATTTTCATTGTTTTCAAAGCCATCTAATCACACTCACTTACTAATTAATACGTGCCTTAAAATTTAATTTAATTTTATCCTCAAATATCTTAAATTCTCTCTACTCAACAACTTTGATCTAATAAAGTTTCAATCAGAATTCATAGAATTGATAACTCACTGCAGCTTAATAAACAATAAGCTTTTCAATTTGGCTTTAAGTAAAAGGTGAGTAGAACGCAATGCATTTATTGCAACGACTGGCAGAATGTTAGAATACAAACAACATAAAAACTTACAACAGCAACATAAATTAGATTTACATATATGTTAGTACTTGTATGTGTTTCCGCCCTGCAGGAAATGTCGATAGTAAAATTATACTGATTCACTATTGACTTTGTCACCAGTACTACTGACTAATTGTACCCCTGTTCTGTGACTAGAATCATTGGAACTATTGACTTAATATAGACTAGGTGGCTCTTATAGGACCATATGGGGACATTGGTACAAGAAATATGCACTATTGAATATCTGGTACAAATGTCGCCATACGGTCCCATAAGAACCACCTAGTCTATATTAAGTCAATAGATCCGAGGTCGGTAATGATTTAATGATTCTAGTCAACACATATAAAACTTTCTACTAGCTAAGGCAATTAAACTAGAGTTTTTATAAAAATTTTTAGTTTTATAGCTGCCAAAAAATTCTCTTATGATTAGAAGCAAAATAAGAAATGTAGACGATTCGTTGACAATGTCACCAAAAAGTCACCAAACTTGTCGACAAAAGTGGTGAATTGGAGGCACTTAGCTTTCTTCAGGGTGTATAACAAACCATTATTAGAACCAACAAACTGACTGACCATTACCTTAAGTTATGCTGATGTGTAAATGTATATGTATGTATGTGTAACTGTAGATACATGTGTAAGTGTTTATGTTTGCTATTCAGTTGTGTAAAACGTGATTATCATGGTGCTGAATTTCTGTTAATAACATGAAAAATAAGGTTAAATCTACAAACACTTTAAGGTACGTACATACAGTCATGCAATATCAAACGTGAATTGTATGTACGAGTATTTCGTTGTTCTTCTCTATTGTAGTCGTAAAATTGTATGTACTCGTACTAAAATATAGTTATGCGTGCTTTACTCTAAATCATTTAAGCAGAAAACATGGAAATGTTTGGAGTGGGTGTAAGCATATAAAAAGGACACTTGAAGAAATTGTTGTTTTAACCTTTAGGTTTTAATTGGAATAGTAATATTGTAATAAAATGCATAAGCTTAAAGAAATTACGAAGACTCGGCCTTTGCTATTTTCCTAAAACCTTTGACTACGATACACAGTAGTACAAAATAAAAAAAGTGGTAATAAGAATGAAGCTTCTAAATGTTTGTAGAAGAGGAGTCGCGTTTTTAGCACAATGTCTTGTGAAGTCTGTCCTGCATCAGAAATTATGAAAATCAGGTTTTTGGTATTTTCTAAAGTCACAGCTACACAGAAAAAACAAATTTTTCACTTCAAATACCAAATTCCCTGAATCAAATGTAAATTTGTTCAATTTAGGTCCTATAAAGAAATTTGTAAATTCAAATGCAAAAAAAAAAGTTCTGATTTTTTCAGTAAACAAATTGTTTCAATCAAAAAATGTTTTAGAGAAATATAAAAAATAAATCAAAGAATTTCATAATTTTATCAGGTTGCCAACATTGGTGATAGGTAAATGAAATGAAATAATAAGTCAAACTAAATTATTTATCAAACTAAATAGAGACACTAATAAAGATTTAAAATCAGTTTCAAAAACATGTTTGTTTAAAATAAAAGCTATCATAATTTTTTCTGTGTAGATTCAAAGGCACTTGAAATTATAAGTTTGCTTTGGATACCTCGATACACAGAAAAAACTAAATATCATTTTCTGTAAGCGAATTCAATGAAATAATAAATATTTTGTCTAGGAACGCACCTACAAACAAATTTGTAAATATAGACAAAAATATCTAAAAAATTTCATTGAAAAAGAAACGTGTTTTTTTTCAGTGATTAAGTAATTTAAATCTATAAAACAATTTGTCTAAAAATATTTACAAATTATAAACAAAACAATTTACTGAATCAAAGAAAAAGATTTACTGGATTTTCTGGAAAATATCAAACAATATTTTTGTATGAATTTATTAAATATTTTTTCTAAAAATATTAATAAATACTAAACAAAATAGTTTACTTAATCGTGGATTTTTTTAAATATATGAATCAACATTTTTGTCTGGGTCATCAACATCATCATCATCATGTATTAAGCATTTATGAAATTTCACTTTGTTAAATGTGTTCAAGTCTGAATGTTTATCAACGACATTAACGAGTTGATTCACTCATGTATGTATATAAAATCGTTTGCGTGTTTGTAAGTAACGCATGATCTTTGGAACTGTAAGAACTTTTGGGCTCGGGATCGCAGGTTCGGGTCAACCCACATTAAGTTTTTGTTTTCTTTTTGGACCAATAGGTGGCCATAGGGAGGAGTTATTTTGAAAAAAAAAACTTATTTGAATTTTAAAAGAAATAATACATATGGGGGTAAGACAACGTTTGCCGGGCTCAGCTAGTGTTTTAATAAAACGAGTCTTTTTTTTAAGAAAATAAGTCCTTTGTCTCCTGAGATAAACATTTTTTAAGTTAACGCTTGCTTGTATATGTAAACTAGTTTTTGGTGCTTAAGCTTATAAATCAACAATAGCTGAGTGACTAAAATACTTGTCTTCAAATATGAGAGAGAGCACGGTTCGTATCCCAGCCGAGCCAAAAAAAAGCAAAATGTGAAAAAATATAAATAATATATAATGTATAGAAAACATGTTTTTAATTTCTTTTTGTTTATTTGACTACATATTTTCTAGCTTTAAGGCAACTAAATAATAACTAGTTAATTGCTGTGATAATGCGAGTAAATTTGTAAGGGTTTCCCCTAATTTTTGGAACTTCTCAAACAAAAATAAAAGTATTTATCCAGTCAAATTATAAAAAGTTACAACTTAAATCCTCATATACTTTTTTGCCTGCCAGTAAGTAAAGCGAATAGATTTTATTGCAGAATATATCATAGGACGAAAGTGATGCAAATAAGTTAACAGTATACGATTAAAATGTTGTGCAGAG
Source organism: Panzeria rudis (assembly GCA_956483635.1). NCBI lineage: Eukaryota > Metazoa > Arthropoda > Insecta > Diptera > Tachinidae > Panzeria > Panzeria rudis. Next base: position 5,567,536 of record OY101449.1, read on the forward strand.
CCAAAAGTTTGAGAATATTAAAGTCAGTACTTGTATTTGCTGGTATGAAATGAAATTGATGTTCCTCTAGAACAACTACCAATTTCTTTCGCTATGATTTTATTCTATTTTTTAACTAAAGAACATTATTATGTTAAATTGAAATCAAAAGATGCTTGCAGTGTACTTAACCATAATAAGGATGATACAATGATAAGGTGAACACTCTCTGAACGCATACAGACCAGCATTTAAAAACATATTTCTGAATATGAACACTAAAACATAAATATTTCGTTAAAATGCTGCAAAACACCCAATCAAGCGTTGTTCTTCTTTTATAGTCTCAGTTAAAAAAAAACTAAAACATTTATTAAAAATTCAAAAAAATGACTTCTTGATTATAAAACAACTAAAACCTCATTTTTTTAAAAAAAATAAATTCATAAACTTGTATATATGAGTGTATGGATGTGTGCAATGCATCTATCAAATCGATCGTTTCACCAGCATTTGTTAGACAAGTTTTTATCTTCCGCAGCACACATGCCGGTCATTAGAGTGCAATTGTTTGAAACTCGCACTCGTGTGCCTAAACAACACAATGGCTCGTTTTGTTGCATGGAGTATTGAATATTAAATTTTATCTTTTGCTTTGAATATAAATGAATTGAAAAATGATAAGCATGCGTTTGATGGTTTTGTATGTTTAATAGAGGTTTCTAGCGAAATTGCACGTACATAGATATTTTGCTATCTAGTATTCATCTATTAGAAACTTAACGAAATATTTAAAAATTCGATTAGCAAGCATATCAAATGTATTATAAGGTTTTAATTTTGTATATTTTTAATAGAAAATTTAGCTTCCCTAAAATGAATAGAAGACCTAAACCTTAAAATCGTCGCTACACGTCAATATTTTTTTTTGGTTCCCTCTGCCAGAATCAGTCGTTAGAACCATGTTGTTTTTTGCGTTGCACAGTTTTCTTGAAAAAATTCTACACAAAACTGCTATGATGCTCACGAGGGCACCACACAAACTAGATAATCAAAAGCTCTATTCACCATATTGTATTTTCTCCCAGCCGATCTCATGATCAAGTAACAGGCCATGAAATCCAAATCCTTTGTACGATGCAGGGAAAACTCTTTGCCTTTAATACTTCAACTTAAAAACTTACAATTATATAAATTATGTATCCAAGGAATATTTTAACTTGTCCATTTTTATTAATAAATAGTTTGACATTTATTATACTATTTGAAGTAATTATTTAATATAATTTGTTGTAGATAAATGATTATTTGATTAAAGTTTCTGATATAATACAAGCAATATATCATTTGTAAAATTTTATGCATACACAATTAAATTATTGCTTAAAATTAATATATTTGTTATTAAATATATTTCTATGTCTGTAAAATATGGGCACTTCTACAGAAAATGCCACTTTTAGGTCACGTGCAACATCAATCGATTAATATTGTATTTTATAACCATATAGTTCGGTTTTTATTGAACTTATACTTAATGTAAAGCTACTTACAGCCTTCACAAATATATAAAGCAATAAAAAAACGTCCATTTCTTAAAACAATACACAGTATTGCTTGGTGTTGCATGTGACAAAAAGTGCACTTTCTTGTGGAAATGCTCATGTTCATTAAGGTAACTTTTAGCTACATGGCGATTTTTTGTCAACTTTCTTTTACTCTCACCTCCAAGTTCGTTCAATATTGATAAAAAAATTATCCTGCCTAAGGGGTAATATGCGTTGCCGCCAGCCCACTTAAATATAAGAAAAACCATAATGTTTAGTTTTTTTGTATCTTGACTTCAACTATACTAATTTCACAAAAACATTTTGTAAGAAGAAAACTTTGCCTGAGATATTTAAAAATTATTGGGGGGGAGACTAAAATAAATCTAATTTTTAATATTATGGACCACTCTAATAACATACGCACATGTGTCTTGTGTTGGTTATGGACATTGCTTTTGGTTTATAAAATTTATTAGCATTTGTGTTAATTGACACATTGATGCCCAATTTAATACTCTAATATAGAACAACACCTACTAAATTGTGGACAATATCATATGAGTGCCTGCTACGCACGCACACTATAATTTTCAAATGAGTTTGTGGTTGTAATTGTCTTTTTTTCATACACTGAATGTTATTGTTATTATCTTCCAATTTCACTATGACTGTCTGTGTGTGTGTGTGTTTAAAAATCGAGAAACTTTAATAATTATTAGCTTTATTTAGAAAGTTTAACTATAACTTAGTATTGTTTTTGTTAGACTGACTAATAGATTAGTATTGTTTCAGCTAGTGATTTCTAATAACAATAATTGATTGTAGTTTTCTTTTATCAAATTTATATAGGAAACAAGATATGCAATTATATAAACATACAAAAATATTTGTAATCTAAGCTAGCAACTTGATAAAATTTTGTTTTCAGTAGCTGCTGTTTCATTCGTTTTCTTCTAACTGGCCTTAGCTTATACAAAAATACCGAAACAGCTGCATACATACCAGGAAACTTTATTAATGCCAATATGCATAACCAATTAAAATATCTATTCTAATACCAAGTGCATTAAAAATTAGCCTGTATTGAATATTGGTTTGTTTTTTTTTAAATTTAATTAAATAAATAATCAAAAGCAAATAAATGACTGTCTATGATACAATAATGAGAAAGTAAATTCGATTTAAAATAAAATCAATATATAAAGCAAATTAAGTGCGTATACTAAATGTTTGTAATTGCTTTACTAATAAAGTATTAGGAAAATACTAATTTTATTATGTAATATTTAGTTAAATGGTATTATAATATTAGGATCAATAAAGCTTAGACATTTTAATGTACAGGAAATTGTAATGACTAGATTTGTGAGATCTGTTTAATCATATAAGTAAAAGAACTAAAAATCTTGAAAAACTGATTTAAACGAAAACAGTTGGAGGAAACTATAAAGACAAAATATATTCGAAAATCATTAATATATAATGAAAATTACTGATAAGTCTACCTTTAGCTAAGTCGAGTTCCTCATGCAGATTAACACATTCAAATACAACACGGAAAATGGAATAGGATATCGAAATTTTTCACTGATATTTATTTTTTAAAGATAATTTGATGCAAATGTTAGCCATTACTGCGCTGTAGATTGTTTATTCGAAAGGTGAATTTTCGATTATTCTTTCATTCGTTATCACACATGAAAAAGAAGATATGCTCAAAGGAAACAAAATTCAGAGGACAAGCTTCACATAATCTAGGCGGCCAGAATTGTGGTATAATACAGCATTGTGGTTCCAATTGAAAATAAGGATAATAAATCTGTGTCTTTGAAACTTGCGATTTGATTAATTGATTTGAAAAATAATAGAGAAGGACATAAGCCTTAATTATATCGAAGCTTTGGATTTTTTATGCCCGAGGTAGTCAATTTTGGCACCCGATGCCAGGGGGTCCGAATTTCAACATTCTTAAAGCTTAGGTGATCCTCTTTGATTTTTACATGCATCTTTTGTAATCTGATCATGATTTTCAAAGATACAGATCTATTACCCATTTTCATCCAATTGGAACCACTGAACCATCTTGACTAAATTTAATATCGGCGGAACCACAGGCATCAATTTTACTAAACAAAAAGTCCAATATCATTATGCTGTAGCGATCGCTATTGATGGTTATGTTCTGTCTGGTCTCATTTTTAAATAAATATGGACCCATTATTCCAACTGAGCATAGCGGTCATACCAAACAAAACATTTTTGTGGATGTAGGGGGTTTTCTCATCAGCCTAAATAATGTAATTTTGTTGTTGCAGATATCATTGACTGAAATTATAGTGTACATTCAAGACTGGATTCATCAATTTTACAACGCGTGGAAGACTTTGCATAAGGAATAAGGACCCTGGAGAAACATTCGTAAAAATTTTCCATACAAGAGGCCAACATGATCTGCACGATTGGTCGCCATCTTCGCCGATTGGTCACGTTTTTCACCGACTGGTCACGGTATTCACCAATACCCTCCGTTAAATCCGCATTATTTTCCATACCACGGCCTATATACGATTGTTCGGACACTTTTTTGGGGTGTGAATCTTTCAATAATGAATTGTCAAAAAGAGCTGAATAAAAGTAAGATGGCACTACAACAGTATGATCAGTAACAAATATATTAACGAAAGCAAATGTAAAAATTTCAAGTGAATCATCCATTATTGAAATGAACTTCGATTTTTAGCGAATTTACGATTTTTATTAGCACAAGTTGCCTGCTTCTTTAAGGCAGTTTTGATCCTTTTCCGAATGTGTTTTTGCTAATCAATGTATGCACTTCTAGTGGACTTAAGGCATTTTTTAAGTTGTATCGAATGTGTACTAAGTATAGAATTTTTGAAATATATTACATTTTTTCAGATTAACTTCGATTTTTTATATTAGCGGCTTTCGAAGTTTGGTGCGTTTTGTATAGCGATTGATTGCAATTGCAGCACTTTTGTCCCTATTCATGAGTACTTATTTTACTCACTTTGAAATTCTAAATAACAATTTACACATACACTTGGTTAAATGCCCACCAAGCATATTTGATTGTCCTGTGTATCCAATTTTTATAGTGTTTTTTTAATTTCCATTAACATTTCTTAATAAATTGTTTAATTTTCGTAGACATTTTTAATTAAATATTTTCAGTTGTCAAAATGGGAGTTGCGAGAAGTTATACCGCTTTGAGTATAGGAGAGCTGCAAAAGTATTGTAAGTGCAAAGTAATGTATTTAACTGTTAGATTGCAAAAAATAATCTACAATATTTTGAACTTACTCCTTTGCAAGGCCTTCCGCAACGAACACTAAATACCACTATTTTGAATTTTCGACTTCTCTTCTGTAATAATGTGTTTCCAGTGGACTCAAAGCACTTTAGCCACACCTTTATAAATAGTAATATCTTTGTGAGACAATTAATAATTCGGTTTGCATCAGATCATGTTGGTCCTAAATAGGTTAATATAGTTTTTTTTTACATTTTACATATCTAATTCGATCTAAAGTTTATTTCTCAAGACTTATTTTCTTTGACATAAAAGCTTTTGCATGTTCATAACTAATTGATTTTAAAATGGTTTTTTAATATTTGAATAAATCTTTCATTTCAATCTTTGAGTAATTTCGCAGAACTAATTTACATAACAAAAGAGATCTTACTAATTAGGAAAACAACAATTGATAGTGAGTGGTGGGGGGCATTTTTCGATATATAGTAAAATGTGCTTAAAATACAAACAATAATGTATAAGATTAGGTTCTTTTTAATAAAATCAATTAAGATTAAATGATTAGAAAATTACATGTTTTAAATTGCTATTGCTTATAATTTTCAGTAGATATTTACTAATCGATGGGAAAGTTTAAGAAGCAGAAGACAAAAAAAAAATTAAAGAATTCATACAAGTAAACAGTTTTATGTATGAGTTGGTTTTATAATTTATGCAACTTGTCTTTAAATCAAGGCAATATTTTTATAGAAAGGGATTTAATTGCACACTTTAAGGCATTTAAGGCATACATAATAAGTAGGGAAAGACCAAACTGAGTATATATTTTTAAAATGTTTTCTTTAAAAATTTACAATTGCCAAAGTTTTGGTATACCCAACATACCGTACAACATCACCATGAGTGCATTGATGTATTTACTTTTTGCACCTATAAATAAATACATACAAAATGCAATATTCACTTTATAATTTGAAGAAAAATATACACATGCATACATATTTTTATACCTTCACACATGCACATGTATAATGTACCCATACATTGCTATTCCTATAAACGTATTATATACATATGTATGACCACACAAAATAATCAAGTTTAGTTTTGCTCGATTGGTTTAAACCGCAATATCCTTTAACAACAATTTGTATGTGTTCGACTCAGAATGCGGTCACAATGGTATCGATAGATTGATATTTGCAGGAAGAAAAAAACTGCTGCAACAACGACAAAAAAAGGAGTGTCTTAACTATGTTTGAATTAGAGCGAGTTTGCCTATAAGAGTAGTAGGTAGGCTGAAAAGTGTTTAAGAAATATAATTTTATATGAAATAAATAAGTGGCATTATTTTGGAAAAAACTATACCTAATGGCGTTTTCTTTTCTACAAAAGTGTGTTGCACTATTTCCACTTTTTAATAAAAATTTGCAATATAATCATGTTTCGAAGAAGTGAATTTATTAGCAATTATTGTATCATCCCTTACGAAGGAAAATTTTTTCTTTAAAGGAATGTTAAATTGCAATTTTTTTAATAAAAAGTAAAAAAATGTCACTTTTTTTGTAGAATAGAAAACACTATAAGTTTATAATGGCTGGTATACTCGCTCCAGTTCACCTTGAAAAACACAAAAAAAAAACACAAAAGAAAAGCAAAAAAAAAACAAAAACAAAGTTGTATCGACGTTTCGAATCCGGGATTCTTTTTAGGGGTAGCTAAAGTTCCTCTCCCTCCCCACAGCGCATTGTTATACTAACTCGGTTTTAAGCTTTACGTTTAAGGCATTTTACACACTGATGCAACCAGCGATGCCAATTTAGCGCGTTTAGCGCTAGATTTAGCGCGTTTTAAGCATGCCAAATGCGCTTTTTTCATCCTAGCGCGTTTAAAAGAAAAGGCGCTAAATTGGCGCGTTTTGCCTAGAAATATCCGTCAGCGCTGTGATTTAGTGCGTTTTAGTGCGTTTTGAGAAGGAAAAAGCGTGTTTTGGTTATAAAAACTTGACAACGCTGGATGCAACGCAACTGACACTACCGACTCAAGCAACTAGTTGCATCCGTCTGACCCATAAGGATTTCGTAAAAACATTCACATATGCGCAATCCGGCTGATGCAACCATACGGCTGGTTGTATACGATTGGACATGCCCGGTCGCACCGCGATTAGTTGCATTGGATTTGTATGTATCGTCACTATTTTCCTTATTTTAAAGTAAATGAACGATAAAGCATTTAGTGTTAAATTAGATTATAGTCGCATCGAATGTGAAAACGTCAATTTAATGCAACTAGTTGCTTCCGTCGGTCATGTCAGTTGCGTTACATCAGTGTGTAAGCTGCCTAATGTATAAGATGTTTTCAGCATTTTTATATTAACACCACGACGAACATTCTTGCAGAATATTTTAACCCTCGAACTCTTCGTTGTCTTTTTGTTCCTTTCTTAAAAGTGGACAAACAACTCCACTTTAGCGGCGATATAGCAGGCAGAGAAGTTCTACAAAAATGTTTGTTTCGTAAAACTAAAAAACTTATGATGAATACAGCGACTTCCACACTAGATTTTTTTGTTAAGAGAACTAAAATTTTTTCAATCACCATGATGCGCTAAAATTACTATGCCCTTAGTTTTTTGTAGGTATGTTTCATATCCAAAAGATGAAAAGCTGAGGACGCAGTATCTTTTAGCGCATTTAAGTGCTTAGAAATGCTGTAGTCTTGTTCAAAACATTTGCTGAGCTTTGAAGTTATTTAAACATTTCCATATTAGGTGTATCAATCAAGTTTCTAAGTCTCCCTTTAAAGAATTCTTGTTACAAAATTCTGTAAAAATTTCTGAACTCAATCATTATTTAGAAATTAAAAAAATATTAAAAGAAACAGAAACAAAATTATCATTCTTTAGCAGTTTAGAACCTGTCAGAGACATACATAGAGGCTTACTGCAATTTTAAATTTAAATTTCCTTCCATTTCTGTTTAAATAATTACATTATCTTCTGGCTTAAGAGTGAACTTTTGAGATTACCCTGTAACTTGTATTTAAAAATTTATAACCAGTTACAGTTTCATTAATATGAGTGTGATTTTCAACTGTATGCAAGTTTATGTATGTATGTAAGCAGTGCTGTTATGATAAACGAAAACTAAAACTACAACAAAACTTGTATTGCTTATGTATGTCACAATTGTATGTGTGCGTGTGTGTATAACAACACATATGTAAGGTTGTAAATTAATATACACACCTTATAAATATTGCTGTGCATTTGTTTGCACATGCATACGTATAAATGCTTGTACATATTTTTATGCAACTGTATTTGTTGGAATATCCTGTAATGGATCTTGTGGTTTTATATGAAAATAAACTGCACATTAATTCAACACTTTACTATTGCACAATTCCTTTAGTTAAAGCTGCAATCAAGAGGCTAATTGGAAAATTAGTTGGAATTCAACAGATTTTTAATTTAAATAGAAATAAACAGTGAGGGAAATTAAATGATTTTTTAGAAAAGGAGTGTTGGACTTTGATATTTAGGAAAATAATTATATGTAAAAGTATTTCGTTATCAAAACTTACAAATTGTTTGCCATTACATCTTTTTAATATTGCTTTTTTTTAACATAATCTGTTAACTACCGACGACAGTGAATTTTTACAAAGCTCTATTTGGTTGCCAGAAGCAGAACCTTTAAAAGCTTATACAGGAATATATTGCCACTAAGGACATTTAAAAGTAACTGCTCATGCCTGAAGACTAATCAACGTCATCTTATCGTATGATGTACCAAGTGTTTACAAAATAACTAATAGCCAATTTTTACATTCACAGAAACAGTATTCTGTACAAATCGCAATTTTACATACATGGTATAGTAAATATGATCGAAAAGTAGGGAGTGATGAAAAAAAAAATATTTAGCTAGCATAAAAAACTTTTTCCCATTCCTTTCTGACAAAAGTTCCATCTGTAGAAATGGTTACATGTAATAATGTCCACAGAATAATATCCACTGATATTGATGTTCCGCTGATAGCTGGGGGAGCAAACGGTCTCATTTACTGACTGCCAATGGACTCTATTATGTGGTGTTCTTATTGCCTCATTCCATGAATACCCTGCAGTAGTCAGGTAACGCACGGTTGCTATGCGCCAAGTTATTTTTGGACGTCCACTGATATTATTTCCATAAAAAAACCAAATAATTTTTATAGATAACACAAGCCAACAAATTGTCAACTTTTTGCCTTAACCTCAAAAAGGAGATATTTTCCATCCTAATTTTGGGTCGCTGAAGATGAGTATTTAATTCATTTTTCTTAAGAAGCGTTTTCAAGATATTTGTGAAAAACATGTTTTCGTAGTTTTTGTAGCTATTTCCAAATATATTGACATATGTTCTTCTGAACTATACACAATTTATACTATTGCATAAAAGATATCGATGATATTCCATGCTGGTAAGACAGAAATCGAAAATCTTAAATAAATTGAAATTGATAAGAAAATGGTTAGTGAAGTTCCGAGGGTGACTTATCTGTTAATTGGTATAAAGGAATACGATTTTCGCTTGTTGGTTTTTGCTGCCTTCGCTGGCAGTGTCGTCTAAATGGAAAAGAACTTTGATGAGAAGACATGGTTGATCTCGAAACATCTGGGCTCAAATCGTCACATCCGTGAACGTATAACTCGTCACGTAATAACGCCATTTTCGGGCTATGACATACGTGAACGTACTGTAATCCCTTACAGTTTATACGATTGACGTGTCACGTAATTCATATTAGTACGATTGCCGATACGATCACGGATGTGACGATTTGAGCCCTGATGTCAGTTCAACCTTCCGTACAGCCAAATTTTTCTTTGATTATTCAATATTTAAATGCTTTAGAATTTCTTTCTAAAATAAAAATGATTTAATCGGAAGATTAAATTGAGAACGAGCTTAAGCTAAGCTAATTATATACAACTTAACCTAAATCGAAGAAAATAATCGTCTTAAGAATAATAAAATGGAATACTTGAGATACTATATCACAGAAATATGAGAAAAAATATTAAGAGCTTCAAAGTACTATTGGTCCCCACTTTGGGCGCCAATATTTCTAGTCCCCATTATATTGTTTGGATAATAATGTTGGTTAGATATGAATCAAATGCTCTACTTTATGTTAAAATGGTTAAGGTATACTACATTGTTTTCTTTTATTTGCACTTCGAAGTTAAAAAAAAAACTAGGACTGTGGTAGCCTATTGTTAGGAAAACAGTCGGTGCGGAATTCGTTTCCTTCTCCGATATAACTTCCATGTGCAAATAAGAGGAAACAACGTTATATATCTAAACAATTTTACCATCCAGTACATCATCTGTTTCACAGTCTACTATATTATACAGATAGAATAATGATCATTACAGGGAAAGGTAGTCATTCCGCTGATAAAAAAATGTATAAAATTATTTGTAGTTTTCAACAGTTTTTTTAAATTTTAGCAAATAAATTTTTTTTAAAGATTTTTTTTCAAAAAAAAAAGGGGAAAATTGTATTATGTACTTATCTTGTTCATATAACATTTTTGCTGGATGCTACAAAATCGTTGACTAATGATATTTTCGAATTAAATTTTTCAGTTTTATAGAAATTAACATACTAAATGCCAAGCAAAGAAAAAAAATTAAAATAAAGATATTCTGCTGGGAGTCTCAGAACTCCTAGGCAAGTTCCATGAAATTCCAAAAATTAAATTTTTTTCCTTTTGTCTATAAAGTCGATAATTGGTCCAAGGTCAATTTAATACTTTGGCATATAAATGCATTTATACGGGATTTCAAAAAGTGGTAATTGTTTTGGAGTCCAAGCTTTTGCATTTTGGAACATATGAACTAAAATCAAAACTTTCATTTAACATAGGACGAATTCGAAAGAGTCCTGTTACAGTTAAAGAGGGAAATCCAATTATTTATTTTTAATGTCGAGTCATGTCTGTAAAGATAATGAATATACATTTGTTATATAGTCAAACAGAATTTTATTTTTTATATAAAAGAGGGATGGTGCTCTTTGTTTGGCAAAAAATTATCGAAAATTCAACATCTTTTCAATTTTCATATTTTAAATTGAATATTTTCAATTCAGAGAACTGGATTTAATCAAAATGCTTTTAAATATTTTTCTTTAATTAACAAAAAAATTAAAAAATAAACGTATTAAATATCTGTTGACATTTGAATCTGATATAAATACTGAGCCAAAATTTTGAAAAATTAAGAAATTTCAATTTACTAATGGGTATAACTGACTAACTAGACCAGATAAGTGTACAACCAAACATGTGTGTTTTGGATCCTATAAAGGGCTATAATATAGCCATCAACTTTTGAAATCGGATGAGAATTAAAAAAAAACCTATCCTTAAAAAATTTTACATGGCTGAAGTGCCCTATTTGATACTTCGTAGCTATTTCCTTTGAGCAACCTGGAAAGTTGATATTATAAAACATAAACAAAGTGCTTCTCTGATATGTCTATATAAAATTTTATTTTGATAGGACTATCCGTTAAGTAATGCCTGATATATGTTCCAAATATTTTGATTCTGTCCTATTTATTTTTTTTTTAAAGAGAAGTAACACAATCAGGCAATTAATTAATGTGTTACCTTCTTTGGTAAAGGGATAGTGTAGAGAGAACAGGTGGTGAAGTGGGAGAGAGATAGAAAGCTTAATTCATTTAGAACCCTGCTATTACGCATTTTATGTAGAACATTGTTGCAAGCCCCTCTGCTGCCAAGTAGAGGCATCGAGTTATTTAATCTTTGTAGCCATTTTATTATTTACTTTACTTCGCCAACGGTTCTGCTGCAATACCGATGAAGTGCATTAGGATATGTTAGTACTAATCGCTGGTGGTAGTATCAAAGTGATCAGTGCTATGCCTTCATCACTTTAACAGTCCAACAACAACCAATACAACAACACACCAATGCAGATAAGAAAATTGCATGATGTTGTTGGCTTGTCTGAAACTAGTCTTGAACTCAAGACCTCTCAGCCAACAGGACCCTCTATTCTGTCCTACTGTGCAGAGGAGAAAACAATTAACAGTGTTTCCATTATAAATTGAAAATAATGTCCATGTAGTTAATATCTCCTTTCTGGTGGACATTATTTCTATTTGGTATGTTGTTTAATTTTAAGTGATCTTTTTAAATTTTTTCCCCACACAATTATCACTATTAGTTTCATATGATTTCTGTTAGTCCTTTTCCCAAATGTTGGCATTGCTTTTGAGAAGTGTTATTATCAATAGTCGATGGTTTCGTTTTAACCTCAAGCTTAAGGCAAGCTCTTGCAACTACCTGTGGTTCTCTCCTCTTTCCCTGTTTAGGCACGAATGCAATAACTAATGTTAGTTAAATACATTTTACCTCAAACAATTTGCTTTTATTTACTCTCGCTTCTAACATGTTTTTATAATGAGACTCTCTATTCCGATGTTGCTCTCACTCCCCTTATGTGCACTACTAGTGTTCATGCAATAATCTGTAATGCCTTTAAATATGCATGCATAATTTTTTTCTTCTATTAATGATTTCCCTACATGTTGACTAAACCAACAAAGGTTTAAAATTTTTAACAATTATTATCAACGCCTGCATAAAATACTGTTATTTCCCCCATGAATTTCAAGAATCTAAGGTTATTCCAATAAAAAAACCAAAAAAAGCACCTAACTGTCCTTCTTCTTACCGACCTATTAGCTTATTGTCCTCAGTAAGTAAAATTTTAGAAAAAAATTTTGAAAAATTAAGAAATTTCAATTTACTAATGGGTATAACTGACTAACTAGACCAGATAAGTGTACAACCAAACATGTGTGTTTTGGATCCTATAAAGGGCTATAATATAGCCATCAACTTTTGAAATCGGATGAGAATTAAAAAAAAACCTATCCTTAAAAAATTTTACATGGCTGAAGTGCCCTATTTGATACTTCGTAGCTATTTCCTTTGAGCAACCTGGAAAGTTGATATTATAAAACATAAACAAAGTGCTTCTCTGATATGTCTATATAAAATTTTATTTTGATAGGACTATCCGTTAAGTAATGCCTGATATATGTTCCAAATATTTTGATTCTGTCCTATTTATTTTTTTTTTTAAAGAGAAGTAACACAATCAGGCAATTAATTAATGTGTTACCTTCTTTGGTAAAGGGATAGTGTAGAGAGAACAGGTGGTGAAGTGGGAGAGAGATAGAAAGCTTAATTCATTTAGAACCCTGCTATTACGCATTTTATGTAGAACATTGTTGCAAGCCCCTCTGCTGCCAAGTAGAGGCATCGAGTTATTTAAGCTTTGTAGCCGTTTTATTATTTACTTTACTTCGCCAACGGTTCTGCTGCAATACCGATGAAGTGCATTAGGATATGTTAGTACTAATCGCTGGTGGTAGTATCAAAGTGATCAGTGCTATGCCTTCATCACTTTAACAGTCCAACAACAACCAATACAACAACACACCAATGCAGATAAGAAAATTGCATGATGTTGTTGGCTTGTCTGAAACTAGTCTTGAACTCAAGACCTCTCAGCCAACAGGACCCTCTATTCTGTCCTACTGTGCAGAGGAGAAAACAATTAACAGTGTTTCCATTATAAATTGAAAATAATGTCCATGTAGTTAATATCTCCTTTCTGGTGGACATTATTTCTATTTGGTATGTTGTTTAATTTTAAGTGATCTTTTTAAATTTTTTCCCCACACAATTATCACTATTAGTTTCATATAATTTCTGTTAGTCCTTTTCCCAAATGTTGGCATTGCTTTTGAGAAGTGTTATTATCAATAGTCGATGGTTTCGTTTTAACCTCAAGCTTAAGGCAAGCTCTTGCAACTACCTGTGGTTCTCTCCTCTTTCCCTGTTTAGGCACGAATGCAATAACTAATGTTAGTTAAATACATTTTACCTCAAACAATTTGCTTTTATTTACTCTCGCTTCTAACATGTTTTTATAATGAGACTCTCTATTCCGATGTTGCTCTCACTCCCCTTATGTGCACTACTAGTGTTCATGCAATAATCTGTAATGCCTTTAAATATGCATGCATAATTTTTTTCTTCTATTAATGATTTCCCTACATGTTGACTAAACCAACAAAGGTTTAAAATTTTTAACAATTATTATCAACGCCTGCATAAAATACTGTTATTTCCCCCATGAATTTCAAGAATCTAAGGTTATTCCAATAAAAAAACCAAAAAAAGCACCTAACTGTCCTTCTTCTTACCGACCTATTAGCTTATTGTCCTCAGTAAGTAAAATTTTAGAAAAAATAATCAAAGCTAAATTAGTTAATTTTATGGAAATTAACAACATTATTCCACCTGAACAGTTTGGATTTCGCAGAGAACACAATACTACCCATCCACTGATCAGAATTAGGAACTTGGTTAATGAAAACTTTAGCCACCAAAAGTCAACAGGCATGATGTTACTAGACGTCAAAGCTGCCTTTGACTCGGTATGGCATGATGGGCTTATTTTTAAAATGATAAATTACGGTTTTCCCATGTACCTTATAAAAATAATTCAAAGCTTTTTTACACTACGTTCTTTCCGAGTTCATGTTGGCTCGTCATCGTCTGTCTCTTTAACTATCACAGCAGGTTGTCCCCAGGGCTCTTGTTTGTCGCCTATTCTCTATAACCTATATACATCCGATTTCCCGCATCTAAGTTACTGCACTATGTCAATCTTTGCCGACGACACAGCTATTCTCAGCTCTGAATTATTGTCGATAGACGTTATATCCAACCTCCAAAGAGCCTTAACTGAGCTACATTCTTATTTCAATAAATGGAAAATAATGTTGAACCCTGATAAAACACAGGCAATATATTTTACAAGAAAACGCAAAGCCTGTTACCTACCTCAAAATAACATCATATTTGATAACCACTCCATCCAGTGGGAACAAAAAGTTAAATACCTTGGGGTTATACTAGACCCTAAAATGAAGTTCAAAGACCATATACCATACATTGTAAATAAAGTAAATGTACTAACTCGAATACTATACTCATTAATTAATAGGAATTCTAAACTTAGCATTAACAACAAGAAGTTAATATTAAAATCAATTTTTCATGCTGTTATTTTCTACGCAGCACCTGTTTGGTCGACTAGTGCACACTGTCATTTAAAAAAATTACAAATATCACAAAACAAATTGTTGAAACTAATTTATAATCTTCCATGGTTTTTTTCGACTGGGCGCCTGCATACTCTTGCAGGTATAGAATTAATTAAAGATAAACTTAACCGGCTTAACGAAAATTTTAACATCAGATGTCTAAATTCTGGTTACGATCATATCAATGAGCTAGCTCATCATATGTAGTTAAGTTTTAGGATTAGTCGTTTTTAAATAGGTTTTGCTAGAGTTTTGCCTTCAAATAAAAATGTTGTTAAAATATATATATGTATAACTTTATAAAACAACTTACATTATAATTAAGTAGAAAAAGATACTATTCTTAAACTCTTTATTTATTAATATTAAGATCAAGTAAAATGTATATATTATATTACACGAATAAAAAACTAAACTAAAAAAAAAACTAAAACTAAACATGTTGACTAAAATGTAAAAAAAAAAAATAAATACAATTAAAATGGTTTGTTAAGGAAATAGAAATGAAATAATACAGCCTTATACGAGTTTCTTTTTCATACGAAATATAATAAAAAAAAAGTATTATTTAGATTATAAAATGAGTATCACACATTCAAACGTATAATTGTGTGTTTTCATACATATTTTTACCTTAATGAAATCCATTTGTATGGGTATAATGTTTATTGGCATGAACTTTTAATGTGCTGTAGTAGTATGCGTGTTATTTTCTGTGGTTGCTTTAAAACGGAAATGTATTTTCCTTTTTTAATTTTACTTGTACATGTAAAGCATTCCGGTGCGTAGACAAATTGTTTAAGCTTGTAAATGTTTGAATAAATTATTGTCATTATATGCTGGTACAACCTAGAGAGAAATTATTGTTGAGGTATTCTTGAGATATAAAAATGAAATATTTATATATCGCTTGAAATTATTATTATAAATTTTTTAAAAACTTTATATTTTATAGACAGCTTTTACAGATAGATTTTATGAAAAGAAATGTTTTAACTTTGCAAAATTCAATAAAACTTTTGCAAAACAACCGCAAAACAAAAATTAAACAATGAATTCAACGATGCGATAATCTTTTGAAAATAAAACAAAACATTGTCAGAAAGCTAAGTTTGCAATATATTTTTCTCATTCAATGTTTTCCAAAAACCCACTAACCACCAAGCCAAAGCAGTTAGATGTCCTTTTTATAGCAGCACTAGTAGAAGAAAGGCCGCCATAGAAAACACTTGTAGCGTAGTTTTTCCCTGAATACTTTTTACAATGTGCCAAATACTTGTAGTAAATGTAATACAAGTAAAAGCTTGTAAAATATTCTCCTTCTAGTAGTTTTATTTTTCGTTGCTCAAGTTTTAAAGTTTGTTAAGCATAGTGGAGAATTATCGAAGTGGAAAACTAAATCTACAGGATTTAAACGTCTTAACAATTGTAGCTTAGCAAACTAAGACAACAAAATAACACAAGTAAAAATCGTACTTACAGGATAAAAAAATAAAAGGATAAAAGTAAGGAATAATAGTTGTTGTCTAGCACAATATACATACATATAATTTTTGCTCACTTTTTGGACATTTTTAGATTGCAATACATTTGGTAGGTAAAAGTGCTGAATGCATTGCAGTGTTCAGTGAACAAATTTTGATACGAGTTAATGCCGAGCTTTTTTTCTTTCTGTAAGATTACAGCTAACATTGTTCAAAGGAGAAAGAAATAACAAAATAAAGACGACGACAAAAGGTAACTGACCGAAGTGTAGAAATAGATTCTTTTTATTTAATTCAAAGTTAAAAAACTTGCTGATGTGTATTCAATTTATATTAAAGTTGTATTTTAAAAAGAAAAAATATGAGAATTCTTAAAATTGCATAGTTTTTCGTATATATTTTTTTGTAAATTCATGACAAGATTCAGATTCATTAAAAGGCTTTCGTATATAATTTTTAAAGTCGATCATATAATTACAGTAGATAACAAAAAAAAAAAACAAACAACTCTTACATTTTAGCACACATATGGAAAAGATGTATTATTTTCTAAAAAAATTTTTAATTAATTACAAAACAAATGGTTTCATTTATTTAGATAATTTTTCCGAAGGTATATCTTTTGGTGTACGTGTAACTTATTATAGCTTTTGTAAACATTTTCATTTTCTATGACTTTCTATGAATTCTGTTGAGAAATATTATGGATTCCATGTAGATTTAAGTCAATTGTGGTGCATATTCAAAAATGTGTTATACAAATATTGAAAACTCGATAATCTTGTTGTAAATTCAATTTTATTTGAGCTGTCGGCTTATTTCGAATATTTTACCAGCTAGGGTATACTCAATCTGCCCAAATGTCTGTTTTCTTTATTATAAATAAGTTAGCACTTTGCTGTATTAGCTCTATACCCCAAGTAGTAGACAGCGGATTATTGCTACGAGAATAATTGTCGATCGTTTAATAAGAAGAACAGTCGGTCAAATACGATTAGTTGTAAAAACGTTGTTATAAATACTTCAGCTTTTGATCGTCTGATTACTCTAAACAATTAATACAATCCGTCGCGATATATGGTCGGCTTACTACGATAACCAAATATTAAAATCCGATAAGAGAAATATTTCGGCTCTTGATTGGCTAATTACGGTTAGTGACTTGTGCTTAATAGCTAGGAAAGAATATAGCCCTTGCTCTTGTTATACTCTATAAGTCGGTTTCTCCGACTCCTTTCTCCCCATTTGTGGACAAATTCCGTCTACTTATCGTAATTGCTGCACTAACTGACTGAGAATTGTTACTTACTACACATAGTTGGGTAGTGGTATTAGTTTTGTAACTCTTAGAATGGTTTTAAGTTTTCGAACTAACTTTCATTTTGATTCGAGTTTAAGATTATTATGTGTATCGAATTTTCAGTTAAAATTTCGATATTCCGAAGAGTTTTTGATTTTTTTAATAAATAAAATATTTTACGAATTTTATATTATTCACTTTTAGTCAATTTAGAGCACTTTGAAGCATGTGCGAATATTGGTAATTTTCGAAAATCCGAAAGATTTTTCATAGTAACATCTAATATCTATTTTAAGATTTCTTATATCAAATTTCGCATATCTGGTGGACTTATAACAATTTTGGTGCATATTCGAAAGTATGTCATTCATCGATTTATTCTAAATATTGGATTTTCAGGATATCTATAATTTTGTTGTTAAGAGTAAATGTCATTTTTTTAGCAAGCTTTCTTTTAATTATATAGATGCGAGTGCCCGCGCAAATAAATACATGTTGGCATCACAGCTCATTGCGAAAAAAATTTGTAGCTGTTGTTGCTTTTATTTATTTTCAACTTCCTTTACAACTACAATTTAGAGTTGGAAAAAAATCTACTTATTGTAGTACGCAAGTAAAGAAAATAGATATTAATATAATATCTTTAGTTTTTCTATGAGATTTTTGGGTAAAGGTTTGCTGACGATTTGCATTTGAAATGGCCATAAGAACTAGCAAATAACTCTCCATAATCAATATCAATGTATTTTAATAAAAATTTAATATTTTACTTAAAAAGTAAAATATTAGTTTGGGGAAAAGCATGCTAAAAATTAAAATTAAAGCTTTCTTTTTGTTTAGTTAAACTATTGGGTCTTGATCGATTTGCGGAAATTTTGGTATATGTTAAGTTTCAAAGTCCAGAATATTTAAAATTTTTTCAAAATAACTTCGAACTTAATGCGAGTTAAAGACATACTTTATGAAATTGATGTTATCTAGTGGACTTAAAAATATTTTTTGGTGCATTTTTGAATATTTCTTGTATATCGAATATTTAGTTTAACTAACGAACTTTCGATATTTTCGCAGTAAGCTAGATTTTTCAAGTGTCATGTATTTGTTTAGTGAAATTGTAGATTTATGTTGAGTTTGGCGCTCTTTTTGTACATTGTTCATTTATGTGGTAATTTTCAAACTCTCTCAGAAGTTTTTTAATGTTACGGAAAAACTTTAATTTTAATGCGTGCTTATGTATTCCTTTACAAAATTTTGTATTTCTGGTGGATTTAAAATAGTTTTGGTGCATATTCCAATCATTTCTCTTAATCGAATTTGAAGTTACAATATCGAATTGTCAGAATAAGTTAAGTATTTTTTTGGAGCTTTCTATTTAGTTAGTAAACTTACTGGTTCCTGATCGGATCGATCAAGTCTTTGTTCATATTCGAATATCTCTTAGTTTTCGAACTTTTGGAATATACTAGATTTTTTGAAGCAACTTCTGTATTATAAAAATAAAAAACATTTGGTAGTAAGAAAAATATATATAAAATCTAATATTATAATAGTTGGCTAGTCTTTGTGTCTGCAATTGAAACCATATCAGGCCGGGCAAATTATTCTAAAACCTTAACGCGTTTACACTTTATATCATAAATCCTTCTCATATTTAATAATCCCTACAAAAAAAAACTTACCGAAAACGATTAAAAAGAAAAATTTCTTTAATGCCTAAGCAGATATAATATTAAAACATTTGATACAAATCCTGTAATTCCATACAATCCGTACCTTTTCTCTCTGCTAATTTTTATTTTGCGTGTTGAATTTTCTTAAAAAATTTAGCAAGTAGAAACAAAAAACGTTTGAATACACAATGAGAAAGTGCTTATGTTTTTTCTTAACTTATTTTAATAATACAAAACTGTGGGAATTTGTGCAAAAATATGAAACGAAAAATCAACATAAAAACATAAAACTATAACACGCGGCATTGTGCGATAAAAAAGTGCGTGTTAAGGCAACATTTGCTGACACAAGCCGAAAAACAAATACAAACTGAAACAAATGACAAACGACATGCATGAAATTACAGAATATATTTTAGTACGAGGCTAGCTCAAGAATTCAGGTCTTCAGTAAAAAAATAAAACTTAATATATTAACGGGAAGTTTTGGTGATAATATGTATTTCATAAGCGGGGAGTTTCCCTGTAAGAGTACTACACGGCTTTTTATCAAAGATCAGTAGCAAATTTTTTTATCGCCTGACTTATTCTTACAGAACTAATGACACAAGCAAAATACATCATCGGCATAGTATTTTACAAGCATTTGTTTCCGAAACGAAGTTGTGTAAGTGAGCATATTTAAATAAAACCACCATTTTATTTAAATAATACAATATGTAAAAGTATGAAACGAAAACAACATCAGACACTACAATCAACACCATCACAACTATTGCCATAACAACAACCGCCACATGTTTCAATTTTGCTAGTTTTTATTCTTAATTTAACTGTGAGTATGTGTGGCTGTACGTGAATGTTCACAAACATGTTGTCTTTGGTAAAAGATGTCTCCAGTTGTTTCTATTTATTTTTATTTTAGCGCTTGAATTTTTGTGCTTTGAATAAATTAGTAGTTTATTTTTTCTGTTCTTATAAAGATTATATAAGCTAGGAATCAGTTTCAAAACAGTTTTTATTTATACTGATAGCTTTAAATGCATATGTGCATTAGGGTAATGACTAAGCTGACCAGACATCCCGCTTTAGGATTTTGTATCCCGCTTTCTCCCGCTTTTTCAAGTTTTAATACTTATAATGCTACTTTTTTAATTATTGTCAAAATTTTTGAAAAATTTTCAACTGAATAGAAAAATATCTCTCTCTTTTTTCAGCCAGTACAACCCATTTTTAGACGTTTCTTTAAATCTCATTACTTTAAAATTTGAGTGACGAAATTGTACCGCATCTTGCTGAGTTTTTCCATATATTTTGAAATGGGAAATCATCACAGAATATTGCCATGAGTCTCGGCTACAATCTACGGTGATTTTTAAATTACCATTTTATATCAAAACTCGTTAAAGTCCAGTTAAATTTTGTCATTTATGCTAACTCCATGCCAAGTTTTTGTTATGCTTAAGACCGTTAATTATTTAGGATTAAGTTCATTTAATAAAATTTTTCTATTAAATTATATTTATTGAGAAAAGAATTTCCAAAGCGTGTAATAACTGAAAACACAAATTCTTGTCTGTATAGGCGTCGAACTTTTGTTTTCGAGATCAATCACTATCTCATCATCAGAGCTCTTGTCATACCTGCTCCCACTGTGAGGGTGCTGAAGTCAATTAAGGCACGTAACATTAAAAATGTTTGATTGTGTCAAAAATGAAATTCAACGATCTTAACTCAAAATAATCAAAAATTCAAAAGTACAAAGCACAACCAATATTTTGGGATGCACAACCAATCTATACAAATGAATCCAATCTTAGGAATATTTTGGGATGCAAAATTGAAAATTGGGCATAAGGTATAAAATAAAACTGGGAACCCTGGGAAAGAGGTGTAGAAAAGCAAATGGGGTAGGAAAAACGGTATGACTTCAATTTCTTGAAATTTGTTTCTATATATGCATCAATGGTTGGCAATTTCGTGTTGAAAAATGTTGCATTGAAACTTCAACGTATAAACAGACGATACAGTACGTAGCACCTTTAAAGAGAAAAGAAGAAAATGTTTAATAAAAAATATCTGGAGGAATTTGTAAAAAGTAGGACAACCCCGAACACTTGCTAAAAAAGAAGTAGGACTACCGCAGGCGCCCTAAAAAAGAAGACGGTGTCCGAGGAAAAAAGGACGGATGGCAACCCTACCCTATAACATGGTTCGCTTATGTTAATATTAATCATACGTAACTGTGGTGCACAGAAGCGTATGATTAATATTAATTAATATGAAAATATTAAAGTTTGTAAGCACTATACTTGATATTAGTTTCTTTGCAGGAAATTAACATAATAATTATAATTAACGCTGAACTACACTGTTTCACAGAATTGTTCGCTAATTTTTACCGAATGCCCTTGTACGTCAAATAAATGAATTGGTTCATTAATATTTTTAAAGGATAACAAAAATGAATGCTTTTTTGATTACATTGAATTCCAGTAAATATTTTCATTGAAACAATGTATGCGTGCATTGATTCAACGTGTTTGTACCAAAAATTATTCAATCTATTCAATCTAAGTCAATGTCTGTCATTCATTGAAATCATCTTATATATAAAAAGGCCACGCAATTTTTTGTCGTGCACTTTTAACTATATTATTGTTCAGTAATATTGTGGAAACATATGTATATGGTTTAAAAGGTATTTTTTCTAGATACGTACAATATATTCTTTTGCCTAAAAAAACGGTTACACAACCGGTTATAAATAAGCCCGGTTTCAGATCAAATGGTCGAATTTCGACCACCGGGCGGGATCCTAGTATAAAAAAATAGTTCTTTCAGCGTACGCAGCTGATACATATACTAGCGTATGAATATTAATTATTACAAATTTTGTATATAAAACGAACATGTTGTTAATTTAAAAAGCTGGAAAATTAAACTAACCACGAAATTTGTTCCTGGCATATGTACCTTTAAGTTTTATTTAATACCCTAAAACTTCAATATTAATATCATTCATTCTGTAAAAATAAAACATTTCTATTTGTTCAATGACATTTCACAGTAGTAATAAATTTTTGAGCACACAACTGAGTATGGATGGGTATTGTCATGGGGTCCATAACAATACCCCTAAATTTTGCACATTGTATACCACCACATTTTCATCCTTTGTTCGAAATTACACATAACGAAACCAAACAACTGACTGCAGTGATATCCTACTTTCTCTTTTTTTATTAAGTTTAATATAATAAAAATTTTATTAAGCCTATAATAAAGGCCTTGTTCCTGATAATTTATACAGCAGCAAGTAAAAGAAACACCAAAAAAAAGCATTGTTATTTTTCCTTGGAATACTTATTATAAATAAAAATTTCGTTTTCATTCCGATACCAATCTAAAGTTTTCACTAGTTTTAGGCATCTGTTGGCAAAAGGTAATGATTACAATGTGTTTTATTTAACCGAACATCGAACAGCAATACAATATCTAATTTATTTATTTCGTTTATTTGTTGCATGGTTTTCCCAATTTAAGTTCGCTGTTTGGTTGGGAAGTTTTGTAAAATATTAACGTTTTTATTTTGGCGTAACAAAAAGGAAAAAAAATAAATAAAAATAAATAAATGGGCAAAGCTAAGCACCGTAGAATACCATAAAACGTATTCGATTGGTAATGTAAGACAGTGGTATTAAGAGATATTCATTATATCTATAAAATTTTATAAAATATTTCCGCTTACAAGTTAATGATTTCATAACTTTTCTAAAAATGTAGTGCCTTTTTTTTCCTATAAGAGTAATTTCAAAATTTTTTATACAAAAACAAGAGTTTATATTTTTATAGCCTCCGATTTTAATGAAATTCATTACAAAAATATTCTTCTATTACGTGCACACTTCATGGCTCCTGAATTGGTCTAATATCTCTTATGAATCCTATTTTAATGTCCATCTAAACTTGGGAGTCTCGGCCATTTTGGAGAAAAGTTCTTTTGGTCATGGAATTATCATATAGAAAACAGTTAACTTGAGGAACAGCTTTTTTTTACTTTGCAGTCTCTTTAGCGTGACTGAGAGTTTTCACCATACCTTGCATCATTATCCATTCTGCAGTTGGAAGTTTAACTTGACATTTTGTATGACTATCCCACTGTAAAATGATATTGTTTGTTAATTTTATGTAAACAATACCTAAATATAGTGCAAAGGATTTGTATGTGGGTGTACATTTTGTGTTTTTTTGTTTACCAATGTAACTAAAAAAATATGAGATTTTATATATATCGATTTTTTAGCATTTTTGTGTACTGAGCATTGCATTTGCTTTCGCGGTTGCAAAAAAAATACACCACAAACAAATAAAAATAAAAAAATTATAATAATCGCAGGACGAAATTAAAAGATATGACAAATATTTTTAGCTTTTACTTGGGTTCACATCGAAATACAAAAATGTATATTTAAAAAAATTCTTTACAAACATTTATGCACTTAAATTTAAATTTTTAATTACTCAAATTTTGTAAAAATTTTATTTTTGATCACATCAGTAATTGATTAAATTATAAAATTAATTAAAGCTTGTTTTGATTTTAGATAAAATGTAATAATTGAAATTTTTTTAGGAAAAATTTTTTCTCTGTTGAGGGCTTATAGTAAAACGTTAGTAAGAAACCAGTAGTACTGATCAGTTCTGCTAATCTGATTTGAATATTTCAACACTCCACTCTTAATAAAAATAATTTGAATTTACATTAATTCAAAATATTGAACAAGAAAACCGAAATAATAAAAAAAATTTCAGAGTTAGTAAGAAACATTACGACAGGATAGAGGGGAATTTAATAAGTGGACAAACCAACGATAGCTTAATTCCTTTGTTATATTATGAAGTTTTCAATCGAAACAATTTTAATATATTTAAAAGTTTTCGCTAGCTGCTTTTTCGATTGACATATTTTCGATAACTCTATATTTTTATAGACTAAATATTGATAACTTAAATTTTCTCTACTAAAGATTTTTGTGTAACTTATTTACTTAATACCTCGATTTTTTATTTTATCTAAAGAAATAATCTAAAGAATAATTCGATGTACGAGTATTTTTCGCTATCAAAAGGTTTTAGATTACTTATCCTTTTAGAGAACATTTTTCGATAATTTTTTTTTCTAGAAAAAACATTTAATCTGATTTTTTTGAAATATTGAAAAAAATTGGAAAAAATTTTTTTCTATAAAAAAATTTGGATAACCTACTTTTTATATGGAGAAATTTTCGATAACTTTGGTTTCTGTTTCGATACTTATTTTTTATCAAAAAATTTTCGTTATTTCGTGGAGAAATTTTCGATAGCTTTGTATATCTAGAGAAGTTTTTTCGATAACCCAATTTTTCTAAAAACAATTTTTGGATGATTTGATACATCAGCAGAAAAATCTTCGATAACATAATTTTTCTATCTAATTTTTTTCGATAACTTAAAGTTTTCTAGAGGAGTTTTTTCGAAAACTTTGTATTTTTAAAGAATTTTTTTGGATAACTCAATTTTGCTATTAAAAACTTTTTGGATAATTTGGATAATGATAAACTAGTAGAAAACTCGTCGATAATTTTTTTATAGAACTCTTTTTTCGATAATTCAATGTTTCAAAAAAAAAGGTATTATAAGAAATTTTGTTGAAAATGTATTGATAAATCTAATTTTCCTAGAACAAATTGTGACATAAATTTTTTTTTAAAACTCGATAACTGATTTTTATACCTACATATTTTCGATAACTTTTATTTGCTACTGAAGTGCATACGATCTTAAAGCATTAAAATATACATTAGAAAACATGATTTCGATCACAAGAATTGCCGGACTATTTAATACAAATCTAAGTTTTATCTAACGAAAGCTTTTGCCTTTAGCTTTTTCTAGAGAAACTTAATCGAAATCTGATTTAAGAAAGTCACAAGAACCACTGTGTCTTTTTCTGATCACTAGTTCTGTTGTTTTGCTTTCCCCCTGGCAAAAACAGAAAAATCCCAAGTCATACATTTTCCAACTGTCTTCTGTTGTTGTTTTGTAATGAAATTTATGTTTTTGAAAAATGTTTTGTTGTGCTAAAAGTCAATGAATTGCAACAAATTGCTTGAGTAGAATAATATAATATTTTAAAACATTTATTTTCTCTATACATAAATATTATTTGCTAACTTTTGTTTGAATCTGAATTATTCATTCCCATACCTGTGCTTACGTATTGCTCATCCTAATAGGGCTGCTTGTAAGATCTGCCTGCATTCCATGAGTAAGAATAAATACAAAGCCCTGATAATCTGATTACACAAGACTTCAAAGGTTTATTTATGGGAATTGAGAGGCTTATTGGGTTATTAGTTCACCAGGGGTGAACTGGTTCGTGTTGTTCTTTTTACAGGTTATTTTTTTCTTACTGACTGAAACACACCTTTTGTTCTGCTCAATTGTTTCCACTAAACTTTGTGTTTTTATTTTTCTTTAGAAAAGAGACTTTTCATTTTCATCAAAGATTTATTGCATTGTTTTAGTATTTAATTTTGAAGGCGTAATAAATTGTAATTAGTTGGTGGTGTGTCTATTTTAGTACACAATACAAAAGGAGATTTTGTTGATTTTATAGAAGAAATAAAAATGTAAGTGCGGTTTATGTGTTTTAATTTATTTTAGTATTTATTTATAGTTGTAATTAGTTAAGGTAGATGGTTTAATTATGTCTGAGTTAATGTCTGAAAAAAAGTAACGTTTATGTTTCATGTAAGCTTAGGAATAATGAAAAAATTATATGCTGAAGTGTGATAATGGGGTTTTATTTAGGAGCTATAAAAGAAGGGCGACCAGTTAATAAATAGGTTAATAGTGTGCTGTTAATATATTGTTGGCATATAAAATAAATAAATAATAAATGAAATTTTGATTCAAAGGAGCATAAATGAATATTATATAATATCCTTTATCATTGATTAAAAGTTGTATAAATAAATTAACTTTTAAAGTAAATACTTAATCGAGACAGTGGTTTCCGCTCTTGTGTTTTTTTTAATTTTCCTTCTTCCTTTTTAAAACTAAAAACCATTTTTGTTCATTAACTCCTCTTAATATTTTGTTTTAACTTTATCGAATTTCGTTTTTGAAATGTTGTTGTTTCTTGTTGTATTCAATAAACTGTTTATTTGTATTTTCATTATGAACTTCCTGTATTTAACAAGTACGATTTCCGTTGCCACATCACACTCATTGATTTTGAACGGATGTTCAAACGACATCGCAACGATGGCGACGCCGGTTTTTTTTTGAAGACTGTTTTTTTTTATTTTGCTGGTTCTTTACCTGTTTCTCGTTTTATATTATTTTGTAGTTAATGTAAATTGCAATTTGTTAACAAATTTTTGTTGTGATTTTAGTGTTTTACGTCTACAAAGTTGAACAGGGTGTTCATATTGGTAATGTTAATCAGCAGTAGAAATATAAATTTATGTTAAATCTGAAGTGCCGCAGGGTATTTATCTTGGATCCAATTTTTTCTTGCTTTATATCAACGATTTACCATCGTCAGTACAATTTTCTGATATACTAATCTATGTCGAAGACATCAAGATGTTTCTTAATTCAGATTATTAACTTAGTGAATTAGTGAGAATTTGACTAATGTTATATTTAGTAAAAGGAGAACATATTCTCTTTAAATCTCAAAAAATGCAAACATATGCATTTTTCCCGAAGAGTTAATTCTAATGTGTGTTTCACTCTAGGTGGTTGAATATTGGACTGCGTTGATGAGTTTCTTGATCTTGGAGTTCTTTTTGATCGAAAGCTTCTGTTTATTAACCTTATAAATACGTGCCTCAATAAGTAAGGCCCGTTGTGTATTGCATTTATTAAACGGTGAGCCAAAGAATTTAATGATCCAGCAGTAACGAGGCAACTTTATACTTCCTTGGTTAGACCTACTCTGGAATATTATTCCGTCATCTGGGACCCTCATTATAACACCCACAGTAATCGTTTAGAGTCTGTAAATAAGCAGTTTCTACTTTTTATATTGCGTAATACTTAGCCCAGTCGTGTGCCAAACTTGTCATCATGTGAATTCAGATTACAACAAATTGCCTATACTGAAGAGTCGGGGAAATGTTTTAAATGCAATATTTGTTATTACACTCATAAATAGTGACATCTGTTCCGAGTTTCTGGTCAATGATCGGAAGTTTAATGTACCGCAATGTCCCCTATGTCAATTTTATCCTCTGGCTCTGCAATATTTACGTCAAAACTATGCTAATGCTGATCTATTCCATAGAATTTGCTGTAACTTTAATCAATATTGATAAGTCTTTTCATATAAATGTAATTAAATGTAAGTTAATTATATACTTAACTAAATAGTTTAGTTTTGTATGCTTACATGTAACTTTTGTTTTCTAAATATCTTGTCTGTAAGGATTTTATTAATCCATACACTTAAATAAATAAATACAAATACAAATATATCTTTACATACAATCCTCAAATTATGATTTTGTTTTAGATTTGGGTCCCTTGTAAAAATAAACGCTTCATCGCAATTTGCTGTTGTCATAAATTTCTACTCAGTTCCGTTGTTAAATTAAAAATTTATATGAAAAATTTTTCTTGAAATATTAATTACGTTACGAGCGAGCCATAGCCTAAATAATAAATTTGAGAAAATTTAGGCTTTCTTACAAATTTCAATAGAAAATACACAGAAATACTCGCTTTTTATTTGCTACAATATGTTGCCATTTTAAAAACCTTCTTTGATTTAACTTTGTACTATTTTTAATGTCCTTTTTTTCCTCCTCTCTCACACAGCTTAATGTCTTTCACTTTAATCGCCAAACTATGGCAGATTATATTCCTTTGTAAAAGTGTGTGTATACGATGTATACGCTCGTGTTGCCTGTGAAATTTTTCTTTAATATGGCTTTTAATATTGTGCTTATCCGTCTTACTTTGTAGCTTGAAACTAATAGCTGCAGCTGTAATCAATTTTCTGCTGAAGACATTTTTAAAGAAAATTGATTGTCTTTAATTACTTAATGTGCAAAAACATGCAACAGAAGAAAATAAAAAGAATACAAAGTTGGTATGATGATGCTTTAAAGCAAAAAAGAAATAATAAGTAAATTATATAAAATTTTTCATCATCGGGATATGCAGAGATAGTTACAAAGAGAGAGAGAGAGAGAGAGAGATAGTTTGTACCTAAGAAGGAAACGCAAATATTTTTATTATAAAATAAACTATGATGTCCAAGCAAGTATTAAAATAATATTGTTACGGAATGAAAAATGCAAATTCAAATATTACGACATAATAATGACAGCTCTGATGATAATCTGTATTTGATAACCCTAAATAGAACACTGCCTATCAAATATCAAAATAACGTTGGTAGTACTTTTTAAATAACCGCTAGAATTCAAAATAGCTGCAATGTAACTTTCTGGAAACAGTGCCGAGAGCATCCAAGATTATTCGAGAATGTTAAGAGACAATGTAGATAGCGACAACTAAACAACCGTAGCTGCAGGAAACTTAAGGCCATGTCAGATAAAACTTTTGCTTCGCGTTGCGTTACAGATTCGCTTTGACATCTAAGATGAAATGTACATACTTATACGAAACATGCTACATAAAGCACTTTTAACGCAGCGTGAAGCGAAAAGTTCGGCAACTCTTATCTTTTTGCATGCTTTGACAATCAGCTGGAATAATTTTCTTTTATTATATTGCCAAGCGAAACATATCGTGCGTTGTTTGATTCTGTTTTAATAAGAGGTAAATATGTATGTGCCATTTATTTATTTATAATAAATCGTAAAATAACATAATTGACTTTTATTTTTATAACAAAAAAAAAATAAATAGCAAAATTATTAACTACTTTTTTTGGTAAGCAAGCAATGCGCGAGTGTTGTCAAAGTTTTGATTGTGTCATACACCTTTTGCTTTACACTTTTCTATCAAAGTTAGAAACGTAACGCAAAGCGACAAAGTTGTATCTGACACGGCCTTTAAACTTGATAACAGCGTAAATTGTTTAAGTAGCAAAATAGTCTTCAAAGCATTAGTATATGTGTGTATGCAAATACCCAGCGGCGAACTTTTGTAGGCCCTTACTTATAAGGCCTTCCGTAAGACCTTCCTAGAACTATTTTTAGATCCAGTACTTATGCTCGCTTGCCTTCTCAGGAAGTCCGTACTACGTTTGCAGTAGGGATGGGAAAAAATCGGTATATCGATATTTTCTCAGAGATATATCGACATATATCGTCGATATTTTTAATTGCAATATATCGATATATTGATATTTTTTTCTAAATATATCGACAGTATCAATTTCGATATTTTTCTAAGTAAGCTTTTGTTTTTCGTTCAGTTATTTAAAAAAAAGTCGGCACAATCTTCATTAAATAGAATATTCTTAACGTAATCTTTTGTTTTGCTTATAATCTTTTGTGTATTCGAAAAATATTTTTTCTTTGAGCATGATTTTCTTGATGTACGTTCCATCAAATATTGTTGAAACAGGAAGTAAGTTAGAAATTTACTCTTTTCGGGTTAATATTTATAAGAAAAGTACTTTTTGTTTTTAATTTTAAAAAACTTATGGTATTATGTATGAATAATCATGCTTGGATAAATATCGATATATCTCGAAATATATATATTTTTTATTCGATATATGTCGATGCTGATCGATATTTAAAAAATACATCGATATCGATATATATCGATATATTTTTTTCACTTGCCCAGCCCTAGTTTGCAGCAACTAAAAATTACATTTAAAGACAAAACAACAAATACAAAAACCTTTTAGAAAAAGGCATTCCACCAGGCCTGTTGGAGAAGGAAACGCAGAAGGCCTTGGCTGGCTAGGATCGTGTGTAAAAAATTTATGAGTATGGAATGGGGTAATGAGGCCTTGTGTCTGCCAAATAAGGGCTCCCAGAAGGCCTGCTTACTACTTCTTTGCGCCGCTGGGTATAAACACGCATAACAAAAATCTCATGCATACTAACACATGCACATATATTACACTATAGTAATACCCAATGATCATGCATTATAGTTAAAGATAAAAAGAGACAATTACATTCGAGAAAGTCGGTGAAGTTATCAGAAGGTTTTATAGTTTACTATATAAGGCGGGCTGCCGGACGACAGTAGTTCAGTATATTTTTGAGCTTAGACGAGTAAATATCGCCAAGAATATGTGTTTTGTTTTATTGCACTTCAACTAATCCTGTGGAAAATAGTAAAATCGTTTTTACGAAAAGGTCTAACAATACGTAACAATATTTATAAAGTAAGTGCGTCGCAATTTGCTTGAAAACTGAATTTTGGAACGCCAAAAAAATGTACCGAAAAATGTATGTTGACTTAATATTAAAAGGGGCGAAAATAATCACCGGAATTTCGAGGCCACCTGGTATTAATGCACCTTGGCAAGTATTAAAGTAACTTATTCTGCCATCTGTTTTTAGTCGTTCAGTTTTAGGATACATTAAGCAGGAGTTGGCTGATTTTCTAACGTGAAAGTTTCATGCAATATTTGAAGCCTTCAAGTATATACAATATGGTGAACTGATTTGTATTAATGCCAAAAATAATAATAAATATGTAACCGTATTGGAGGAAATGATTCTACGAAGAATTCCAAGCAACTTTGCACTAGAAGTTACCGATCTAAAATGGATTTGAAGCTGGCGGGAAATCTAAAATAAAATAAGTGACTTTGTTCGTAGAAGACTAAACAATTACCGCTGGCTCAAAAATAGTTTTTTTTAAGGAATTCATATATTTTTTTAAATGCAAGGTGTCTGTGTGAGATGTTGAGACAAAATCGTACAAATAGTTGTTAAATAACAAGAAATTTAATAAATTAAAGGAAAAAATTCGTTACAAATAATGTTTGGTATCAATAAAGCGCATCAAATTTTGTTATTTTTATGTTTATGTGTCGAATTTTTTTCTTGAATGAAGGTTTGCGTGTCAAACAAGACCGATAGTCTAGACAGTCAAAAGCATCCTTCAAAACTGATGAATTTTTGACTGTCACTTACGTTCGCCAATATGTACTCTACTTTACCGAGTGGAGTAGGCTCGATCACTATATTTTTAGAACAGAGTGGCTTTTCTGATACCATTATACGTGGTTGCGGTAAGGGACTGGAAATCTGCGGGCTGTTCAATGAGGATTTTAGGGATTTAGAAGGTGTGAGAATTTGCCGTACATAGTCGGGAGGGGATTTTGTAGAGCCTTACAGGGTATTTAGGTAAGTAAGTAAAATTTAACTGTGAGGCGCACCAGAATGCGACGGTGAAAGTGGAATTAGTAACCTGTTCGACCGTTCACGAGCCCCTTGTCTGATTTTTAGCCAAAGGCTGTCAGCTGCGTGGTTTTTTGTTGCGATTCGCTGTTGAATATTCATTGTGGTTGCTGGTCGCCTCCTGTTTGATACCTGGCGTATCTTCCGCAGTTGTTATCGCTGGTAAATACGAAGTTTTTCTAGCTGTTTCTGCTAATATACGATTATGAAGTATAAACTTTGAAACTCTAAAATTTTTATTTCATTAAGTTTTTTTTATAATTAAAAATGTTGAATGTTAATCATTGCCTCAAATGAAGTTTTATCTTATAATTAATTATCCACTAAACGCATAAGTATAACAATGGTTCATAAATTTGTTGTGGCTTAATTGCTGCAATACTAACCAAACAAACACCCTTAACAAAGACATGACGGGAAAAACCGTTTTCGAACCAACACAATTAGCGGTCATGGTTTTTAAACAATGGAGTCTTTTGTTTATTTCATATTGTTTTTAGCAGCAATAATATAACAATTGTTTTCAAATAATAGATAATAATTTTTGGGATTTACATATTAATTCTTTTTTTCTTCGGATGAACAAAAATCAATGCAGTATCAGTTCTTTTTTTTTTTTTATTAATAGAGCGGTTATTTCTTGTGCACTAAGCAATCAAGCAAAAAATTTCAATTATAAGGCTGTTTGCCCCATCTGTAATCAATCAGCTTAACATTTTGAAAGAAATTTTGTACTACCAAAAAAAAAGTCTCTGTGCGATGAAAATTGTTTCATATTAAACTATATGGAAAGCAAACTTCAGATAGCCTAAAAACTTTTTACACACCATTCTCTCTTTTCCCCCAACAAATGTATTTATAAATACTGTGTCAACAATTTATTTGTATTGTTTTAATATTTCTATCTGTATTGCTATTCCATGTATGCCTTTAACAAACCCTTCTCTAATACTATTACAAATACACATTAAATGCCAATTGAATTAACCGCAACAATAACAGCAGTAGCAGAAATAAAATTAAACCGTATCAAAAACAACAAAAGGACAGAAAAACAAACAAAAGTTGTAAACTGAAATGAATCACCACAAAATTACACCAAAAACAAGGAAACTGATATTATACTCTCGTATACTTGTTGTTGCTATGCAACAATTCTTTTTATTTATTTAATAGAAAGCAAATAACAGCAGCTAAAGAGATAAAAAAGAAAAACAATCAAACAAAACTGACAATAAAATAATAAATTCCAGCTGAAATGTCCTCATAAGCGGGGATAATTTTGTATCCTTAACCTCAAGAGGAGAGGGTATAACTATAAGTTCGTGTTCCCATTCTAATCTTAATAACATTAATTTTGGACACCATTAAATATGTAGATATATTCAGTTTTCAGCCGATGTTTACATGATCACTTCTTACAAAGTCGTTGTAACGGGCGACTATAAAATAGAATTGAAACAGGTGATACAAAACGGCTGTCTGTAAAAAAAGAATGTGTACTTTGAACGGGATCAAGTTTATCTCCCTCATATAAATCGCGGATGGTTTCATCTGTTTCGTTTCGTAAAATTGCAAAATGATTTTAGGAAGTTCATGCATCAGATTTATCATCTCTGGCCATTTTTGCCACTAAAACGACGATCGAAGATTTATGGCTTCGATTTTCTTTTTATCACTGTTAGGAGTTTTAGTTAATTATATTATCACTTGTTGTAGTCTTGTTCTGCTGTGATGCTGCGTTTAAAAAGGCTAAGAAAAAGCAACGAAGCTAAAACGAAATTTTTGGCGATAGAAAACAAAATGAAGTCTAAATCTAGCCTCCAAAAGGCTAAACTGGCAACGCTGTCAAGTATGAACTATCATAATTTCTAGCCGATTTAAAAAAATGAGCCAATTTTCAAAAATTCATTTTATTTAAAGGGTTTGCTTGCAGTTTTGTACCGAAAATCGGTGGATTAAATACACTGCACCCACCCGAATTATTTATTACCGCATAAATGGTATATTTATGAACCGATTTTTAAAATTCTTTTTTTGCTTGAAAGTATTTACTTCCAGCTTGGTCCTAAATTTTTTTCCCGCAAGTCGGTGGGCTGCTTTGCTCCCTCATATTTTGATTATCGCCTAACTCTATTATTTATAGGCCGATGTTGAAAACTAATTTTCGTTTCAAAGGTTTTGCTTCCAGTTTGGTCTTATAGTTTGTTTTCGATAATCGGTGGGACCATTGGCCACCCGAAATCTTAATTATAGCATAAATCCTGCTTTTATGGACATATTTTAAAAATTCTATTTTTATTTGAAAAGCTCTGCTTGCAGTATGGTCCCATAATATTTTTCGAAATTTGGACGAGTAATTCGCCACCGCCGAAATATTGATCCATGACTCCTCCATTAATGGACCGATTTTCAAAATATTTTTTTTGTTTCAAAATGTTTGCTTTCTGTTTGTTACATAATTTGTTTTCGAAATCGGCAGGGCTATTTGGGTTCGCCAGAAATATTGATTATCGCATAACTCCACGATTTATGGATCGATTAAAAGAAATTTAATTTTGAAAGTGTATGCCTGCAATTTGGTCGCATAGAATTTTATGCAGAAATCGGATTGATTGTCGCATAACTCCGGTAAGTTGATGTATTACACTTGCAATGGAAAAGAACAAAAAAAAATCTAAGTTAATAAACGGTATTTATTAATGTCTGAAAATTTTATTATTTCGGTTTTCTAATTCAATATTTTGAATTCAAATTATTTTTGTTGGAATATTCAAATCAGATAAGCAGAACGGATCAGTACTACTGATTTCGACAGGCCGCTATACCGTCTCATCAGCGTTCTTGTTCACGTTTACCACTTATGAAGGTGGATGCTTTTTACAAGGAATCATCAGCTATTTAACTAATTTTTGCCAGCAAATAGAATACAAGACTGACGAATAAAAGTGACGAATAAAAAAAAAACACGTCCGTTTACTTCAAGAGTATGAGAACAATATTGATTTAAATAATTATATATTTACAACAGCGCAACCTATGGGTTCCAAAATATTTTATATATTAATTTGAAACCAGCCACACAACTCACACTCACAAAATTTCATTGAAATCCTTTGGATTGCTTGGGAGATTAGCTTAAACGAACATACGGACTCATGATTTTTATGCATACATACATGTACATAGAATTGATCATGGTCTCGGCTTGTTAAATATATTTTCTTCTCTTAATTAAGAAAGAAGACATTTTAATTAATGAGCTTTCAAAATGTTTCCAAAAGAATATAGAAAAGTTAATAGTTCTATCGCAAACAGATTACTTACTATCATGATTTTAAAATAACAATCAATCCTGGGAATTGTTTGCGTTGCAGCAAATGAGCCAACAAATTGTTATTAAGTTAAGCAAAAAAAAATAATAATAAAAATTTTTTAATATTATTTTTATTATAATTCTTTATAAAATCAGTTAAACCATTTGGTAAATTTAAGCTGCTAAAAACATGAAACCAAATGAATTATTAATTGAATGTTTATGAAAAAAAAATCCTTTGATATTTTGCCTGGCTGTCAATAACTGTGACAGCTATTAACAAAATTTCGATTGAAGGTGTGTCGGTAATACGTTCATTTGCAGACACTAATTTCCGTTGAACAGAATAATAGAACTGAAAAATTATTATGAAATAAACTGACAGCTGGTAGTTTGGGATTAATTTTAAAGTCAAATGAAATTTGCTAGAAAAATCATTTGTCATAAGATTTTGTTTACCATTCATTTCTATCTTTAAAAACAGGCCAAACTATTTACGTTGCCAGTCCCCATTTCGTTTAATTTCTGAAGCTGAAGCCATTTTTTCATATATAAAATTCAACATTATTTATTATTAATTCTCATTTTTAAGTCCAACCACTAATTATGAACTTGTTTGCTTTTAACAAAACAAATTTAAGCTGCATTTTTCCCCATTGTTCATGTTCTGTAGCCTTTTCCATTAAAGTTTGTTTAGTGTGCCTCAAATAATTAATTATGCATGTGATGTGTTTTTTTTTACTTTTATTAAAGTGGTTGAATGATGTTGGTTGCTGTTGCAATGTCATAATAACATCAAGTTACATACACTCATAAAGCGCAAACCCATATTAATGAAGAGGTGATACATGGATGTGTCTATGTGCATGCGTGTGAGTGTGTGTTAGTGTCATTGCTGCTGTTGTATAAACTCATAATTGTGGCAAACATTGATGTACGTTCCAGCTACAAAAACAAACTCATTCAAACATATATAAGGACTACCTTCAAAAATGAAATAAAAAATGTATGTTATACATAAGAGTTCCTGCTGTAGTTGCTGTCAAAGTATTATAATTTGTAATGTGGCATAAACATATGTATGTTTATATATGAGCTTTTGTGTGTGTGTGTATGTGCAACAAAGTAAATTAATGAATTGTTAATGACATTTACAAGCATGTTTAAAAACAAATAATGTAATCAACAAATACCTACACATACTCATACATAAATAGCACACACTAATACATTATAAACCAGCACAACTATTTTGTTAAAGAGCATAAAAGGGACCTTATGTTCAAAGTGTAACGAGATGAAATAAAAGTTTCCTTAATCTACAATTTCACTTTTAATCGGATATGTATATTTAAAAACTATAAAAGCTTGTTTTGAGAAAATTTCTAACAGCAAATGACAGCTACCCTCATAAAATTGCTCGCCTGGTTATATTGGTAACATGGAAGCGTCAGTGAATTGCATTGGTAATCTGAATGGGATTTTCACATTGATGCTTTCTACAAAGAAAACTCTGCCTCTACGAAAATCAACTTTTAGTAGAACCATTGCTGAATGCGTTGATCGAATCTTCAAAAGTACTAGTAATGCTGTTCTCAGCAGAAAAAAATTTGTAGTAAACTTTTTCATACAATTAAGTTTATTTTTGGACAGAGATTGATCTCCTGTAGATCAGAGAAGTCTGAAGTCAGTTAATCTCTACGTGTTTTTATGTTAATTTAAATAAGGGTGTAAAGCACGCGCTCATATCAGCCCTACCATGTCCAACAATCAAATATGAAAATCGGTAAATTTCAAGATATAGCGAAAGCCTGTCAATTGTCAACATTTTGCAACAAGTCGTAGCGTACCCTTTGCAGAACCAAGGTAGCGAAACTAAAAAATTAATTTTTCACATTCGATACCTGAAAATGGATAAGTCGATTAGTAGGAATTTTTTGCGATTGCTAAGCTGAATGCCTGTATGGCAAAATATTATAGCTGAAGACTCTATTAAGTTTTTCATTTCTTTATTATTCCTTGTATTTCCCACTTCATAAAAATCTCTCATATATACATATGTGCATAATATGTCATAATCATATACCATATGAAAAAATAAAAGGAAAATTCTGTTTTTGGATTACTAAATTATGCTTAAGCGGTTTCCTCTCTCACCCAACATAGAATCCTTAAAACACATAATCTTCTGATGACATACAAAATAATTAAGTATTGGGTGTTTTTATTGAGGTATAGAACTTTAAGTTGGCATCACTTTTTTAACTGGCGGCCATTTTGTCAGCTGTCAAGTGATTAATATTTAGTTTGGTTTGCCATTTCATCATGAACAGGTTGACAAAAGAACAACGCTTGCAAATCGTGCAAATTTATTTCGAAAATAATGGTTCAGTTCGCGAAGTTTACCGCAAGCTCCGTCCATTTTATGGTCGACATAATCGTCCATCAGAGCAATTAATTCGGTTAACCATGGATCGTTTTCGCACTACGTTTACTCTATGTGATAATACGCATCCGCAGAGACGTCGAACAGTGCGCACCGAAGAAACAATTGCCGCTGTAGAGCAAAGTGTTGAAGAGGACCCGAATGAATCGATTCGCCACCGTGCACAGCAATTTGAGCTTTGGAGACCGGTATAGAGCCATGATAACCGACTATTTTGTTCCCGAATTGGATGGCATGAATGTGGATGAGTTGTGGTTCCAACAAGACGGCGCTACATGCCACACAGCGCACGTCACAATCGATTTATTGAAGGAAACATTCGATGAGCGCATAATTTCGTGGAATGGACCTGTCAATTGGCCACCAAGATCGTGTGATTTGACACCATTGGATTATTTTCTTTGGGGATATGTGAAGTCGCTCGTCTACGCCAACAAACCAGAAACGTTAGGGGACTTGGAAGCCAACATTCGTGGCGTTATTGCCAACATACGGCCCCATATGCTCGAAAAAGTGGTTGAAAATTGGACCTGTAGAATTGGCTTTATTCGAGCCAGCCGCGGCGGCCACATGCCCGAAATCATATTTAAACATTAATGGCATAAAATTATCCTTGCAATAAAGCCAAATTGATGGACATTAAAACGATTTTCTTGTGTTTTATTTCAATTCGAAGTTCTATACCTCTAAAAAAAACACCCTGTAGAAGCAAAAAAAAAAAAGAAATGGTAGCAAAAAATGAAAGTTCTTGTTAAAATATAAAAATATATGTTATGGATAATCACCAGCATGTTATTTGATGTTTACGAGTACATTGTTAAGTTAAAAAAAAACGAAAAGTTTTTGTAAATAAATTGATGTTTTTGTTAAATTATCTGGTTCTCTTTTTCAGCTTTAATAGACTGATAATAAAGTAGAGGTTTCACAAAAAATGTATGCTGTCTTACTACAGTGGCTATTAAAACTTGTTAAGGATTTTTAAAGTTGGAAAAACAATGAAATGTGACCGCACATTTCCAAATTAGGAATTTCGTTCAGGACGCCCAGTTGCAGCTCTAACTTTAAAAATCATCAATGCGATCCTTGATACATTTAACCTTGAGTGGCAAACGAGTAAAAACGAGTGAAGAAGTTCAGATCACTGGCATATCACATGGTTCAAATTTGCGCGTAAAATTGGTTCCGAAAAAGTACTAGCAATACGATTGCCATATGTGCTCCCAATCCAAAGTAAGTGCCATCATGACCATGTAAACTAGCTCATAACGCGTTGCAATGCAGCAAAATAAGTGAAAACGACTTATGAGTATAAGACTCCCATGGCGACATGTTATTTTACTTATTTCGGAAGCATTGATGTTACAGTTTTTTTGATGCCAAGATATGGTACCATGACCTTGGGCGTCTACGGTCTTTTAAATTAAATAAACGTTTTTTTTGGATCGCGACAGACTTTATTCATATTTTCCAAAGGACTGTGGTTCATATGGATAAAATAATTGTAATAAATCTTTATCTTTGAAACGTGAGATCCAATTGCAAAACGATGTGTGTAAAAATCATAGAGGAGGACCTAAGCTTTAACGAAATTATATTCTAGACCATATTGTTCAAGGATATGGATGTCAAAGTTGACTACCTTAGACATTGAAAATATTGTTGGCCTTATAAATTTTACAAAAATCCAATTTCAAAGTATAACATTTTTTGCAAAGTTTATAAGTAGATGAAGAAAATACAGGTTATTTCAATAATATATCTTTGAAACTTTTTTGCTTCAACTTTTCGTAGATAAATCCAGCATTAGCAGTCCCAAAATTCTAAAAATAATATTTTATGATTTGTAACACAATCATTAAAATCGGATAATATTTGTGAAAGTTGATGCTCGGGGTAGCCTAATTTGACACATTGTAGCCCACAGTGCAGTCAATATGTTGGTCAATAGTTTAGGTTTCTTAAAGCTTAACTCCTTCCCTATGATTTTCATATAAATCGACTTGCAATCGGATTGCAATTTTCAAAGATAAAGATTTCTTACTACTGTGCAACGGGGACTGCAGAAAGCTTCAAGGATTTTGTTCATTTTGAAAGCACATATTTTGATTTTCCTTCTATTTTAACTGATTTTAAGATATTAAAAATATGAGAAAGAAAGTGTTTTTAGAGTTTTTAATGCTTAGCTAAAAAGAAAAATTATTTGTTGTATTGAACGTTACATCTCGTTCTCAAGGGCTGTTAGTTAGCGTTGATAAGATTTATGCTGCTCTCTCTTTCTCTCTCAGATATAATTTTTCTCATTACGGAACTGCCCCACGGTGGCGACCAGTCGATATCGTTCTCTTATTTATATTAAAAACAATAATAAACAATTTAAATTTGTTTTTTTTCAATATAAATAAGAGAACGTAATCGGCTTGTCGACATTTTTTTTTAACTAGAAATTCATCATGACAGGGGCTCAGCTTTCCCCTTGATAATTTCAGTTTTTGCGCTACGAATATTAAATTCAAAGCCAAATCACATTTAGAAATTGTGTCAAACTAACATTCAATACATTTTTCTATAAATTTCATAAATTTTTCAAACACACTAAAGTTTAAATTAAAAAGTGCGATAGATAATCTTTAATGAATTTTAAGAAAAGTTTCTTAATTATAAACAAACAATTTTAAATTAATTTTAAAAACTTAATATACTTTTCATTGTAAAAGCAATTTTCATCTAACAAAACCTTATTCAATAGAATAATATTTTATAAAATAATAACAAATTTTGTAACGCAATTAGTTTGGAAGCATAGTGAGACAGAGTAACGTTCAATACACAAAAGTGTGGACAACAACTGATTTAAAAAAAGATATTGAAAAAAATCATCATTAAAAATATCATAAAAAATGCAGTGAACGTTACCCAAAATTTTTAATTGAAGTTTTTTTAATTTAAGTTTTTTTTGTCCATTGGCTTAAGTTTTTTTTTGTAATTGACTTAATTTATACTGTTTGTATAGAAAAAATTTATAGTTGATTTATTTTGACAAAAGTCTTGTATATGACTTACCTTTTGGGCTTTCGTGGATAAAAAGATGTTATTACAAGCGGAAAAGCAAACAAATTTATTCATGAAAAAAAGAGTACTTGAGAAACATAAGTAACGTTCTGTACACAACATTTTTAGGTTAGAGGTTAATAATCGAAACTTTCAGGAAATTATTGAAGGTTCCGAAAACTAATACATACATATATACAAATCAGTAAACTTATGTATTAGAAAAAGATCAGAAAATACATGTGCATCTAATATCAAAATCACCCATACATCAAAAGATTTTTTTTAGTTATGGATTTCCGAAAAATATTATCACTTCCAAAGTCTTGAACAAATATTAACGCTAGCTATTTTGCTGGTCACTGTATTTACTTACAAACGACTTATTATTCATAAGCCATATAAATAGATTCTTCGTTTATTGTTCAATGTTAGAAAAAAAATAAATAATAAAAGAAAATTAGTATTCAGATTATTGAAGAATGATAACGTTTTTTTTTCTAATGAATCTAACACACAAAATACAATCATAGTGCCTCATAAGAAGTCTTTTCATGCTCATAAATAAATCCAATATCATTGAAGATTAAAGTGATTACCTGAAATAGACGTTACGAGAGAGGCATCATTATTGAGTTTTAGACAAAACTTTAATTTTGAAACAATATAATTGCATCATAATTTATCTACCAGAGTAGATTACTGTTTCATAATGCATGTGAATGCTGTAAAATTTCTAAATTTACATTTGAAAGACTCTTCTTTCTTCTATGTGAAGGATGTTATATGAGCAGGTATTTTTCTTAGAAAAATTGTTATGCTTTACAGGCACTTAAAACGTTTTAAATTGTGTTTGATCGAAATTTTTGATTTCGAAATTTACCTTAACAAAATTTTAATTGCATATAAATTTTTTATTAAAACTTTATTATTTTTCATAATTTGTTCTGTAGGTGTGAGGTAAACTAACCAAGTTGATTTTTTCCAAAATACGTTTTTTATACTGTTGGAGTCAAAATTTTTTTCCTCTATCGATGGGTAATATAATTAGTAAGTCCTGTTAATTGTTCAAAATGTGACTTGGTGTAGTTTATCTCCCATAAACAGAATTTCAAAAACTTGCTCCAAATTTACTGCTCTTTATTTTTAATTTCAATTATTATTTTTAAGTTCAAACTACATTTTCCTATGAATTCTTGACGCTTCACTTTTTATTATTGTACAAATATTAAAATAAGCAATAAATTTACTTCGCTTTTTTTATGGAAACTAATGATTACACTTTGAAGCTCAGGTACAAGTTATGTTTTTAATTAGCTTTAAGATTTAGAGTTTCTTTTTCAAATGCTAATATCTTAAGCAACAATGAGGCAACATGTTTTAGAAATTACAAATATGAAGTACTCAAAATAGCACAAAGCCCGTTGTGCTTCGCTACCATTATGAAAGCATAGATATGAAATAAAA
Organism: Panzeria rudis; assembly: GCA_956483635.1. NCBI lineage: Eukaryota > Metazoa > Arthropoda > Insecta > Diptera > Tachinidae > Panzeria > Panzeria rudis. Next base: position 5,609,677 of record OY101449.1, read on the forward strand.
AATTTTAAAAGGACATTGCAGAGAAAAAAATGAAATATAGAATTTGCGATCTGGATGTACTGAAAATTTGGATCATTTCTAATGATTTTTACATAGAGTTATCACTGCCTGAAGAAAAATTTGAATAGAACACTGAAGATGACACATAGCCGAAACCGGTCTGTTTATCAACCAAATTTAACGTGGGATAACGGAAAATCATTCCAAATAGAAAATTTTCCTTTTTTAAATTCTGTAATGATATTTTTCACTGGGGTAAATATAAAAAATCTGTTCAATTTTCGCACCTCTTTTGTAATCGCATTTTATATGAAAATGTCAAAAGCTAATTTTACTCGCATATTGTGAACCTTTCGAGCAGAATGGAAGGGCTTAGCAATTGATGAAATAGTCTGGCATATTTTCTTCATAAAAAAAATCAGGGTAAGGTTTGGTTTTTTAACCTTTTTTTTGCATGTTGAAGTGCATCTGGTGCAATGAAGCAACTCAATTTTCATCGTAGGTATAACTTCAACAACAAAATTAATTGAATCTCTATATACAAAAATTAAACATACAAAAATATACACACTAGTTTTAATATAAGTCTGTAAATAACACCCAATTATTTTACCAATGTAAGAGTAGAGTTTTGTTTATGATTTGCTAGTGTTTCATTGATTCCTTTCATTTATAGATTTCTTTTTCTTGAATTTATTGAAATGTTTCTGCGATTTAAAAACTTTAACTCAATTGATTGCTTTATATTGGTAAATAGTTCTGTTATTGTTTCCTGGAATGGATTCATTACTACTGAGAATTGGCTGGTTGGCAATTGCAAATTTTTGAAATGTATACGTTTATAAAGTGATTGATTTTCAAAGGTATTTAGCGAGCAAGAAATTTGTGAGTGAAGAAAATAAGAATCAGATAAATATTTGTTTACTTTCATAACATTTTGATCGTTTGAAATCTTGTGTAAAGTGGTATCATAAACTTCATGCCAAGTTATCGTTATGCATATGGCCCAAAGTAATGAAACTTTGTTTACTACGAGCATGATATGAAAAAGGTAAAATATATTATGAAGTAAATAATTTGCATACACGCAAAGAAAAAACACGGTTGCGCCAACCATAATCTAAGAGCAATATTTTATCATTAAATTATATGGTTGGTGTCAAATCATACTATTATGAAAGTAAATCTGTTGTAAATAAGTATAATATTGTTGTCTTATATACAACTAATATGATTCATACAACCTAATGTTTAAACGAATGTAAATGTACTATGATTTAAGCTAATAATATTATATGTTATATCAAAATAGCATGGTTCTAAATGACCATATAATGATTGTTTTTCTAATCATATATTGGTTAAAAATTTAAAGCAGCTTAAAATATATACCATATATTTTTGAAGCTAAATATAAAATAAAATGTTTTGATTCTGAAATTAAAGTATTATCTAGTTTCATATAGATATACACATACATACATACATACATACATACATATCTATACATTTGTTAGCACATATTTTATTTACAATCGGGCATGTTATAAAAACCATTTCGTTTTGAAATCGGGAACTTGTAGGAAGGACTTTAACCAAACAGCTCACTTATTGCAGCTTTTCTGTTAAATTTTATGTGTCAGATGTTTCAGATATTTTATCCGAACTAAGCTGCGAGTGCACTAAATTATCCGATTAAACATGGCCGAATATTAATTGCCAGCTTTCATCTGTTTTTGTTATTTTTAGTTTATTTTTTAATTTTTTATTTTTTCCGACACTCAAAAACAAACCGACAGCTCTCAAGTAAAACAAAAAACTAACAAAAACCATTGAACAAAAATTTTTTGGAAGCAGAGAGCCATGTCTCTTTTGTAACCATAGCTAGATTGCAAACAAACTGTTTTAAGATAGTATGTTCAAGAACCATATTTTATTATCATAGAACCATACCGTTGTTGAATTTTTAAATATACCATGATTGTAGCTAGAATTTTTCTGAACAATAAATTCAACCATGTTGCAATTAATATAAAGGATAATAGTCTCAAGATTAAATGTAACCATAAGTTTTTTGTCGTAAACTAATTAAGGTTCACAACTGTTTAAAACATTAATAACTTATTTGCAACAACCATTAGCTATATCGGGAAACATGACATGTTTGTCATAACCATGCCACAACCATATATTTTCCCTGCGTGAGTTTACACATATGCAGGGTTAACTAAGTAGTGGTGAAATAAAGAAAATACATATGATCACTGATGGGGGCAGTAGTGGTCTTTGAAAATAAAGTTTTAATGTTCTGCCATGTAGTTTGGAATTAATTAATCTTAATTTTTTTTCACTTGTTTTTTAAAAATATTTTTATGACTTTTAGAATAAAAAATCAGTTAAACTGAAAATAGCTTCCATTTTTTTAATTTCCGACTTGATATTGGTTCTTAATTTGTTAATTAATCCTTTTAATTTACCGGTGTGGATTTTGAAATTTTTGCTATGAAAAAAGATTTCATTCCTTTAACCAAAAATTAATTACTCACTCTTCTAAAAGGTTCAATCCTCCATGCAGTCAAACAATTTGTTTGTCTTCTTTGTCTACACGCTTCACATTTTTCTCTAAATAAAAATATAAATTAATTGAAAAATTAAATTAAAGCCGAACTGAAACCAAAATAATTAAATTTCTTTGGATATAAATGCATACAGTTCGACTAAAACTCATAACTTAATTGTAAAACTCATAGCTTAATGGTAAAAATTTTAACTTTTAAACAAATTTAAGAGTTTTCCTTAATTTTAAGATTTACTACAGAATTTTCTTGAATATTAAACTTTTGTTTAGTATTAAAGTGATTTTTTAACCTCATTCTCATCAAGACATGTTTGTTTTACAAGTTTTCTTTAAATAAATCTTTTCAAATTTAATTTCATATAAAAGTCATGCATCAATTCATTGTTGTTAACATCCTTTGGAAAATAAAAGTCCTTTTTGAAACAAGGCAAAATAAAATAAAAACAAACTACAAAATTTTATTATCAAACACATTTGTCGTTCACTTGACCAAAACAAAAAAAAAATGCAAAAAAACAGAAAAGAAAACTGTTTGTTGCCAAAAAAAATATACACAAAAACATGATTACAAAAAAACCCAAAGCACACACCAACACACACATTGCATATAACAAAAGTCCTTAAGAAACCTCTTCAATATCACTCAAAAGTATGTTTAACACATAAAACATGTTTTACTGTTAAAGGGAAGTACTAGTATGTATGAGCTGCTGTAAACTTGTGTATATCAGAATGTGTATCCAAATAAAAAGCAACAGGAAAGGAAATAACTCACATGCACACACATATGCATACATAGAAAATATTTACATCATTATTCGGAGTAGTATTCATTTTGACAAAACACATTTTCAAGACAATTTGAAGACATATACATGACCATGAAAGCAAAACAAATAGACGTAAAAAAGACAGAAAAATATAAAAATCCTTTAATACCGTACCGTAAACTAAACACATAATTTAATTTTCGGCAAATACTTGAACAGAAAAAAACACAGAATCATACAAAACAAGAAGTGAATAAAATTAAATTGAATCTTGACAAAAAGAAAAAAAATACTAACAAGTAAAAAAAGGTCACTTAGTGCTTGCTTTGCAAAAGCAAATTTAAAGGTACGAATTAATTTAATACAAATAAATGTGTAACCCTTAGGAAGCTCTTTGGGGATCAATACTGGACTTCAGCAAACAATTGTGGATATAAATTTGCAACAATTGTTGAAAGACAAAAACATTTTTAAATTGTAAAACAATTTAAAAGATACAAAGACAAATTTTTATTTAATTATTGATTTAAATAAATTCTTTGCTTTGCAAAAAATGTTCAGGGTGCTGGATAGAGTTAATTTGATTAAAATTAGCTTTAAACCAAAATAACACTGCACAACAAATTCAGATATTTTCCTTAAATAACAAAACTCTAATGAATGATTCTGGTAAAAGGGCACCAACTGCCCTCAGATGTTTTCCTTAAATAACACAATTCTACTGAATGATTCTGGTAAAAGGGCACCAAACAAATAATACGTATAGCGTCATTTTGAAAGTTTATATCTGCGATTCATTTCAGTGGGAAGTAAATATCCCGCACTTTTTGAACATACCTTGCGGAATATTAGGTGCAAATGATCCAACAGAACTCGTCCTACGACTTGAGAAAACGAGAGTGGTGTCAAAAGTAAGGAGTACTGAATGGTGAAAAAAAGACATATCGTGTAAGTGGTCACATATTAATTATTTTGAGTCAATTTAGTTGGGATTCGGACTAGTATTTTATTAAACGGCACTGAATAAATTCGATGCAGCTGGATCTAAGACCTATCATATAGTTTCTAATTAATGTTAATTGTCGCCCTCCAATGAGACCGCCATGTCACCCAGGAACCAGTCCCGTAACTATATTTAGATATTAACGTCAGCTTAACTGCTACTTATAATTTTGAAATATAAGTGCCCCTGTGGTAGAGAAGGTAGCGTACTAGCCTCTTTTGCCGTAGGTTGTCGGTTCGAGTCACATCAAAGACTAAGTTTAAAAATAAAATACTATTTCTGCTTGCATTTGTAATAATAAGAACATATAAGATGATTGATAAAAATACTAATTTGGTTTGCATTGCTGAATCAAATGCTATACACCTTTAAGTTTTGTATTGCTTCTATGTAATCACTATTCGGTGTAATAAAAAACTTGTTTAATTTTTAAGATCTACTTATATATTTCGAACCATAAGCTAGTTTATCTTCAGGATCTTACAAAAATAACAATATTTATTATATATTAAAAGTTGATGAAATTTATAATTAAAAATTACTCATTTTCAATGTACATATATTGATTGAAAACTCACAACATGAAAATATTAAGCTTTCAATTACTAATCAAACATTACAGCTAAATGTCGGAATAATATTTTATTATAATTTATATTATTCTACACCGATTAGGTCTCTATAAGATAGTCCAGTGACAAGTTACGAGGTGCATAAAAAGTCTCAATTAACCTCATCCTGGGCTAACCATATGTAAAAGTGACTGGTCCGCTTTATAGGAACTGCTAGAATTCGGACTGGTCCCTATCATTTGGGGACCGGCCACATGACTTGTTTTGTATCAGCTCTATTTACCATAGGGTAGTTATAGTGACTGGGCATAAGAAATCTTGTAATGTTTACGTCAGAAATGTAAGATAAATTTAGTACTTTTATGTGAAATACCACGAAAACAATTTTGTGGAATATTTTAACTAGAGATGTAACGATACGCCTTTTTGCCGATACGATACTAGTACAGAAAAAGAAATATCCGCGATACCGATTCAATACCGATGAGCATATTGTAATTGAGTTCAAGTTAAAATTAACAAAAGCCAAACAGAGTATTTTTTTATTATACATATTAGCCCAGTATAAAAAATTGGTAATTTTTAAGGAGCTACAGGAGCATGAAAAATATGCAGATACTTATTAAAAAAGCAAGTAAGATTTTATTTAAGTCATACAAAATTTTATAATTCCTTTATCATTTTAATAAATACTCGCCATGCTTTAAAAAATTGATTTTTTAAAGGCATTTATCGACTAACATTCTTCTAAATAACTTAAAATTCTTCTAAAAGTTTATATATATTCACTTACATTAACATGAAATACAGTTTTGTGCTTAAATTCGCATAAAAAGAAACATGTTAAGAAAATGAGCAATTTTAATCCTTTTTTCTTGAGGAAAATTCATTATAGAAGGCCGAAAAGAAAATTTTCCCAACATCGCTTCCAAGTCGGTAATAAATTTGGTAAATTCGGTAAATGTGGTAATATGATATATCTATCCTTCAATAAGCTACAGTTTTTAGATTGATTATGATTCGATTGGTACAGCAATCTGCTGGTGTGCTACTACTTACTACATACTTTTCATTCGGAATAGTAAAAAAGTCTTTGCAGCCACAGTTTCAGAAATATTGGAGAAAAAATAAAAAAACTCTAAAGCAAGCCATTCAAAAAATATGCGAGTAATGTGGTATACTATAGTCTGATAATGAAGTAAACAATACCTTCCGCAGTCCATTTTCTTATATCCTCTCTTTCTGAGATGCGTATTTTCTTGAAAGGTTAATATGATACAGTATACCACTTTAGCCGCCTGTACCCATACCATATTAGCCGACCACGTGGTGTATTGAAATAATTATTGAATTAAAATATATATTTAATATGCAATATGTTGCATGCGTTTTTCACTAATGATATATTCATCTTTGGCGTTAGAATTAAAATAATGAAATTTAGAGCACTTCTTTTTAGAAAAAAAAAAACAATTTACAAAATATATTTATTCCAGATATTGTTTAAATTAAAATGAAATTCATTTTACATACGATGAGTATTTATTTAGTGTATAGCTAAAGTAAAGTTTGAAGCTGTTGTGGCTGCAGTGGTTAGCGCGCGGACTATCATGCAAGTGGCACAAGTTCAAATCTTGGCTGGGGCAGCCAAGTACAGCACAAAGTTTTCTGATGTCTATTCTAATAACCATCACGTAAGTAAAACAATTAATAAAATATCTACATTAAATTCATGTTGTTTCAGCTCGATAGTTATAATTCAATATGATTCTTAGTGCTGTTTCAATATCAAATTCACGTTGTTTCAACTTGGAATAACTTTGATTCAACATGATTCTTCGTGTTGTTCCAATATCATATACGGGTTGTTTCAACTCGAAACAACTTTGATTCAAAATGATTTTTCGTATTATTTCAGTATCAACTTCATTTTGATTTAACTGTACTGCAATATTAAATCAACATTAAATATATTTTGTCCAAAAGGATAAATATTCTTTTATTGTAAATTAAGTTGAATTAACATGAAACGCCTATGAAACAAAATCACTACCGAAAAATGTTAAATTAACCTGGTTTTCGACGATCTTACATTGAAAGTTTTCAGTGTGGCGAGATATCACTATTTTTTACATTACGAAAAATCGCTATGGATGCATTTGAAGCACTTTGCATTCCTGATAAATTGTTTAAGCTTAAGTTTTTGATTTGAGATGGCCAAAAATTAAAAGATTTACACAAATTAACTTGTTGCTTTAAAAGTTTTGTTATATCTTTAAGACTTGTTTTAACTGCATTTTGGAAACAATTTTATATAATATTATTTTGTTTAAAACTAAATTTAACAAATTCTTAAAATCTTGATAAAATAAACTTTTGTTTGTTTATTTTCCTCTTGAATACTTTTTCTTTGAAAATATAATTTAAATATTTGCTTTTTTTATTTACAATATTTTTTAAGTTTTATATTTTTTTTAAATGTGCTTCCTAATTTTTATGTTTATTTTTAGAATTATTTAACTTTTAAAGCTTTTAAGCAGCTTCATTTCCTCTGAGGCCAAAATGTTAAATGTTGTCCAGCTTAAGTTGGCATCTATGTGTGTGTGTGTGTGTGTGTGTGTATATGTGTCTGTGTCTGTGTATCTGTTTATTTGTTTGCAAGTTTACTAACACTTAAGCATGCAATAAATACACACTTGCATATTTATTTTTGCTCTAAATTTGTTTAATGTTTTATTTAGTGAAATTGTAAGTATATGGTTTAAAGTTAAAGTACTCTTGTCCTTTTTATTTTTAATTCTCGCAAGTTGATGGTAAAATTTTATGTACATACATGCTTTTGGAAGGCTTTGAGTTTGTTTTAGGCGTATGCAATGAATGCTGCCTTTTTGATCTTGAAGATTCATCAAATCGTAATTAGAACGATGTAATTATTGCGCAAAAATATGGCTTGGTTGGCTGGCGCCTGAGGTAATTTGAGTAAACTAATGGGGTCGGGATTTGGAATTGTGGGCATAGAATTTTTTACATTTTCGTTTTATTAAATTTTTTTGTTTTATTCCATAAAACAATAAGGCTTGAAAAATGCATGAAAGATAAAGATTTGGAGTTCTGTTTGGAATCTGAGAAAGGGATGGATCACTTAATAAATATTACGTTTAAGGTTGGCTGCAATGAACACAGAAAAAATTATGATAGCTTTTTTTTAAACAAACATGTTTTTGAAACTGATTTTAAATCTTTATTATTGTCTCTATTTAGTTTAATAAATAATTGTGTTTGACTTATTATTTCATTTCATTAACCTACCGCCAATGTTGGCAACCTGATAAAATGATGAAATTCTTTGATTTATTTTTTATATTTCTCTAAAACATTTTTTGATTGAAACAATTTGTTTATTGAAAAAATCAGAATTTTTTTTCACACAGATTATTACAAATTTTTGCATTTGAATTTACAAATTTCTTTATAGGACCTAAATTGCACAAATTTACATTTAATTCAGGGAATTTGGTATTTGAAGTGAAAAATTAGTTTTTCCTGTGAAGTCTTGGTTAAGTGTTAGAATATATATTTTTTGGCTTATCTATAAGATAACTTTCAGTTATTTGAACTAAGAACACCCAATTGAAGAGATTATGGGAACGAATGTTATATAGATTATCTTGATTATGTACCATGTTGGCCTAACCTCTCCATGGGTCCATTAGTAGTTGAACTCAATACGTCTTTTGCCGCAAATTTCTATGGATAGTAACCCTCGCATCATGTCATTATTTACTTCCTTTTTTTAAACATTCAAATATTTTTTTCCCTCTTAATCTTATTTCATATAAAACCCTTAATATTTTCAGTTAAAGCTGCCATTGCTTTAAAGAATTTAAAGGAGGGTTTTAATTAAAACTCTCTTGCTGTGTGCTTTTACACACACGCGTATTTTCCTTTATGTCAACTTAATTTCTTCGCCGAATTAAAACAAATTAAAAAGTCTTTTTATACAGTCTGCAAGTAATTTTATTTATTCAATATAATTTATATGAGAAATTCTCATTAAAAAAGCAAACATTTCAAAAAAATATGAACTTTGAAAGTGATTGAAAATGGTATGGAATTGAAGGTGTATACTTTTTTTATTCTAAATTGCTATATCATGTGCCAAAAACAAGCACAACATGCTTAAGGAAAGGTTAGGTTTGCGGACACATCACTGCATAATGCCGTAGGTACCATGGAGGGAAGATACCCTTGACAGGATGGCGGCGTTTCGGGATATAAAAAGCGCATTTAATAATGCGAATATGCGAATCTCCACAGAAAAGTCGCCATTTTGCCATATTACGTCACCAATCAATTAGGCTTATATTTTAGAGCCATGTTGTTAAATTTTTTTCTATCTTTTACTAAATGTAGAGATAATTACGCTCTACACCAAAATACAAAAAAGTAAATAAAACATAAATTTTTCTTCGAAAACTAATCTTAATTGCTTAGTGACGTAACGAGACAAAAAGTGGACTTTTCTGCGAAAATGCCCATATACCTTCTAAAATAATTACAAACTGGGTAAGGAACAACCTCCAAGGAGGACAATAATTTCCAGCCTGGGCTTTACTTAGAAGAAGGTGCCAAAAGAGGCAATCCGCAGCGTGGAGTTCCGTCTCCAATGTTATGGATATTGCCGAAAATAAAGTCCTCTTAAATAAAGTCCTTTTACGCCATGATCCTTGTAAGATATAAATTTCTACCAATAATTGACGACTTGCCATCAACACCGAATTTGTACGATAAAAATTCCAAAATTCAGAAAACTATGCTGGGGTGGCATTATTCGGGAGCTCTCGAAGAGGTCTAAGTCCTTGGACTGCAAGCTCAAGTGTAAACGTTATGTTGAGAACAGGATGACAAAAGCTCTATGGGATTTCTATGCATATCTAAGAGCCTTTACGAAAAAATGTCGTTTACACTGTGTTTCCTAAACTATACGTATACGGCGGTAGCATGACCCATTCTCATGTTGGAATCGCTTGACTGGTAGAGGGCAAATTTTCAAAGGATATGTGGTTCAATGAAGTTCTCTCCAGGCCAGTCTAAAGATCATACTTCAGTTAGTTTCTTTTGATGTCTCTATGAAATATATATCTGCTTTTTAAACTCGGAGACTCAGGCAACTTAAGACGTGTTCGTATTGGGTATAGCACCATTCTACGAATAGGAGGAGGCCGAATTCTGGAGAGCCAAGTGGAATATATGATTTCTGCCATGAACTTCTGGAAAAAATTTTCCCAGTCCAGATCCCGACTAGAAACGAATGTAAGGGAAATTTTTTATTCAAAAAAATGCAGTTTCGATCTTTAAGATCGGCTCCAAAATGGACACTGGTTCTGTATCGCAGGTATTCTCCAAAGGTGTTGACCTTTAGGTTTCGCTCAAATTACGCGACAATTCCATAGCCGAGATTCCATAACCAAAACTGCGAAAAGAATTGATAGACTCGTCTCAGAGACTACCACTATAGACCTGTTTGTATATAGTTTGGCCGCAGTTAGGGTCCAAAATTCAGGGGTGGTGAAGTCGAAGTGAATACTGTCATGCATTCAATTTCAATATAGTTTGGTTTCTAAAGTATAAAGAATTCAGGAGAAGGGAATGGCTAATGCACGCTCAATAGCAGACTAGATGTAGCAGATACACGATGGAATATTGATATTCACTTAGTTGAGCTGTCGAATGAGATTAAAAAGTTGGCGCTAAATAAGACGGAACTTACATAATCTGCAATTTTCGTTTGTTGAATATACAACCTCCTTGAGTCCTCACTTAGTAAAGTTGGGACCAAGCATCTTTTAACACTTTGAAAAAGGTCACTTGCAATTCTGTTTTATATGATTAAGAGGAACTCTACATAAATATATCGGAAGGGATAGGCTTTTGCCATGGTGCTCACTCCAGTAGCTCCTTCGATGAAGAAGAACAGTGAGTCCAACATCTTCTCTGTTACTATCCATCTCCTCGTATCCTTTCGGGCTTTGTGAAAAGTTCTGGTTGGTTCTTGGGACCTGGAATATCCTCTGAGCTATCTAACCTAATCCTTACTATTGCTTAATATGGTTCATAACACAGAAAAAAAATTAATTTACTTAATTTCAGTGAATGACATGCATTGAGTTAGATTCATTAATTTTTGAAAAAGTACGTTGCTTCAATGTATGTATACGTTATTTAAATGAATATATTCATTAAAGTTCAATTCAAAACGATTCATTGAAAACATTTGTTGCTGCTATTTCTTAGCAAAATTAACGAACCAGTTAATTGAGCTTACGTATTAGTACATTAGGTTGAAGCAATGAACTTCTTCCTTGAACCTTTTCGGTTCAGAGTATTAATTTTATTGCTCAAATTGCTTTGAAAATACCATACGTACACTTATATATGTGTGACTTAAAAGTTGTGTTAATAATTTACCAAATATTATTATGTTGTTAAAAGCTTCGCCAATCGATCATGGTTTGTATCCTGAAAAATGTATTGAACGCTACCCATAAATTTAAAAATTTTAAAAGTTTTTATGTAAATAATTAAGGAGGTTGTGCTAAAGCTGATCAAACGTTATCCATCCCTATTGCTGGTCATTTAATGTGAGAATATAAAGTTTACATTAAAATGTATTGAACGTTACATTGGCCAAAATTTTGAAAGTGATTTGGCTATGAGTGTCAGTATTGCGAAAAAACCTTATACTAGCCAAGAAGTGGAAAGTGATAGTAAAATACACAGACAAAAATTGCTCTTCTTAAATTTAAGGCTTGCTTACAAAAATGCAAAAGGATTAAAAAGAAGTGGAATAGCTCAATGGGTGGTAGTATCTGAAAGTATAAATTATATCAACATAAATGATGATCATTTGAAAATGAACGATTGCATTCAATACTCAAAATTGGTTTCATTTTGATTAAGCGTTATAAAATTGCACATATCAGGATCTGTGAATTTCACGAAAAATTTAATATATATATTTTCGTTTTTCGTATATATATTCTAAAATTAGTAAGATAAAATAATATTCAAACAAGTATAGTAGAAATGAGAATTCCTCATATATACACATACATAATATGTATTTATTCGCTTTAATTTATGGCAAAATTTAACCAGTGATTTATGGCTCAGCTTCTGCTGCCACAGATGTTTTTGTATATATTTTTACTGATTTAACTCAGGTCATTGCTATTTGTTGTTATTTAAAAATGTTATGAGTAAAAAAAGAAAAAGAAAATTATTTCGACTTCTGGAAATTTTAATCAAATTGTTAATGTGCTTTTGTTTGTTTTAATTTTTGACCTTTTTTCCTTTTACAGCTCTTGTCCTTTGCTTTTGTTTAAGTAATTTATTTTTAAATTGGCATCTAGTAATTTGATTGTTCGACTTACTCAAGCTTTTAAGGTTGAGTGCTTAAAATAAATTAAAAAAAAAAACCTTTTTGTATTGTTTAAAGACATAAATTGAAATTTGCAGATATAAAATTGTTGTTTAAAAAATATTATGATAAAAAAGAGTTTAGTATCATTGGGGTTCAGTCATGTGTGGAAAATATATATAGTTTTTGTAGTTTTTAATAAAATTTTATCATGTTTGTAAGAGAGGAGTAAATTTTGCATCTAGATCTATAACAAACAGGTTGTCCTTAAGGTTGACATAACCCAATTATTTTGTGTTACTGTGGTTTGGATACTGCAATAATTGTCAAGAAATAGAATAATTTAGTTGTGGATACAGTTAATAATTGTGTACTGATTTTCAAGAAATATAGCCCGCTTCAATTTAAAGTGATTATTTTAAGCTAAGGTTCGCAATGTTATATTCAGAAGGACTTAGGCATGATCAGTATTCCAAGGAGCAAGCAAAAATCTACATCGATATAATTTTTCAAAGTACACATCATCAGGGTATGGAAGAATCAAAATATTTCGAAAATGGATAGTCCGAATAGGGTTAAATTTATCATGGAAAAAGCTATACAATCTCAGATTTTCTGAGAAAGTTTCAGGAAATCTCAAAAATGGTTATGGCTTTGACCATAAAGTCCACATTTGGTCCAAGGCCGATAAAATCCTTTGGCAGACAGATAACAAAAACGAACACACATACTACTTAAGGCTTTTTTGACTTTTCTGCAGAAACACACACGGTCTGGGCAGGAATCGAACCTGCGACCTCCGGCTATTAGTCTCGCATACTATCCACTACACTACGGGGGTACCCTAATGGATGGTTACAGAGAAGAATTTCTGCAAGTGCATAAAAAACTAAATTTCATTTTCTGTAAAGGAATTCAATAAAATAGTAAATATATTGTCTAGAAACGGAAAAATTGGTAAACATAGACAAAAATATTTCAACAATTCACATTAAAAAAAACGTGTTTTTTTAGTGAAAAACTGTTTAAATCTATTAAAAAATTATCTAAATATATTTACAAATTGTAAACAAAACAATTTACGAAATCAAACAAAAAGATTTACAGAATTTTCTGAAAAATATCAAAATATATTTTTGTCTGAACAATTAGGCCAAAAATACTAACAAATACTAAACATGTGAAACTGTGAAGGCATTGACTTCTTAATTTATATCATTGTTACTCAATTCCTTGAAAATGACATCCTTTGGATATTGAAATATGGGAAGATATATCAAATATAGTGGATAAAGAAATAAATGGCCTGATAAATAATTTTGATGAGTTTTAATTGAACAAAAAAGGCTGAACAACATATTCTATCGTATCAAACAAAATAGTTTACTTAACCAAACAAAAATGTTTACTGGATTTTTTGTAATATATCGGACAAAATTATGTCTGGGTCATCATCATCATCATCATCATCATCCACTAAGCATTTATGAAATTTCACTTTGTTAAATGTGTTCAAGTCTGAATATTTATCTAAAGACTCTAAAAATATTAATGAGAATTAATGCAACAACATTAACGAATGGATTGACTCAAAAATCTTTAGTAAATTGGGGTACCCCCAATTTACTAAAGGTTCGATTCCTACCAAGACTCTGGGTGTTTCTGCAGAAAAGCCGAAAAAGGCTTAAGCAGTATGTGTGTTCGTTTAACAAACTTGGTACAATTGCATTGCTTTTGCTATCATTGTTGTTGTTATTTGTGTGTGTGTGTCGTCATCGGAGTTGTTTTTTTAAGACACAGCTTTTCTTGTTGTTTTTGGTGCTTACGTCCTAAATAACAGCCAAAGAAACAATTCATTGATTATGTAAAGAACATTTACTGAAAAATAAATTTATTTTTATGTAAATTTATGTAAAGAACATTTACTGAAAATGAAATTTATTTTTAGGCAACTTTTGTTTGAAAATTTTTTGATGATAATTTTTTCTGTGCGGTATTTTTTTTTTTAAATCAAAGCTTTGGGATTTTAAAACACATATGGGCTAAATTAAAATTATATGTAAAAAATCGTTAAGAATCAGTTCCATTGTGTATTTTTATTAGATCAAAAGAAAACTATATTTGTGAGAAATAACTGTAATTTGAAGGTGATACAACATCTAGAGGTCGAGTTATAGCATTTCAAAACAAAAAAAAAAATAAAAAATACATTAGGGCTAGCAACATCTATATACTTCAATATTTCATGTCATGCAGTAACTGAAATTTTTATTTAATAAACTAATAATTGAAAAATAATTAAACAATGTCTATCATCCTTAATTTTATTATATTTTATCATGTAAATATATTTTTCTCGCTTAGAATATAATTATGTGATTTTGAATACACGAACTCATAACTCCTTCCTAAATATTTGCCACATGCATCCTAAAATCTTATTTTATAAGAAGAAAAAAAACCTTTTACATATTCTCGTTAAATATTTTTCATGTCTACGAAGAGAAAACAAAATTTTAATAATAAATATTTCCATATGAACGATTTTACCTCTAATAAACTTTTGTCAGCTTAAACCATAAAATCGTAACAGTAATTTTTGCTAATTTATTAAAAAATAATAAGAAAATTGTGGTTTCATGTAAAAAAACCAAAAATATGAAAAATTGATGAAAAACTGCCACCGCTAATAAGCTGTCAACACTCATATCAAATAATGAACAAAATGAGGAAACGAATTGAAATTTTTATATCATGGAAAGATGCAGCAAACGTTACCTATTTGTGTGCAAGTGTGTATGTGAATACACTTTTATTTTTCTGTTTGCATTTGGGTGCTCCCATATTAATAATGCTTAAGCTATGGCATATTATAAAATAAGGAAATTAAGGAAAATTTTTTCAAATTTTATAATTTCGTACCACATAACTAAAAGAGACGTTACGTGAAAGGGAAATATATAAAAAATATGTATAACAACGATTTTGTAAGTGATGGTGAGTGAGTGTATCTTTATAGTTTGAGTGTTAGTGTGTAACAAGTTTTATAAAATTTTAATATTTGGTAGAACCAGTGCAACTAGGTTTGTATGCGTGTAAGTGAAAATTGACGAATTTCTATTTGAACGACATCCTTTTGTATATGTGTTATCTGTGTGTGTGTGTGTGTGTGTGTGTGTGTGTGAATATACACGTTTGTGCATGTCTCTTCTTATTAAGAAAATTATGTGTCACGTGATATATTACAGAAAAAAGAAATGCCTGCAACCTTCATGCTTCGTTGAACGCGTTTTTATGTGCAAGCTACAGGGAGGTACTAAGGGCTTTATTTATTTATTAAATGTTGAATTTTATTGTTAAAAATTAGCTTTACATCAATATGCTAAACTTTGTGACAAATGTCAAAATAATAACAAATGACAATTTTTATATTTTAAGCAATTTAAAAATTGTCATTTGTTCTAATTTTTATTTTGTCACAGAGCTTAGAATATGGGTGTTAGTGTAAAATTTTTTAAATGACTTGTTTAAACCTCCTTTCACCTGCTTTTTTATAACAAATACAGGCTATATGGTAGAAGTTTATTATGGGAGCATTGGGATTTAAAAAATAACGCATGATGTCTTGGGCCACTGGGTAGGAACGATGTTCCTTACGTTTTGTTTAGATAAAAATAAAAAATATGTTATGCTTGAACAGTTCACATATAACATGGCAAACATCAATAGACAAAACAGGACACGATATGACAAGATGTGACATGGCATGACATGATATGACAAGACATGACATGACATGGGATGAGATTAATTGTTCTGTGAATTTTGAATGTATCAGATTGCCCATTATTCTATTTGAAAGGTAAACTTTTGAATTAAATAAAATTGAGACTTTTCTCTAATAATAACATGTGTATCTGAAGAGGTACTATTAAACCCCCATAACCAGTAGAAAACACGTCTTAGCCTCTTTGGAAGCAACCACGGAGGCAACAGCATGGGTAAAAACTTTAGCTCCATTTTGCACCCTATCAGCTATGAGCTTCTGTAGCTGCTATATTTTAAAGCACAAAAACTATAGATGTTTCTTTGTTAACAAATTTTTATAAATTGAAATTTATTTGAAATTCAGAAAGTTTTATATAATACAGAAAAATTAGTTATAGAATAGGTTAACTTATTTATAATATTAAGAGAAACTCATACTCGGCCAAAATAGAAGCCACCTTACGAGCCAGCATTCTAAAGACTCCATCAGCTAGCAGAACCTCCATCATTGAACTAATGGACCTTTTAAATTCTACCACGGCATCACTATCATCATTAATTCCACCAACACTAGCAGCCATCTGTGTCCTCTGCCTTACTCCTCCTACTATATGACATAGCACTTTTAGTAGCATAAGTGCCATCAAACACTTCCCCAACCACCAGTTGAAGTATTTTCTTAATGTCAGTGGAGGTACCATAGTCTTAGAGTACGCCATATCTGCCGTTTCGTTGTTGTTGTGCCTCTTCGGAATTTTTCGCTTCGATAGTGGACAAGAAGGAGCCATGACTGCTACCAAAAAAACTTTAGAACTTTATGAAAAATACACTTTCAAAAGCCATCAACAGCTAAACTTACTATCACTTAGCAGATATACCCTCAGCTATCGCTGTCACGAGCCACTAAGCCAAGTCACAAAGCACTATACATCAAATGTTGGAGATTCCCTTAACTGCGGCCAAAAATTCACAAAAAACCAGTGTTTTTTAAATTACATAGGTAAATAAATTTCGCGTAGACTTAGTCTTAGACTTTTTTATACCGTTCTGCTTGTCCATATGATACAGGTATTTGGAAAAGAATCGACAAAATTCAGCATATAGATTTACTTAATCGAAAATTTTGCTCCTCCTAAATTAAGCCACAGATGTTAACTTTTAAAACGTCGACAGCAGAAGCAGTCTTTAGAGACTTGTCATGTTGAACGAGTTTGATTTTGTTGTACAGAGTAATTAGTACACCAAATATTATTTTCTTCATTCACGCAAAAGTTTCTTTTTTCTTTAATCATTTTTTCTTTAATCATTATTTAAGTTTCAAGGATTCATTTTTAAGCAAATTACAAAGTGCCCCAAAAAGTATACTCTTTTATTGTTCAAAATAAAATTTGCCTTATATACTTCTAGGTAGAGTTTTCGTGTTTTTGTTTTGGGTCTAACCTAGACTGAGCTTATGCCTAGACTGAACTTATGCCATTTAAAATTTCTCTTTAGCTTTTAAGGCGATCAACCTTCAAATACGTTACAATATGCTCCCAAAAGTATGCTGCTGTATTGTTTAGGGGAAAACTTTTCTTTATAAAAGAATGTTTGTACATTTAATGGTGATAAATTTCAAGCTGTTTATTATTCGAACACTAGACTTCCACATGAAACTACTGTTGTTAATGTATATGTGTTTTTTGTACAAACACACAGGCAAGATTTCTAATTATCTGACGGATTAGCTTAATTGGTAACAAGCGTACTTCCTGATATATACAAACCAAATATAAAGTATACTTTACAAACACTTTTACATATATCTTGACATATTAAAAGGCATGTGTGGAAATTAGTATGAGCATGAGATGTGTAGGTCTGCTTTTATTCCTTGCATTCTCTCGTATTTTGGTAGACTAATGTTTATCATTTCAGGTGCCTTATTACTGAAAAAGGCAGGCAGCAGGCTGGCAGGTAGTCATGTCTGCCTTTAGCCTTGTAGAAACAGTATGATTCGCAAAGTTTTCCTTTTTAACTATTTTTATTTTTTGGTTTAGTTACTTGATGTATAGTAGATGTAAAGGGTGAAGTAAAATTAAACTCTTTGTGATTGGAAGATGTATGTGTAAGAATCCTGCTATTTTGGGACTTAAATTTTTAAACAGTAGCAGCAGTCCTCAAACAGGCGCAGGAAGATTTTGGAATACAGAGCCTATTTTGTGGTGTACCTGTGCAAATTTGGAAAATCCAAAATTTTATTTTTTCCAACCATTTATTTTGGAGGCATTTTGTTTACGTATTTACTTTCTGGTGCAACTAATTCTAAATTCCAAGCTGGAAAACAAGTTTTTAATACGGATATTATCTTAAAATTTTTTTCCGTCTGGGCTCAGGCTCTTTAGTGAATTGTAGGACTGAGATTTTTTTATTTTATAGCGGATATTGACTAACTGTTTTCACTGTTTGCTTATTTCTGCTAATTCTGCTTGTTATGTAGCATTTCAACATGCATCAGCTGGTTTATATAATTGCAATGAAATATAAATTTTACACTTTTAGCAAACAGTAATGGCAAACATCGTTGTGGTTTCAATTTTCTAACAAAAAGAAGAAAAAAAGGCAAAACAAGCAAAACTTTTCGCTGCAAACAGCTTCTATCAAAAAAATATATATTTTTGCTTCGTTGCTATTGCAAGTATAAGGATTCCAAAATAAAACTGTTAAATTTTCATATATATATATATAACTAGAAAATGTTTTACGGTTAAGAAGTATATTTTGAGTTTCTATGTCTCTGACTTATTTGCTGTTTCCTTATTAATACTAAATGTAGATACTTGTACAGAGTCTATTCTGTATCCCTTTTACCCAAATGTTGTATAACCTACAAGTGATCTTAGCTTTTCGCCACATACATCAAGACTAGAACCATTTTTTTCTCCTTTTAATATGTATGTGTATTATTGAGAAATTGCAAGTTTATAGGTATGTGTGCTGTACGTTGTTGTTTTTTTTTTAATTTTCAGTTATGTTGAATTTTGCCGCTTCAGTGATTTAGCTGCTGCATGATGCATGTGATTCTCTTCTTTTTAATTTTTTGCTTTTCGGTGTGGCTTCAACTTGTGCTGCTGTAAAAGTAAACTTTTGTATATTGTTCGTTTTCTAGTTTAACGTTGTATGTATCGTAAAGTGTTTGTAGTTGAGTAGAGGTTATTAGAGTCTATATTAGTAATTGCCTGTTTTT
This sequence comes from Panzeria rudis, assembly GCA_956483635.1. NCBI lineage: Eukaryota > Metazoa > Arthropoda > Insecta > Diptera > Tachinidae > Panzeria > Panzeria rudis. The sequence goes on from OY101449.1 coordinate 5,629,014, forward strand.
AGGCGCCGCTTGAAATTTTTCATAAACACACACACACACACTACTAAACATTCATGCTTTATTATGTATGACACGCTAGTCATTTTGTGGCGAAGATTAATTTTTTTTTCAACAGACATTTTAACCAATTTTGTTGTGATTTTTAATAAGAAATCCTTGGCTGTTTGTTTTATTTTGATGTTTTTTTTTATATACATACATGCATATTAATTTAGTTTTGTAAAATGTAGAAGACAAAAAAATTGAGAAGAATCTCACGACTGATTCTAGTAGACGGCACAAAAAAATATATACGTCCATTGGCGCTTTGAAAGTTTAAATGTAGGATTCATGTTAGAAGGCGGTAAAGTTAACCCCCCTTTATCACAGCATCAAAATAGTTGGGAAATAAATCAGCCATTTCTACACGGGTAGCCTTCCGATCAGGATATCATAACTCAATAGTATTAAGTATACGTATGGAGGAACATAACAAATTGAGAACCAATTAAAGCTATTTCAGTACGAGTATTTAATTGTAATACTATTAATTCTATACATTTAAAAGGAAAAGGCAGTCGGTCATATCACATATCAAAAGATATGCAGTTTTCATTAGTGTATTCAGGCTTTAACAATTTAAACGTAAAATCTTGAAACAAACATTCAATCACCAGTATACTTGTAATTATCAATTATAGTTCATAACAGAATAGAGAAATAATAAAACAAGAAGTTTAACACAAGACAAAGAAAAACATTAATATCAATAACTATCAAATGAAATACAGCTCTAAGAGTGGTGATGTCATTTTTAGCCTTTTTTACGATATGACAAATAACTATATGACATACTGTGTTGTCATATCGTAAGTTTTTTACGATATGACAACACTAAGTTAGTCATATACGGTGTTGTCATATCGCAATGTTGTCATATCGTTAAAATCTTACGATATGACAACACAGTATGTTATATCGTTTTTATTGTTATATCGTAAAAACCCCAAAAATGGCATCGCTGTATAGTAGTGTTGTCATATCATAAAAAACTTACGATATGACAACACAGTATATCATATCGTTTTTTGTCATATCGTAAAAAAGGCTAAGAATGGCATCGCTGGCTAAGAGTGACAGTATGAATTGATTAAAAGTAGATGATATTCAACTCTTGACTGCAAACCACCGATTTTGGTCGAGTGGTCAAGCGGAAAAGAATTCTGAAGAGATTAGCGGGAGCTAAAAAAAAGTCAGTTAAAACCTCCATGCAGTCAAATATTTTCTTTGTCTATATGCTTGACATTTATCTCTAAATAAAAATATAATTTAATTAAACGATAAATTTAAAACCGAACTCAGGTCAAAATTATAAAATTTCTTTGGATATTAAATTTTTCCTTAATGCTATAAAATTATTGATTACACTAGTTAACAAATATTCAACTTTTTGCCATAATCTCAAAAAAGAGATATATTCTAAACTAATTTTGGGTAGGTGAACGCGAAAATGGCATTAATTTGTTTATATTAAGTTTTTAAGTGTTTTTATTACGAATAGCTTTTAAGATATAAGCGAAAAATAAATTTTTCTGTAATTTTTAAAGCTACATATTTCCAAAAACCTTAAGGAATGTTCACTTGAACTATAAAAATTTTGCACTATTGCATAGATAAGTCTTTTCTCTTTCAGGCAATATATAAGCAGTGTTGATCGGATAAACATTCACTGAAGAACAGGTTTTAAAAAATATAAATTGCTTTTTTTTTTAAATTCGCCATTTCAAGTCGCTTTAATTTAGTAAAATATGATATTCTTAAATTTTATGGATATTAATTTTAGAGAAAGCTTTGTTCCTAACGTAGTAAGCTTTAAATTGTTATTTGTACGTAATTATTATTCTAACTGAAATAGGTTTAAGTCGGAAGTTATTATTAACGTGGTAAAAAAGAACAAAAGACTCTGATGATGACTGTGTGGCGGCTGTCGAAATTAGTAGTACTAATCCGTTCTGCTAGTCTCATTTGATATTTTAATATTCTACTCTTAAAAATAATTTGAGTATACATTAATTCCAGTATTGAACTTAAGGCGAAAAAAAATTAGCTTCCGACTTAAAATTGTTAAAAACGGACAACAAAATAGAAAGTAAAAATATATTTAGTGGAAAAAGCCAAATTTGAAGTTTCATTCGTTGGTTTTGGGCGAAGTTGTGCAAAATAATTGGAAAAAGTGTACATTTAACATTTTTTTCTTAATGCTATAAAACCGTTGATTATGGATATTTTCAAATAACATTTTGCAGTTATATGGCAATTTACGTACTTAATACCTACCTAGCAAGCAAAGAAAACTAATTCTGCCAAATTAATTTGTATTTGGGAATTTAGAACACATGCGCCTAATTAAAAACTTTGCTGCATAATAGGTCGAATGCGCAAGGGTCCAAGGCCAACAAAAATGATAGCTTTTCTTTTTGTTGAGTCTGTGAAGATACCTTTCCGACACATACATATATAATTGTTTTATGTACCAGGAAAAACTTTTTTATGGAGTCAACCATGATATATTTATACTGTGGAGGCAAGTATGATTGTTCTTTTTATGGCTTTTAGGGCCTAAATTGTCAAAATTAAACATTTTAAAATTTTCAAACTAAAAATTATACATTTTTTAACTTAGAAGAAATATATCCGCAAAATTTATTTTAAGCAATTCTAAAATTTAATGTTTAGCTAACAAAGAAAGAATAGTGAGAATCAGTTAGTTGATGATTGAATTCGATATCTTGAAAATACTAGACCAAGGTTTTGTAAATTTTAAAATCAAATGGAGCATTTGCTTAATGATAAAGCATTTTAGTTTAAAAATATAACTCGAGTTATAATACTGATATTTCAGATGAGCACTTTTTTTGCTCCTTTTATTTTATCACCTCAATTTATTATCCGTAAACTTCATTCAATTAATTTAGCAAAATAATTAAAATCTTTCCATTTCAGTGCTTTCAATTATTCTAAAAGCAATTTAAATTTAGTGATTTTTAATAAATTTTTTTCTTACGCTAACGAAAAAAAAAACAAAATTCAAATAAAAATCCACCAAAAATCTGTTCTCTTCATGTCAATATTGTGTTCGAACCCGAATGAAAAAAAATATATATAAATAATTCACCCAATATGTTGAAAAACTTTACAAAGTAATTGTGGTACTGGTGAAATAAAATATTTGAAGGTAAAAAAAGCACAACAAACAGGAATGTATAGAAAATCTAACACATTCACACAAAAAATAACACTAGCAAAGGGCAACAACATCAATAAAATAACAATATTGCAGCATAGCACAAATACTGTGGAAAAACAAAGCACTTGGTATTGAAATTTTGCAACAAAAGAGAGTAAAACGTTTGATACTAAAGGATGAAATAACAACTAAAACAAAATTAAAAAAAAGCGAATATTTTTAAGCTTCGAATACTGTCACATTTCATCAATAGATTGTAAAAATACTTTTCTTATGCTATTTTTTATTTTATTTTATATTATTGTTGTTTTTTTTAACAAATTGTGAGTTATTTATTATTTTTATTATTTTTATTTTGTATTGTCAAAAATAAAGCGGTAGCTGGCAGAAAGATATCATACAATTGAAACGCTTAGTGCAGTCGCTATATGGTTAAGACAACTCTGTTGTGTCATGAATTCCGATGGCAATGATTTTAATTCCGTATTTGCATTTCTATTATTTTTATTTAACACTCCTCAGACTCCACTTTTTTAGTATATCGATTTGTTAACGTTAATAAATTTCGCATAATTGCATGTCTAAGAAAACTCCTAGAATTCGGCAGAATAGAATTATTTAGGAAGTAAATCATTATCTCTAAACATCTTGCTTGAAAGCAGAAAAGTGTAATTTTAGTTCTTCTATATTATTTATAAGTGGCGCTATAAAGTCGAAAAGGGAGGAAAACAATTCAAAAACGATTGCATTCAAGTTTTTATCTGTAAGTTATAAGAACCACTGGAAACGAATAAAGATCCTAATAATCATTGCAAGCTTTAAAAACTTGTACATTTGAAAATTGCCCTACTTTGCAGATTCATAAGGAAAGCAGTTCTTGAAAAATGAAGAGATATCCTTCAATGGTATTTTTCCACCAGTATATACGATAAATATACGGTAGTAAGAGTAAAAAGAATTTTAGTTTTCATCGAAAACGCAAAAAGTAGGCAACAGTTACAAGTGTTAACGTATCAGCACAAATTATTTTAAATATTACTCAAACGCTCTGTTACCTCAAATTGAAAAAAGTTTATAAATGCGGGCCAACTTTTAGACAAAAGCGCATGGTAGTAGTATAACACACAAAAAAATCATGTTTTATTTTAAATTTTCTTTAAAAGTTGCTTCCAAAACCTTTTCATGATTTTTAGTTGCATGTCTTTTTTATAAATTACTCTCAAAATTTGCTTTATTTGCTCTTTCACAACAACAAAAACCTAAATCAATCGCATAATAGATAGACAATGATAGAAAATATAAATAGAACTAAAGAAAAATATGAAAAAATAGCCGAAAACGGAAAATGTGATTTTTTCTCTACGCCGTTTGCTTCGCTGACCCGTTCGCCATCCTACACCAAAAATCTTGTTTGAAGAAACATGGAAAAAATAGTCGTATGAATTGCGTGATAGTGAAATTTTGTCTGTGTGCGTCACGCCGATGATGCTGAAGCAAAATTAAACATTTTTGATTTCTCGCTTCCATGGCGCTTTTATTTTCTACGCGTAATTGATAAGCGTACAAGCATGTATGCCTCACAGTCATAACAAGATAAGCTACTGAAAGCAGTAGGTTATAAATAGTACTGTCAAACTCTGTACGAAAAAAGCTTTTATATGTAATTTGACACTTAGGTTGCACTTAAATTATAAGAAGATAATTTTTGTTTATCTTATGATTTTTCGCTTGCATGAACATATATTCGCAATAGGTCATGCATGTACTAAAGAAAGACAATAACAAGGTAAGCTCATATAGTAGGTATTCATACTCAGAACTTTCAAATTCTGGACATAAAAAGATTTTTATTTGCAATTTGACATGTGGCTTATTATAGCATAAATTCCACACCCAGTGCTATGCTTGTACGTGTATGATAACATCTTCATGCAAACGTACACGATGCTTGTGTCATGAATTTTGACCGTGAATACTGCGCTTAAAAGTAATTTCTTATGTGTTTTGGCTTGTTGAATGAGAATCTGCAGTCGGTTTGCATTTTTTTCTTTTTTTGGTGCTAGTTTGCGAGATATGTATACACTTATTTAAAAAAATAAGCAGTTGCACGACAAATTTTAACAAAAATGGACAACGCTTTGTGCTATTCAATTCAAGAGAAAAACCAAAACTGGACAATAATATTATCTTGAATTCGTAACAACATTGGTTTTTAATCTGCAAACTATCATATAAATAAAATTTAAAAAATAATATACCTGAGGTATATTTTTTCAGATATAAGAACAGAAATATTATAAATTTTTTTTCAAATTCAGCACTTGTACTTTAATATTAGTTAAGATAGTACAATTTTAATAGTTGTAACTGTTTTGTAAATAATCTGTTTTCTCTCAGCTGATTATATGTATTGTAGTGCTCTTAACATACGTTGTTAACTTTTTTTGTCGCAAATTTGAATTGTTTTTCATCTACTGTGTTTTTGTATATTTTTATTATTATTTTTAGTCTCCATTTAATTTCTTTTTGTCATTTGATTTGTGAAAAATGAAACCTGTAATACTTTACTAAATAAATTTTAGCACTTCTAACAAAAGCTCGATATACCAACAGCGTCATTGAAATTTGTGTGTTTTATATTGAACTTTTAACAAAATAAAACTAAACTGTCACATAAATTTGCTTTAAAAAAACGATGTGTTTTGTGTTTTTTTTAACGGAATTGTTTGCATTTTATTGTCTAAAAAATACTATAGTAGTAGTAAAAAAGTTTACGAGTGACAATCATGCATACAAAAAGAAGAGATTTTTTTATGAAATTCCATTGACTTTATAAGCTCAAATAGAGTTTTGTTCCATCAATGTTTACAGCTTTGCTGCCACCGTTTTTTTTCAAATATATTTGGCGGCACATTGAAGTAAGTAAATTATGATTTTGCCCAATATATTTGGATTTTTTATTGCCAATTTAGAAGCCAAGCGAGTGAGACAGATATGCGGTTTAATTAAAGGTAATATGCTGTCAAAATTCATTTAAAGTTTTCTAGTAATGTGGGATATATTTCTTTGATTCTTCCGAATACATAAGTTACGCAATTAGACTTGACCTTATCCAGTTTTGTTATATAATATGACACTAAAAATCAACATAGTCATGTCTACAACTTATAGAAATGTTTTTTTAAATTGTTTTTTAAACGAACACACATATTGCTTAAACCTTTTCGGCTTTTCTGCAGAAACACCCAGGGTCTTGTCAGGAATCGAACCTGCGACCTCCCGGTTAATAGTCAAGCATACCATCCACCAGACAATGGGGGAAGAACTAATTGTATAGAAATCCTCGTTCAGACATGGCTCAATTCTGCCACTTATGTAAACTTCATAACAACCTTTTGTTTCATATCCGGAATATAAGTCTTTAACATTTGCCCACGTATACGTATATAACCGTATGCCAGCAAATCTAATTTTGAGTTACTTCTCCATTTTGTTTTGCAATAATATTCAATTAAAATATAAATTTAAAGTAAAATATACACAAATTAGAAATTTTTCTGATAATAAAACTTTAGTACTATTTTTATAATAAACGAAGTTAAAAAGAAAAAAAAAGCTTAAGTGAACATGTAATAGGGAAGAATTTAGATGCTGAGTTTTCAACAAGATTTTTTTTAAATTCCGTTTTAAATTTACTGCTGAAAAACATTAACATTTAAACGATGATTTTCTACCTTAATTATTTTTGAAGTTTAATTGTTAAATTTTCTATGAACTGAAACAAATTCTTACTTTTAGTACGAGTATGAAAAAAATAAAAATACTAATGAGTTTAAAAATAAATGTCAAAAACAAACATGAAAACACAAATCAAAACTTTTTTCCTACCCCGTTTGCTTTTCTACACCCTTCACCTATAAACTAAAAACTCAAGACTGAACAAACATGTAAAAAACTCAGCGTCTAAATCCCCTATTTGCTACTGTGATATTTTTCATCAGGCATATTCATTCATACATGTGTATGAATGTATGGGTTTGTGCTTGAATTTTTGCTTGTATAACTCGTTTTGTATTAATCGTAACAAGAAATCTTGTTACGCCCAAATGTATGCTATACAATTTCAACATTTTGGTTTGTTCCAAGGAAATACATAAAATCGAATGAGAAAAAGATTAAATCCTGAGCAACGTAACGGATTTGGAGAAAAAAATACTACAGAAAAATGGTTGCAAGAAGTACAACACAAAAACGTATGTATATGTAATAAATAGCAGAGAAAAAGCATTCAAATAATCTTCCTATTTGCAACTTAACAGCCGGTAAGTGTGTTAGTAGTAGGTTAAAAGGTAGACATAGGGATAGTTGTAGTAATTGTAGTAGTTGTAGTATTTATTGTAGTTCTAATGCTTGTTACATAATTAAAAGGTAGAAATTAATCTTTTTCTTTATTTTTTTAAGTATATTTTTTACTTTTTATTATTTTTTCAATGGTGGCAAAATAAAAAATAATTTAAAAAGGAACGCACGATGTCATGAGATACCAAACTGAGACGATGTTCCAGTCGCCTTCGGCCTACCCTCTATCGACTTGCCATCTGCGGCCTACTACTTTCGTCGTTATTTCATCTGCAGGTCACCTTCGGTCGGCCCCATTCGGTAGCTATGTCAGACGACCCATTCCTTGATGACACCAATTAAATGAAGATAATAATTTCAACCCCTGAATGAAAAATAAGACAATTTGACCACACAAAAATCTTTATCAAGTAGATTTTAGCCGAGCATCTGGTATTTAGCGAATACACCTTCACTTAGCAAGGAAACCAAACATTAGCCAAGACACAAACCTGGTCTAAGTACTCCCAAAAGCTAATATAAAAATCTTCCAAAATCGCAGTAGTTCTCCAGATTTAAAAATAGTGGGACAAAAGCTCCCCAAAAGCCGAGGTATTCCTCGGATTCCCAAGAACTAGAATAAAAATCACCCCTAAATCCCAGAACTTAGCCGAGGAGACAACGACTTCACTGAAAGCCACGAAATTGGGAAACGGAAACACAGAGGGTTTACGGAATTCAACACTTGCGCCGGCCTGCTGCTTTCGTTTTGAATTATCGTTACCAATATTTGTTACCAATATTCATTACACAAATTTGTTACACTTATTTATACAATTAAACAAATATTTTTTACACCACAGCATATGAAACCTTTATATGCTATATATCATATGCACAATGTGCCATAGAGTACTTCGTTCTAGTGTTCCTAAAATGCTCATCCTATATAATAAGAATGTATGTTCGAATTCCCCTCCGGCTTGTTTTCTAACTATATTATTGCTGATTTTATAAAACTTTCAATAAAAACGGCACATGGGAGGCCAATGCGTATACACAGAAAAAAGTCATGATAAAATCGTCGAAAACCTACATAACTTTACATTTTTTGATAGTAATTTTGCTTTATAGATATTTGATGTAAATTCAACAGAACCTTAATGTGATACTTTTTCTTTTGAAATAACTATAATTCATGTAGAACACTTAGAGCAAAATGAATTTATTACTGAAATAATAAAAAGAACCGTGTGGAACCAAAGTTTTTTCTATTAGAAACAAAATGAGTTTAATACTACAATATTACAAAGAATCATATTAAATCTAGTTTATTTCAAGTTGCAACAATATTACTTAAAAGTTGTCATTTTACTAAGGAAGATACCATGATGTATATTAGCATAGGTAGCGCGAAAATTTGTTTTATTGATGGCTGGTCCGCGATTAAAACTGGACCTCATGCTATCATCACTTGCTTGATAGTCAACAGGATTTTATGATTATTATGAAGAGACAACCTGGTATTCCTTTGGCCAAATGAGCTAAATATTTAATGTTATAAATTTTGCAATACAATAATACCTAGTCTCTTCTCTAATTGAAGAATGTGTCTACTATAAAAACTCTACGTAGCTGAGTATTGTCAACTTAGTCATTTTGAAAGCATTATAAAAATTTTGAGACTCCAAAGAATTACTTCGGTTATATCCAATAAACCTAGAAGAAGTGCTCTCTGCAATTTCCATAAGGCTAAATGTTGCTTAAATTAACTCTTTAACGTAAAGACTAACAATTACAGCTTAGGAAGAAATAAACTCAAACCTCTTTTTACCTTAATATACATGTATGCCTTTGGGGAAACGTAGTCTACATGAAAGTATAAAATTCCATATCCAGCAAACAAATACTTTCATATAAGAGATTTGTTCAAAAGCAACACCAGATTGTCTAACAGTCGCAAAACATGGTTTTTCTTAAATCTAACAACAAAAATACTTTCCAGGTAGTATTGCATCTACAAACATTCAGTAGTATATAAGTGTTAAACATTCCTTGACTGTAAAGTAAATTAAAGAAAAAATGGATTAACATGAGAGCTGCGTTAGATTTACTATAGTAAAGCTTACGACATGCAAAAGTGGTTTGGCAATAAGCGGAAATGATTGTAGTTCTTTTTTTTTTGCTGTTGTTATTTCCTATTTTCTCTCAACAATACAACAGCAACTAGACATGCAGTTGGGAACTGATCCCAATCTTGTTGTACACAGCTACTACACCCACAAACACAACACAAATCTGGTAAAAAAAGTTTCGGAAAATCGAAAACTTCAAGCCGTTTTCTAAAGTTAAAAGTAAACAACCAGAAAGTAAACGTTAAAACATGGCAGAGTGCTGCGTGTGCAGGTGTGTGAGAGGAGTATAAAACAGAAACAACAAATGGCATTGAACAAACAACATAGCGTGAAAAAACAAGAAGTAAATTGGTTTGCAGACAACCGGATATTGTAGGAAATGTTTGCTTCTATTAAATGGCAGGTAAATGCCCCAATAGATTGTTTAACAAAATGCCATTTGAAAAATAAACTCAATTGGAAAAGCAACTATGGAAAGGAAACAAAAATAAACAAGAAAAATTAAAAAAACTCTAATATGAATATGCTATTTTTAAACGACTTCAAAAGAAGTAGGAGGTTATTAGTTAGTTTGAATATATTTTTTAGTCTTTGTTTCGTTAGAGCTTTGCTCTTATTTGATGTTTTCGAATACCTATAATATAATTTTATGACTAATCTTTTTGTTGGATATTGTAGACTACTATATCTCCGTTAAAGAAAAGTTTTTTGCCTTTTCTAAAAAAGGTCAAAGCAACCCATACTACGAAGCGTTAGAGAGTGCAAATGTTTCACAAAAACTTTTTAAGTAACAGCTTTAAACACATCTTATAATTTAAACGAATGAGTTACAAGATTTCTTATGCCGATTCACTATAACAATTTGAAAAACGAAGAAAACTTTAACATGAATCACAAATCTAATCTTCTATCTATCTTATAAAATCAGTTGTTGTCAATTTAAAAAAAAATGATTTTGTTGTACAGTGGCATTATTCAATATTTTTTCAAGCTTTAGTCTATTTTTATAAAAAGTTTAGGCACTAATTGTGTGTCACGTCACCAAAGTGAAATTTATACAGAGAACAGAAGCATAATTTCAACTATTATACAAATTTAAAAAAGTTTTAAAGATAAAGCAACGCTTGAATTTCTATGCGTTGGTTTGATGAAAAATTTGTATGAAAAACAAAAAAAAATTTTTTAAATTCTATAAAATTTGTTTTTGCTTTAATATAAATTTTACTTCGGTGATATGATTCGTATAATGTTCGATATTTCTCTACACCTTTTGGTGGTTTCTTCAGAAATGAACCACCAAAAGGTGTGGCCAAATATCAATACTTGCAGAATGGAATACCTATTTACTATGCCGCAGTATTCAAGAGTCTGTGCTTTCGTTACAACCTAAACAATCATAAAAAAATATCTCCTCAATCAACTCGAAAAATAATGTTTTTTTTTGCTATTTTTGTTTACTCTAATGTTTTTGTGAACTTTTTGAACTTTCTCCTCTCTGTTCTTGTTTTTAAATATATTTATTTTGAATTAAAGTTAAATATACTTTAAAGTAAAATATACTTTAAATTTATAGTCGAAAGTAAACGCCCTTCATCAGTTTCTGTAGTTTTTAATCGTTGCCATTTATGTGTGTGTGTATGTGCGCGCGATGCTATTTGCTCCTATTGATCTCATAAATTGTCGCTTTTAAATTTTTCCCCAGCGGTTGCTGTTGTTATAGGTAAAATGTTGTATTTGTTGTTGTTTGTTGCCTTTATCCTGTATGTGTATTAACACATAAATTAAATGTAATTACATGCTTCATACAACATAAAACTGAATAAGCCTAAAATCATGATCCATGTGAATTTCACACAACAATCATTTGCAGACTTACACTCATGCATACACGTGCATTCCACCACAAACGTGCACATACTTCCACTCACACTTAAATATAGAGTACAATAGCAGACGAAAATAACACGTCAGCTGCAACAAAAACAAAACAACAAATATTTTGTTAGGCCCCTAAAAACAATATCGTCTATGACATTTTTGGCCATTTAGTATGATTTAAGAGCTTTTAGGGCAGCGTTTAAATAAATTGGTCTAAACCCAATTTAACCAAATGAACAATTCTTTTGTGGCACAAACCTTTTGTTTTAGTGCAAATGTATGAGTATGTTATTATATGTGTTTTATTTTTTCAACAGCTGATAAATATTTAGATATTTATATTTTAAAACATTTAATTGCATTTACTTAAATACATAATCGAGCCATTGTTGTTCAATAACAATTGATAATCGTGATGATAATTTTAAACTGCAGTTGAACAATAATAATCGCACATTGAAATTATCATTCATTGCAAAATGGTAAAATGAAAAATACGCTAAATTATTGCCAATTTTAGCATTTCAATAAATGAAAAATTAAAATATTTATTCATTTATTCATATAAACAATTTCAACAGAAATTTTCCTAAAATTATGCTTTAATATTTTTCGTATTATTAGTATGTGCAGAGTATGTTAAACAAAGCGGCAATTTAAAAATTTTATCTCGTTTTTGATTTAATTAAAATTAATACCTTAATAATCGCTGTGTTAAATTATTTAAATCCTTAATTAGACAAAGAGAAAATTAGATTGCTTTATAGATTTTAAAATGTTAATTAGATCATGTGTATTTGGACAAAACTAAGTATTTAAAGGAATTAAATTAAATTCATAATGAAGAAATTTAACAATGGCAATAGTACTATAATTAATTTTAATGAAGGCTCTCAATTGTAGTTAAAAAGATTTTTAATACTATCGGGTATGTTCTGTATTCCATGCAGAATTAAAATGAGCAGAATTACCAAAGAATTGTTGTTATAAATAACAATTTGCAGCAACAATGCTCTGCTAATTCCTCACATTTTGATTCCTCATGGAATACACAACACATCCGCATATAAGGTGTATATGTGGCGGCTCATTAAAAAGCCAGTAATTCATTGCATACTTTTCAAGTTGCTCAAAAATTTAGTAAAGTGCAATTTTTACCCGCACGCGAATATCTGCATACGATACAATAAATATATTTACTTTGTGTTTGCGATAATGGTTTGTTGTATAGGTTTTTTTCTTTTTGGCTGTTTTTTACTTTAGCGCTATTATCGTTTTGGCGATGTTTTTCCGTTTTTTGGAAATTTCTTTAGTTGTTATTAGTTTTTTTCTTTTGGTACTTATTTGCTCAAGCATTTTTTTGTTTAAGGAATTTTTTAAGTTTTGTTTGTTTTTTGCGACTCTTTCCTTTTTGCGATTTCTTTGGTTTTGCCGATTTTTTAACTACCTATAAAAAGAATCCGAGCTGTAAACTTTCAGGACCAGGACAAGACGTTAGAACCTTGCTATTTAAATTTTGTTGTATATTGCAGAGGGCTGCAAACAGTACTCAAATGTATTCGTAGAATATACTGGTATGAATTTCGGGTGTGCATATACGTAAGTTTTTTATATGTACATGTGTATACATGCATAGCCACGTACAGTGTAACCTGTTAATCATATTACATACTGAAACTTGCCATTCTAACTATATTATAATCAAGTATGTACATTTAATCCTTTTTATAAGAGTTATAAAACTCTTACATTTTGTTATTCTACTCTTTATAAAGGTCACATGCAGCGTTGCCATAGTTGGAAGGTTCCTACCAAATTTGGTACGAATTTTTTCGTTTGGTAGAATGGTTAGCAAAATATTTTTTTGGTAGGTTTGAGAATATATTTACGCATATTTATTAAAAATGTTTTCAATGCAATCAAAAAAGTTTTGTTGACCTTGCAGAAGATGTATTAAATTTTCTTTGGACTATGTTGTTTTGTTTTCTAAGCAAACTATAAAAATTCTTTAACTTCTTATGCAAAAATTTCAAGTTAGAGTTCTTTTAAGGTAAACATTTACCATGGTAAATGCTGATATAACTTATAATAAATTTAGTGTTTCAAAAATTCATTCTATTAGAAATTTTTACTGAAAAGTTTAAAAAATGTTAAAGTTTTCTCTACAAAATAAGGAGACATAATTAAAAAAATTTTCACATCCATATAAAATTCTTTTTATTTAATTTTATTTATTTATATTTAAATTCACAAACACAACCCGCAAAGCGGCTCGAGATCTTTTAACACAGAATAAATTATAGTTTTTCAAAATCAGTTTATAATTCTGAGGAAAATCCCGATTCAGGATTTAGATATTTGTTTTTCAAGTTTAAAGGACCTTCTTGGGGCATGAAAACTTTATTTATGTAAAATTAAATACAAAATGAATTGAATCTGAAGATGGTAAAACGAAACTGATAGGAATAAAAGTGTGGAAATAAGAGCACTCCGATCGGAATATATGTTTGCGATAAATCCACTAAAACTCATAAATTTTTTTAGAGAAGATGTTTTTCAAACTTGATTGCTTAAAAAAGGCAATCAATAAAGTTTAAGAAATTTTTTGGTTTTATACAGTTTTGGTAGATTTTTGTGGAAAATTTGGTAGGTCACATATGAATAGGTCACTAAATAATGATAAGTGCTAAAAATAACGTTATTTTTCCATTTCAACTTTTACCACTTTCTAGCTTGTAACCAACTTCTTACAACCTTTTAATTTCTGATGTAGTTATCAGTTGGTTTTACCAAGTTGTTACTATTGTCTGCACATTAAAGGACTTTTTGTTGTGTGATAACTTCCAGTAGACTCCCTGCTGTCACTTAATTATTACACTCCCTAAGCAATTACTCACCACTTATGTGTGAAAATTTGTTTAACTATTGCTGGGGGGGCCAGTTGAAGTTCATTAGAAAATTGTGTTTTCTACTTAGTTCGTTACATGCGTAGTGAAATGTTAAATGAATAAATTCTTATGAGTTGTAATTAAATTTCAAATATATTTTTTTTATAAATTTTTAACATTGAGTAATAAAGATTTTCCAGCTAGGGCAGGAATTCAGAAATTTACACTTTTTTGCAAAAAACAATATATTTCGCGCCTTTAAATAAACATATGAGAAATAAGAGCACTGTAATGCCCTGAACTAAAATCGATTTTCAGTTATTTTTCTTTCACATAGAGATTTTTTTAATGGACATGACTAATATGTTTACTATGTACATCAGTAAATTTCAAGCTAACTCGATAGCGGTAGCTCCGATTTCAATAAAAAAACTTTTAAATTACCTTCGAAATTTTTTTATATACAGTTTTTTTTGTTGATCAATGATTTCGGAGTTATTCACAAATTAGTATTGAAAAAAGTTGATTTTCATTTAAAATTAAACAGATTTTCTTTATAAAAACTGACAAAAAAAATGTTAATCGGCAAACACACCAATTTTCAGGATTTTGTAAGGACATTTAGAGGCACATATAATATAAAAACATTCCGCCGCAAAAATAGAGGTTTTTGATTTAGCTGATTTTGAACTTTTCGTGATGAACTAAATTTACTAAATGCTGCAAAAAATAGACAACTGATTAATTCACGAATGATGATCAAATTTCATATTTCATTTTTGCAAATTAATTTTTTTTTTCAATTTTTTTTGCAAATTATTAGTTCATTTTATTGGACTGCATAAGAATTTTTCTGCAACTGTAAAATTTCGCGAATGATGTCAAATTTCAAATTCAATTGTTAATGGTACATTTGTCTTCTTCTAACTTCTTTGGACCATTTTGTTGATTTTCCAATGGTCACACTGGCTATGACATATTGTATACTGACTTTATTGATAAAAATATTGGTTTTTATAATATAAGTATATTTTTTTTACAATATTTAACATGGAACTGACACTCACGGAAAATTTTTGTTTTATATAATATAAGCTCGTTGCACTGTTTCATATCCATGCTACATCCAAACATTACTTAGTTGACCTACTTTTAATATGGCTTTCAAGTTGCTTCTAGCTGCTCAAATCAGAATTAAGCAATTTTGATAAAATCCGATGACAAAAACTATTAGCGCGGAATTTAATATTAAGCGAATAAATATACTGATTTAAAAATTTCCTCGTCGATTAAATCTTTTTATATACAATAGAATATGGAAGAAAATTTTTTTAAAGTATTTGTTGCGACGAAGAAAATAACCAATTCACACTATAAATTTTATAGATAAACTCTAGGTAAGGATATGCCATGGAGCTGTTATTTCAGTGAATAATTGCAGGTTTTCTTTCGACTTCAATTCGCAATTTCAAACAAATTTCAAGGGAAATGTTCACAAGAATCGTTTTAATATAAAACATTCATTCATAGATTGATTGATTATGACCAGTAAGATAAAACAGTCCGGGACATGAAAGATTATAGTTAGAGAAGAATCACCCATATCTAAAGTAGAGTTTGAAATTTGTCTGATGTCTATGCGAATACACCTCATATAAGTAAAATAATTAATAAAAACTAAATTAGATTCCTGTTGTTTCAAGTGGAAAAATAATTTTGATTCAATATAATTCCTCGTGTTATTTCAATATGAAAGTTGCATTGTTTAAACTTGAAATAACTTTGATTCAACATGATTTTTCGTGCTTTTTCAGTAACAAATTCACATTGTTTCAACTTAAAATAAATTTCGTTCAACATGATTCTTCATGATATTTTAGTATCTTCATTTTGATTTAACTGTACTGGAATATTAAATCAAAATGAAATATAGTTATTTCAAAAGAAAAAATATTCTTTGAAGATTATTGTAAAATCATGTTGAATTAATATGAAACACCTATGAAACAAAATCACTACACGAAAAGATTAAATAATCCTTGTTTTCGACGCTTTTAATATGAAAATTTTCTGTGTGAACAGATAGCAGAAGATTACTTGAATTGGCCAAAGTGCTGTAGACTTTTTAAACATTATGGAATTCTTCGGCTACTAAATGCCTTTCAACTAGTAGCATTTGAGGCAAATACTAACTCATCAAATATGTTTAAAATTGCCTTAATCAACCGACTATTACAAAAACTTAATGGCAAAGTTTCTGTCAACATTTTATGTCTGTCTTGTGAAACTTAATCCTTTCCAAAAACAAAAAAAAAAAAAAAAACTACTCTGCTTTAAATCCTAATTATTTCTTTTATGACTTATTGACTTGTTGACTCTTACCGTGTAAAGTTTAGGGATCTCTTTCCATCTGGTAACTTCTTTCATGGCTAAATATATAATTTAAAACAAATATTTTTTGGGGGTGTAATTTCATGTCGTCAACAAAATCACTTTCACGTCAAATCATCCCTTTATATTTTACAAGAATGCCATACCTAAAATCATAAACTACAAAATAAGCTTTATTTCGCTTTAAACCTCAAAGCAAAAGTATGCGAGTAATTTTCTCAATGACACTAATATGCTATAAAAAGTTCAGACAAGTACAAACATTTTAGTTGTTGCAAACAACTCACAGCTCACATATCTTTCAAGCCCAGCGAGTTCTTTAAACCATATAAAATCTAATGAAAAAACATAAGCAAAACTGTTGTAAATGTTTGTTAATTTTAAGCTCCGTACACAAGTTATTTTATGAAATAAAAATCATAAAATACTTCAGCATGAATACATACACTCACCAAGGCAGCTAGTTATGTAAGCCTTCACCTACTCTTACACATTTGTGCAAACATGAATACATATTCATATTATTTAACAGCCAAAAAAGGATTTGCTTCTAACCTCTTAAGTCCTGCCATTAAGGATTTTTCGAATGAAATTTTACTCCTTTTTTTGTGTATTACACATAGTTATTTTTACAGACTTGCCTACATTTTGTTAAAAAGAAACCACAAAAATGCTGTTTATAAAAACCTTATGTGTGTGTTTATGTTAGAACCCTCGTAAATTATGCTCAATTCAAATATAAGAATTTAGAATTGAAATATTTAGTTAAAAGGAAAAATGTTGTTTGCTGCTTTTTTCGTAAGTTTTATTTTTTATATATTTCTCTATACTAACATCTTCTTCAAAAGAGTCATAAATATTTTACTAATTTCACCAGTTCATTTCGAGGTTATTTTGCTAAAGAGAATTGTTTTTTAAATTTTACGCCTCAAAGTAGGCATTTATTTTGAAGTTTGTTTGTTTTGTTAAATAACAAGTTCAAGCCGTGCATTTTTTTACAAGAAATTTAATTCTGTGCGTATGAGCAATTACTAGTTGAATATTAGTCATATGCTTTATTTATGTCAATCACTGTTGCCAGGAGCTGGAGAAAAATAAGCTAAAAAGCCAAGAAAAAGCTAGATCGCCCAATATAAAAAGCTAAAAAAGGCAAAAAATTTTTTATATTAAATTTTAGTCTTTAATAATACTAATCATACATACGGGCCTATTTACACAGCGCTATTTTCGGAGGTTTTCTACACCCCCCCCCCCCTCGTTACGCCTTTTACAAAATTTTCAGTATAGAGTATCTAGCCCGTAACAAATCTTTTCTTAATCTGCTTTGCATTGCACTATCGGAAATTTGCTCAGTTTGTGGCCTACATTAATTTATTGCAATATAGCTAGACCAATAAAGTTATTTGTTGGATTCGGTAGATAAAAGGCTTCCTTTCTTAAATTTTTTATCACACACTCTCACGAATATAGCACTTCTGAGCACTAACTTCTGTTGTGAAAATTTTCAATTATTCGCCTGGAAACTCTAAAAAATTCCTTACCCACAGAGAGAAGAAATTTTTGTTTTACATTGACTTTATTATTTTCAAGCTCCTCGCTTTAATTATATTGAATAGTTCTGAGTTTCACATTTACAGCTGTAATAAATTACGTTCAGTTGCTGATGCACCTAGAGAGCTTTATGGCTCTCAATTTTCAATTTTCAATTAAAATCAAACTTCTATCCATAATTCTATCAGTCCATCTTAGGGATACTTAAATTTTCCGATTTAACAGATCTAATAGACAAACTCATCAAGATATTATTAAATATTCGAATTTATTATTATGAAACGTCGAATAGTAAAAAAATGGGAAATTTAATAACTAAGTTTGACATTTTTGAGGCTAAGTAAGAATTTAAAAAAGGCTAAAATAAGCCACGAAGCTAAAACGTAAGTTTCGAGGTTAAAACGAAAACAGAGGCAAATCTAGCCTCGAAAAGGCTAAACTGGCAACACTGATGAAAATGTATGTACTTTCTTCTGCTAAATAAAAATTAATAGAGAAGACGGTTTTTGTCATGCAATTTACGCTCATATTATATATCCGATTTTGACACGTTTTGTACCGTTTCAAAGGTATTTATTGTCAAAAGTTCACAAAATATATTTTGTTAAAATCGGTTTAATATTTTGGGAGTTATAAGAAGAGTTGAAAATTGCACCGGACACACGATTATATTAGCTTACAGTTGGAAAGGGAATAACATCAAAAAATCTTCTCTTTGGTGCGAATTGGTGTTGCTGTAGGATAGGCATAGTTTTAAAACAGAAGAGAGTTTAATAAATTCAATTAATTTATTTGAAGGCTAACCATTTTTTGCCGTGTTTCTGTTTTTTAAGTTTTCTAAGGGATTTTCTGTAGCATAGTGATGTTTGTACACTAGTATATATTAATAGTTATAATCATTATACCCCACGTTTATTAGTTTGCTAAGTTATAGATTTATTTATACTAACCTTGTTACCTGCAAATATAACGATGTTTAAAATTTCATTAAAACTCGTTTGCATTTTTTGTTTTAATATTTCATAAATTTCATTTTATTTTTCCTTGTTTTTCTTTTCATTTATTATTCTTTAATTTATAATTATTATTCACATATTTTTATTTCGTTTAAGTTTTTTTTTAATTCTATAATATATTTTTTAATTTATTTTGTTTTGTTTAAAAATTCGTGTAATTTATTTTAATTGTTATGTGTCGGTTATTATTTACAATGAGATTGTATTTAATTTTTTAAACTTAATTAAAGAAATTAAAAGAGATTAATTTTGCTTAAAATTTAAATTACTGCCAATTTTTAACACGGGCAATTAAACAATAACTTGGTAAAAATGCTGAATTTAATTATCCTTCATCCTATACTAAAAGGAAAATGCTTCGTAATGGGAATGAAGTTATTACATTGACCCTCTTACATTAATACAACGAAAAATGGCATTAATGGCATAAAATATTAATTACATTACAGCGATGAAACATTACATAAATGGTTTGAAACTTTTTTTAAGCACATTTTTACATTTTGTGTTGTCATTAAATATACGAAAAACTTTTCATACGGAAAGTGAAATTTTATGAAATAAACATATTGTTCGAGTTCAATGACATCGGGAATTAAATTATTTTAATGTATAATTTACTTTCTGACTTTTTCAATCACAATGAGAAATAATAATTAAGACAAAATTTTCATTATCAGGTGGAGTAAATTTAGTTTAGTAGAAAAAGTTCTAAAAAATTTGATTAAGTACCAATAAATTGCGAGAAGTTGCATTAAACTCATAACTCCAGAACGGATTTTTTATACCCTCTAAATACTTTGGCTACACACAGAAAAATTCCATATTGAAATCGTCGAAAATAAGCCTAATTTAACATTTTTGGTATTAGTTTTTCTTCATAGGTGTTTCATGTTAGTTCAAAATGATTTTACACTAAACTTCAAAGAAGATTTTTTCCTTCTGAAATAATTATATTTCATTTTGATTTAATATTCCAGTACAGTTAAATCAAAATTAAGTTGATGCTGAAATAACACGAAGAATGATGTTGAATCAAGGTTATTTAAAATAGGATCCACTTGAATTTGATACTGAAATAACTCGAAGAATCATGTTGAATGAAAAATATTCCAAATTGAAACAACGTGAAGTTCATATTGAAGCAACATAAATAATCATGTTAAACCATAGATATTTCAAGTTGAAGCAACATGATTTTAATGTAGACATTTTTCTAATTATTTTACTTTCTTTATGTATATTAGCATAAGCGTCAGAAAAATTTGTGATGTAGTTGGGTGCCTCAGCCAATATTTGAACTAGGGCCAATTGCTTAATAGTCAACGCGCTAGAAACTGGATCTACAACAGCTTCAAACTTTGTTTTAGATATACACTAAATAAATACTGCTTTAGATATACACTAAATAAATACCATCATAAGTGACAACAATTTAATTTTAATTCACTGTGTGTATTCGCAAAGTAATTTCATATGCATATATTAGCCCAGTCAAATTAGAGAAGTCGATGGATAAAACTCCCGTTATGAAAAATGGCACAGTTGGTCCTTGGTACATATATTTAACGAAACTGAAAGTTGTCGGTGTCCGGGTAGCGAGCTGGAGGAAGGAGAGCACCCTTAAGCTGATATTGTTTAGTTTTTTGTTCTTAGGTCTGAAACTATAACATTTAGCAAAAAATTTTGCATAAAGACATAAAGGTGGCAAAATTTTCTGCAAAAAAGTTTCTAATCGTGTTTTATGCAATACCAACTTCTTTGGAGTTATAAAGCCAAGAAAATGTAAAAATTGGTTTAAAAGCAGCTATAACACTCATTCACATATATTAATTTTTGGAAAGCTAAAATTATTTCGCTCCCTTTTTTTTGAGGGTAATTAGGATTTGCTAAACACGAAAATATATAAAAAAAAATTTAATTTTGGCCATTGTCAAGTTATCGGTACGTATGAATTTTTCTATGTAAACTACACTTTAAAGAGCCAGGCTACTAAGCTTCATACCACGAATAAAACAAAGACAATATCATAACTCTAACGTAAGAAATCATTATACATGCGAAGATTTTCCTTTCAATGTACAGCTGATAAACAAGCTGTACTTGAAGAACAGTGTAATTGTGTTTGAACTTCAAATATTGAATTCTAGCGCAATGAAATAGTCAAAGTTAGACTTATGTCGAACTCGCTCAGTAGTTCCAGATAGACGCAAATATTTGATCAAAACTATTTACAATTATGTATGTTTGATCAAAGTCTTATGTCTATCATGAACTATTACGAATTCGGCACAAGTCTAGTCAAGACTAAAACGAATATTTTACTAAAAAAATTACAAGAAACTTGAAATCAGTTGACTGCTAAGAGAAAAGTAAACGTTAAAAGATCGATTTAAATCTTACTATATTTTAGATAATTTTTAAAATATGTACTTGTGGGTGTCATAAGTATCTTAATTAAACATTTTCTGGTATCAAATAATATATCTAATGTTTTGTAATTCGTGAAAAATATTTGCAATAATTTCGTTCAATTTTATAAAAATGCATCAGTTCTTTTATATAAATTTGTTAGTGTATTATTTATTATAATTGTTTATCTATTTTAAAATTGGACTTTTTTTAATCTTTTTTGTTTGTTCATAAAATGTAATTATATTTAAATAATAAATATTTTCAAATAATATCAGCGACAAAAACCAAATAAAAGCGATTATTTAAAGTTCTGCTAAAGACAATAAATGTTTAAAACTAAAAATTGTTTTTATTTTGAAATTTCAATAATAGTTTCAGTGTTAAGTGCCTTTCAATAATTTAAATTAAAAATGAACTGATAAATTTTAATTACAGGTTTTATTGTTTTCTTTTTGTTCAATAGTTTACTTGCATTTTAAAATATTCTACTCTTAGTTATATTTAATGTTACAGTTTTTTTTATATTAAATATTAGCTTAATTTTGTTATATTATTTAGTTTAATTTTAATGTATTTAAAACTATTAGTTTATATGTTTTTTGTTCTACAATTAGTATCACGATTGTCTTTATTAAACTATATTTATGTCTCATAATTCAAACAAAATGGAAAAGTATTTAAAAAATTACAAAAACAATAATTCTTGCAAAAAAACCAACTACAAAATAGGCGTGGTACTGCCCATAATTTTTATCATAATGCTGTACTTTCACGAGAACTAATTATGTGCGAAATTTCAAAAGAATCGGTTAAGAAGTGGTATGCATGATTATTTACTTTTCATGGGCGTGGCACTGCGCAGTTGTTTTTTTATCTTAATGTTGTATTGTAACAATAACTAAATGTGTATGCAAAGTTTCACAAGAATCGGTTCAATACAAGTTGTTGAAAAGGAATATTTACTTTGCATGGGCGTGGAGCTGCCCACTTTTTGAGTCGTGGATTAGTACTCAAAGAAAAGCTTAATGTATGTGTAAAGTTTTATAGGAATCGGTTGACTAGAAATAGAGGAAAAGACATGTGTATTTCCTTCGTATTGGCGTGATCCCGCCCACTTTTCAAACAGACCAATCTGTAAGTACATCCTTTAAATAAGGAACAAAATATCCGGAATCGGTTTATAAATGGCGGACTTTTGAGGGAACATCCATAAAAAAAATACATGACGAATTGATAACCTTTCTGCTTTTTTGGAAGTCGGTTAAAAATTAAAATAATGTAATGCCCGTTTTCCTTCATATATAGTTTTAGACAACTGGCTCTAGCTAAATAATAAAAGTAGTAATTCAAGTCTGTTCAAGAATTAAATAATCATAAATAAGTCCGATTCGGGCTCGAATCAAGTACGCGGGCAGGCTTAATTTAAGGCAAAAAAGCTGTGTACAACTTTGGATTGGATGGATGATGATGATAGGCGTGGATTTGTTGGCTGATGGAGAACTATACTAAATAATTCTGTATTATTCATCCAATCCGCGTCCATTATGCATACAATTCGAAGCCGTCCAATTTTTGCCTTAAGTCAAGCTTCGCGTGTTCTTCAACTAAGATTTTGTTGGTTTGAATCAATCCTGCAATCCGTACTTGATGCAAGCGTTCTGCACTTGATTTGAGAAAACCCATTATTGCCGTACTTTTGACACCGCTTTGGCTTAATTAAAGTATGGAAGGCATGCTTTTTCTACGGCAGCTATACCGTCTTGCTAAGCTATTAATGAATATCAGAGGTATTTAAATATATATTTACCGATAGCAAAGAGACCATCATCGTTATAACTGCATTCAAAATATTTTCTTCATAAACTCTGTGAATTTCGCCATTAGTCCAATTAAAAATATCATTAAAACTTATTGAAAATCTCACTTCGTTAAAACTTCAATAAAAACTTTACTAAATATATGAATTAATTTCAATTTCAAAAAATCAGTAATGAAATAATTTCGTTGGCCCAATGTATCTAATAAGAATAAAAAATCTAATACGAATATTTCATTATTTTGACGAAATTATTTCGTAATTTTGATTAAATTATTGTATTATATTAATGAAATTATTTCATTCTTTTAATGTCATTATTTTTATGAAACAATTTCATTTTTTTAATGAAACTACTCCACTGTTTTAATGAAGTTATTACATTTTATGTACACTGAAAGAATTTTGTTCATAGATTCTGTGCATTGTGAACTTAATGCAATGAAAAATTTCATTAAAACTCAACCAACGCTTCGTTGGTTTAATGAAACAAGTTTCGTTAAAATTATTTTAATGAAAATTTCATTAAATATATGAAATAATGTCATAACTCCAATGTAATTTTTTCATTAAGCTAATGAACATATTTCATTAGATCAATAATATATTCATTGTTTTAATGAAACTGTTTCATCATTTTAATGAAATTATATCATTATTTTATGGATACCCTGACACTATTCTCTGTCATTATTTTAATGAAATTATTTTATTGTTTTAATGAAATTATTACATTACTTAGTAGCCTCATTAACTTATCTTTTTTATGTGTATTTTGATGTATTCGCCACTTTTCAGGTGGCTTGGTTGAAAATTGGTGAATACATGAATATACACATGAACACTGATGATGGGTGTGTGGGCGCCTCCGAAAAACATCGTTGTTTCTCTTCTGCCAAGTAGTTTGAAACACACATTACTTTTCCCTTGTTCCTTTGAAATATTGTGTCATTTCCGACTCTTTCGAACTTAAAACTGTTACGAGCCTGAGTCTAGAAATAATCACTTTGGAATAAAAATCAAAAGTTCAAAAAAAATATTCACAAATTATTTCTAAATCATTAATTTTTCTTGAATAAGATATAAGAACTCATACTTCTTCTAAATATACACTATCTTATTTATATACTTTTTTAGAGAATTTGTTTAAAGTTTTTTTAAACATATTTCTTGCAAATTGAAATTTTCATTTAATATTAATTTCTATATTGTTGCTATTTATTGTATGCTTGGCTAGGTTTGTTTTTGTTTTTTATACTAATTTATTTATACTATTGATTTAAATTATAGTTTTTTTTACTCTATTAATTAATGTTACTTAAATCAATATTTATTTATATATTTATAATGTTTTACAATACAATAAGTATTTTAGGAATCAATGGCCCTTTTTTCTTGTTTAGTAATAATTCAGTATTATTTATTATTTTAATTAATTTATAATAAATTACTTGGTTATGAAATAAATTCCTTAAATCGCATAACATTACTTAGTGTGTTATTTCTGTGAGTGTAACTAGTATTGTATTACTAACTTGTTTATGTTGGGTATAAAACTTTAACAATTTATTTTCGTTTTTTGTAAATTATGTTTTTTAATAATTTAAAATTCTAAAGTTTTACTGTACACTTGTAACATTTTTTCTCTATTTTACATAATTTATTATTATTATTTTTAATTTATACAATAAATACACTGGGAGAAAATTTATTTATGCAAATTGTTTTTAAAATCTTAGATTGCTTCACCATTTGTTTCTTCAGATAGTTTACATTTGGTTTGCGATAGATCAAAGCTTTTGTTTTTTTAGTTAAAGCTTTATTTGTGGTATTTTTTCCAATAATTTTAAGATTATCAAAGCGTCATACCAAACAATGGCACCACGATGAGCACAAAAGAAATGAGAAAGAGCTTTTCGCTGGAACTGCTTAAAGCACTGGCTTGACAAAGCAAATCTTCGGGAAAGATTTCCAAAATCGGCAGTTGTTTGCCAGAGGTGGGATCGTGGCAGGTGTTGGCACGAGCTCTCTAAAAAACACACACACACACAAAAAGATATAAAACAAGTTCTTATAAAAATTTCATATCAATAAAAAAGCAGTTTAGTAATTATAGTAAAATCAAAAAACGCTTACGCGCATATCGCTTGATATTAGGGGAAGCTTTAAATGAAAAAAGAAAACAAAATAAAAATAAGAAAAAAGTAAACCGAGATGTATTTTTAAAATAACTTAACAGAAAATTTTAAAGAAATTAAAATATCTAAAAAATAAAATAAGAGAAATCTTCTCAATGAACTAATTAATACCCCTTTTATTGATGTCGAAGAAAAAATTTCTTTCTTACAATTTCATTAAAAACAAACACAAATTTCAAAATTTTGTTTTTGTTTTAAATGCAATTGTAAGAAAGAACAATTTCCTACTATAATCTAGAATGTATTAAAATGGATAAACATTTTCCAAATATATACATATTTCCCTCAATCAAAAAAAAAAAAAAATCAAATATTTCTACTCACCTGCACCATTTTCTTCATATCATCCTTTTGTATGACCTTAATTTGGGCCGACTCACGTAGCCACCGTCTTAGCCAGTGACCGAACCACACTAGACCACATTCACATTCCAAGGGATTATCAGAGGTATCCAGCCCACCTATAATACTGCGTGTACCCACCGTATCCCAAAAGGTTTTATTGGGATAAAAGCTATCCGCTGCCAAGGCATTAATATTATTATGTGAAATATCTATAGATAAATGAGGCACTGATCTTAAAGTGTAAAAAATACCAGGTGGCAAATCTGAAATTTTCGTGTGAGATATTTTTACTTGTAATTTCTGGTTTTGTGCTAGCCCTTCAAAAGCATCGGGCGATATAGTTTGAACATTAGCACCATAAACTTCCACCAATTGCAATTTGGTATTATTGGAGAGTTTTTGTAAAAGCTGTGTACCTATATTAGTCTCCAGGCAGTGTACTCTTAACTCTTGTAGACCCGGTATACGAGCAACAATATCACCCAGATTTGAGTGAGCCGTGAGCTGAAGTTTTCTTAATGATTTTAGTTTGCTAAAGGCCATGGGATTAATGATTTTAACATCTAGTAAATTTAAATCCGATAAATGCCTTAGTGTAGACATATCATGTATAGAGATTCTTCGTAACGGATTATGGGCCATATCCAGCACCCTAACAGAGTTGGGCAAATGTTCAACAGCACAGGAAGCATTAACGATTTTATTGTGTGATATATTAACAAATCTTAGTTGGCGCATTTCATGCAGAGAAGAAAGTTCCTGTAAATAGTTGCCGCTTACATCTAAATACGAGAGTAGAGGTAAGTTAAGTTGCGGTAAAATATAAAGACCCATACTGTAGATTTTTAAGCGTCTTAATCGGGGTGTATGTAGAAAAATTTCTTTAAGGTTGGTGGTAACCAAAGGATTGGCTGATAGGTCCAGATTGGTGAGATTATTTAAAAAACTAAAAGTGTTGTCGGGTAGCACGGTGATCTTATTGTTGCTTAAATTTATGTCATATAAAAATTGCGAGTTTATAAACATACTAGAGTCTAAATATTCCAGCATATTGGAAGCCATTTGTATGCTGCGCAGAGTAAAGCCAACATCCGAAAAAGCAGGCACAGGCCATACTGTTAACTGATTATCCGATATATCCAAATACTCTAAACGAGTATTCATGAACACTTCCCTAGGCAGAGCTTTTAGTTTATTGGAATTAATCTTTAATATCCTTAATTTTCTTAAATTGGAAAATTGTTCCACTTGTAGCTGGTCTAATTTATTTAAACTTAAATCCAATTCTTGCAAAGAATTCAAACCCTGGAAGCTTCGTCTTCTTACGGAAGTTATATTATTATTCGATAGATTAAGAATCTCCAGGAACTCCAAATCACCAAAAGCGTGATTAGCCAAAGATTGTATGTCGTTATTGGCCAAATTCAGGAATCTCAAGGTGTTGGCCAAATTGGCAAAACTATCGGTGCGTGTCAGCAAATTATTACTCATATCCAGGTGATAAATGTACATATAGGAAGTCAGAATATCCTCAAAGTAGGCTATACGATTATAGGTTAAATTCAATTTTAGAGGAGTTGTGGTGTTGGATACAAAATGAAAAGTTTTCAGGGAAAAGGAACAAAGATTATTAAACATTAAATCCAAAGCTGCCAAGTTTGGTAAAATGGTGAAAGCTTGATGTGATATATTGGAAAGGCGGTTGAAGGAAAGATCAATGTATCTCAAAAACTCTAAATTATAAAAGGCATTTTTCTCTATAATTTTAATTTTATTAGACTGCAAATTCAGGGTTTGTAAGTCGCCCAAATTATTGAATGTATTAGCAGCTATATGATCCAAAGAATTATAGCCCAAATCAATTTCTACCAAATGTGAATGTATATCAGGTATGAATAATCCCTTAGGCACAGATCTTAATTGGTTAAAACCCAAATTGATATATGACAGCTCTTTCATATTGGAAAATGATTCATTGTTCAAAGACTTCAGGTTATTATTATCCAAACCCAACCACATGAGTTGTGACAGAGGAAACAAAGCATCCAAAGGATCTATAGACTCCATACTTCGGGCTGGAAAAACGGCAAAAGATAGCTCCAATATTTTCAAGGTCTTAGAGACATTTTCAAAAACCATGGGATGATGTATATTGATGTCATTAAAGCTTAAAGAGATTTCCTGTATCTGATCCAAACCAGCAAAAGAAGCCAAATGCAAATGAGTTATTTTATTATTCCTTAGCAATATCGTTTGTAAATTAGAGCCCCAGCCTTCTAAAGCAAATATGCCTTCGGGTATATCCATTATAGAGTTGTAGCCCATATTCAAATACGACAAATTTGTGTAGTTCTTCAAACCTATCACAGGTATCATGGTAAAATTATTACCCGACAATGATAAGACTCTCAAGTGTTCGGTGACTTCGGGTAAATTTTGCAATTGACATATATTATTGGAAGTTAAATACAAATACTTAAGTCTGTTCAATTTTCTTAAGGCTCCCGGTACAGAATTCAAATAGTTTCTTTCCAAATCCAAATATTCCAGAGAATCCTCTATACCCTCAAAAGCCTGCAAATGTATGCGCTCTATATTATTAAAGGCCAAAACCAAATGAACAATTCCGATTTCCTTAAATGCTCCAAGTGGTATTTCTTTTATATAATTCTTTTCCAAATTTAAAGCTCTTATATGCACATCCGAGTAATTGGTCTGAAAACTATCTGTTTCCAAAGAGTCTATTAAATTCTGGCCCATGTCCAACTTTTCCAAATGCATGCGCAGCTGCCTCAGCTCTTTATTTTGTACACTACGTAGCAGATTGTCGCGTAAAGAAATTATACGCAATTCATATAAATGCTCGAATAGTTGATGGGGAAAGGTGGCCAATAAATTGCTGGATATATCTATGGTAATCAGACTTCTGGGTAGAAAATTGGGTGTAATATGATAAATTCTATTATTGGATAAATCCAACCATAAAAGTTTTTGTAAACGATTGAAAGGTTTGCCCATTTGATGAGTGTTGAGCAAATGGCCCATACCCGGTATGATATTGGAGATTATGTGTGATCCCTTTAGGGTTTCATCTTTCGTAATGGTTTGTATGGCAGCCGATGAAGGATGGTTAACACCATTGGCAGTTTCATGTTGTAAAGCAGGAGAGACTTCGGTAATATCATTGTCAGCGAGATGTAATGAACGTAGTGTATCATATTGAGCCTCCCAGTTGACATCCAAGGAAGTTATGTGATTTCTTGAAGAAAATAAAGATTACCAATTCAGACGTAATTCTTTTGTATAATTGGTTTAACCTAATTTGAAGTGAAAGCTGAGCAAGTTAATTTTAATAAAAATTTTATAAATTTTGAGCTTTAAAAATCACTGAGCTGTTAAAATATTATTATTTTAATTTCATTTTTAAAACACTTTAATATTTTATTAACTCTAACTATTAGCTTCTAGCTCTGATGATTTATCTATTCTCTTTCTCACTTTCTTTTTCTGCTTTAAGTGTAAATATACCAAGATCCTCTTACCTTTGCGCTACTAGCCTTGTAAGAGAGTGCAGTTTTTGTAGTGCTTCATATGGTATTTGCTGCATTTTGTTCCCTGATATATCCAAAGTCATTAAGCTATGGGTCATCGTACTAAAAATAAAAGTTCATAATTAAAAAAATACACATAAAAATGTTATTCAAAATATAATAATTTTATAAAATATTTTGAAAGTACAGTAAATAATTTTGTGTATTTCGCTGTATAAGCTTTATTTACTAGTTTCCATAACGACGACAATATCTATAATCAACTAGAAATCTGCATGGCTAAATTTTATTTTCAGCAAAGAAATTCAATGAATTGGTAAATATTTTGTCTAGAAACGGACCTTCAACCAAATTTGTATATACAGATAAAAATATGTCAACTCTTTCATTGTCCGAATCAGTAAAACTATTTGTCTAAAAATATTTACAAATTCTAAACAAAATAATTTACTGAAGCAAACAAAAATATGTACTGGATTTTCTGCAATATAAAAAGCAATATTTTTGTCTAAATTCAAAAACAATTTTTCGTAAACTACCTTCAAATACTAACCGAAATAGTACACTGAATCAAACAAAAATATTTACTGCATGTTTTGAAATATATCAAATTAACTTTTTGTCTTCTTTTACCAAATATTTTTAAGTTTTGAATAATAACATTATCATCCATTAAGCATTTATGAAATTTTACACAGAAGACTGTTTTTTTATTGGTTTTGGTGCTTGCGTCCAAAATAAATGTCAAACAAAAAATTAATTGATTCAGTTAAAACATTTACTGAAAATAACATTTTATTTTAGACAAATTTTTGTTTGAAAGTTTTTTGGTAAAAATTTTTTCTTTGAAAGCTGGGAGAATTTGTATTATTTACACACAATACATTTGGTCAAAATTCTTTTTTAAAAACATTCAAAATATATAACAAGCTGCAAGAAAACTCGTACTATTTGGTTAAGCAAAGGAATAAGCTCAAAGAAGGAAAGGTCATGTAATTCCATTATTATAATTCTTAAAATCTAAACATGAAGTGAAGCATACAGTAACTTCGGGTAATGCGGTGTACGCGGGTAATATGGCATAGCCATTTTGCTCTAAAATGAAGAGCATAGGCATAATGGTACCAGTCTTAAATGATTGGTGTTCTTTAAAAAAGTTAACAGTGCGAGAGTATATTTGATTTTTGCATGTCATGCAAATAGTAAAAAATTATCAGCGAACGCATGGTAGACATTTCTCCTGCTTTGTAAAAATGTTTTTTTTTTAAAGCAAAGTGTTTCAAACTTCATTATTGTAATCTTAAAATGAAAGCATAATATATTATTATTAGAGTACACAAGCAACAATATTGTATATTTAGAGTATATTTTTAAATCAATAATTTATAGCTAAACGTGGCTGAAGTGGTATACTTTATTGCATTAGCTTTTCGAAGAAAATTAGCATGTTAAAAAGAGATGACACAAGAAAATATGCAGCAGAATATATAAAGATATGATATGCCAGATTTTTAGAACCTAGTATACCACATTACGTGCCAATTTTTTAAAATGTTTGTTTATAGTTTTTTTTTTAATTTTTCTCCAATTTCTTTGAAGCTTTGGCTTTAAAGTCTTTTTATTTACTTTCTCGAATGTAAGCCTAATACTTGTAGTAGAACACCAACTGATATATGTTATAATCGAATCAAGTTTCTAACACTGATAGCTAAATAAAAAATTGTTGTACAGTATTGTAAACGATGCAAATACATGCTGCTAGCAGTAATCAATTGTTGTCGACAGTGAGTAGAAGAAATACCAATTTTTTGAGTTCGGGTTTTAAAATGACGTCGACAAAAATTTACAAAAAAAAAAAAAAAATAAGATTGTTAAATTTACAAATAGATTTAAAAAGTTGTATAAATATGTATGTATTCCCTTTCATTCGCATTGAAAGTCATAACATATTGTATTTTGTTTTGATTATGTTGCTTCAAAATAAATGATAAGATTAAAATCCTTTCCATAAAATAAACCACCGTTTTTGTTTTCCAAAACTTTGTTAATTTGTTAACTTCAAAAACATCATAAAAATTGTTTTCAAAAAGCAATCAAAGTTCTGCTATCATATTTTAAATAAAATTGCTTTCACCAACTAATTAAACTTTAGCTAAAATTTCATTTGCATTTAGTAGTTTATAAAAAATTAAAATTCTACGAAATCCTTAAAGTAATTAAACATAAAGCTTTTGCTTTTAATCCTCTAAAATGATAAAGTTAATTTCCTTGTATATAAGAAATTCCAGGAAAATTTGGATTAAACAACAATACAGATTCCTTTGAGTGGATAAAGACAATTTAACCAAATAATATTGCGGTTTAGGGTAATGAACAAATAAAATATAATTTAAAAGGAAAACTAGGTATTGGAATTTACAATATTAAATATAAACAGACACACACACACACACAGACAGATATATGTTCAAATATCCATTTAAATTTAAACAACACAACATACTAACATTCTGTTGCACGAAACAAATTTATAGAATGCCAAGAGTAGAGAAAGGAAATTTGATTTTAATAATTTTTTTTAAGCGACAGCTGGGTGAAGGTTTAGTAATCATAAATTTATTAAAGCAATATATTTTTGAAGGACCTTGCTGTGGGATTTTATTTCAAAAAAAACTTTATGCTGCATTTACAAAAAAAAACTTCGCGCAAATTCTATATTTTTGTTACACTTCTCTTGCAAAACAAAATTTATTTCCCTACTTGGTTTTGCCAGAATCTTGTTAACTTTAAAAACTACCAATTAGTAAACTGCGGTTCTTCATACTGTGCTAAAAACTAAACTGCTGAGGGTGTGTGTACTTGCTGTTGGGTGTGTGCACAAACTATAAGGTGTGTGCTCTTGCTATTTTTTGAATTATCTATTTTTATATGGAGACTGTCACTTTAAAGGAAAAGGGTTTAACCATATGTTTTTAGATCGGAAACGAAATTTTTAAAAATGTCTAGAAAGGTTGGTGTAAGCGGCTCAGATTTTATATAGAACAATTTCAGTTGAAATCTACTACATTCCGCCGTACTGTAAATGCACTACTATGATTAAATTAATAATCATAAATGTTTAAATAATTTGTATAAACAACAGATGCATTTATATACAACGGAGTTGATGAGGGAGTGCTGTGACTTCCGTAAACAATAATGTTATGTTCTGTCGTGTTTTTTTTTTCAAATTAATTAATATTAATTATTTCCTAGTTCTATGGAATACAGTCTTTTGTCCAAGTCTTTCCGAATAAAATGTTACGAGCTTTGGCTTAATAAAAACCAATGTTGATTATATGTAAAAACTATTAAAATTATGTATGTGTTTTTTTTGGAGAGGCAATGTTTCTCAAATTTATGTGAAAAATAAAAGCACAGGTAGTGGTTGATTAAGACATGACCCAAGTTTGGCAAATTTCGGAAGCACCTAAAAAGCTTAAGCAATTAAAAGGAGTTTAATACAAATTGGTTCAATGTGGAATATTAACTACTGTAACTGTATAAAGAGCTCTTACGATGGGATCGTGGTTGATCCCGAAAACATCGATGTTCAGTTCGACCTTTACAAAAGTCAAGAAGTTGGTGTTTGTTCTGTTTAGATTATTACAAGCTTTGCAAATTAATTTCTTAATAAAATTGATTTAATTCAAAAAATTAATTGAACGAACTTAAGCCTGAACAATCAAATTTCTTTTGATAAATGTAAAAACTTTTCCATATTAAAAAAATCATAAAAGTTTACAAAAAGTTAATATGATATAGAAATGTAAATTTTTCGTATATAAGAGATGTACCCTTTTTGGAAATGCATATTCTATTGTAGAATGTTGTAATATAAAACACATTTTAAATTTTATTACACATCAAAAATGCATATGCAACAACAATTTGAATCCAGAAAAAAGAGTACGAAAAATAAATTAATACAAAAATTTTATTTTCATTTAGACAAATTTTAAAATATGAATTTATTGTGTAACAAAATAGTTTATCGTTAATAAACCAGGAAACAATTTGGAAGCGAAAGTAAGTTTTGAATAACACAAGAAAAATCTTAAGGTGTACCATTAGATAATTTTTCTATGTGTTATAGTCTTCACACAGCAAAATTAGTCGATATTGAAAATTTTAATTTTCTCACAACTTCGGCATCGGCTGTCCAATTTTATTACCAAAAACATAAGAAAACTTGATAAATGTACCTTTAAGCTGAGCTAATTTTATTTTTTATATCATTAATAGTGTCGAAGTTATTCAGACCGCAATGATGAAAATAATTGTTATGGCCAAAAATTGAATTTTTTTTATTAATATGATTATTTCGAATGTATTTGCTTTTTAATCCAAATTGATTATTAGGCTAAGGTACTGAATATTATATTCCAAGCAACAAAGCAAAAATTAACATCAACTTAATTTTTCAACGCATACAGCAGAACAGAGTAGTGCCACTTTCGGAAGCCGCTGCACTTCCATCGTCAGTGCTCAGGTGGCTGAAGTGGTGATAAGCAAAACATACGTGAGCACTGACAATGGAAGTGCAGCGGCACTCTAAAAATTAATTTAAAGTTAATTTTTTTCTTGTGCCTTGGAATATTAATCCTGCCCAATTCATTCTGACTATAACGTTACGAATCCGAAAACCGAAAATACCAAAAGCCTAACAAACTTTCTAACACAAAACTGTGTGATGGGTTTTCATAAAATGTTGCACAAAAATATTTTATAAACTGAAAACGAATAATATTTTCATTTATAAATTATTCTCAAAAAACAAAAAAAAAGTGAAAGCTTTTTGTAAAGATGATATAAGGATTTACATAAAAATCTAATAATTAAAATTTGTTTGCATAGAACTTTATTTTTGCTGATGCAAAAACATTTCAAATATTTATGTTATTTGAGTTATTGTTATAAATTATTTTTAATATAGTAAAGCCCGAAATCCTTTAAATCTTCTTAAATGTTTTATAAACGGAATATTATAAACTAAATAAATAGCAACATATAAATCTGGCAATAAAATGGTATAAATTAATATAGAAGTAAATAAGAAAAATCAATAAAAATTATGTAATAAAGAATGCCAGATTAAAAGCAAAGAAAAACTTTTCTTTTCGTAAATACTCAACTTTACAGTTAAAAAAACAAAAGTGAATGCCTAAATGAGAAAAGAATTGAAAGTCAATTGTTTATTTATAACTAATACAATTTTAATCAATAGTCTTGGAAGTCGTTCAAGCTTGAAGAAAAGCTAACGGAAAATGCATGTAAGTGAGAAGATTTAACACAATAGTTCTTAATACTGTAGTCCCATGACTAGTAATAAATAGGCAGCAGTCAAATAGCTAGCTTTGTGTTATAGTCCTTTTCGCTAGTGAATGTTTCCGTTTTTCTTTTTATATAAATAAAGTCAACGCATATGATGATATCTACGGTGTATTTCTGTTTTCAAGTTTTGCTCGCAAGCTAAAGTTTTGATAGCCCAAACGAAGAAAAACATTTATTTATCTGCTTATACATTTATTAAAACTTAAAATAATATTGATGCTCATTTGATAAATAAATATAAAATTAATAGCTTAATTTCTTAATCTCTAAATGAACAAATTTCCCTTAATTTTTAATAGCAGCTAATTACTTAAAACAACACCGTTTAAAACTTTGCCCTAACTATTTTCGAATGATTTCAAAGTTAAGCCAAATAACGATCATTAAAATGTTAATATTGTTTAGATTTTTGTTGTTGTTGCTGTTGTTTTCATCAATTAAAACTTCTAATGCAAAAACTTTTTTAAGCTGGGCTAATTTCCATGTAGATGCTCTTCATATAACTGACAGTTTCATACTCATTAACATTATTTTCTTTTCCACAGACTTGCTGTTGTTGCATTTCCAATGCGTGTTTGTAAAGTCTAATAATTGCAGAAACATCTCTATACCCACTCCACTGTTTAAAACATTTTCTGCATTTTGCATCTTAATGTTTCGATACCAATTTAATCGACGAAATGTTTGTTTTCCACTTGACTAAATAAAAAATTTCGCATGTAGATGCTAAAAAGCTTTTCCCTTGCAGCTACTTAAACACACACAAATGAATAGAGAGGATCTAAAGGATTTTCTACTCTCATGAATTACACTAAAACATGGAATGCGGTAGCAGTAACAAACTATCTTACATATGAAAGTAATAATACCTGGTTGGCCAACTCGTCGTAGAGGACTTTTTGATCAACGACTACTTAAGGAAATTTCGACATTTGTTATGCACGATATTTGTCGATTACAGTTTCAATGTTTAATATTTCACATAATTTCGTTACAATTAAAACACTACTCTTCGTATATGTACCAGCAAATGAACTTCTTGTGGACATTGTCACTTAATCTGTCACCAGTTTAAATCATTTTGATAAGTTCCTGCTTTCTTAAATTGAGCGAAATTGAGCTGATGAAAAGTTCTGTTACAATGTCTATTAAAACTTCTCGTATTAAACAAACACAAACGAAAAATGTAATGGGAAATTTCTGAGGATGTTGTGATGTACATGGTTCTTAATGAAAAGATGGCTGACAGTGTCGCACTTGTTGTAATGTATGCTCTTAGCGGCCATTTGTTCGAAAATTTCCTCACTCATCTGTTTGAGCTGTCATCAACAGGTCATCGATGCCTTAACATTGTCTTGCATCGATCGTGCAAGATGTCTGAAAGACATGGCCAACCGGGTACATACACATATGCATGTGTTTGTGTATAAAATCAAAAGTTAGAATACGTACTTTTAGGAAACAAAAATTATTTGATTTTTGTTCGTAGGTGTTATTAAGCGTAATGGCTTTTATCGAAAGTCAGAGAATCAAAGCAAGTCTGAGCGTTCGAAATACATATTTCTTTTCAATAATATAATCATAGTCTAGTCAAGATCTAGTCTAGTCATGAGTCATAGTCTACTTTGCTAGATCGTTAGTTAGGATCTTTACTTTGTTCCAGGTCATATTACGAGACGCATTTTCATTCTCTACCAACCTGATCCATATATTTTAGTACATTCCAAGATGTCTATGGCTTTGTGGGTTCTACTCGAGCGCTGATCTTGCAATTTAATTAGGAAGGAGGTATTCTTAATATATGATCAATCCAGGTCCATTTGCACATGCAGATGTCATATTCGGTTGGCTATCAAGAAAAATGTATTATTTTTGATCCAATTCGACCAGAAAATGCGAAGGAGTTGCTTTAAGCATTCGTTGTAAAAGGCTTGTACTCTCCTTTGGGAAGTTTGGGTTGAGCTCCAATGATACTACCATACAGAAGTATAGATTTGACGCTACAGCTAAAGATTCTCAGTTTAGTATTGGTCGACATGTTGCTTGCGCGCCATATTCTGTGCAGCGGGCAAAATGCAATCCGGGCTTTGTTGATTCTTTCCATTATATCGGCATAGGAACCACCGTCTTTACTGATGGTGCTGCTGCGATATGAGAAGGACTCTACATCCTCGATTAGTGATGTGTTTCTAGTACCAATACGCATTAGTTAATTTTCTTTGTGTTGATTTTAAGCCCAAATTTATTTGCGCTTTCTTAAAGGACGAGGAGTTTCTTCTGAATGTCCACAAATCGGTATGCGAAAAGACAAATATTGTCAGCATAAGCTGCTTCATAGTTTGACTGCTCAATTACGCAATCTAGCAGGAGTAGCCAAAATGTAGGGGACAGCACACTGCCCCTCTTCATGCTTGTGCTGGTCTCGAAGGGTGAGCTTTCATCACTTTTGCAGCGTATTCTGCAATCGGCATCAGCATATAGTTCGCGTGTTAGATTTATTATTTTCGGCGGTATTTGTCGATCGCACGTTCCAAATATATAAACAAAAGGTATAGGGTGCTGTTGTACTCAATAGACTGACTCTATGATAATGTACGCAGTGTCAATGTGGTCTGTGCAAGATTTTTCCGGCCTGATTCCTGCTTGTTCTTTACGGAGGGTAGATTGTACATCTGATAACATCCCGTTTATGATCAGGGTTGATAGGTCATATTTTTTCTGCATTGTCACTCCCACACTCTCTTTCTAGCATTTCGGTATAGACTACTCTTTCTACAGCTTTCTGATTATGGGTGTCAACGCTTCAGCAATTGCTTCCCAAACATATTTTAGTAACTATGAGGGTAAACTGTCAGGTCCAAGAGCTTTCGAGCTCTTAAGGTTTGACAGTGCGCTTAGTATTTCTAAGAAAATGGGGACTGCGGTTCAGAATTTTCTTTTTGGGATGCGTCTAATTTCCGGCCACGGATTGTTAGGAGTTTAAGATGTCGATGGCAGATGGGACGGGGTGTTGAAGAAATCACGCCAGCGTGTTAGTTCTTCACCGGTGGAAAAGAGATTGGTCACATTTTTGTCCTTGATTACATCGGTAGTGCGTGCATGCTTCCCACTTAACTATTTAATGACATTGTATAGACCTCGCATAATACTCGCCGCTGCTGATTTTTCTTATGTTATAGTGATATTATAGCCTTGCGAGCATTAACAAAAATGTTCCTTAACTGTCATTAAAAAATTATTTTCTCCTAATAAAATACCCTGTATAAATACTTAATAAGCTGGAATTCTAATATATGCACATGTGCTTACCTCTAAACGCACACAATAACTTTCCGCCAACTCTTGGTAAGATAATTCTTGTGAATTCTCTTCTATTTCTATTCGTATCTAAGTAAATATGTATGCATGTGTTGTTATTGAAGCGTACATCACTAAACATTGCCAATTTAACAATTGTTGCTAAAGAGCATTCAAGCAATGGCATTTCAATTGTTGCTATTAAGTTTCATACACAACAAAAAGCGAAATAAAACAGCAGTAACAACCGTATTAGAAACAACAGCAACAAATGCCGCAATAATGCAGAGAAAAACATTATGGAGCATCATTATCAAATGCAATAAATATCGTTGCTTTAATGGCTGCTTGATTACTCCATTGATGGTGGGTTATTTTATGTTTTTATTTTTAGCATACGGAATAGCATTTGCTTTTAGAGGCTGCAACACAATATACACACAGGATAATGCATTTCGAAGATTCTAGGAAATACTTGATTATGCATGTTTAAACTTGAATGGCTAATGTTTAATGCTATTTAGAGAAGAGGTTTTGTGTAAATAAATGAAGCTGAAGAATATAATAAATTTGTGATGCTTAATTAAGCGCTTTTAGTCTTTCGTTTCTTTCAAAATTTTTAAAATTTAAACTAAAAAGATAGTTGAGGTGGATGTAAGCTGATTAAGTTAAGTTTATGGATGATTTAGAAATAATTTTTAGATAATATTTAAGTATATGCAAAGATGCTATTTAATATTTTTATATTAAATTTCATTTATAATATAAAAGTAATAATAAACTATATATATGTATAACACTAGCTTACAAAAAAAGAACATCAAGAAGGAAATGTTTTTTAGGCCACTTTGGAGCTTTTGAACACGAATGTGACATTCATTTATTTTTCTTAAAAAACGTTTTCGATGAACATATCGAGAAAGTCGTGTTTTTTGCAGTTTTTAACTATTTTCAAAAGTCTTGAGAACCGTGTATTTAAGTTATACAAATTTTCCACTCTTAAATAAATATGTTTTTCTCCCTTCTGCCAATATATAAACTGTGTTAATCGAATCAAAACTCACAGAGTTACAAATCTTAATATTTGATAAATTTGAAATTGTTAATTTTTTTAAAATTCACGATTTCGAAAAACCGTGAGATATTCATATTTTTTTCAAATCTCTAGTCCTGTAACGCAATTAATTTTGATGCGCTTAGTATAGTTTATATATTGGCTGAAAGACAAAAGTCATATTTATGCAACTGTGCAAAATTTATATGATTCAGATGAACAATCCTCAAGATTTTTGGAAAAAGCTAAAAAAGCTACAAAAGAAAACGTTTTTCGGAAATATCTTGAAAATGCTTCTTGAGTAAAATGAATAAATGCCATATTCATGTTTATAAATCCAAAATTAGCTTAGAAAGCATCTAAATTTTGAAGTTTTGTCAAAAAGTTTAACATTTTTATATTAGTGTAATCAATCTGTCTTTTGTGCGAATTTCAGGACATGAAATACACGTTACATCCGATAAAAGGAATGTAGCATCCTCAAAAGACAGTGTCCTCTGTTTATGTTGCAGTTAATATTTTTTACTGTTCTTTTTGAAATCTGATGAACGTTTTTTTATTAAAGCTACGAAGTTTAGCCTAAAAAATTATTTTTGTGGATTAGAAACTAATATATCTCAAAATAGAGATCTCAAAATTAATTTAATTTAAAAAGCTGTCTAATTTGCGTTACAAATAGCACATCCATATCTTAAATCCATATTAATCTGCTTTACTTTGCATGCCTTAGACCTTATTGTCCTTTCTGACTTCTTATGTCCTTAAAATATATTTCCTAATATATTCAAGACTACAAAACAGTTCAACAAGCCTTCGAAAAACAAAACATTCGGCAAATGTTGAATAAAACATATTACACATGCAAAAATGCACAACATATACAAGGAATAAAGAAATTTTCTAACATCATTTCCTTTTCCGTTTATCCTTAGGAACAGCAATTTTGTAAATTGTAAATTGAAGATTAAAGATTTTATATTTTCAAAGCAACAATAAAAGTGCATATTTGTTGTTTATTAAAATCATATAAAATGTTGAATTAAAATAAATTTTCTCATGTATGCTTCATAATACTTATTTTGTAGCTACAACAGAAAGAGCATGAACTGTTTTGATGATAAGCTTAACTGGATTCGGTCATGTGTGCTAAACGAACATAATTTTAATTGTATCAAATTTGAACTTTCTATTGTATTTTAATAATGAAAATTAATTTTCCTTAATGCCAGACTACATGAGCTGCATAGTTAGAGTAGAGTCATAGAAAACGTGTTGGTATTTCAAATGTTTTGTATGATTATAAATTGAAATCAATAATTTTGGATTACTGATTGTGATTTTATAATGTGCTTGGGCTATTTTAGCCATCATTGTTTTATGCTAATAACAATAACCAGCACAATTCAGCATCATTGAAAGCCTTATAATGATCATCATAGTTATAAAAATTCATATTTCAATTATGATAAGAAATTTATAGGATGATGATGGTCTCGGGCACTAGGCACTTTATTGAAGAACGTAGAAATACAATTGTAATTAATTTGTTGAATTTTATATGAAAACTGATATATCGATGGTCATACATTGACATAACGTAACTGATTTTTACCACTTTTGAGTTGAACAAATTATATTATAAGTAGGCTAAAGCTAAGGCCAAACGGGCGTTTTTAAAACGCGGCGTTTCTGCTTTTTATATTAAATTTGAAAGTTCTCAATTTTTAAAAAATATTCAAATTTAGTATAAAAAGCAGAAACGCCGCGTTTTAAAAATGCCCGTGTGGCTTCAGCCTGAAAGCTTTACCAGCAATGAATTAAAATAACCGCAAATTATTTTGTAAATACTTTTAGCTAATTTCGGTTTTGCTTAGTTTGAGAATAGGAACGTTTCTTAGCGATTTATATAAAATTTTCTGCGTTTTATAAAAAATAATAAAAAAAAAATATTACGTCTTGTCTACGTATGACCATCGATATTAAAAAAGCCTTATAAAGCTTTAATGTTATTCGGCATTGAGATAAGAGGG
Source organism: Panzeria rudis (assembly GCA_956483635.1). Classification (NCBI taxonomy): domain Eukaryota; kingdom Metazoa; phylum Arthropoda; class Insecta; order Diptera; family Tachinidae; genus Panzeria; species Panzeria rudis. The sequence goes on from OY101449.1 coordinate 5,670,516, forward strand.
CACTACAATAATTATTTAATGGAGCACTAAGAAAGTTTTACAAAAGAATCAAGTTGTGTCTGTGGTTGAGGGCAGCAAAAAAAGTATATATCTATATATACTTGTAACGATGTTTTTAAAGTTTGCATCATTAGTGGCAGTTAAATGTCCCCTTTTTGCACACATATATATATATATATATATATATATATATATATATATATATATATATATATATATATATATATATATATATATATATATATATATATATATATATATATATATATATATATATATATATATATATATATATATATATATATATATATATATATATATATATATATATATATATATATATATATATATATATATATATATATATATATATATATATATATATATATATATATATATATATATATATATATATATATATATATATATATACAGACTCGGTATAGGAAATCTTGTTAGCCTAACGTTTAAGGTATAAGATGTTTTAAGCACTTTTATGTAGAAAATTATAAAAAACATTTTTGTAGAACATTTAATCCCTCGAACTCTTCGTGGTATGGGTATTTTTATTCTTTTCTTAAATAAGGGTCAAAAACTTTCCCTCCAGCGGTGATATAGAAAACTATATGTTGTTTCCAATGCCGAATACTAATTGTGCATAAGTACGAAATTAAGCCTTAAACACATTTTAAATTTTAAATGATATCAGACGTTCATGTTATGTCTGGAGCTTAAGTGTATTTGAAAACTTTTCGCATAATTTTATGACAAATATTTTTGTGCAATCGTTCAGCCCGCTGTTGTGCCGCTGAAGCGGAGATTTTGCCCTCTCTTTAAGAAGGGGGCAAAAAGTTGCATACAACGAAGAGTTAGTGGGTTAAACTGTTGCACAAAAATGTTTACCGTGGTGCTTTACGTGAAGTGCCAAGCCTATTTTTTACTTTTAATGTAAGACTTAAAGGATTTTCTATGCCGGATTACAATACTATATGTAAAAGGGGAAGGGACATTTAAAACGTTGCATATTCGTTCTAATTGCAAAAACAGGGTAATAGATCTATACCTTTGAAACTTGAAACTTGCATTTTGAACCACCCTTTTAAAACACAAGGTCTGCTACGGGAAGTTAAAATTGGCTATCGCCAATGATTACATCCATAATATGATTAGCTTCATAATGTAATTTTGATGAATATAAACCTGAAGTAAATTTTATTAATAGACAAAAACGACGCACCTTATTTTATTAAGATATCCTTAATATGATTGGAGATATTTGGCTTTGAGTTTTAAAATTTTAGTTTTTGGCCACGATTTTTTCAAAAATCCTTGATAATATGCAGACAAAATTTTCAAGTTTTCTCAACTCATGTAGCCGTAAACGAATTAAAGACAAGAAATAAGGGTGAAAAATGGCTAAATGTTTACAAACATAGAACTTAACTGTTGAACCTTTTTCAAACATTTTTCAGAAGTAAAAAATTTCTTGCAGTTGAAATTAAAGATCGGGTAAAGAATGTACGCTACACCCAGCATTAGAAGAATATATACGAATATAGAAAAATTCTACGGTATTCTAAATGAATCGTTAAAAAAAGCGTCCTCCTCTTGTGTTTACCCTCTTATTTAAAAAGATTTTAACAATATATTGAATGGGCATTTGTTTCACGAGTTTTTAGTGAAAAAAAAAAACATGAAGAAGGGGTGCTATTGACTACAAACCCTGTGGTCTTGAGTTCAAGACTAGTTTCAGGCAAGCCAAAAACATAGTGAATTTTTTTCAACAATGAAGGCATAGCACTGATCACTTTGGCAGCACTGGCAGCGATTAATACTAACATATCATAATGCAATTCACAGTACCCTCCTTCGCCGGTATCTTAGCAAAACCATCGGCGAAGTAAAAGAACTAATAAATATAATAGCTACACCGCTTATATAAATTAATGCATTTATTTGCAACCAGAGGGGCTTATGTCCTCCTCTTTGGTTTTCAAATACATCGTTCTGTAATTGGATCTTAAGTTTGAAATATACAGGATTTATTACCCTTTTTTCAATTGCAGACACTGTGCACTGACACACGTACGCGTAAGTATATATTTTTTGGTGCCTTTTGCTAAAATAAATCGGTAGAACCATTAAAAAAAATCATTTTGTTGTAGTGCTATCGAATTGATTTGCAAACTCTGTAGCTTATTAAAAATATTTAAAACTACCTCTTATCTAAACAACTAAATTGTTATAAAATGTGTATATAAGTTGTGGTTGAAGTTTACTGACGATTTGGTAAAGCGCCAATGAAATGCATATAGACAATGCCTAACAATCAGCAAGTAGACTTCATATAAAATGTAATTATGAAAATATGTCAAATAATAAATTTCTTAATTGTATAAATAGTTCATAAAACTTAACAAAACACAAAAATCCACTTCGAAGAAGTAAACAATTTTTCCCAAAAGAATAAAAAAAAATAGAACCCAAATAAATAAATGATTGAAAATAAGCTGCATATTGTAGTGACCTAAAAATATTACATTGAATAAGAAAGAGTAAATGAAAATTAAGGAGTAAAAAAGAAATGAAACCATAAAGCAGCTTATAAATATTAATGGGATTTTAACGAACAAAAATTTCTGAAAACTACAGTAGAGACACACACACACAGTTAGAAACCAGTGGGCAATCAGACAGCCAAACAGCAAACAAACTATAACACCAACCAACATTAGTTGAATTTAAAATATAAAAGGATAATGTTGGCAATTTTCTATTAGCTCTGAGGCAAGTAACACTTTTTGGCTACAGAAAACCCTAAGACAATTAATTTCTCTATGAATGAATCAAGCGATGTAAAAAATACAGTGCTAACTCCTTTTTCGTTTTATTAAAAATATTTGAAATGGTATATAATTCCCCTATAGCTAAATTTATAATAAAAATATCTTGTAGCTGGATTGCTTACATATGTATACATGCAGATGTAGAGTAAGTTCGGGTAATGTGGTATACCTATTTTATGATTTAGCTATAGTTTTTAGAAACTTGATTCGACTAGAATAGATCTCAACTGGCTTTCTACTACAAGTCTATACTCGGGAAAGTAAAAAAGTCTTTAAGGACCTATAAACTATACCAGTTTATTTAAACAACTATTATTAAAAACTAGTATGGCCAACGGAGGACACAATCATCCATATTCTACATATAAATAATTTCAGTAGGGCTCACAAAAAATTATCCAACGTTACAAAAATTTCTTTAAAAATAGTTACATGATATATATGACATCCATGTATGTATAATTAGTTAATGATACATAGTAACTTTAATACAATGAAATTTAATAAATTCAGTAAAGTGCGATTTGAACTCATACACCAAGGCTTCCGTGCGAATACCATATCCATAGTTGCGTTTTTTTTTTCGTTTGGCGATTTTTGTTTGTTTTGGATTTTGTCGTTTAAACGAATTTTTTCCTTTTTTTAATATATTTTTTTGCGATGTTTTTTTTTTGCGATTTCTTTCGTTTGGCGATTCTTTTAATTTTAGTGATTTTTTAGTCTTAACGTTTGTTTTTTTTTATTATTATTTTTCGTGTATACGTTTTTTGCGTTTTGTCAATTTATAAGTTTTGGTTTTTCTTTTAATTTGGCGAATTTTATGTCATTCTTTGTTTAACCGCTTCCTTCGTTTTGATTTTTTTTGCGACTTTTTTAGATTTGGCGGCTTTTTACTTATGGTGTTTTTTTCGTGTTTGAGATTTTTTTAATTTTGGTGACTTTTTAGTTATGGCGATTTTTTGTGTTGGTGCTTTTTTATTTCAACGCTTTTTTCATTCTGGCGATTTTTTAAATGCTGTATACTATTTTAGTTTTCGTGTTTCTTTCGTTGAGATGCTCTTTGTTTTGGCTATTTTTTTTAATGTTTGGCGATTTTCTTCAGTTTTGCCGGTTGTTTCGTTTAGGTGCTTTTTTAGCGCTTTTTTTTCATTCTAGCATATTTTTTAATGTTGTCTATTTATTTAGTTTTTGTGTTTTTCGTTTACGTCCATTTTTGTTCTAACGATCTTTTTTAAATTTTTGGAAATTTTTGAGTTTTTGACGATTTTTTTTTTTTTTTTTTTTATTTCATTTTCCCAATTTTTTTATTTTGGCGGTATTTTTAGTTTTGGCGGTTTTTTTAGCTTGGTGGTTTTGTTTTGTTTTAGCGCTTTTTTCATTCTGTTGATTTTTAATGTTGTTTACTGTTTTAGTTTTGGTTTTTTTTCTCGTCTAAGTATTTTTTTTTAATTTTTGGCGATTGTTTTCAGTTTTTTCATTTTTTGGCAATTTTTTTTATTTTACGCATTTATTTGTTTAGGTGTTTTTTTCTGTTCTATCGATTTTCTTGGCGATTTACTTCTCGGCTTGTTAGTTTCGCTACTTACTTGAATTATTATTAATTTTGTTTAATTATTAATTTAGTTTTTGTTTTTAAGAGAAGTAACACACACAATCAGGCAATTAATGCCTACCAGTTAATTAATTAATGTGTTACCTTCTTTAGGAAAGGGATAGTGTAGAGAGAACAGGTGGTGAGGTGGGAGAGAGAGATAGAAAGCTTAATTCATTTCCAACCCTGCTATTGCAAGTTTTTTGTAGAGCAGTGTTGCAAGCCCCTCTGGTGTCAAGTAGAGGCATTGAGTTGTTTAAGCTGCATAGCCATTTTATTAGTTCTTTTACTTCGTCGACGGTTCTACCATACCGACGAAGGAGAATGCTGTGAAGTGCATTAGGATATGTTAGCATTAATAGCTGCCGGTACTGCCAAAGTGATCAGTGCTATGCTTTCATCACTTTAACAGTCCAACATTATCCAACACATTAACACACCAATGCACATGAGGAAAATGCATTATGTTGTTGGCTTGTCTGGAAATAGTCTTGAACTCAAGACCTCAGGGTTTGTAGTCAAACGAGCTAACTACTCAGCCAACAGCACCCTCAATTTCAATTGTATAATTACTTGCGGTTCATAAGATGCACATTAATTTCAAATTCACTAACAGAATACCCTTAAATTTTTAGTTGTTTAGCATTTGTCACTGTTGCCTTTAAAATACTGCACTAACTGTAAAAATTTCATTCGACTACGCATATTTTTTACCATCGACTGACTATTTTCATGATATGTAAAAGTCTAATACATTAGTGCGTTGAAAACTTTTTGGGAGCATCAAATTATTAAAATTGGCAATGTTATTCGTGTATTTTTAGTTTTAGAGAATAGCAGCTATACCACATTATCCGAACTTATTTTGTTAAATCGAAAATATCCGAATGTTTGTGCTCTACACGGAATGCCTCATATTCTGGTACAAAAATTCAGCATATATCAATTTTTAACTTACCTAAAACTTCTTTCGGATATATCCTGTAATTCGTTGTCAATTAATTTTAAAGTCTTCAGCCTGAGTCCCTGAAATGTTTCGTCATCCACACTCTGTAAATGCGTATTGGACATTTCAATGTAGCGTACTGAGCTGTGTATGAATTCTGCAAAGAGTATAAAAGAGCAACAAAGTAAAATTAATTATTATCTTTATATAAGCAGAATGTTTTTTTGTAAATATCTTATAATTATGAAAAATATATTTTAAAATTTATATTATAAATTCTTAGCACAATTCCATAAGATATAATTTTCAACAAATTCTTTGTTACATATTTTCTAAAAAGTTTTTAAAATCAAACAAACACCCACATTTTCGTTGACCTTAGAATTTCTCCTTTGCGTGTTTGTGTTGGTGTTTTTACCTACGAAAATTAGCTAAAAATAGAATTCACAGTGTTTTCTTATTCTATTTTTATTTGCCTTTCTTTTGCAAGCTAAAAATTTTCTTTCCCAAATTTGATTTAACTCGAAAAAATATGCAAATATTTACAAAACAATCCTTAGACAGAAAAAGACAGCATTTGACTAAAAATATTCATGAGAATTTTTGTTTTTCTTGGAAAATAAAAAAAGGATGAAAAAGAAAGTTCACAAAAATGCATACAAATTGGGCCAATAAGATACAGCCGTATGAGGAATTTTTTGAATTTTGTAAGTCTTATAAGATTTTTACAACATTTGTTATTTATAAACTTGTACTATTCAATTTTGAATTCCTGACTTTAAAAATAACCAGAGAAAACAGTTTCGTTGAGACAACCGAATTTGTTGCCAATCGAATTTTGGCAGTTTCATCAACTATCATAAAGTTCTGATGTAGCAACATTTTTCGTATGGTAGCACAATATTTTTGATAATTACTTACCATTAACCCAATAGTTGCAACAGCAGATAAAATGGGTTAACAATATGGAATTTGATATAGAAATTAATGTTGCTACCGAATAAATGGTTAGCATGACAAAAATAAGACCATAATTGGTACTTGTAATAGAAACATTGGTTTTCCTTGTTGAAATTAAATAAAAATTGACAGTTCAGGCAAATAAAAACATTCGAAATTAAATGAAAATGTATATTTATATTATTAATATAGTTATTGAAAAACGAAGTTATTTTAAAACAATAAAAAATTAACAATTAAGTTATGAGTTTTAGTCGAACTGTATGGGTTTATATCCAAAGAAATTTACTTATTTTTGGTTTGAGTTCGACTTAGTTTCATTTTTCAATTAAACTATATTTTTATTTAGAGATAAATGTGAACATAAATGAGTGGAAAAAGAAAATTTTGACTGCACGGTGGGTTGAACTGACGTTTCGATAGCTCCAGCAAATCTCTTCACAGAACTTTTTCGCGTAAACCACTCGATCAAAGTCGGTACTCGTAATATTCGTTACTTATTTATGACAAAAGCATACGATTGGTTGGAATCATAGCCTTCTGACAATTCTGTCGTAACATAAAAACCTGTGCTCTTATGGAAATGAAAATGGATGGTGTTTTGGATGCATAGAAAATTGATAGCAGGAGGTGAAATATAGTCTATACAACTAAAACTTTATCGGCCTAACCATTTTCCAAGCAATCTTTTTTCTGGGTGTGTACTTTGAGCACTTTTGCGGCGTATGTTTTGTCTTTAATTTACCATAACATTTTTGTCATTCGTTACTTCACTTTGGAGCGATATGCTTTCTATGTTCTATCTATCACTTGGTTATGATTACTCCGAACTCCTTTAAATAAAAGCTAAAATATTAATAAATAATATAAGTTGTTTGAATAGTAAATTTCTTTATACTGCCTTGCGTTTTATACAATATTGTTAAACAAAAATGGTGTACAAAATTTATGAGTAAGAAATATCAATTTGTTTTGAATGTAACCCGTATTTATACAGGGCATCCTTATATTAACAAGCCATAAATACAAGTCGCGATATAAAGGCAGATGCTGGTATTGTGTTAAAATAAAAAAACGTCTTCCTACTTGTAACAAAATGTAGCTCAAACCAAAATAACTTTTACTCATTTATAGCTCACTTTAAGGCTTTAAATATGAAAGACACTTACAAATTTTTTGTACGAGTACAAACATATGTGTGTATATTTTTTATTTTCTAATTTTTATTTCTGGAAATTTTTTCTTAAAAATTTTCACAATTTATTCAGCAAATATGTGTTCTAATGTTTTGCTGTTTATTTATTTTGTATTTTTGTTCAAAGAGTTTTCATATATACGAGTTTCTTTCCTTCTGCAAACTTACACGAACAATTCAAAAAATCACTCATACGCACCATATGACCACAGTTTGTTGCTGCTGACACAGCCGTGTACAGTGGTACGTTTTATCGTAGAATAAATTTTATATACAAAATTCTTAATTAAATTTGTTATAAAAGATTTTTACGAACTCTAAGATTATATCATTCCTACCAAGTTCAATTATTCGAATGTGAAACATTAATTTCTTAGATTCGTTGCCTATATTCTGTATAGGTGTACCACTTATATGCATTAGGGCATCACTTTTTTACTATTTTTGCAAATATAAAATTTTACATGACCTAATCAAAAGGGCAATAAAAAATTTAAAGAAACGCTATCTTAGTTTTATGCTGTTGTCAAAAAAGTTCCCGCACCAAAAAAGTTTAAATTTGGTCCATGTGTTAAAACATGTAAAACCAACCAACCTTTGCCAAATATCGCGACTTTAGAAAAGGAAAACTCATCAATATAGTAACTTGCTACACAAAAATATGTATATATTTAAAACTACTTATCCTAGATATTCCATTAAGACGTCATGTTAAAGGGCACAAAATTTCCCTTAGCATGTATATTTTAAGAATTTTAAAATATCATTCTTCAAGAAAATCTCCCGCGAGCATAAGGTCCATAAAATTTTTCCTCTGAATAATGCAAAATAAAGTCATTTTAAGGGTCATTTTGTGCCAATAATATGACATCTTAATGGAATATCTAGTGTACGTAGTAGGCATCTGTAAATTGCCATTTGAAACGCCTTTTAAATCACACTATGTACTTCCAATTTATGCTTTGATTTGACTGGAAATTTACATGCTAAGTCATCACACCATACAAAAACAGGAATGATTTAAAAATCATAGGCTTGTAAGTAATAAGTCAAATGTGTGTAGAGCAATGAATAAGAAAAGGCAGTAAATCATTTTAGCTTGTAGGACATGATGCGTGTCACACATATGTGTTTAGTGTAATTTTCCTTTTATGTTTTGATGTATGTTTGTATGTGAATTTGTACATATTTATGTACTATGTATGGGTCAAATCTACTAATTGAAAATTTATACCCTTCCTGTTGACCGATTTATCTGAAATTTGGTAGACACCTTTACTAAGTGTTGCCGTCTTGGTATTTTCGCGGCTTTCAGTGTTGCAGTTGTTTTCCGAAACGCTTCTTTTTTGGAAGATTTTTGTAAAAGTTTTTGGGAGTCCGGGGTACTTCTGGTATTTTGGGGATTTTTGTAAAAGTTTTTGGGAGTCTTGGGAACTTGTGCGATTTTAAGGATTTTTGTAAAAGTTTTGGGGAATACAGGGAACTTCAGGGATTTTGGGGAGATTTTTGTCTAAGTTGTGGGGAATTCTTATACCGGTTCTGTGTCTAAAGATGGTGTCCTTGTTTAGTGCAGGTGACTCGGCTAAACACCAGGTGTCTCTGCTAAATTCTTGAGAAGTATCACCTAAGTATCTTCCAGAAAATATTTAAAAAAGTATTATTTTTTGTAAAAAATATGTCTGCTATAAAATACTGTTTCTTAAGATTATTCTTTTAAATATATTTTCTTCATATTAATCTTAAAATGGCATTTGTTTTTGCTTCTATACAATCTAAACAAATGACAAGTGTGACTTATTTGTTTCAAATCATTTTGATGATCTTAGCTTTTGTAGGTGTGCTCTTTTCATTTGAGAGAAACAATTCATGTAATAATTTGATTCTCACGAAACAAGACATGAATTGATTCTCTTAAAACTGTTTGTTGCTTTGCTTTGAGATTTAGCAATAGTGTGTGTAATTTTAGTGTTATGAATTACTGTGAATTGAATTTCAAATGGCTGTTGGATATGATCAGTACGTAGTTTTAATTATATATAATTTTGTGAAGTAAGTTTTGTAAATTTTTGATAAATTTTCCTATCTTAAAGTTGGGATATTTTGCGAACTAAGTAAAGCAGTGGGCTACAATTTTGCAGTAATACATAGTAGTTTTGCCAGAAGCATCATTCGTACTAAATATTATCAAAATCGATAAGCAATGTATATGTATATTAATTTAATAAAAAAAATATCTGTGGGTTTTTAAAAATTTCATTTGGTGCGGAAGGGTTTTCTGCAAAAATGACCCACAATCACGATTTTTATTATTAATTTATTATTGGCTATCACATGGTGATAGGTAAATTTGTTGTAAAAATTTAGTCATACCCTATTGTAGATGCTTAAAACTTCGGATAAGCTTCTTATAATTAAACAAATCACAATTTAGATCTTCTAGATTATACAAATCGCACACTGTGCACTGCAGCAATTTTCTCTTTTAAACTTTTCTCTAATTTTATTTCATTTTTGCACATTTTATGAATGAATCTTAAATAATGTGAATACTGAAAAAGTAAAAAGGCAGAGGAGAAAAATGTACAAAGCAGCCTTGGTAATTTTGGATTTCAGCAAAGAATGTAGAAAATGGAACATAAAAATAAAGAATATATTCTAAACAAACCATAAATGCCACATTTTTGGGGTTGTTGTTACTGAAAATTTTAACTTTATATTAAAGTCATTGCTGCTGTAAATACTTCTTAGAATTTGATTTTTTTTTCATTTTTTGGCAAATATTTTCTGTGCTATAGAAAATGTTTTATCTTGTTTTCAACAAATTGCTTGCAAAACTAGAATTTTTAATGAAAGAAAAGAATATTGAAATAAAACATTTTATATGAGTATGCTAATTAAGCGTTTTGAAGTCATAAGAAACTTAGGAGAAAGAATGTGTCAAATATTTTAATAAAAATTAGTAAGGAAATTGTTTTATTTCTGGAAAAAAAAACTGTTAGGAGTTTAACTTTAATTTTAAATTTTTTGTATGTGTGTGCTTTTTATATAGAAATCTTTGAAAGTATGTATAGTGAAATATCCCTGTGGAAATTGCTGGAACAATTGTCTGCAACGTAATTGTTCTATGACTGGTGAAAGTTGGAGTGATACAATATGTTCCGTAGTCGTGAGTTACATGTGCACTTATTTTTTTTTTTTTAAGTAACACATTCAGTTAATTAATTAATGTGTTTCCTTTCTTGGGAAATGAATAGTGTTGAGATAACTGATGATGAAGTAAGAGAGAGAAATAGTTGATCATTGATGCGTACTGGGATTGGTAGGGGGTCGTATGATTGTTAAATAATACACTATAAAGCATACGCAGCTGTGATTCCAAAGCAGTGCCAGTTAAAATTTCTAAAAAAGTGCCTACATGCAAGCCTACATCGATGTGATTTTTGAGCTGTATTATAGCTCACCAGGCATATAATAGAGCTTTGAAACCGAGAAGCCTAGATCACTCGGACTTGAACATATTTGGCATCATAATTCGTTAAATATTCTTCGATTCTTTCGATTGGCATAAAAAAATTAACATATGATCAGTTCTACATACTCCTTCATCACTTAACAGTCTTCTTCGAATTGGCTTTGTTGTAAGAAGGGCATTGAACTAAAGGGCAAGAGTAATCAATAAATTGAAATAGGTTATATAAGGGAATTTCGTGTTTTTCAATTGTTTTTCAATTTCAGTAGAGTAAACTTCTTGTGTATCACACACATAGGGTCTGACATATGGGGAGTTCACGCGATAAATCAAAAATTAAGAACGGGATTAAAAAAAATTATACAATTTGAAAGAGAATACTTTTTTACATAACTTTTTTGCTAAACGTTTTCTCAAATGTCTTTCTGTAATCCCAGATTAGAGTCCAAACTCAAATAAAAATTTTATTTTAAGGCAAAATTTAATATGTATAAAAAATTTTGCCTTAATTTTTTCTACAAAGATGCTGAAAGTACCACACATCGCAGATGTAAAGAACACATAGTTTCATATACCGATATGCCTGCCGCACGAACAGGCCAAAAAGGAGGAAACTTTAACTCCACCTGAAATAAAATTCCGATGCGATCTTTAAAATCGCCGACAGACATACGTTTTTTTTTGTCTCTTCTACTAGAATCGGTTGTCCGAACATTGCAATTTTTTCGTGTTGTATAGTGTTATGTTTGCATTATGTATTGTGTGGCTGTTTCTTTTTTTTTAAGAAAATATTCATGAGGTTTGGATAATTTTCTATTAGAGCTATTTGAATCTAGAATACGAACGATTTGTCAGCCATTGGCAATACTACTATCAAACAATTTTTTGGAAATTCTGCGGTTAAAATGATTCCATAATTTCTGTCAAAAATGTCAGTTAAGTATTTCCCGGCCTGCATTAATTTTGACAGAAAAAACAAATACTATTTTAATTGAAAAATAAAGTAATTAAAATAAGAAAACTAAAAATTTCAATATAATATTACTGTTGAAGATGTTGAGCAATGTAGCAAATGTTATAATTGCACTCATGATTGGTCTATATGGTTTTATTATTATGGTAACAAATTTAGATGCGCAAACCAGCTTTGTATTGCTTTTGTGACGCATCAGCTTTTCAAGCGGTGAGCACAATGAAAGCATTTGAAAATTATTAAAAACTGTATTAGAAGCAAACTGAAGCTGATCCAGAATATTTTATTCAATTATCTAAATTGAATGTGCAAAATTCCATAGCTCTTTATTGCTATAAACCAAAACTTTATATGCCGCCATACAATGTAAAATCTTTGGGCTTACTATTGAGTTTTGTAAACCTGTTCCGAGTTTTTTATTTTCGCCATAAATTTCAATATGATGAAACATGTTTTTCATTTAAACTGTAATAGAAAAAGAAAAATGCATAAAAAAATAATATTGAAAAAAAAGGAAAGGTGGTTTGGCATAAGCCAGCAGCAGCAACAGAAGTCAGCCAGCCATGCAAACAAAACATACACATACACACGAATTGCCAATGTTAAAAAAAATATATAAAATAAAAATAAAAAGTATTGTGAAGTGAATATAGAAATCCTATAAAAGTGTTGCTGAGTATGTGTTCATATTTGTGTATGATTTGCTACCATCATTTGTGCACAATATCCTTCAATACAATACTAAACACTATTGAATATTTACCTGCCCAACTAAAAATGTCTATTACAAAAAATAAAAATCAAATAAAAAACCTGTCTGTATACATGTGCAGCTCTTTGGCAACGGAAACGATTTCGCGCTAAAATAGTAAAATTGATTGAAATTTGCACTTGAATAAATTATGATGTTAAAAGCGTATGCATACACGTTCTCAATATGAATTTGTTGCTGTTGATGCTGTTGATGCTGTTGCTGCTGTTACTGTTAGCATTTGCGTCAAGGTGCATACTCACCTAAAAACCTCTAATTGTGAAAGAAATTGAGATGCAATAGTTATTAAAATTAAATCTAATACATGTTATGGTGATGAATAAATGGCACCTAAATGCTTTTAAATACCCTACTCCATTAAAAAACTAAAGAATAAAATATTATAAGCTTAGAATTTTTGAAATATTTATGTTATTGATTTATCTATGAATTATTGCTTATTTATTTTATTAACACAAAGTTTCACAATTAATTAAGTCATGTCATTGTGAAGGGTTTTTATGCTTAAAGAGAGTTTCCATGTAACATAAAATTCAGCCAAATGGACAGGTTATGAAATTTGTGTTACTTGGGGAACGTATCTTTTTGTTAGTCATACTAAAATTTACCATCATAATTAACACAAATTTTTTAAACGCATTTTTTCTAATAAAACTCCAATATTTAACACTGAATGACAGTTTTTAATTACAGTTGAAGGGAAATTTAAGTTGATTTGAAAATGCATGCAAACAGAATTAAATAACATAAATAAAACCAATCCCAGCAGAAGACTTGGTAACGTGTTGCAGTCATAAAACAACATAAGTTTTAACACACACAACATACCATCAATATTATTTTATAGTTGCCGTCTTTTTCGCGATGTATTGATCAAATAAATAAATAATTTAATTGCTCATTTTTTCTGCTCCGCTCTTTGCGCTTGAGCGAATTTTTATGCGTAATTTGCAAAAGAAGTACGCAAATTCAGCTAAAAAAACTTATGAAAAGTGATGTTACGTTATTTTGCATTTTAGGTGCCGATATGTATATTAATTTAATAAAAAATAATAATTATCTGTGAGTTTTTAGAAATTGCACATGTATTGAAAATGTTCAATATATGCCTGAGTCTGAAAAATATTTTTTTTTGTATTTTTTGTCTTTCTCTGATGTAGACTTTGCTTAATTTATAAACAACGAATTTTTTTTAATAAATACCATAACTAATTTTCCTTAATGCTCTTCGCATATAAAAAACGTACATATTTGGTAACAATGCTCTTATACTCATACCCATCGATATATACTTATGCACATGCTTCTTTATACCAACACCTTCCACATATTTGTTTGATCGAACTAGTATTTGTGTCAATACTGATAGGTATGCATGTCTGTATATAATCATGCTTGTTGGTGCACTTAAGCTCTAATACTCATACTCGTATGTGCGTAGATAAGCTACGAGTATCGAAAAAGTAACTTTTTGGCTTTCTCTGGTCTATATACATACTTACATAAATAGTTTCCACCTTAAGTAAACGATAGAATAAATCAATAAATTTTTAAAATGTTATAGGTCTAAAAATTAGCTAAAATAGTATATTTAAAAATTTTATAAAAGTTTTTAAATTTGAGCTTAAATAAATACAAAAGCCGCACCCAAATATTTTGCACTAAGAAGTACGTTCCCATGTTTTAGTAGCGGATGTTGCACTTGTAATAAAAAATGTGCAATTTTGTTATTGTTTTTACTTTAGGTGGCATACTTGTCGTGGGTGTGTTAACAATTTCGGAGTAAAGGTTATGCATTGTAAATGTTTTATTTTATGTTTCTATTATTTTTTTTTTCTTTAATATTTTTATTTACAAAATTCTTTTTCATTTGATATTTAAGTTTAAAACCCTGTTCTAAATTCTGTGTTCATCTAGTATTTTCATTCGTTCAATGTTGCTACAAATGTTGTAATCGCTTTTCTTTCTTTACATTCTGCAGAATGTTTCAATGTTTGTTTACAATAATATAATCTTCAGCTTAGGGATTAAATTTTTACTGGATTTATTTTCAAAGTGGGGGAAAAAATCAATGGCTTACATTTGCTGTTTCTACTATTTTATAATTTTTGTCGAAAGGATTACAGAGCATTTAACGTGAATGTGAATTGGAAAATGCAATGACATTAAAAGTTAAAAATTTATTTTGAAATACATTGCTAATGGAAAGAGCATAAGATTGGAATTAGATTTAAGTGAACTTGAATTTAACTAGAAGTGAGCTGGCACTAGTACTAACCAGGACTGAATTGGTACTATACATGAACAAATTTTTATAGTAATTGTTATTATTTATTATTCCATGGACTTTTTATTCGTTATATTAACCAGAATTTTTTTAATATTTATTCTCTGAAATTTTCCTCAGTTTTGACATCATTACATGTAATATATGATTATTGTGTGTTACTTTATGTTCATTAATCAAATGTCAGGTATTATTGATATATAAAGTGTTGTCAAATATTTTGCTTCAAAATGGGGTCATTCCAGGCCCAGCAGTATTAACGAAATGCTGTGAATAAAAAATAATATATAGCCTAACACAAATATGCCTTGAGTTTAATTAGTTTTGTGAGAGTATCAAAAATGCAAGATAAAATCCAAAAAACCAAATGGTATGATGGATTAGAAAAAGTGAGAAAGGAAGCTAAATGATTATTCAATAGACGTAAGGACCCAGCTGACTGTATCATCTACAAGACCGCATGCACAAGTGATAATAATGCACTTAGAAATTCCAAATGTCAACGTGGCAAAAGTTCTGCGAATAAATAAGTAATTTGCCTTGGATAGTTGATCTACAGAAGGCCTATTCACAGTGTCAATCAAATGATCTTTGTACTCCCCGGCATTGAGCTTCCTCAAAAGAGACGCATTAACTTCTTCTAGAAACACACTTGCTACTATCAAGTTGGGTCAGAGATTGGCGGACCGCATCTTTAATAAGGAACAAGTAGTTTGGGGGCTATCTCGAAATAAAATTATGTATTCCCCAACGGTCCTAAATATTGAACGCAAGAGAACTCGGAGTGAAACTGGAAAGATCTTCTTACCAAAGGTTGACAGTAGATCTGAGCATCTAGCTAAATTATTCAGACTAATCATCCTTAGCTCATTCTTCTTAAAAACCGAATATAAATACCTAACGATATTTCACGCGAAAAACTACGGCTTTCTTAATTGTTTTAGAAGATATTTGAAATGAAAATGTAAGGGGCCCAAATTTATCTGCAGTCAAGGTCATAAGCTCTTTTGAGATAATCTCGGGGGTCGTCATATACTGTGTGACATCTCTTAATACAGTTGGCGCAACTGACATTATGTTGGGCGCTTCTGCATGAAGGTAATGTTGGGCAGACTGTATAGCTAATATGAGAACACAATGTAGGATTATAGGACCGGAACTGCGCTTTCGTATCTCAATTGGTTACCGCAAAAAGAACAATAGTTCTTGGGCACAGATGGATGTTGCTCGTCATTGGTAGGCCCTTCATTGTCTCTGGCAAGAAAACGTTATCTCAAACTAAGTCCAAAATGTTACTGCTACTGAATAAATATAACCTTAGAGTGCTAATGAGATGGTCTACCAGACATTGTCGTCTCAGACAGCACTAATTTATTACTGAAAACTCTAAAACTAAAGTTTGTAGACTCTACCATATCAAAGAAGAGACGCCAGGACACAGTCTTTGCGAATCTCCGGCTCTAATGACTCACAGAATAAAGTTTTTGGTGGAATTTTGAAGACTCTTCGTGAAGAATAGAATTTCACCTGACAGGATAATTGGCTTAAAGCGTAGCCTTAATCTGCTTCAGTATATGTTGGAGCTGCACAAATGATTTTTAGGGTTGGGGTGCTTATGATTGTTATGTTATATTAAACTTCTTTGAGAAAAATAATGAAAATTTAAGAAACAAAACTTAACAGTTATCAACTGAAAATCTTACGAATTGAAAATCTTATTATTTATAACACTAACATCCCAAAAGTATGCTTTAATTAGCTTTAATACACACCTCCTATATTCTCTTTATCTAGCAAAAAAACACTCATTTATTTATTTTTTGCTATAAGATAGTGGTACCCACCTATACACTATCGCATTCTGCGTTTGTGTGTGTGCTGCGCTGCTAAATACATAGATAGGACATAACTCTCACACAAAATATATGTACGATGATACTAAAAATTTCAGCCTTTGCACGAGTGCATAGGACCACCACCACTACTACTGCCTTAGACATATTAGAACTTGTATTTTCCCCTAAACTTTAATCCCAATAAAATATTAGTTATAATAAATTTTTGTCTATATTTCTAGCACTAAACATTATTTATGATATTTTATTTTGATTTTAGCCATTTCTAACTATAACAATTTAATGTCGTACAATAATTTTGCAACATTTTTATATAAATTTTAGAAAAAAAAAGTTTTAATACAAATCTAGTATAAATATGAATTTATTTGCTTATAGAGAGAAAATTTAAAATTCATTTTGCCTCTGGCTCTATCTGCATTCAAAAAAAGTTTAGTGTATGTCATATTGTTTAGCATTTATGTACGTGTACACAAGTGAACAGATAAATGTAAATTAATTTAAGAGTTTGGTTTTATATAAATATATTATGAAAAAAAATTTTAAAATAAATTTTAAATTCTGCGAAATGGCTGGAAATGAAGTTTGATAGTCAAACCAATTTAATATGGCCAAGTACTAAATTAAAACGGAGCTGAAGTCCTCTGCATGATGCACAGTGCAGCTGATGGAGAAAAATAATACTACTAAATATGTTTGCTGTGAAATACTGATCCAATTAAAAGATGTAAGTCATAGAGAAGGCCTGAGCATTAATATTTTTATCACGTTGCACTGTGGTGCAAATCCAAAATGTTTTGGAAATAAATCAGCCATTTATAAACAAAAGCAATCAGTACAAAATTTTACCTGGAAAAGGATTATATTGTAAAACCAAAAATTAGGACATTTACGGCATACACCAAACGCTCGCCTAATGTCGATAGAACATAGGAAATTTTATAGATTTAGATAAAATTTTATAAGAAGATACCTATCTACCAAGAACTCATATTGTGAAGTTTGAACGGGATCGGTCTATTTCTACAACTGCTACACAACGAAAGCTTATAAAAACAGTTTATAAAATAGTTTAAAACTTTAAAAACCTTTTGATAATTATTAAATTACATTAATTTTAATTTTGTAACGTACATTTTCCCAAAATCCATATTTTACTTTTTAAATAAAATATTAAAGTTTTATTAACCAACCCCCCAATGAAATGCACATAGGAACTAGCTAATATTCCTCTATGATCAATTTCAATGCACATTAATAAAACTTTAATATTTTACTTAAAAAATAAAGTATTATTGTGGGAAAAATCACGTTACTAAATTCAAATTAGTTTAAAAACTTTTGTTTTAATTATCAGTTTTAATGAAATTGTCCAAACACTGATACTTTTAATCTTAAATATCTCTATTTTAAGAGACAAAACAACGTACAATACATACATTGTGTGCTCCGTTTGTCGGGTTTCTCGACTAGCATGGTGCAATTTTTCGTTTAAAATTAAAACGAAATAATGCTAGCTATAAATAAATTAAATATGCAGAAATTAAATATAATTTCCAATCAACATTGCGAAATGTGTATTTTTTTTGTGTGTAAATGACACCATCTTTCATCTAGTCTTTAAAAAAATTGTAAATTTCTTAAGGCTGAAAACAACATATAATTTTGTAAATTTGGATATGTGATATGTCTGCCTTCCTTCATCTCTTAAACGTGTAAAATTAATGGACTTATGTATAAATAAAAACTCGTACTAAAAAATTTGTATTTGGCTTTAAAATTGTATGGAGGAGCACATACGTATACTTAATGTTATTATTAATATTAAAAATACTTATGGAAGAACAATTATAGGTATGGACCCAAGTAAAATTATTTGCTTCTAGAAATGACTTATTTATTTCTAAAATGTTTGTATTCTGTTAAAATTTTGCAATTGGTTACACTGTATTTTGATAGCTTTTAAATGTGTAAAGTAGAATTGTTTTTATTTCTTGAAATTATTGCACATATTTTTGTTAGCACTTATGCTTAAATATTATTTTTAGCTCGTTTAGATAACCTATTTTCCTTCTTCCTTTCTTCTTTGTGTTACAGTAACATTTGTTTTCGGCTTTCAAGTCAAGTATTTGCTTTGTATGTAATCATTCATTTATACTTATCTGGCATATTAAACAACAAATATATATAAGTATTAAGGCAACAATGAAAATATTGCAAAAATACACTATATATTATATTTTTATTATTATTTCTCTGAACTTTATTGACTCAAACACTAATAAAAGATAAAAGTGAAGTTAAGATTAAACTAGGAAAGTGTTGGTTGCACTGTATTTGATATGATTCGAGAGTGTGAGTGAATGTTAACAAAATAATAAATAAGTATGCAAGTCTCTAAGAGTACGTGCTTATTCTCTTATCTTCATATGGGTCCAAGTGTGAGTAAATAAATGAATATATACATATATGTATTATTTATATATGATCTTTTTTTTGCTTTCTGGGTAAATAGAAATTATTTACTTTAACTTTTTTGTTCTATTTTCATTCAAGTGTTTCTGTTTATTTAAGGCCTCATAAGTATGTTGAAATATGAAGTACATATTTTTCTTTTTATTTTCTTTAAAGGAAAGCAAAATATTATTTGCTGCCTTTTTTCCTCATTATTTGCTCAAGTTTCTTTATTTTTATTTTTGTTTTTGCTTCTACCTGCTTCTTTTCTCAAGCACTAAATAAATAGCATCTATTTTTTGGAGAGTAAATAAAAGTCAAAAAGAAATTGAACATAAAAATAGAAACAACAAATAAATACTAGTGTTTACATAAATGCTTTATAAGAATAAAAATGTTCTATTTCCAATAAAATTGCTTAAGAAATTTTTAGCTAAACTAAAAAATTTTTTAGGCAAGTGAGACAACAAAAATAGATTTTTACACCTGCTGGGACAAATGTTTACGCAGGGACCTTCAATTTTTTTTTGTGAAGGTAAATTTAGACAAATTGAAAGTAATAAAAAAACAAATATTAACTATTTTTATATACATAGAATAGCCAATAGCTAAAGACTTGTAGCAGCTGGTTAAGGAGTTTAAACTATATATTTAGAATACTTTTTTGTTTTTGTGGTGACATAAAATAATTCACTTGTCGAATAGAGGCTTTGATGGGTGAAGTCTATCTGACTACCAGTCCTTCCGTCGCTTCTAAAAGTTTACACATTTCAATTTGATGCATTAATTCAAAATATCTTTTTCTTAACTCTCTAGAAAATATTTTTTAGAGTGTTGTATTGATTTTATGTCATCTTATGTCAAATTTATTTATTAACACTAGCCAGTAAAAAATTATACTCACAGTAAAAAATTACACAAAGAAGTAATGAAAGTGTAAAGTTTAGGATCAGGAAGTAGCACAATTTTGGGTAATTTCTAATGATTTTTACATAGGCTTGTTATTGCAAGAAGTAGTCTTTTTCGATTCCTAGTCACCGTATTCCAAGCGATAAGGAAAAATTTAATTTTGGAGCTCTAGAATGATATTTTTCTCTTGGAAAAAGGATGAAATATTACCCGTTTTTGTAACTTATTTCTTTTTATGTGAAACTGAACCCAAAACAGTGTTTGAATGTAAATTTTAGTATATAACTATTAATTTTTAAAAGAATATTAGTTCATAAATGTCTTTTAAAAATCGATTTTTAAAAGCATAGTGAGTATTTTCTAAAACTATAAAAAAAATCAAATTTTGTATGACTAAAATATAGTTTTACTTGCTTTTCTACAAGATACCTGCATATTTTTAATATAAATATTTTGGATGCAATGAAAATGTTGTTCCGGAAAAAATACTTCCATATTTTTTACTAAGTAGTTAACAAATTTCCAACTTTTTGTAATAATGAACATGTATATGACATTAATTTCTAAGGCAATGTATAGGTATATCTTTGTTCTTTCAGTTAATATACAAACTGTGTTAAACGAATAAAAATTTATTAAGTTACAGGCCTTAAGATTTTAAAAACATGAACTTTTTTATATTTTTTAGCTCACCTTTTTATTCATAGCAGAGAAACTACTATCGTATTGCTATTTTTAACGTAATACATGCATATACTAGTAGCAACTTTAAATGTTTATAGCTCTCAACATACCGAACCTACTTATAAAATACAGTATAAATTGTGTAAATCTGCAAATAAATATGTAGCTCTAAAGTGTTATACTTTTCATTACAATCGACTGTATATTATAAGTATTAGGGGCTACCAAAAAATATCTTTGTCTCTATTAATTATATAGAACTTATGCAATTGAAATATTTTTATTTAAAACTTTTTATCTATTCTTTGTTGAATTTTCTTTTTTTCAAATGTTCTGTAACAAACTTCGTTTTAGAAATATTTTATCTTTATTTCTTACAGCGAATTAGACACTAAAGTTGTTTAACTTAATTTGTATTTTATGGCTGATATTTTTACTTTTATTACCATAAGATATATATTTTTATTATTATGCTCACACTTATATTCTTAGCACCAACATAAACACCTTTGTTATTAACAAACAAGAAAACGTTTTATTAAAAGTTCTTTTTTTTCATTTCTGAATTTTATTTTTTATTTTTTTGTTGTTGCTGTAAGTGTGGTCCTGTACAAGTAGTTATACCATTAAAAATAACTAAATGTTTGTTGGCCAAGACCATGAAAAATGGCCACAAAATAAGATTATAACTTTACGCTCAGTTTAACAACACTTTTCCTTACAACTGGTCAAAATGTTATTTTTTTATTGGCAATACACACACACTTGAGCGCCATTTAATGTTACAAAAGTTTAAATATATTACATGCTGTCGTTAATTGTGTATGCTGGAGTAGGAGGAGAGGAGGATGTTACTGGTATAATAAGAAACACTAATACCAATTTAAGTTATGGTCATCATAAACAAACATTGGCAATAAGTGAATTTTATCACATTTTTATATTATTGTTGGCTTCATTTCTACTCGGTCTTATTTTTCATACGTTTTTTATTTGTTTTTATTTGCACAGTAAAATTTTAAAGGCCCCTTTTGTTGCCAGCAAATTGAAATGAAAAAGTTAAATTTTAAGTATCCGTCAGATGGTTTGAAAAATAATAAAATACGAATTTAATTTGCTTTCTTTATTTTGCATTTGGATTCTTTAAAGAACTAATTTGAAAACATACAATTGATAGGCCCAGCAAAGTCTAAAGCATTTTACATGGTTCTAATAATTGGTTCTTGTAGAGAGCATTAAAATATATGAGCAATTCCACGTAAAACAGCCCTAAGGAAGGAAAAATTATTTTCTTGTTTTTAATAAAAATAAGAAAATAACGATTATAGACAAATAAAATTTGCTATATTTAGTTACCCAGTAAAAAAGTTGCTTCCAATAAAGCAGGTTTCTACTATTATGGAATAAATGTAGCGCTGACAAACCTGCTGATATCGCTGCTGATTTTTGTGTGGCGAATTCCCGGATTGGAGTACTACATTTTTCCTCACAAAAACGCTTTTGAAGCGCTGAAAATCATCAAGATTTTCAGCACTAGAACTGAAAATATATGAAAAAAATGGTTCAATGTGGATTAGCGTCGTTAACGCCATTTTGAATTTTTCTTATTTCGTTTCTTTATTTATTTTTATTCATTTCATATTTTTACTCAATGTTTGTTATTTTAACTTCAACTATTATCGAACTAAGAACCTTCAGGTTTGAAGTCCAACGTACCAATCACTTGACCAAAAACACTTTTGCAAAACGGCACCAAGAAACTTAAATCAACTTACTCTTCATTCTCGCTTAAAAACCTGCTTTGGATCAGCACTATAATTTCAGCTTTTTTGTATAGCTTGTTTACGTAGCTTTTGTATAAGTATAAAGCAAATACTTTTCTCGCTTCAAAAGCTGCATTATTGTGTCGCTATGAAATCAGCTTCTGAACAAGCTCATATTTATTCCCCTTTTCATTATTAACGAAAACCGTTATCTCTGACATGAATATACTTTTTTTGCTTTTGATTTAATTTAAAAAAATACTAGGCTAGAGTATCCTGCTGTCTATAATAGCACGGATAGCAAATAATTTAATGTCTTATTATTTTCTTATGAATTTATCTTTACATTAGTTATATTAATGAAATCAATAAAAAGTTTTATTTCTTCGAATTTTTCAAAATTTCTTATTAGGCCACACACCCTTCGGTCAAAACCGTCGTATTTTAAAAATAATTTTTTTACGAAAATTATTTTTTTGTTAAACAATAAATACATAATACAATCAAACACACATTGATCAATTCGCTACACCAAAATTATTGTGTACTTTATAGTAAACATTTTACAGAATTTATCCTGAAAGTCATAATTTTTTAAAATGAAGAACTGTAAGGTCACACCCGTCACAGGTTTCTGAAGACCAGAATCGTGCTCTTTCAGAAATTGTGTTCTTTCTGTATAATGTATCTACAAGTTATTCAACGCCTTTGAGCTTAACGTCGCTGCGAGTCGCAGCCTTTTTTTTTTTTGAGTAACAAATTGTATACACTAGATATCGTACCTTGTCCAACTATATTATATGCAATGCGGTACTTTAAAAAAGAAATAAAAAAGACATCAATTGTGAACTCAAAATCAGCGTATTCCTAAATGCGAAAGTTTTAAAATGTTTCTGAATGAGTCTTCTATATTCTATGGGAAATTCCACATTATCAATCGAAGCGTATCGTAACAATTGGAGAATCATGGTAATGAATCTAGGTAGGATCGATATATATCAAAAATTTATGTAAAGTGGTCACACCCGGCTAGATATATATATATATATATATATATATATATATATATATATATATATATATATATATATATATATATATATATATATATATATATATATATATATATATATATATATATATATATATATATATATATATATATATATATATATATATATATATATATATATATATATATATATATATATATATATATCATATATATATATATATATCATATCATTCGTTACTTCAATATTTATTGCAAAAATTCAAACGAATTGAATAAAAGTAAATATTTTTCAAAAAGAAAAATATTGTGTTTCAATAGTAATAATTTCGAGTTGTCAATAATCAGACCATTTGCTTAAAATTTGATTGTGAAGAAAAAGAAACGTATAAGAAAATTGTAATTCGTGTTCTATATATATATATATATATATATATATATATATATATATATATATATATATATATATATATATATATATATATATATATATATATATATATATATATATATGTTGATGTTATTACGTTTAAACTAAAATTCAACTAACTTTATTTTTCAAATTAAAATGACAATTAATAAAAAACTTAAAATATAAGAAAATGAATATTTGATTATTTTTAAAACTATTTTCAAAGTGGAAATATATAAAGTATCACCACAGTACTCCTCCTCCAGTACTAACGTCAAATATTGATTCGTATAGTTCTACCAGATCGAAGAGTTCGGCATGGCGTCTCAGGTGCGGTAGTAGACGTTGATTTAAACGAATCATTTTCAGTGGTGTCGTTAAAAACTACAGCAGGCTTCAGCCGATCAATGGATATTGTTTTTGGTTTTCCATTGACATTAACAACAAACGTCTTTGCACTTTTTGATATTACTTGAAAAGGGCCTTTATAAGGAGGCTGAAGAGGTGGCCGAACAGTATCATCTCTAATAAAAACAAAGAGGGATTCATGCAGGTTCTTTGGTACATGTACATCTGAATGACCGTGTCTTGCGACCTTTTTTGCTTTTATATTTTGCATGTTCTCCTTAAACTCTTTTACCCATTCAGAGTTAATGTTTTTAATTTTTGTATTAACAAAAAATTCTCCTGGCAATGCCAGTTCCATACCATACACGGATCCAGCTGGGGACACTTTCAAGTCATGGTTGATGGAAGTCCTCAATCCCAGCATAACAATTGGTAAAACATCTGACCAACGAGACTTTGAATGGCACATTATTGCTGCTTTTAGCGTTCGATGCCAACGCTCAACTTGCCCATTTGCCTGAGGATGATATGGTGTAGTATGCTGAACACGAACTCCCAAAAGCTTAGAAAACTCTCTAAACAACGCGGATTCGAACTGACGACCTTGATCAGTAACAACTTGCATAGGTATTCCAAATCGCGATATCCAACCAATGAGGAATGCATTAGCGACTGATTCAGATGTGATATCACTCAGCGGTATTGCCTCTGGCCAACGTGTAAATCTGTCAATGCATGTAAGGCAGTATCGATATTCACCTGACAGAGGAAGTGGTCCAATTATATCTATGCTGACAATTTTAAATCTTTCATCGGGCACAAGAAATTCTTCGATTGGACTTTTAGTATGACGTTGAACTTTGCATTGTTGACACTTGTTGCAAGATTTAGACCAAGTTGAAATATCTTTCCGCATATTTGGCCAGACAAATCTGGCAGAAATTAGCTTGATTGATGATTTTGAGCCAGGATGGGAGATATTATGAATCATGTCGAAAACGGTTTTACGAAAACTTTCTGTAATGAAGGGTCTTATTTTGCCGGTTGATATATCGCAAATAACTTTAACATTAGTATTTGGCATTTGAAATAATTTAAATGCTAAACCAGATGAAGATGATTTTTGTAGTGCTTCTAACTCAGCGTCTTTTTCTTGTTCTTCTCCTAAAAGTACATAATCCAATGACGATGGCATTGAAATGACATCTAAACGTGATAAAGCATCGGCAGGTATATTATCTTTACCGGATACATGACGAATGTCTACCGTATATTGACCAATGTAATCAAGATGTCGTAGTTGACGTAGCGATGCCTTCTCTGAGCGTTGATTAAATGCGAAGATCAGCGGCTTGTGATCTGTATAGATGCAGAACTGACGTCCTTCTAGAAAATATTGGAAGTGCTTAAGACCAGAATAAGCTGCAAGCAGTTCACGGTCATATGCGCTATATCTTCTTTGAGTAGCTGACAGTTTTTTTGAATAAAGTCCTAAAGGTTTCCATGCACCATTCACATGCTGCTGGAGTACAGCACCCATTCCAGCATCAGATGCGTCCACCCACAAGGAAGTTTCTGCAGAATCAGTTGGATACGAAAGAAGAGCAGCATTTGCTAATTGAGTCTTACATTTATCAAAAGCGGCACGTAGTTCAGGGGTCCACACTACAAGTCTCTTATCATTTTTCTTCTGACCAGCTTTGAGAGAATTCAAAGTTGCTTGAGCACTAGCTGCTTTAGGTATAAAACGTCGGTAAAAATTTAAGGTTCCAAGAAACCTGCTTAAATCGTTAACAGTTTTCGGTAAAGTATATTCTTGTATTGCCGCAACTCGTTCTGGATTTGGTCTTAGTCCTTCATGAGAAATTAAATATCCCAAAAACTTCAGATCAGTTTTACCAAACTCACATTTTTCGCAGTTTACTGTTACTCCGTACTCTCGTAACTTTAAAAATATTTGGCGTAAATGATTCTCGTGCTCTTCATCATTTTCGGATGCTACAAGAATATCA
This sequence comes from Panzeria rudis, assembly GCA_956483635.1. Lineage (NCBI taxonomy): Eukaryota > Metazoa > Arthropoda > Insecta > Diptera > Tachinidae > Panzeria > Panzeria rudis. The sequence continues at coordinate 5,697,005 of OY101449.1, forward strand.
TCGATATAAGCAAAACAGAAGCTGAAACCACGTAAAACTTCGTTAATGAAGCGCTGGAATGTCTGCGCAGCATTGCAGAGGCCGAATGTCATTCGGGTAAATTCAAACAACCCGAATGGAGTAATGATGGCAGTCTTGGGTATGTCGCTCTCTGCCACTGGTATCTGAAAATATGCCTTAACCAAATCTATTTTAGAAAATACCTTTTTGCCGGAAAGCATATATGTAAAATCGTGGATGTGTGGTACGGGGTAACGGTCAGGAACAGTTATTTTATTCAGAAGCCTATAATCACCACAGGGTCTCCACATGTCGTTACTTTTATGAACCATATGGAGAGGACTTGACCAACAACTTTTTGATGGACGACAAATGCCCAGATTGACCATGTATTCGAATTCTCGCTTAGCAATTTTCAATTTTTCTGGAGACAATCTTCGTGGCTTTGAATACACCTTAGGACCATTAGTTTCAATTTGATGTGTCACCGAATGTTTTACTGGCGGCAATTTCATACTGGGTACTGTAACATCAGCGAATTCGTCTAAAACTGATTTAAACTTACCAGTGTCTTCGGAAACGCTTTTTAGTGTTAAAGTTGTTGAAGGCAAACTACTGCCAAACGACTTAAGGTTTGTTATAGAATCTACTAAGCAGTTATTTTTTATATCGACTAGGAGTCCATAATTTCCGAGGAAATCTGATCCAACTATTGGGCGTGTTACGTCAGCAACAATAAAAGACCAGAGAAATCTGCGTCGTAGACCAAGCTTACAATCAATAACCTTTTTACCATACGTTCGAATTTTCGTGTTGTTGGCAGCATATAGAACAAATGTAGTGGGAGGTTTCGATTTTTCTTCATCTGTAGCAGGGTAAACAGATATATCGGCACCGGTGTCAATAAGGTACCTATACTTCGACTCAGCATCTTGAATGAATAGGCGACTTATTTGTTGGTCACCTTCACCCGTCACCGTTGGTGAAGTACCTAAGAGTTTTCCGACGATTTGAAAGAACATGGAGCACGGCATTTGGTTGCACGAGAGCCAAACTTATGATGATACCAGCATAATGTTATAGAAGAATTCGACGTAGTTCTATTACGCGATGAACTTCTGGATGCACTTCTATGGCGGCGATGATTAAAAGTCGATAAAGCATCTATTTTTGATATGACTTCAGCAATTTTGTTTTCTATTGCAGAAATTCTACTATCATTATCATTAGAAACTGTGTTGACCATATTTACGACATCAGACTGGTCATGAATTTTATCAGCTATGAGAGGCAGCTTATCAATAGTATCGTTACTAACCGATAATATGGCTTTTGTTGAATTTGGAAGGCGTTTCATCCACAAGGTTTTGAGTAAATCTTCAGACACTTTTCCAGAAGCTAGTGCGCGCATCTCTCTTAATAGAGTTGATGGCTTCTTATCGCCAAGAACAACATTTTCTAAAAGATTGCGAAGTCGTTTCTCTTCCGACTCAACAAACTCGTTTAACAATGCCAACTTTAGAGTTTCGTATTTGTTTTCTGCCGGTGGTTCTTCTACAATATGGCTCACATGATTTAATATGGAGCTTTCAATTGATCCAACCAATGTGTGGTATTTCGTTGCATCCGATGATATAGAAGAAGTAACGAATTGTGATTCCAACTGACGAAACCATAATTTTGGATTTTGACGCCAGAATGGTGGAACACGTACTGTTACCCGCGATATTTCCGGCAAAATTAAGGATGAAGCAGATCCAAATTCGTCTGTAGTTGACATAATTTAATTTTCGGGGTCACCAATGTTGATGTTATTACGTTTAAACTAAAATTCAACTAACTTTATTTTTCCAATTAAAATGACAATTAATAAAAAACTTAAAATATAAGAAAATGAATATTTGATTATTTTTAAAACTATTTTCAAAGTGGAAATATATAAAGTATCACCACATATATATATATATATATATATATATATATATATATATATATATATATATATATATATATATAAATATATATATATATATATATATATATATATATATATATATATATATATATATATATATATATATATATATATATATATATATATATATATATATATATATATATATATATATATATATATATATACATATATATGCCGGTGTTTTAAAAGTTTGTAGCTGGGATTCATTTTAGGGGGAGCATGCACATACTTATAGTCAGGGCTCGGACTTTCATGAAAATCGACGTTTTTTTTATCTATGCGAATCATTAAATTTTAAGTAGTTTAACATCGATTTCTAGTTACATATTTTTGCATATTTTGGTGGTAAGTGCATATTTTTTTCATATTTTGGCAATAAATGCATATTCTTGGAGTAAAACAAATTTGTTTAATGCATATTTCTCAATATTCGAAAAGATATTAATACGCCGATTATGGATGGCAACTGATCCCCAGTTGGGTTGCCAGTTACTGAAAATGATACTACTTATAGCAAGTGGCAACTGATGGCTGTTAATTTCAGTTGCTAGTTAGTTGTCGAGTGGCAACGCAACTAAAGTTTGATTGCATTAAATAATAGACCCCATTGCGTTTGTTTTATGTTTTTTTTCTCTAATAATAATAAAATATTTAAAAAATATATTTTCATATTATTTTAGTTTTGGTACTTTGTTCGTAGGAAAATGCATATTTTTGCGTATATTTTTCATTTTTAGGTGCATTTGTTAAGAGCTAAAAATCAATTTTTAGTTGCATGAAAGTCCGAGCCCTGGTTATAGTGATTTGGCGTAGGAAATCTTCTAGTCCTTATGTTTAAGGTGTAAAATATGTTCAGATATCTTATGTAAAATAATGCGAGGAACATTTTTATGGAATATTTTAACTCTCTTACGCTTCAACAGTGGTGCAGCAGGTGAGAGCGTTCTTCAAATATACTTGTCATAAAATTATACTCTAGGTCTTCAAAGACACCCAAGCTCCCCACGCAGCTTGAACGCCAGAAATCATATAAAACTTAAAATGCGTTTAAAAGGCTCAATTTCGTACTTATTCATAATATAAAATTTTTAGTAAAATATTGCGCTAGACATGTGTTCATTACAAACCACATTTTCTCGTAAAATCTGAATTTTTATTACTAATTGTGAAAAAGTACGATATTAACCCTTAAACACATATAAAGTTTTTAATGATTAATAATTGAAGTTGTGTGTATTTAGTCGAACTATATGGGTTTTATCCAAACAAATTTATTATTCAGGCTTACGTTCGTTAAATTTAATTTTTACAATTAAATAATTTTTTAATGATTTATGGCGTCCTAGTATACTATAGTTTGAGGTTTTTGGTGTCTTTGAAAACTTATAATAAAATTGTATGACCAATATTTTATTACGACAATTTAGCCCGTTATATCGCCGTTAAACGAGAGTTTTTTTTCGTCTTTCAGGAAAGGATCAAGAAGACCCACACAGCGTTTTTGAGTTTTAACGTTTTTCTTTATTTCAGTATGAAGTTTGAATAATTTTTCTATCAACCTTAAGAAAACTATTTCTATTTAGATTACGAACGACTGTATTGTCCGTCGGCTATACTAGTTTTGATTAAAATTTAAAAAAATTTTAATTTAATCTTTCGATTGAACTATTTTTATTTTAGAAAAATAATCTAAAGCATGTAAATATTGAACATTCAAAGAAAAATTTGGCTTTACGGAAGGTTGAACTGACATCAGACGATTTCAAGACCACCACAGTATTGTCATCCGACCTTTTCTGCCTTAGACCACACTGCCAGCGAAGGTATCAACAACCAACGAAAATCCTTTTTACTTTATTCAACCAATTAAAATATGAGTCGCCATCTCGTGACTAATCATAATTATTATTGATTTTTTAAATGTTCGGAACTTCACTAAGTGTTTTCTTATCACATTCAACTATTTTAAGTTTTTGATTTCGGACTTACCAGCGTGAAATATCATCGATATTTTCAAATTCATGACTCTTTTCATGCAGTTTTTCCCTTATTTGTTTTAATTTTCTTCAATAATAGTTCTGTGGTAGCTCTAGTTACTTTCTAGTTAACGTACTATTCTCTTTAAGTTTAGTTCTCCCAGTAAAATAAATAACTAACAATTCTGCAAAAATCTTGCTTACTTATTTTTCTGATACTTTTACTATTCCCTTTTAATTATGTGAGCTAACAGCGTTCACATGTAGGCAAAAAAATCAATTACAATTTTCTCCTTCTAACAAAATGCTTATTACATCCGAAAGTTGTTACGAAAAGAGAAATGTTTTAGAAAATGAAATAATTGCTCTGGACATAGCATTTTTTTATATTTTATATTCAGCAAAAATTGTTAAAAGTATTTTTTGTTCAATAATAGTTAACATGAAAATTGCAAATGGGGGGAAAAACGAAAAAGAAAATCGAAACAATTTTTTTCTTTTTTGTTAGAAAATAGGTCATCAACTTGTCTGTGGCTTGAGTAACTCTACAAAACATGACAACATTTGATGTGCACATTGGAACAGAGATCTAAAGTGATTTTACTACAAGCATTTAGCTAAAAATATACATACTTATGCTATGTGTGTATATAGGGATAGATAGAGACAGAGACAGCTAGAGACAGAGATAGATAGAGAAATAGTCACATATGTACGTATTCTATATGTCCCTGTCAATGTGTCTTCCTGGCAAATATTTTTTGTCGGTCTGCTGTGCTACATTTTCTTGTCCATACAAATATAAATTCATTTGTGCGAGTGTGCATCTTTCATTGTATGTATTGGATATTGTGTTTACTTTGCTAACAACTTTACAGCCACATTACGCTAAATGATGTTTTATAGAAAAAAATCAGAAAACAAAAGCGAAGTGAAACCCCAGGACAAGACTGTATACCATCATTTAATACTTCTGTGTGTCCATTTTATAAGCGTTATTGTTTGTTCTCTAATCATACATACACATCGTATATTAATTGTATAGAGTATATGGATGTCAATTTAGTTGATGTCTGTGATGTTTAAGATTGAAGAAGTATAAAAGCAAAAAATGTAATTGTGGTTTTTAAAATGCCGTCATTATAATTAATGGTGTATCAGTCAGTATAGGGTGTCTTGTTAATAAATAAAACTTTTTCTAATTGTATGTTTCTCCATACCCTGAATAAGCTTGTTGTTTTTATGAATTTCATTTGCAGTCCTGTAAAGTGGGCGGATAATTTAGCAAGTCCCTACAGCCATATAAAAGGTTTAATTCGATTTTTTCATAAACACATATAAAGAGATATAATGGATGTCTGAGATCTCAAAACGTCCAGATCAGATGATGATCTGTAGAAAAGAAAAATATTTGAACCTAAAAAAATCTATTTACTTAATAGGCGAGATATTTTTTGTTCTTTAATTTATGCTCACAACTGATCCCGTTTAAAAGATGTTTATTGACAGCAGGAGAAATCTATATTTTTGCTAAGTTCGGTTTAATATTTGAAGAGCTATAATCGTTTAAAATTGCCACTAATACATATGCACATAGCACTCATGCATGTATTAGCTTAAACCTTAAACAAGACATAAATTTAAAAAATCAAAAAACCCGACTGCGTAAAAAAACTAAAAGAAAACAATCCAAATTGATTATTAGGCTAAGGTTCGTAACGTTATATTCAGAAAGAATTGGGCATGATTAATATTCCAACGAACAAGGTAAAAATTAACATCAACTTAATTTTTCAACGGACACAGCAGAACAGAATAGCGCCACTTTCGGAAGCCGCTACACTTCCATCGTCAGTGCTCACGTGTATACCACCACTTGTCAGGTGGCTCTGTTGAATGTAATTTTAATTCTTATATATACAACTTTTTCGTGAAAATTTAATACGAGAATTAAATCACTCTCAAGCTGATATTAAAGTGCACTTTCCCAGCGTTTCCATCGGTTTATTTTTCTTCATTCTCATTTTTCTGATTTTTGTTCTACTCAAGACAAACTTTTTTGGTTTGATTTTATACTTAAGAATATATGAACATGTAAACATGTGAAAAGCTCAAGCCAGTAGCTAATTGTTTACTAATATGATTATTTCGAACGTATTTGCTTTGTGAATCCAAATTGATTATTAGGCTAAGGCTCGTAACGTTATATTTAGAAAGAAAGTTCAGAAAGTTTGTCTTGAGTAGAACAAAAATCAGAAAAAATGGAATGATAGGAAAGTTACTATCGATCCTGTTCTCTAAGTTTAAATAGAATTATCATAACTCTGGAAAGACTTCAACTCTGCGATACACAGACAAATGCTTACTTAGATTGATAGAAGGACAGACGGATAGACTCACATCGAGTTAATAAAAAAACAATGGACCATTTGTCTAATATTGTATTTTGGTATTTATCTTCGAAACTAAAAAAAAAGTCTCAAATCGTTTTATTAATGACGGAAAGAATTGATGACTTCTTGAAATGTTTTAAGTAGACTGAAAGCACTAGTCTACAAAGAAAATCTCCATTAAATAAATATATGTTATATAAAATGCGCTAAGCTAAAATTCGTTTAAAATTTTTTCTTTCACATAAATACAATATTTGGAAAACATGAGTAATATTTCCACTAAGTATATCAGTATATTTCACCCTAACTTGCAAGCTATAAGCCCGATTTCGCTCAACAGAGCATAGAAATGTGTAGGAAAAAGTTACCTTATATTAGTTTTTTGATTTGATCAACACTTTCGGACTTATTCACAGATATGCAACAAAAATGTGCTTTTTTGCTAAATAAATTTTTATTTTTCATTTTAAAAGCTCATAAAAAATTTTTCATAGCAAATACTTCATCTTTTAACTATTTGCCTCAAAGATATAATTCTTACGACAAAATAAGTTATATATCATGAAAATCGATTAAGAAATGTTGACTTTATTATCAATTAAGTGAATACACGCAAATACTTAAAATATACTTTCATTGATAAATTTATTTTTGGTTAAAAAAATAGATTGAAAATGCCTTTTAGGTGTCTGGTTATATTCACTTAATTGCTCATAAAATCAACTTTTATCCATGGATTTTCTTAATATGTGGCTTATTTTGTTCGTAAGGAGTTTATCTTGCAGAAAAGCCGTTTGCAGATTCAAATATTTTTTGAGTTCTTAGAAGGGAAACTATTTTGGACAGGCCGCTACACAGTCTCATCAGTGTTCTTGTTCACTTTTATCGCTTATGTTTACTTTTACCACCTATTCAGTTCAATAATAAAATTACGTAAAAATAATTATTAATGCAATTGGTCCGCGCAAAAGTTATATGCATGTTCACTTCTCTGTTGGCTGTCTGGAACTAAATGCAAACAAATAACTAAGAAACCAGTTTAAGCATATATAAAAAACAAACAAACAAACAGCTTTGATACAAATGCCCATCAAAGCGAAAAACAAAAATAATAAGAGCTTTTGTGAGTGTTGGATTAAATCAGATAGAGAAGAATTTACTTTAAAAGTCTTGTATTCTATTTCGTGACAAAAATTAGTTAAATAGCTCATGTTTTCTAATAAAAACCATCCACCTTCATAAGTGGTAAAAGAGGACAAGAACGCTGATAAGACGGTGTAGCGGCCAGTTGAAATCAGTAGTACTTATCCATTCTACTAATCTGCTTTTCTCTACTTATTTGTGAATAACTCCAAAAGGATTGATCAAATGAAAAACAATAGTAAGAAAGCTTGAAGGTAATTTTTTCAATCATATTTTAATTTTTTTGTGCATCCAAATCGGACATAGTACTCTCGAGTTATGATACCATGCCCATTGAAAAAATGCGTACTTGATAGAAAAATTAAGATCGTATTTTAATTTAGTACATTAAATATTTTATATTCCACAAAAATTTTTGTTTAAAAAACAGAAAAACATTTTCAGACCATTAAAATCGAACAGATTTCAAAAAATATCGGAACATTTTAAAATGCCATAGAGGGAAGAGAACCAGTCACAAGACAAGTTACGTCTAGCAACAGTTCCTTCTCTAGAACTCTATACGAGAGGGAACTGTCACTTTTCCAGGGCATTGTCATTGGAGTTTGTGAACTGTCATAATTAAGATACTCAGTGATATGTTTTGGATCCAAACTGTAACTACTAGACAAAGTATAGTGCGTTAAGCAAATATTTTTTATTTTAAAAATAATGATCTTGTGTGATGAGGCTAAAATATTCTGTTTACACTCTACTCTCAACTCGGGAACATATTGTACCATTCCCATTTTCATCAGTCATAGGACAAGTTCGTTGAAAACAATTGGTACAAAATTTCCTGCAGGGTGGTTTCTTAAAAGAATTTATTCCAAAATCTTTTAATTTTTGAAACATTTTTTTTTCTTCCTCCTATAAATTGTAGTGTCACCCTGTTTTTTAAATATGTTTTCCATCTGTTACTTAAGAGTTAAATAGATAAATGTTTTAGTATGTTACAAAACATCATCGCTTTTAAGTCACACATATATTTCTGTTTTATGCTTCTATATTCCTCTATTGTCTAAATTGTAGTTGTTGCCATTTAGAAAAAAAAAACAATGAAGCTGATGATAATGACAAGGCGGATGATAATGCACTTCGAGTTGATAATAACAAGAGATAATGACGATGATGATAATAATAGCAAGCTTTTAACAAAAGATAGCTAGCTATTAATGGCAATTATAAAGAAAAAATAAATGAACTGAAACGTTCACTTAAGCGAAAAAATAATAAATATTTCTGATCAGATATTTCTCATATGGGATAGATATAAATTTTGGATAAATATAAGAATAGCGTTTTTATAATTTTTTCTAGTTACATTCAATATTAATTTAGAGATACCACTGCAGTGCTTAAACAAACATAAGCTATGAAATTTAGAACCAACAATATTAAAACCTCAAGAAATAACGAAATTTTTATATTTTTATTTAACCGTGCTAGATGAAGGTGTGTGCCTCTGCTAAGTATTCTTCTAATGGCCTAATTTTGTAAGACAGAATGAAACGTTTCAGTCAGAAATTTTTGATTTATGTTTAAATTTAAATTTTGTAAACGCAACTTTTGGTTATGTAAAAAAAGTGTATTTTATAAAATAGAACAAAATGTTTGCCAATGAACAAAATAGCCTTTTCATACGATGGGTATTTTTGAATCGCCTATGGTTTTGATTCGGACAATTTGGGATATATTGGTGATAATGTTAAATAAATATTTAGTTTTATAGAATAGCAAATTTTAATTAAATTTTTTATACAAAATTTAATTAAGACACCAAAAATGTTGTCTTCATTGGCGGAAGCACTAATAAGTACTTATGCATTTGTTTTTTTTTTATCGTGAGAACGTTAACAAATACTTTTTCGCGTTAATGTCACTGCTTTTAAAAGCGACAAAAACGACAAAATTTCGACGCCAATCGCGATTATTGTGAAAGCAAAGGAAAATGAGGAATTTCAAAGATTTGATTACCACTAGCACTTCCGCAAAGAAATTTATTTTATAAATAAAAGTGCATACAAATACATGCATATTGGATGGACTTACTAGAAAACAATTGTTGTCTCATTAAATTATAGATCCGCTCATTTATGAGGACTCCCAAAATAAGTTCACGGTCTAGCAAATCGTCAGCTGTGCCATTTATTAGAGACCACTCGCTATTCGGAAAACATGAGCTGCTGACGACTTTTGAAAGTGTCTTCAAATTATTCCTATTGAATGGTGTTATTGATGAGTGTGGAACTTGAATTTAAATAAGGGTTTTGCGGGAATCGTGGCTCGGCAGACCCGAACGCTGTCGAGGCGGAAAACTCCGAAGGGGACAACGATGACCAGACGTATTATGTGGCGAAATCTGACTGTATTGGGCCATCTGCTGCTATTAAGAAAGTGGGGAATCGTGATACGGATAACGTGGTTGACAAAAGTGACAAGAGAGGCGTTTTAAGCCTTCTTCGCGTAAGACCAGGGAGCTGCTGTTGCAGAGCATTCTATTGGTGTCCAGTTTGATGCTTGTACTATTTGTAGTGAAGCTGCTACTGCTGCTACTGCAGCTGCTGCTGCTGCTATTGCTGCTGCTACTGCTGAACCAACTTATCTTGTTATTTTTGGTCCAGCTATTATTGCTGCAGGTGGTATTTTTGGTCCTGCTGTGGTTAGTCCGGCAAGTAGGTTCGTTAGTGCCACTGAAACTTCGGCTGGTGTCTGTGCGGCTGATAATTGTATGACTTAAGAGGTGGAGCTGTTCAATAGCATTGATGCTACCTAACAGTGATCTGGCCTTTGGTAGGAGAAATAAGCGGCCTGCTATTATCGGTGCCTGCTTTTATCGGTGAGATTATTGATGATGGTGATTCCGTGATAGATCTGGAAGAGGAGGTGTTGGAGGTGATGGAGGTGTTGTTAACTGATGGATTAGATACAGTGCTCGCTCCTACGGTGATTCCTATTTCGGTGGAATATTAGGTTCTATTGATGCTGCTCTTAGCTATCTTAGCTAAGAATAAGCGTTTGAGGCAAAAATTGGAGACGAGTAGTACTTACAGGTTGAAAAAATTATCACCAAAAATTTTTAAACAAAAGTTTGTCTAAAATAAAATTTCATGTTCAGTAAATATTCTTTATCGAATCAATAAATGTTTTGTTTGATTTTTACTTAGGACGCAAACACCAAAAACAACAACAAACTAGTCACACTTAATAAAAATCTAAAAAAAAATTTGCCCACCAATAATGTTAAATAGTCTTACAGCCCTCCTGTAACATTTTATATTTTCTAAAAAAATCATGTCTTCTTATGGACAACATTTTTTATTTCATGCAACATTTGCTGCGCGTTATTGTAAAATTTAAACAAGAGCAAAAACCAAAACAAAAATGAAAATATGACAACAACCTTATAATACACTGCAGTTTTTATTTTATATATTTCGCATTGTTTTATTGCAAATACACACACATATTAAACTAAAAATAAGAGAATGACATTGTACCCGAATAAAAAAAGATTTCTACTGCTTTTTAGGGGAATGCTTGTTGTTTTTATATATTTTCATTTTTTTTTTGTTTATACCAAATAGTATTAAAATTTTAGTATGTGTGTGTGGTTGTGGATTTTATAGAAAGATAAAAAATGACAACTGCAATGGCATGTATGTACAGCAATAATAACAACAACAACAACAACAACAACAACTATATAGACATTATCACAATATGTGTATTGTAGTCATCTGGTGTAGTGCACTCTCTAGTTCATGTGGTTGTGTGTATTTGTGTGCAAAAACGAGAGGTGTTACGTATGGGAATATTGGATGGAAGTTACAGTAATTTCTGTAAATAAGTTAAGCTTCAAATATTTCAACTAAACCCTAGCGGCAATCTAATAAATAAATTAAAATTATATATAAAATCTTAAGCACTAATCTATGGAAATCTCTAATGCCCTGACCCAACAACACAATTTCTATCTCTTAACTATGCAGCAACACTTAAGCATGAATGTTTTTATTAAAACATGTGTCAGTTAATACTTCTTTGTACTTTTGCTGTAGCTTGAGTGTACGTTGCTGTTGTTGTTTTAAGCAGAAGACTCCAATGTGTAGGTAGGTGGTGGCGTGTACATGCGAATATGAGTGGTGTATCTTCAAAAAGCGAAAACTAGGTTACGAGTTTTTAGTGTGTCCCTGAAACGTATTTTTGTATGATGTTTATGTGGCCTACATAAGCAAACACTTATACGTACTACACATACAAACGCACACATGCACTTACACAACAATTTAACCGCACTACACTTTACACGTAAAATGTATCATGGCATGCCACCACACATACAGGTGAATGTGTAAGTTTTCATATACGAAATTTACATTAATGTAGTTAAAGGTACGGCACATACGCTGACAAAAGTTTTAATGTTAAAACTTTATGAACAAATATTTTCATAAAGTTGTTTGAACAAATTGGAAATGTTTTCTTTTTTGTTTACGGCAAGGAGTACACAAATAAATAAATGCTAATTTAATTGGAGTTTAAAGGGAAGTAAACTTAAATATATATAAATCTTGAAGTGAGCCTTTTTCTGGCGCTAAACATCCTCGCCTCAATTTCCTTGTAAGTGCAATTGCCGAGAAAAATATGTATATGAGATTATTCAGCAACTTTAATTATCGACACTTAATTTGAATAAAAGTTAAATGCCTAAATAATTGTGGAAATTAATACCGTCCTTAGCTTTTACTTACATTATGTAATTACACAGGCCTACAAAAACTTTTTTTATGAGTAAAATTGTATTGCCAATGCTCTGGCAAGAACTTGTCATAAAGTTAGTCACGTGCCCAGTGTCTAACTGGTCTAGGCTCGAGCTCGAAAGGGAATGATCACTTTTACAAAACTCTTTTTCGGCGCAAGTTTTTAGGATATTTTTTTGTCTACATAATTCGGAAAAATAGTGGAAAAAAGTCATATCAGAAACAATAATGAATAGGCTGAAAACTTCTTTTAATTATTTATCACAATTGAGTAACAAATCGCGTCAGCTAAGATTTTTTTTTATAATTAAGAAACTCTAGTTGTGACACTCAGATACTCAATTTCAATAAAAACCGCCATCCTTCGGAAACTAAAATATTTTTAACATAAGTAACATTTCATTATGTACAAAACATTTACATTGTTTCGTTTTAAAGTTCTTTCCTGTATTTTTCTTTACAAAAATTTTCCTTTTGCATTTCCTTCTAGTTTTTCCGCTTGTTTTAACATTCAACGTTATAATAAAAGTGTAAAGAAAAAAAATTAACAGAAAAAAAACTTTTTTACAATTTTATTTAAAATATGAAGGCAAACGTTTTGTTTTACTTTTAAAACTATGGCTAATTTGTAAAAAAGAAAATCATCTAAAAACAAATAGCTAAAAGTAATTTTCAAGGTTATTTAAACATTTAAAACAATTGCATGTATTTTTGTAATTCTCAACACTTTTTTATTCTAAAATAAAACAATACGTTTTTATGGTCACGAAAAAACTTGATTTTTATTTTCTGTAAAATGTCCCTTTTCAACCTACTCGCTTGAGGAGGGTATGATTAGTTTGAGATAGTTTATATAACGATGGAATATATACACGTACATACATATATCATTATTTCATGCTGTGGTACGATCATTTTATGTTAATCTAAAAGCTGATGTAAACTAGAAAAATTCTGTATAATAAATAAAGTCTCCTAGTTGATGGCTTCAATAAGCATTACGCCTAACAGTATGCCATTCACAAAATATAGAGGTCCTAGAACATTTACCGGCTCACATTACTATTATATCTTGCACTTGTATGTTTTTTTTTACAATTCTAGCAAATTTTTTAGTGAACATCAAGCTTGTATGAATGCTCATGCGAGATGGTTGGTTTTATTTAATGTATGTGACAGTAAAATAGTAAAAAGTCACATTTGACCTGTTTGGCCGATTTAAGTCCTAGAACATAGAAAATTTCACTGCAATCACTGTCCTATGATACTCATATTCGGTGCAGATGTTGTGTGTCCTGTAAAGACATTTAATTATTCTACTCATCTCGTATTTGTTGCATTTCAGAAGTCTCTTTCAATTTGTGTGCCCTGAAGGTGCTTCGAAATATATTACTTGTGCTGTACAGTATTTCGAATTGGAAAAAATTGTAATAAATATCTATCTTTGAAACTTGCGATTCGATTACATAACGATGTGTGTAAAAATCATGGAAACGACAAAGTTTTTCATGCCCGATGTAGTCAACTTTGATACCCTGTAGATCAACGTGGGTTTCAACAGGGTGGTGCCTGGGCCATTTTTTATAAGTTTTACTTATATTGTTTTGTAATCGGATCACAAGATTCAGATTACCAGATTTATTACCCTTTTTTTGGAACAACTGTGTGCTGTTGGGCCAATTTTTTGGCAAATATCTCAATTTACGCACAGCCTCCCATATGCTTAGTACTTGTTATTTGTACCTCAATACGATTCTGGGGTTAATTTTGCCAGGCTTTATTTTGAAACGACCTTGACAGCTATTCGTCTTGCTGTGACACTGATTCCACGAAGTTTGCGGTTCTTCATTAAAGACTCAAGTTTTTAACTGCCTTAGAGCCGGCCACCTGTGTAGTATTGACTACCAACAGGCATTTGGTCTAGTTTCCCTCTTATGAAGGATTGTCAAGGTTTCATAATTACACTCTCCAACAAAACTAACTAATTTTTAATTAAAGTTAGTTAAAACTGACTAGCAGAGGCCGCTAAATTAATATATGCGTGTTAGGGTTGGGCAAAAAATATCCCTAATGAGTGTGTTGGCGTTTTGAAGTTTTACTACTGTGATTCGTTTTATGGGGAGCACATAATTATACCCTCTAGTTACAGGAAATCTCGTAAGCCTTACGTTTAAGGTATAATATGTCCAAAGCACTTTTATGTGCTCTTACCTTTTGTTGTATGGGTCATTTTGTGTTTTTCTTCAGAAAAAGGGCAAAAACTCCCCTTCAGTGGCGATATAGTGGACAGACCATGTTATACATAAATGTTTTCACGGTGTTTACATAAAAGTAGTTAATACATCTTATACCTTAAACGTAAGACTTACAAGATTTCCTATGTGGAGGACTAATTGCAATTAAGTACAAAATTAACCCATAAGCACATTTTAAGTTTTGAATGATTTCTGCCGTTCGAGTTGAGTCTGAAACTTTTTAAGACCTATGGTGAAATTTTGTGGCAATTAATTTTTTGGAATAGAAAGACCTAAGCAACGAAGAGTGAAAGGGTTAATATGTTTAAAGTGTTGTTTTACATAAAAATTATGACTTTATTTTGCACCTTAAACGTAAGACTTACAAGATGCACAAGGTTAGATCCATCTTATTTTTTTGTGTTGTGCAGTGTAATTAATTAACATTTGAAACAAAAAAAGAATTTGTTGAGACTTAGTTTTTGTGCTCTTCTATGGGTTAAACTGTTTTTTTTTTTTTGTTAGTGTTACTTTTGTTTTAGGTTTATTTTACTAGTTTGGCATTATTTGTACGGCTAGTTTGTTTTAATGTTTATTTACGCTTTTTTCTTTTATTATTATTTCTCTTGTTTTTTGTTCCCTTTTTAAGCGATACGCTTAAGTGACTGCTTTAATTTTTACGCTCTACTTGGGGCACATTTATTTCAATTGCAGCAAATTCTATACATTGTTGTATACAATTCTACATTTAGAGCAAAAAATTAACAAAGTCTAAGTTTCGTTTTCATTTTTAGTTATCGTTTAATTCAAATGGCAATTAAAGTATATTTAAAGTATATTTTTCTGATGTTTCTATTTTTTTCATTTTGTGTTAATACGAAATAATGTGAAAATTTTTTCGCGTCTTTTTTTTCCATTTTGTTTCTTTTTGTTTCCTTTTAAAATGGTTTTCTAATGTGAGTTTTAAAATTGAATTTGTATTTTTTTAAGAAAAGTAATTAAAATAAGAGATATTGAATAAAAACATATTTTAATGATTCTAAAGAAGAGTAAATGGACAGGTTTACTTTATTGCCACAAAGTGGCAATAAAGTAAACCTGTGATATAGTTTTTTTAAGTTGTGTTCTTTGTTTATTTACTTTTTTTGTAAAAAAATGTTTAGTTTAAAAAAAAAAAAAAAAAAAAAAAAAAAAATTATTGAACAAAATCCACCTAAATTGGGGTTTTAACAATAATTTATGAAAATTAAAATAATATTATTTCCCATCCCTTGATAAAGTCAACAAATAATTGACGAAACGTCGGGAAAAATGAAATAAAATAATTTGTTTTATTTGCATTATGAATCTTTAGGCCTTATTAGCTCATTTCAAAATATACAAAATACTATCCAGAATTTTATTATTTGCAAATTTAGTGGAATTTGGTTATATGAATAAAAATTAATGTACTCAAAAGCATCAAAACAGATTATTAGCCGGAATCTTAGCAATTGAGTTAAGTTGTTATGAACAAGTTTAAGCGAAATGATTTATTTTGGTTTTTTAGTGAATCTCACTATTTAAGTTTTCTGCAATTCTACAAACCTGTTATTAGTGAGACGCTGTATGGCTCATTAGATTTATACAATTACAGTTTTTTTCTGCTCCCAATTACTTAAAACTCCTATTCGAATTATTTAATGTGCTAGTATGTGTACCTACAAAATTGTGCCCTGTAAAGACTGCTTCAAATATTTGCTGTCATTCTGGAGGAATACTCAGTAGAGTTGTAGAACGTAGCTTATTTTTCTTGGTGAAACATGAAACTGTATAGGATGACTTTCTAGGACCATCTGCTGTAAAACTATTCTGTCAGACGCCTTACTTTTTTCCCTTTAGCTTAGCATTAATGACCCACCCTTAAACCAAACCTTTTACAAGTTTTTTTTGTAACAATTTAAGACTTTAAGGCACTTTTATATATAAAATCTTTGTAAGTTTGAAGAAAACCCTCTTTACTAAAGAAAGTTTTTAAATCCCTTTTGTCTTGTTATTTTGTTTTTTTTTTGTTTAATTTTCCTGTTTATTTTCCTTATTATTATTCTCTGCCTTTTTTGTCTGCAGGCTAATGAAGACACTAATTTTCTTCATTTGTTTTTCACTTTTTTTGCCAAGTTTAACAAACAGGAAAAATATAATTCAGTCAGTTCCGTCCACTATTTCGTCTTTGTCTTCGGTTGGTTTTCTTTTTCTGCTTTGCCTAGTTAAAAAGAAAATTGAATGAATTTTTAATTTTTAAATGAATTTAATTATTTTCGTCCTGTTAGTTGTCGTAAGGTTTTTTTCTATTTTACATTTTAATATTTCAATTTCTCTCTTTCTACTTTACGCCTTTTTTTTAAAAAAGTTTGAAAATTTAAATATGCTAAATTTTGTATTGTATAAAAATTGCAAAAGTACAAAAGGATAAAAAGGAATAATTAAGAGAATGAAAAAAATAAAATAAAATAAAAAGACTTATAAAAATTGTTTTTTTTTATCTTGACTCTTCAAGGCAATCAAGGTTGTACAATTAATAGCCAGTGAGTTTTTGAAGAAGGTTCGATTTTATGAAAAAACATGTAGTTCCTTTTTTCTAATTCGATATAAAGTAGGTTTCTCAAATATGTTAAAATGCTAAAAGCGGCTGGGAAATTTTACGGTAAATCTATTAATCGGCTTCTAATGAATAAACATCAATATATTGAGAAAAAAGATTTTATATATGAAATTTGGAAAACATTAATTTCTTACTATTAATCAAAGAAATTCTGTTCAAATGCTAGAGCTGGTAAGGAGGTTAAGGATAATGCATTGAAATAAAAATATTTTGGAACATTAAGGGCCATTATTACAACTTGGCAATAGTTAAAGGCAGGAATTTGTCGGACGGATAAACACTGTATCTTTATTACAACTTTACTTTAACTGGAAGTGAGCAACAAGTTAAAGACAAATTCATCATACTTGGTAAGTTGAAGTAAAGTTGTAATAATGATAAACTGTTTAACCATCCGACAAAATCCTGCCTTTTACTATTGTCAAGTTGTAATAATGGGATTAGACTTAATAAATTTTAAGAAAAACATATTTTCCGTGGAATCAGTATTTTTTCCCTAAATCAGTTTACTTCTGGGACTCATTTTATGGGAGTAAAAGTTCCACCCCTTAAATTTAAGGTTTAGGATATACTTAAGGCTTTTATGTCAAACACCATGAGAAACATTTTTGTGAAACCTTTAAATCCTCTAACTCTTCGTTGTATGGGTTTTTTGTCCCCTTCTTCAAAAATGTGTAAAAAACTCCCTGCAATGTTCTACAAAAATATTTGATATAAAATCGTATCTATCGATTTTCGTGTAATCTATAATAATTCATTTGAGGTATACGTAGCGTCATGCTCCACTAATAAAAATATAAATTTTTTGATTTTTTTATTAATTTTTAACAAATAAAAAATTTTAAATATTCAATAAAAAAAATATTTTATTTTATTATATCGTTCTGAATAACTCAGAAACCTTTAAGTATGTAGACAAATTATGATAAGATATCTTAAACACGTCTAAAATGAATATATTAAAAATAAGTTTTAACAAAATTGGACGAGTCTTTCTTAAATTATAATAAACTCTGTGGAGCAGCTTCAAAACTGAACTTTTCTCTTCAAAAATCAGGTAAATTGACTTTATTGTGAATAAAATCAATATTAATACTAGGGATTTAACGAATACCGATACCGATACCGATATATCGGCGATACTTCAGATTTTCCGATACATCGGTATCGGCGATATTTTACTGCCGATACGACGATAATTTTAAAATTTTTTTCTGAGTTTTTTTTAACAAATAATTTATTTTTGTTCGATTTTACCATGAATTAAATACACTTCGTTATTTTTTAAATCTTATTAATATCAATTCTAAAAATTAATAATATTTTATGCTGTTATTTTGTAAAAAAATTATTTATTTTTTTGTTAATTTTACTATGAATTCAAATTCAAGCCGTTGTTTTTTAAATCTTATTCCAGCAAAAAAGAGATACTCCAAAGAAGTCATGAAAATGTAGAATTCGCGATCTGGAAGTATTGCAAATTCGGATAATTTCTAATTAGTTTTACATATCCTTGCCCTTGCAAGAAGTTCTGTTTTTCGATTACCAATCACCGAATCGGAAGCGATGCTAGGACAAATTTCTTTTTCGGAATTCTATAATGATTTTTCCTTAAGGAAAAAGGATAAAAAAGGACCCATTTTCACAATTTTTTATGCGAATTTAAACTCAGAACTGTATTTTTATGTAAATTTAAGTGAATAAATATAAACTTAGAAGTCTTTTAATAATTAAGCTATTAAGTTATTTAGATGAATATTAGTTGATAAATGCCCTTTAAAAAAATCGATTTTTTAAAAAGCATGGCGAGTATTTTTTTAAATTATAAAGGAATTAAAAAATTTTTCTTGATTTTCTAGTAATTATCTGAATATTTTTAATATAGATTTGTTGGAAGCAAAGAAAATGTAGCTCCTTAAAAATTACTTCCAATGTTTTATCAATTTTAAATATTCTCTCTTATAATGTAATTTTGTATAATAAAAAATTGCACTTGAGTTTTGTTAATCTAAACTTGAACTCAATTTCAATATTCGTATCGGTATCGGAATCGGTATCGGCGATATTTATTTTTAAATATCGGTATCGGTATCGGATCGGCAGAACGGCGTAACGCTACATCCCTTATTAATACCACGATTTTCATAAAATAAACCTTATTTTATTTACAGTGGAGGTGTTATAATCAGTTTATAAAAATTATAGGTTTTTGCCATTTTAAAATTTTTGTAAATTTAAAATATACTAGTTTTCCAATTTTGGAAAAAAAAAACATTTATCTGAAATAAAAATAGCAATGAAACGGCTCAAAGGTAATTTTATTTCAAGTTCTCTAGTGGTTTTTGTAATACAATTGGAAACCCCCTTCCTAAGTTATGATAAAATCGATGGAGCAGCTTTACGCAAAATCGCAAATTTTAGAAAAAATATTTTAAATTATTTATCCATAGCATTTTAAATTTCGACTGTTTTTGTAGTAAGGGGTCCATAACACATCAAAAAAATATAGTGCCTATCAAATTTCATGACAAAATTTTAATTTTGTTGTATAGTATAATTAATTATTCATTAGGTTAAATATCCATGAATTCTTTGATAGTTAAAATGGGTTTTCATATGTTTATTAAAAATAATCTGAATAAAGTGTGCAACCACAAAAGGAAGTAGTTCTTTTTCATATACAGAGTATGTGTAAAATACTTTACATACATATGTATCAAAATATTATATTAAATGCCTTTATCCGAAAAAGAATCATAAAGGAATAACACTGCTGAATAATTAACACTCTTTTTGTTCTTTGCACAAACATTCCAATATTGCAACAGCACAGTTGCATTTTAAAATTATAGCCTACTTTTAGGTGGGCATAAAATTTAAATCTATTGCTTTCGTTTCAAACAATTATGAAAAATTTTCGTTTGCACTCACAACTGTATGGAAGTTAAACAAAAAAAAAACATTTTTAAGAGCAACGAGAAAAAAATATAAGTGAAAAAAACATGAAAATACAACACGTGTTAAGTTTTACCCGTTCTTATGTGTGTCATATTTATTAACACTTATGCTACAACAATATACATAAGCTTTCTTTTGCATGCCGACACATCACCTAAATAAGGCGAAATTGTGAAGAACAAAGGAGACACTCAAGAATATATGTACATATAAACGATATTGCTGTGGCTTTTAGGCTGTTACAGTCAAACCAATTCAGAAGAGAAATTTAACTACTGGCTTAAAGTAAAGTGAATTAAACAAGAACATAAAAAACTGAGCTTAAACGGGCTAGCAACTACATATGTAGATAAGGTGTTGAACGATGTGTAGACTGAATGCCATACTGTATCTGAAGTCGAAGTTCCTACAAAAGTTTTAACTACAACAACAAATCCGCGCGATAGACTTTATTTTGCCTAAAGTTCTCAAAGCCGACGCCAGATTAATTGCAGAACTCATTTTCAACTTAACTGCGGATTTCTGGAGCACCTTTGCTGCTTTACTCACTTTAAGTTTTCAGCTGAAGTAATTTTCTGAAGCCTATTCTTTGGAAATAAGGAAAAAAAAGTTTTTATTTTTGAAATTTTTTTAAGAAAAACGTCCAACAGTTAAGCTCTTTTCTTTTCAAAATTTAGCCATTTTCGCCTTCATTTTAAATTCCAGATTTTGATTTTTATTCGTGGCTACATTAAGTGAGACGACTTAGAAATTTCTTTTGCATTTGTTAAAAATCATAAAATATTTTTTTTAAGTTTTTGCGAAATCGGGAACAAAGTCGAGGCCGAAAACCAAAATTTTATAATTCAAAGCCAAATATCTCCGAAAATATTAAATATTCCTTATCTCTATGATTTTTGCATATATCATTTTATAATATAATTGCAAGTTCCAAAGGTACAGATTTTTCCAATTTGATCTACTGTGCGCCATTTGAAATGCACTCAAATACAGGGCGATCCCCTGAAAATTTATATACCTTGTACAAGCTGTCTACAACAATGGCAACTGCCATGTCAGACATGAGGCCATACTCAGCACCACAATGAACATCACAGCAGGGGTTCAAAAAGGCTGTCATATTTGTCTCCCTTGTTAAACTTGATAATTAGCTCGATAGTCTCAACAGAAACTGCCACATCATGAGTCATTGCACGATACTTGAATAGCAGACTCGAATATCTAGACTACGCAGTTGGTCTTTGCTTATTACACTTGTCGGAGGAAAAAAGTACAAAACTTTTTTCATTACTTTAATATTTCATACAAAAATAAAAAATTTCATCTATTTAGAAAGTCATGAAAAATTTCATAATGCAAAAACTTCACCCTTTAACTGTTGTTATGTACGACAAGTGTCACATGATAAAAATATGCCATATATTATTAGCGGTTGAGTGAATATACCGAGACACTTAAGAAGTACTCTTAATGTAAATTTTTTTCAAAACCAAAAATAAACAAATAAAATAAATAAAAATAAATAATCGGTATTAGCATCAAACGTCCAAAGCTACAATTTGTTTTTTAGTTCTTTTATTGTAATATGTTTTGTTGTTTCGAAATCTTATACAAATACTCAAATTAATTTGGAAAACGGCTTTAATGCATTTAACACTTGACATGTTTACCCACCGGCCAAAAAAGAGGGGTGTTATACTAAGTTTGTAGTGTGTATCTCTGTATTTACGTATCTGTGTGTGTGTACAAGTCATCTTAGACCTTAAACGGCTGCACCGATTTTAATTTGGTTTTTTTTTCAAAGGTGACTTGATCGAAAGTGTTCTTAGCTATGTTTGAAGAAAATCGACCGACCCGTTTAGAAGATATCACATATTTTCTAGATGTATCCTCTTGATCATATATTAATTTAGTATATTTTGTTTGAAAACTAACTTGATCCAAAATCATCTAACCCATGTTTACAGAAAATTGGTTTAGCCGTTTTAAAGTTATCATATATTTTCTTCGAGGGTTAATAAAATGTTTAATTTAATATTATTTTAATATTTTGTACTACTTGCCGTTAAAAATTTTACACTTTTGCAGCAAAATTTATTGAGTTTAGTTATTCAAATCACCTGTTAAATGCAAGCCCACATACAAACTTATAGTGCACCTACGTATGTACATCATAGCACAGACAATATGTACCCACACATACTAACATAGCCACTCACTCTGAAATACTCTTTAGCTTTTACATGTGATTGAGTAGCAGCAGGCATCGACATGGTAATATTCATAAAGGCATTATGTGTCCACTTTTGGCAACAGCTAACATCATGACTTGTCAATAAATTGGTACTATGTGTGTGTGTGTGTGTGTGCATGTGTGTATAGAGAAAATAAAAAGAAAACAAAAATAGCATCTATTTATATCTCTTGTATATGTTTATGCTTTATGTAAACATCGTTCATTTTTCAATACAGAGAAGCACATACTTCCAAGAGCTTAGAAATTTTAGCTTTATTTCCCTGTATATGTGTGAGTTTTCTAAACATGTTTTGTTACCTAGAGACCGAAAGCAAATTACGTCGCCACCGCAATCAAGGCAATCAACCATGAAAACCACTTTACTGCATTTCGTCGGCTACTGTTTGTTTGTTGCTTTTATTATAGTTGCTGTTGTTGTTGTTGCCGTAAAACAAAGATACGAAATAGTTGATGACCATGTACTAAAAGAGGTGCACACATACTAATACATTAACTTGAATAGACAATGAACCACCATTTTGATTTGTTTTTCAAATGTTAAAGCTTAAGGGGTCATTAAAGAGGTAACCCTTCTAAAAACTAAGTCGTGAAAATGGTCCTTTATGAACTGGGACACATAATATTTAATTTTTTTTAAATAATAGCACTGGTCTAAAGAGTAAATATCCTTTAAATAAAAATATGTAGCATATAAAGATAGTATATAAAGAGTAGAGTAATGCACTACATTAAAATCCGTTTTCATTTTTTTTCTATCTCCTGTGTTTCACTCTAACTCGAGAACAGTTTGACCGATTTTGGTCAACAAAATGAAAATATGTATGAGACAAAACTACGTTTAACATTCTTAATATATGTTTATAATTTGAACAATGCTTTCGGAGCTATCCACAATTTAGTACCGATAATAACTTCTTTTTCATGTAAAATAAAATGTTTTTCTTTCTAAAATGTCATCAGAAATTAAAAATTGCATAAAAGTTAACTACTCTTCCGAAAAACTAGCCGGATATATGAAAACCGACGTACACATATTGATTTTATGAGAAATTAAGTGAATACATTCATATACTTAACAGGTACTTTTGGTAATAAATTTATTTTAAAATTTAGATTGAAAAAAATTTAGAACAAAAGCACGGTATATGGCTTAATTTGTACGCAATACATTAATCTTTAAGAACTGTAGCAAAAAGGTAAAGTTTGTGTTGTTTTAAATTTTAAAACTATTTTTAGAAAGTACACGCTCATAAACTATATATACTCATAAACTATATATAACTATATATACTATATATATTGAGTTTCAAGTTAATATTGTCATGTGTATTTTGGCTTACTGTTGATCGATATAGAAGAAACTGCTTTGAGCTATGATGGCGTGACCACCGTCTTTGGGGAGTTATATTAGTTATGCCCATTAAAAAAATATGTATGTGGTAGAAAAAAAGTAAAACGGATTTAATTTAAAGCATTAAACTCTTTAGGTTTTACAAATCTATCTTTAAAGGGCTGAAATAAGTTTTTTTATTTATAATTTCTTGTTGTAATTTTGGAGCATTAATTAAGATTTCACAATCTTAATGCTCCCTTCTACATTTGTAAAACTTCTAAAATTTCGTTTAATAAAATAAACGCCCATCCTTACGTTTTCAGTGGTGTATCTTAAAATCGTTTAAAATTCAACAGCCTTTACAATCTGTTATCACTTTCTTTGTTGGCTGCTGCTTTCAGCGCGACTCATACAGATGTAAAGTAAATGCCCACTCACTTTCACAAATAACAAAATCAAAAGCCTTTTTGAAAAACAACTAACAAATGGCCTTTGTTAACAGATATGATAGGGTGAATAAGTCGACAAGAGGCATTGATTTGGAAAAAAGCCTCTTGCCTTTGCTGTTGTTGTTGATGAACGCCATCATTGTGTTTGCACAAATATTTAGTGACTACGCAGCAAATTGCTAAAACAAGTATCCGAGTGTGTAGAGACTTTTTAAAAATTTGCATACTTTTAAACATGCGTGCTTAGACATGAAGTCAATTAATAATGAACGTACAGTTTCATTACATTACAAAGCTTTAAACACAAAATCATATTTCAACTTAAATTTGCTCTACTGTTTGTCATTATCATTAGGTTTCCTTTTACATGATATTTCATTTTATTCATAATTTATTCTAATTTCTTTATTCAGAGAGCATAATTAATGTAAATTTTTTTTGCCACTCACCTGGAAATTTATATAACGCCACTTCATTGCAATTAATCTCAATTAATGTTGTTGTTTCGTTGGGCAAACCCGCACACTGACACATACTATTCAGCGGACAGGCATACAGCATGTCTTGTTGTTGGGAATTTAGTAGAGCAGCGAAACCACCACTACCACCACTGTTGTTGGGTATGACTGGCGGTGGTCCTCTTGCTGCCATCAATGTGCTGGTGCTGCGAGGCACTCGTGTTAGTATGGGTGTAAAAGGACCTGGACCGAGAGCACCAGGACCACCGCCATCAAATTTCCAACAATCGGCTGTGTTGCGAAACCAATAGAGCAGGGATATGGATATGATTAGTAATTGGGGCCGCTGATAGTCCATGCTAGAAAAATATGTAAAAGAAAAAGAGATTAATATAGAATTTAATACTTCTTGTTACACTGGTATGCAGAGAAAATGTTCTTTAAATAAATATATGTGCAGTAAAATGAGTTTAATGCGCTAAACTGAAATCCGTTTAGAATTTTATTCGAACAAAATAATCCATACCTATATCATTACCATCTATAAAAATATGCCGATTGCATTAAAATTTAAGTGAAGAGACCCAGCTACTTAAAAAGTACCTTCGGTAATAAAATAATCATTTGTTTGAAAAGATATTTAGAACGTAAGTACCTTTTAAGTGCCTGGGTGTATTTACTTAACTGCTTATAAAATCAACAATTATCCATCGATTTTCATTACATATTGGTTTGTTTGTTCGTAAGACATTTATCTTTACGAAAAAATAGCTCAAAAGTAAGTTTTTTTTTAGTTTTGCGTTTTTTTTTTTTAATAAACTTTTTTAATTTAACATAAAAAAGCTCTTTTTCGCTACTTATTTGTGGCTAACTCTGAAAGTTTTCCTCAAACCAAAAAACTATATTTACAAAGTATAAAAGCGATTTTGTCATGTATATTTTCGTTTTTCGTTGATACAAATCGGACAAACTGTTTTGAGTTCTGATAAAGTGAACGCTCCATTCCGGGAGTCATATTAGTTATGCCCTTTAATAAAAGTCTGTACGCGATATAAAAAACTGAAAACGGATTTTAATTTAGCACATTAAACTCTTTTTATTCTGCATGATTTTAGTTAAGGTACCGGTTGTTTCTTGCAGCCCTATGATAATTTTGTCTAGCGGTGCGTATGAGCAATATTAACTTTATTTATTTATGCATTTCTTATACGCAGATCTTTTTGAAAAATTGTTGCATACTTTTAAGCAAACTCAATGAGAAACAGTGTTGCTGTGAAAAATAGAATTCTTTAGCCAAATTGTGTTGTTACATATCAGATCAGTTCACACGTCATTCGGTTAAAATTTCTTCATTAAATTGTTAAAATTTTCAAAATTTAAAAAAAACTGGGTTTTGCTAAGGTTGAAACCGTCCTACATACTATACTGCTTTTTTTTGGTTAAAAAATTTATGGTGGCAACTAAAGTAAAAGTAAACTATAAAAACCATGCCCGTTGAGATATTTATTTAATTAAGCATATTTGGTTCTGCAGCAGCGTAAAATTGAAGTCCACTTTAAATTATAAATAAGAAATTCTTGGCCTTTTTAGCTTCTTTTAAAAACGCGCGAATTTAGCCAGAATGCGATGTAATTATTTCTTCATAGAAAATTTTAAAGATTAAGGTTCTTAATATAAATTGTATATTAATTCAATTTGTTGTGATTAAATTTTTCCTTATTATATGATTTAGTATTCAATAGAACACTGAAGATGGCAAATAGCCGAAACCGGTCTGTTTTCAAACCAAATTTGACGTGGGATGACGGAAAATCGTTCCAAATTCAAAAAAAACCCCGTCGGAAGAAAAACACAAAACCCTTATTTCTAACTTTTCTAAAGAATTTTTATTTGGAAATTTTCCTATCTCATGCAATATAATTCTTTTCATTAAAATACAATTTTTGCATATATATTTTAAATATCTCCTTCCAGAAATTAACACTTACTCAAATAGAGCAACATGCATATGGGTAAAATGGAGGAAAATTTTAAATATGAACTTTATTATTTTAAAATATTGAATTATGTAATGTCTAAGCAATTTTTTCAAGATTGTGGAAATATAATAGGCTCCTAAGAAACATGTATTTAATGTTGTTTTTTGTTTGCATTACCATATCAACACATAATATTTTTTTCATTCGTTACCTTAGTTGAGGACGATATGATTTCTATATTAGTATACCTTATATTAATTACTTAGTACTCCTTTAAATCAAATCCACAGAGTTAATAAATAAAATAAGTTGCTTTTAGAGGTCTGGTCTGCTTGCTTTAGTTTTCTTCTCTTTAAAAACAGAAAACAATAACAAAAACACAGAAATCAGATATAAGAAACTATCACAACAAAACTCATACAATTAGACAAGTCACGAATTACAATTTCTTTATATGTTCAGCTTTCTTCATAATAAATTTGAAGCATATGGTCTAGTATAATTGAATTATTTATGACTCAAATTAATACGATTGACACACACATTTGTTTCTTTCGAAATATGTTTACTTTAATTTAACACTCGCCTGCTTTTTTTGGAATAAGTATTCAAATAACGAATGAGAAATTCTTAGCTCATTGATGCAATTATACGACTCGCTATTTTATTGATTTATTTGATAATAGTATTCAATATTAAAAAGAGAAGTCACGAATGCTAAACAATTTGTAGACATACATTTAATATAACAAGCAAAGCAATTTCTTTGGAATTGGCTATGTTTTGTGGGAATGAGAAACGAAACTGATATGTTTACTTTTGTTTATGATTATTTACTTCTGCATTTGGTTTCTGCTTTTGTAAATAATGAAATCCGTATGACTACATCTTAAATCGGAGATAAAAGTATTTGTATGAAATGAGTGCGAGATTTTTTTTATAAGCTGGTTTTAAAAGCTTTTATTCAATGCTGTGTGAAAAATAGTATTAAAAACTAATAATACAAGAAATAGGAATTTGTTTTGATGCTAACCCACATACTTTTATAAATTTAATACCCACATTCATACATTTTTTTCATTACAAAACCATTAAAAATGACTTTAGTTGATTTATATTTTAAGCATAAATTTCAACAACGAATCATGGCAAAATATGTTTTTATTAATTTCTTTTTATTTTTCGCGAATTTTTATCGCTATTAAATTTACATATTTCTATTAAGCATTAATACATACACTTTTGTTTAGGCCTAAACAGAAAGACATCTTGTAACTCATGAACTCAAATCAGCAAGCTTACGCGTTTAACATGTCAAAATATGCAAATTAGCAGAGTAAAAATAATATTATTTCCTTAGTTCAAAGAGTAGGGAAGGAGAACGCGAACAGAAACGAAAATGTGGCACATGTTCACACCAGCAAAAGTTAACATGTGACTATTTCTTTGCTTATGCGTGCTTTGATAACATTTTCATATTTGCGTGCAGCGTTTATTTTAAAAGCTGCCAAACAAACATTAACGCATTCAAATGTAAATTTAGCTTACACTCAAATTAATTACACAGCATTTTTTTTTAATACATTTACTTAACAGATTTGCATAACAGTTAACCAAAGAAACACAAAAAATCCACTTTTACCGCCTACACTCAACATTTTAATTATGTATAGACATTTTTGTGTTAGTTCTTGTTTAGTAGGTTGTGATATAACACATAAAATCTTTGCTGAATTCTCTCAAACAGTGACATTGTAATGAATAAATAAGAAGTTTATTGCATAATATATTAAGATGGCAGACGCCTTTTTTGACATAATAGGCGATTTGTTTTTGACTTTATAGCAAAACTATTTATTTATGTAATGACAGATAGAAGGATGTAGCTATTCAACATTAAGGATTAACTTAGGAGGGATTTCTTTTCTAGGAGAGTGAAGAAAAATTTCTTCTTTTGTTTAAAAATAGAAATATTTTGCTTATGTGCAAAGTTGTAGAATGTTATTAAAAGTGTATATTTATATATAGAAAATTCTTCATATCATTATATACAAATTTTTTTATAGAAAAAGATTTAGTGCAATAAATAAAGCGAAATAAATTCTTGACGTTAAAATATCGAAAAGACTTTAAATGGAAATTGAAAACATGAGTAGGCATATATATTAGAATCAGGATATTGAATACTTCAAAAGACTTTCCTTGTTTAATCTTTTTTTATTATACACACGTGGCACAATAAACATAACCACTCAATTTATTTCTGTTATTGAGACTTAAATTAAAACGGAAGTCACCGATAAAATAACAAACTTATTACATATTCTTCATAGCCAAAGGCTGTCATAAAATAAGCAAATAAAAGTAAATAAAAATAATAATAATAATTTACTAGAACTGACTTAAATATAAAATTTTATTGCTGTGTCATATTACAACAGTAGAAAATAATTTTTTTTATAAATGTCATAAAAATGTGTATAAATTTTTATTTAACATTAAATCAAAATAAATAGACATATTTTAATGAGAATATTTTGTGTAGGAGAAGTTGTAAAATCGTTAAATATGAAAGGATTTTTATTGAAAAATTTCCAAGTATAATGCGAAATAATTACAATGGTTTCTTTCTGTTGTTTTTGTTGTCAGTCAAATTAAACCGAATGCGGCCAATTAAATGTATTGCGCTGAGTCTTCAGGCGATTTTTAATCTTTTACCCTTTGAATTGATTAACTCGAATTTTATTTGATGTTGTAAAGTGCTATTTCTTTTAGAATACGGCAGTGCACTATAGGCAATTTTTCCCTTTTTCTAACCAAAATAAAAATAATCTATATTGAAAATTTGCAATTGTTTTTGCATTTATATGTCTAAAACATAAGAAATTAAGCACGTCTGCTTACATTTTTCCGCCCCGTTGCTTTACCGTTACGTTATAATATGTTTTCCAAGCGGTTTCTAAATGAGTTCATAAGTACCGACTGTATGCAGTGAATAAAGTGTAAATGTCAGATGAAGCTTTCAGCCATAGAAAGCATAGAAGTCTGACTGGTCACAAATAGTTGTCAGAAACCTAAGTCGATTGTCAAAAAAACGTAAGTCTAAGAATGTATTAGTAGAACATTTTGTATTAGTATTGGTTTAAATAAAAATTTTCCCACAACACCAAATCATAAGAAAAGAAGTGCTTAAAGACTCTCACGCGTGAGAAGGCGTGAGCTTGAGTGATAAAAAAATTTTGTACGTGGTAGTAAGTGATAATAAAAAAGTTGTAAGGGCCTTAAGAGGCCATAAAAAAAGGTAAAATTTCCTATAGTACAGAGTAATTGAATTAATCGAATTAAGTTATTATTTAACAAAAAAAAATTTAATATAAAATTCACTTTCGCATATTTCTTTTATAGTTTTGCAACACCACCAACTTTTAAAATCTTTTTATAAAATTTTGATATTTTGCTAGCAATAATAATAGCAGATGTCATAAAAACTCGTTGTAGATTTTTGTGTCAAGACAACAGAAATTACACACACATAACTTTAGTATTTAATTTAATTTTTATATCTTACACCAAATTATAAAATACACACAAAAACTCACACTCATAAGCTAGTCAGCAAATTCCCTAGGAACTCATGACTAGAGCGAGAAAAAAATTATAAAATATAAAAAAGGAAAATAATAGAAAAAATTATAAGACATGTCATGTCCACAGTTTTGGCTTCGAACAATAATAATGAACATGTCCTGTTTAGGTTGTTAGCAACAATATATTAAAGGAAACACACCTACAACATATACATTAAATTCTTTAAAGAATTAATGGAAAAATTACAAAAGGCACAATAAGTCAGAAAAATACAAAGAGCCATTCCAAGTGGAAAAATATTGAAACATAATCTGTAGAAAATTTAAAGATTAAAGGAAACCAAAAAATCAAATTTAAGTATAATTTTTAATACAGATTGTTTTAGGAAAACCTTAAGAAAACGTTGTTACAATTTCCTTTTTACCTGTAAATAAACCAAACCCTAGTGATTTTGAACTTTCAAAAACTTGAAGGGCAGAAACCGAAATGTATTAAAAATACTAAATGTTAAGCAATTATAATATGGCAAACACAAGGGTGTAATAAACTAAGAAAATATTTAATATAAAAAATACAAAAAAAATATAGCCGCCAGCAAAAAAGAAAACAAAACAACAACAACCTCATTCATTTTGCTGTCCATCCTCCAGCCAAAGAAACGAAAAAGTCATAATGACTCAACAAACCGAAATGATGACATGCTATAAGTGGAAAGATGATTTTGTACAAGAGGGTGTATCAAGGATACCGCAGCAACGAATATTAAGCACACTTCAAACTTGTAGTATTAAAAAAAAAACAAAAAAAATCTCGAAAATTGTCATAATTCATAATAATTCATAATAAATTGTCATAAGTCATAGTAAATGTTACTTTTATCAAAACACAGAAACTTTACCAACTTTTCAAAAATATACGATAACAATCTACAAAGATTTAATTATCAACAATGTCACAAATTCACAGAAAAAACTCAAAAAATGAAAAAAGACACTAAATATTCGAGAAAGCGAAATAAAATCCAAAATTTACCAAAATCGTAGTTAGGTGTAGTTAAAGAGTTAATCAGGAATTTCAATAAAATTAGTTTAAAAAAATTAAAATAAAAAATAGAAAATCAAATTGAATTGGCTTAAAAGAAAGAAAGTTATAGACTATTAAATTAAACACCCACTCTAATTTTGCGAACGCAAACAAGAAACAAAGTTATTTACGTCTTAGTAAACAAAAAAATATTAACAGTACTATATGTGGCCTTTTCAACTCTATCACGGAATCACCACCATCATGATATGAAATGGCTTGACATGACAAGACATGGCTTGGCATGACAAGACATGGTAAGACACGACATGACATGATCTTGCATAACATAACAAGACGTGTACATCTGAGGAGGTACTACTACAGCTCCTCAGACCACCACAAACTACGTCTCAACTGGCTGGAGACCAAACACCGGGCGACAAGTACAAGGTTCATTACTGTAGCTGCATTTTGTGCCCTAAGTGCAGCATTATTAGCCACAGAAGTCGCAACTAAGCTTACTGGTGAAATGCCGGACTCCAACCTTTTCCTCACATGAGCTTCATCAAGAGAACGTAGTACTCCATCGAAAATGTAATAATCTTACATGCCAGCACTATATCTACTCTTTAATCTAGAAACACCTCTATCAGTGAACGAGTGGCCTTTTCAACTCTATCACGGAATCACCACCATCGTTAAGCCCACCGACACTAGCAACAAACTTTTGCTTCTGCTTGTTTTTTTTACCAGAAAACACAGCACCGTCAATAGCATCAGTGCCACTTCCACTTCCATTGTCATACCATTATCAGCCGCACATACAACAACAGACGCACAAACACCACTAACCTACGCACCAGCCGAAATAAAAACCTCAGGACAAAAAATACCACTGTAAGCAACTATAGCAGAAGCAGAAAAAGCAACACAAGTTGAAGCAGCTGTAATACAGAATTTGCAGCAATAGCATACTCGACAGCAGCAGCTGCAGTAATTGCAGTGTGTGTGTGATCATGGGCGACGATGGCTCACAACCTTGCTATCCATTTCACTATATTCACTTTCTTAATGGCAGGAGGCGGCAACGTGGCCTAAGAGTTCGCCCCATCTGCCTAACCCAACCATCACTTTTAAAATATTTACTAAGACGCTACTTATCGCTTATAGTTAGCAGAGACACCTTCAGCCATCAAGGTGACAAACCATTTATCCAAGTTAGAAGCCATTTACCAAGCACACAGCGCAAGTTAGAGATTCCCAAAAATGGGCAAAAAATCCCTAGAATCTTAGGATTTCCTTTCGGATATTACGCCAACACTGAAAACCTGAAAAATCTGCAGCTGCAACACTGAACGCCAGCCAGAATTCGACATTTTTGCCGGAATTTTACCATCAGCGGAAGACATTTTGCCTGCAGCATGTCAAAACGAAAGCATGTTCATAATTCGTTTTATATTTTCGTTACCAGTATTTGTTGCCAATATTCGTTACACGTATTGGAATCATGTTCTTGTTACACGTATTTGTTTCATATTACTCTCCAAAGCATTCATTTTTGCTATTCCAAATATTGATGTGCTGCAAAGCGTGCCATAAGGAACTACGTTCCAAAAATATTTATTATACTTTATACTAATGAATAAAACCCTATTGTTTGATTAAAAACAAAATACAACTTTCCATATTATTAAACATGGATTTTTATTAGTGTTGCAAAGAAAAATATAAACTAAAGTTATAGCATTTATAAAATAGGGAACAAACAGGTTCTACAGCAATGACACACAACAACCACAAATTATAACAAAAAAAAATACAACAAAGAGACTGACACAAAAGCTCAAAACAAAATGAAATAAATGTGGAAAATTTGTATTCCCCTACAAGAAAGACGCCATGCGGGTGAGACAGTAAGCTTATCCACACAATGTTGTTGTTAGTTTCATACTTTTGGGATATTAAGGGAGAGAACATATTTACAACATACTTATAATTGTAAGTATATTTGTTTCTGTTTTTTTAGTATGTCAAATAAGTACTTGTATCGTGTACTTGGATTTAGGTATTTTGACATTGATATAAGTGAATGTTAACAATAGCAAACACAGTATACACAGAAAGAAGTTTAAACATAAATAGTATGAAAAAAGTTCATAATGTATTGTTCATAAATTTTATAAATTTATAAATAAAAAACAGGAACTTTTTCATTCGCAGTATGAATTTAGTTTTTAATAAATAAATTTATGAAATCTAAGTTGCCTTGAAAAACATTTGGAACTTTTATTGTAAACAAATTCTAACAACTTTTTTTTATTTATATAAAGTAAAAATACAGTTCATTTGCAATAGTCTGGCAGAAAGGGAAGAGTTGTGCCTAGTACAATAGGCTATACAAGTTCAATACTGAATTTATAAAAATATTTTTTAAAACAAATATGAATTAATTTATGTAAAAGTTCCTAAATTGAAAGAAAAAAATTTGGGAAAATAATTTAATGTTCGATTCATAGCATGTGTGAAAAAATTCCTTGGATATAAGTAATAATTTTTTCTGTGTAGTTACATAATTTTTTTTATTTTATATTCTTTTTAAGGGAGTTGGGGTCCTTAAAGCCCAGCCAAAAGAATTTTATTATTGTTTGCTGGTCATGTTCGGTGTTTTTGTTTGGTAAAAAGTAACAAAAAAGCAAAATTTATACAAACTCACAAAATAAATGATGATGTTTAAAGCAGACCATGACTGTGAGGACAGGACGTTGATGACAACGAATATGACAATAGCATTTTTTATGATTCTTTTGTTTTAGTGAAAAATAAAACTTAACTTAGAACTTGTGTTGCTTGGTTTTCAAAACGAAAACTCATCTAATAAAAAACATTTACCACCTGTTCTGCAGGGAGACTTTATGCTTTAATTGTTTTCTTTTGGCCATTACAATCTCTATTATTGTTATACTTTTTTTTAAAGAACACAAATATTTTTTGTTTACATATATTTTTTTAGGAGAAAAACTTTCCCAACAATTTGTATACTAGCAAGTTTTTTCGTTTGTCTTATATTACTTAACAGTTTCAATTTGCTTGGCCTTAACATAGCAAAAGAAAATTATTTAAAATGGCTTCTCTAGTACGCTTAAGTATTCTTTTATTCATATTTTCAATTGAATTTTGATTCACTTTGTAATCTTTTACGGCCTTTATCTCCCCAAAGGAGTAAAAGGAGTAAATATCTTAAAATATGTAAGGAATGGCAATTGCCTATTGATTGTGGAAACATAACAGTCTTCTAAAAAAACAAGTGTTTTATGTTGTGAATCTAAATTGATTATTAGGCTAAGGCTCGTAACGTTATATTCAGAAATAATTGGGCATAACATTTTTGTCATTCGTTACCTCACTTTGGGGGGATATGATCTTTATATTATTTCACATCGTTTTATTTTCTTAGAACTCCCGTAAATCAAAGCTAATATTCTGCATACCATTTTTCGCCTAGTTTTAGTTTTTCTCTAAAATTTTTTTTTGGATATCTGCTCTAGTGAATTTAGTTTTGCTCTCTTTAAAAAATAAAACAATAACAGAAACACAAAACTCAGATATTAGAAACTACTTAAAGAGAACTCCTACGTCTACTTCTATGAATTCTCTATAGTCACGAGATATAATTCTTTCACATGTTTCTTTTTCTTCATATTCAAATTTTAAGCAAATGTTTTAATATCACCGAAATCGCCTCTCAATTGGGCCATTGTTTCCCAAGCTGTGTGGCATGTGGGACCGTCTTGACGAAACCACATGTCCAGCTCCAGCTCATCCATTTTGGGAAAAAACATTTTGTAATCATCGCACGGTAGCGCTCGCCATTCACAGTTACGTTTCTGCCTTCGTCGTCTTTGACAAAGTACGGTCTAATGATGGCACCGGCCCATAAGCCACACCCAACAGTGCATTTTTCGAAATGCATTGGCAGTTCTTGCAATGCTTCTGGCTGCTCTTCATATCAAATACGGCATTTTGGCTTCTACACGTATGCACTCAACTAGAAATGAGATTCGTCACTGAACACAACTTTCCGATAAAAAAGTGGATCTTCATCCAACTTTCACCAAAAGTTAGCCGTTGTGATACGTCGTGAGGCTTCATTTCTTAAATTGTAGGCCAAACTGAAAATGTTTAACAGTAACATGTTGCACGAAAACAGCTGAGCTGCCAAAGAGGAAGTATCTAAAAAAATTAACCTTATATAATTGAATTATTTGAGACTCAAATTATTACGATTGAAACATAATTTTCTCTTTTCGAAAAAAGTGTGCTTTTATTGAACACTCACCTGAAATTTTGGATTAAATATTCAAGTAACAAATGACGAATTCTTAGCAAATTGATGAAGCTTACGCTACAATATTTTCCATAAACACTTAAATTTTAGATATTTTGAATTACTTTTTTTTTGGCATTGCAATTATTTTTCATATAGTTTTAATTCATTTATTCGACTCACCATTTCATTGATCTATTTGATAATAATATTTTATATTAGACAGAAAACTCACGAATAATAAACCACTTATAGACATACTTTTAAAATAAAAAAAACAAAGTCTTTTATTTGAATTTCCCCTATTTTGTGGGAATAGGGAATATGAAACTGATATGTCTACTTTTATTACGGTTATTTATTTTGTTGTTTATTTTCTGCTTTTGTAAATAATGCAATGCATAAAACTAAATCTTAAGCCGGTGACAAAAAAATTTTAGGGAACACGAGCGAGTTGCTATTTTGGAGGCAAAAAATATAAAAAAACGTATTGGGTATGTTCTATATTTCATGTGGAATTAAAATGTGCGGAATTATTAAAGCATTGTTGTTGCAAATTAATATTTATAGCAACAATGCTTTGATAATTCCGCACATATTAGTTGCACATGAAATACAGAGCTTACCCTTATATATTCTTTCGTATAAGATGATGTATTTATCGCTAAGTAAGTATATTGCCTACAGTAAAGGTTTTAATAATTTTTATCCAATCTTTTAGTTGAAATAGCATTAAAGAATGATGAGACAAAATTCTTATACACTTAACATGATAACACCGGTCGCCAAACAAAAAAATCTTATGTTTCTATTTTAATGCACCGATCCTGATGCTAGACATAAAAAACCCCTAAATATCGATTCTTAGCTTTTAAATGTTGTTTTTGTTCGATAACAAAGTTTAAGCTTTAATACGAAAGTCCATACGTACATAGAAAGATTACCAAAAACCTATTTCTACAAAAACTTGACAAAAAAACTTTGAAAAAAAAAATATGTTTCCCCTTATAAGGAAGAAAAAAGGAACCAAAATTTGTCATGCAGAAGCCAGACTCAAAACTCGTGTCGATCTGTGTAATCATTTACATATAGTTGTCGCAGCCATATCACAGTTATATCCTATTTCTGCGCGTTCAGATTTACCTCTACTGTTAGTGGAATGCTAAACAAAGATGTCAATTATAAAAATCTAATTACATAAAATCAGATTAAATATTTAAACAACGTAAATAGTCAATTAAAAATATGCTTATCAAAATTACTTTACGCAACCTTCTGTTATCTTCATTTGAAATTAAAATTTAAATCCTTATCCAATTTACTCCAATTACAAAATTGTAGTCCCCTTAATTTAATTTGACAAGTTACAAGGAAAAATAAGGCAGAAATTTAGAAATTCTTTTTGCCTAACAACCATTTAATCATTTTGTTGGGAAAAAAGTAAATAAACAAAAGATTTACTTTTAAAAATTTATAAAGTAAAACACCAGATATTGTGTAGATTTTATGCGTTTACAAAGTAAAACGTTTCACTTATTTACCTTGACATTGGTGTTGTATTACAAAAACAAAATGTAACAAAATTAAACCAAAAAATTATCACGTTTCACAAAAAGCAAGATAAACAAAAAACCTTTTTTATAAAAAACACCCAACAGCCTAGATATTTTTTTAAACTTCCATCTACTTAAAACGTAAAGCTAAGCCTATTTTGGAAGATTTAATATACTGCTTACTAAAGAGTTAGTGGTTTCCTTTTGGTTTAAGGAAAAGTATCAGTGCTGAAAACATTAAATAATATTAATTAAATTTTTCTCAGAAGTGCGTATCATAATTTTTAAACTCTTTAGCATGGTACCCGTTCATCATTTCGTGCGAAGTGCTGTCAAAAGTCCATATAAAAAAATTGACACGAACTGCTCAAGAAAAATTGTTGCAGAAGTAAGTTTATTTTGTGAAAAACATATGAAATGTATCACAACGTTTTGAGTGTTCATGCGAAATAATATGAGCAGCACTTTTTTCGTGTGGAATTTACAACAAACACATTGGGTTTTTTTAAACGTACACAATTGCAGCATACTTTCAAGCGCTAGTTATCATTGGTTACTTGTCATATTTTTCGTATGAAAAAACCAACGTTGATCAACATTTTTCGCAAATTTGAACAGAGTACTAAGCTTTAGGCATTGTAAAAAATTTGCTGATCAGCTACATGCAGTTACAGGGCAAGTTAATTACTATTGTTGTGATCTCATTGAATGTACTTTTACAAAGATTATTGTGTTGTACGACAAGGCTTTTAAATTATGATCTCCTAAATGTAGGCAATATTTACTAGAAAATATTAAACTGCAAATGGGTCATTAATCTAAGAATATTAAAGATAAATTTTTTGTAATCCAAAGATATTTAATTATTCAGGTTTTAAGCTCGGTCAATTTAATTTTTCTATTAAATAATTTTGTATCCAACTTCAGAGAAGGAGGATTTTATCACCACCCCCAGCCCGAAGGATTGATTAGAGAATAACTCATACATTTATTGACCGATTAAAAAAAATTTTTTTTTTTGTTTGTTAAGCTTTGCTTGCAGTTTGGTCCCATAATCTTTATTTAGAGAGTACGGCAATTATAAAATATTCTATCCTAATCAAAACATTTCCTATCGCACAAAATTTTTTCGAGAGAAAAGACATATTTTTTTCTATAATCAATTGAAATATTTAGAAACCTGCTGTCTTTAAGCTAAAATTTTCTAGCACATACGTACATTAATATGATATCATTATTATAATACCAATGAAATTAAATTTCCTGCGTATTATGTTTTACACTTCTAATGCTTTGTTTTTGCTCTTGTTGCTGTTATTACCGTCACAATTTTTTGTGTGCTTTTTTTCTTCTTAAATATAGAAACAAAATATTTTAAAGAAAGCAAAATAAACGTGCACAGTAAGATAACTGCGGGGTTGTATGGTACGCACGACATGAACTTAACTGCCAGAACAGAGTTTAATATTTAACTTTTCTTCTAACATTTGCAAAAGTAGAGGTTTTGTAGTTGGTGGAGCAAATCAAAGGGAAACCACACGTGAAACATTAAAAGATTAAAGAGATTTATAAACGATTAACATATTTATTAAATGTATAAAAACGCACGCAATATAAAAGAAATTAAGAGGAAAAGTTTTCATGCTATAAACATTACGAATAGCAAACTAGATTGTTAAAACTTTGGAATATTAGCGCAGCTTTGGGTTTTTTATTAAACATGAATTTGCACGAACTTTATAAATAAAATATAATGGCTAATGAAATAATATAAACAGATTTTTTTTTATAAAAAAGGGCTTGTGGGTTATGATATTAGAATGGTATGCATATGACTTTAAATAGACCATTTCCGCGTAGTATCTTAAAGTAGGCAATATTTTAAAAAACTGAATAACATATACTGGTATCGTGTATCAAGATAAATGAGGGAGCAAAAACTTTCCTTCATTGTCAAAAAATTTTACCAGATATCTTCGGTGACACTAAAGCTCCAGACACAATTTGAAAGCCAGAAATCATTCAAATATTAATATATGTTTAAGGGTTAATTTCGTAGTTATTCGCAATTAGTACTTAGCATATGAATCTTGTAAGCCTTAGATGTATAAATATTTTTGGTGCCCTCTACCAAAAGCAGTCGTTAGAATATTTTAATTTTGAAAAAATTGACTTTGTTGTACAGTGTAATTAATTTTTCCAAAAGGATATGTTTCTAACGACTAATAAAGAAAAATATACGTTTATCGAAGTTTTGAAAGTTTACATTTGTGAATAATATTTCGGGGGAATTAAATTTCTCTCAACTTTGCTCATAGGAAATCTTGTAGTCCTGATGTTTAAGTTATAAGAGGTGTTGAGTTTTTTTTATGTAAAACACCACAGCGAATATTTTTGTTTTGTATTTTAACCCTCTAAGGATTCTTTGTGTGGGTTTTTTAGCCATCGCATAAAAAGGGTAAAAAACGGGCTACAATGTCCTATAAAAAAAATTTACCATAAAGTTCTGCTATAAGTCTTTAAAGATTCCAAGGCTCTTAACTCAACGTTAACGCCAGAAAACAAAAAAAAAACTTAATATATTTTTAAGGTTTAATTTCCTAATAATTCACAAAAACGAATTCTTAGCTTAAATTCATAACTTAATTGCTATAAATTCTAAGAATGTACATTGTTCAAATAAACAAATTAACAAGATAAACATTCACACACTAGTATTCGTAATGCGACGGTAAACATACTAGAATAGAGAGAAATAAAAAACTTAATAGAAGAGATAACAAAAAATAGTGAATATCAATAACAATCAAATGAAAAGCTTGAAAACAACTCTAGGAGGGACTTAGCATGAATTGATTGAAAATATACGATATCCTACTACGTGAATGCAAACCACCGACATTTGTAGTGTGGTGGTCTAAGCGATCAAGAAGTCCGATGCATATAGCGGTGATCTTAGTGGTAAAGAGCTATGATGAAAAGACCGGGTGGTCTCGAAACACGAAAGTTCAACCTTCCGTGTATTGAAATTTTTTCTTTGTCTTCATGCGTTACAATTTCTCTCTAAGCCCAATATAATTTAATTGAAAAATTTAATTAAAAACGAGCTCAAGCCGAAATAATTAAAGTTTCTTAAACTTTTTAATATATCATCTGTTTCTTCATAGCTATTTTCCTATATATTTATTTGTTATAAAAAACTCTGCTTTTATTTTCAAAAGAAACTCAACAATTTTATGAGAAAAATTTAACATATAAAAGAAGAAAAATATAAGAGATAATAATAAACAATATCTGAAAAAAAGCAAAAAAATAAACCCTAAGTACGCCCATCACCCTTTAGTGGCTGACATTTTGTGTCACTGTGTCACTCAAAAACTTTCAAGCAGCATTTGAAATAAGAAAGAAAAGTATCCGCAGCTAAGAAACACTTTAACAGACACCAAAAGCAGTTGCTAGTGTTTCTTAAGGATGACGGGACGGGTAAATAACAGGAAAAATATAAAAAAAGCATGATAGCCTTTTAGGCGTTTTTGTCTCTTTCACTAGACTAGTTGGAATATAATAATAATGTAACAAGGAAAAACTAGACGATAAAAATGATGCAGGCAAATATTTCAAAAGTAATAAATTGTAAGAAAGAAAAAATAAGAAGAAAAAGTAAATGTGTTGATGTTATGAGAAGAAATGTTATGAGGGTGGTGAGAAAAGTTTAAATCAAAGAACTAAGGGCGATATAATCACATTTGCTTTTTTCTAGACCTTTTATGAAGTTTCATAGAAAATTTATGCAAAGAACAGCCACAAAATATATAATGCAACTATACTTAATTGATTATATATAGAAACTTGTGTATACTGAAAGCAAAAAGCAACGGTAAAATACAAAAATAAAATACCTTCAAATAAGATAATTCAATTTATTGATATCTCTTCTCTTTTAGTCATATGCATGTGTACTATGTGAGCATGTATTGTTAGCAAATTTACAAATTTAAACGCTTATAACTTCCAATATACTGATCCGATTTTAACAAAATATGGATTGTGCACATCTGCCAATAAATATCCTTAAAATTGTAGAAGTTTTGTCAAAATCGGATAAATATTGTGAGAGAAGAATGCATAACATAAAAATGTCCTGCCTATTAAGTGTGTAAATTGATTGGAAAACTATACTGAAAATTTGTTTTGTTTTATTTCAGAAACAGCCTTCCTGCAAAGTTGTTATAAACTATGATGAGTAGAAAACTAAATGCTTAGAAAGTCAAGTAAAAGGTTGCTTTATAGTCTCATAAATATGCCGCACAAAAACATCACAAGAAGCCAAAAGTTCAACAAACTTTATTCCTACACATTCAATGAATAGATAAATATTAAAATTATTAAATTTCCTGCTTTGCCTTTTCACCTTCAACAAACATAAAACCCAATCGAATTTATCTAATTTTAAGATGTTTTTATTTGCTCTTTTTCCCCTTATAGAAAGTTTGCATTTATTTTCTCCATTTTATTTTATTACAATTTGTTTCTTTCCTTCTAAAGGTCATTCAATTGATGTTGATGATTTGGCTGCTGTTGACGATAATGATAACGATGATGATTTCTGGTGATTATAACGATGATAATACATTTTATCAACATCAACAGTATTAATATTTTGATTGCTCAGGGTAATTTATTTAAATTTTAAATTTCCTGCTGAATAGGCAACATCTAGCTTTGATTATGACTGCCTAAATGTATACTTTATTTTATCCAGTTTTTTTTATACTAACAACAAGATAAAGAAAAATTGGTATTTGATTAAATTTTTATGCCAAAAGAAAAGAGGAGAAAGAAATAAACGATAATCAAGGGTGGCTATAAAAGAAAATTGTGTTTAAGTATTTTTAATGTTTAAAGTAGATTATATGAGTATTGAATATTATTAAGGTAAATGATAAGATGTATTAACTTTGATTTGAAAAAAATAAGATCATGAATAGATCATAACGAGGTACTAAGAAAGGATACTTATTTTAGTTAAAAAGTAAGTACTCTTATAGAAAGAAATTTGAAAGTATATATACCAAAATATTTTGAAAATTGGCCAGAAAGTTTGATATTAATGATTTTTCAATAAAGTATGAATGGATATTAGACTGGCCATAAAAAATTCAAATTTGGATTTCTACAAGTCTTACTACCCAAATCAAAGGATATTTATAAAAAATAAGTATTAAAAATGTTCAGGTTAATTGGTTAAGATTAAGGCATGTCGCACGCCTACTAAAGTGTGATCAAATGCTCTTTTTCTGTGTTTTGTATCTCATAACTTAATAAATATGATATATACAAAAAAAAATTTTCTTCTAAAAACTGGTTGTCTGTGAGGTATTTAACAGCTTTTGCATTACTGGCCTTTTTTTAATCACATATTTAACGGAATAAACAGAAATATCAAAAAACAAGCTCATAACAATTAAAATTTAAAATGATTACACTAATCTACAAATTTCGGTATTTTTTTTCGTTCCCTAGAGCTAAAACCTGTTTGTTAAGCTATTTAGGCCACTGAACGTGAATCTGCACCGCATTGTTTTTATCAGCTTTAGTTTATGTGATGTGTCAAAATTGAAGACACTTGCACGACATATATTATCATAACTTAAGAAATTCCACAACAAAGTTATCTTTAACTCGAGTGAAAATTATTTTTTATTTGCCCATTATTTTCGGAGATATCGCAAAAGTTTAAACCAAAAATTAAAAATTTCATTAAAAATTTTAAAAAGTTCCCTAAATATATTGTTAATAAAATCAAAATTTGCGCACCAATTTTAACAAAAATGATTCATTTGCTTTAGAATATATAAATCTACATGCTATTAGAGAAAAAGTGAGAGCTGCTAACAAGTATTACTAAAATGTTGATCCTATTTAGATGAGCGGGAGTGTATTTTACAATTTCCGCAAGTACGAAATCCTTTTTAGGCCCATGGTTGATATGGCAGAATTGCTTAGAATTTTCCATAGACTCATTTTCCTTTTACCGTGTAAGATTTTTGCATCTATACATATCCGACCAACATAATATTCATTTATTCATATTTAAGTATGTATTTATTTTTTATTTCCATAACGTCTTTAAAAATAATGATGAATCCTTTTAACAGACTTTGACATTACGTAGATATGTTGAGAGGGGTTGACAGTTTGCGTATGTGGAAATATGTACAGGTATTACTTAGTAAATATATTACATACATACATTGGTATGTGCGTATGTATATACTAATATCAATAAAGAATGTCTCAGAATTATAAGTGCGATTATGACAATAGCTTTTACATGTATCTCTTTATACCTACAAATTAGTTCTATAAGTAATAGGCGATTTGTTATGAGCATACACTTACTTACATATACAATACAAAAATCAATATTTGCTTGTTTGTATGCTTTTGTAAAATATACATTTTAACTATACGACAGTGAATTATTGATATGGTTCAAAGATTCAGAGTGTTTTATTAAAGCATCATAAAATATCGGGCCTTAACGCCAAAAAATTTTATAATTTGGCCGCAACCATATTCAGAAGCATTAAAAAGGTATAAGTTACACCTCAGCTAGCGCAGCTTACCGGGCTGCTGATATTTATATAAATCTAAAAAATATATTATTAACCTTCTTCAAGACAAACTCTTATATGATTTTTAGTATATTCATATTGTCAAAATTTATGGTAATATGAGTGTAAGTTTACGCAGGGGTGTTGCTAAGTATTTATATATATTAAACCAAAAAAAAAAAACTTTGTATGAGATCAAATTCTTTTATTTTAAAATTTTGTTGCTGTTGAATAAAGTACACAAGAGGCTTGTATTTTTTAAATTTAACCTTAAGAAAGAGTGACATTATACTTATTATATGTGTAAATATTATTTATTACAGCCGCTTCATATGTACATCTTAAAGGAAAACATGACATACATGAAAAGTCATATACAATCAACACATTTTTTCTGCTTGGATTTTAGCTATAGAAACTGTAACAGCTTCCTTGTAGCTTATGCTGGAAAAAATTTTTCCAATATATTTGACATTTTCTTATATTTTTTTTCCTTTCAGTTTGAAAACCAAACCCTTAAAGCAATAAATAAATAGCCTTTAATAAAAAGTGTTTTTTTAGGTATTACATTAAAATAAAATTGAGATTTTATGATTAAAAGTTATTTTCTTTTGAGAAATGT
Organism: Panzeria rudis; assembly: GCA_956483635.1. Classification (NCBI taxonomy): domain Eukaryota; kingdom Metazoa; phylum Arthropoda; class Insecta; order Diptera; family Tachinidae; genus Panzeria; species Panzeria rudis. The sequence goes on from OY101449.1 coordinate 5,741,336, forward strand.
GTTTGAAAAGTTCAAGGATTTAATTAATATAAGTATATATTATTTATAGTATTTCTCTTTTACATTTGTATTTTTACTTGAAGGTCTTCTAAAGAAATTAAATGAATTGTCCAGGGAAATTTTTGTGTCACTTGATAATAGTCCAAGTTTGTGTCATACAATTGGCAGCCAAGGTAGTGAAATATTAATGTAATTTAAACTGTGAACAACTGAGCAGAGCAAGTAGAATAAATAAATTAATTAACGAATTTTCACTAACTAATAGTTGAGGCAAGTCAAGTTAACTAAGTAAGTTTTATATATTTGGCTTTTACATATATTCTCCACTTGGCTTCCATTTATAAAATATGTCTACAAATTGTTTATCATTCGTGACTTTTTTTTTATTTATATAATATTTATATGAATCGTGTAAATAAACTTAAGCTCTATGAGTAATTATGGCAATTAACAAAAACTTATTAAATACATATGAAGTTGAAGTGTTAATTGAAAAATTTTTAGCTTGGCTTCATCAATTCCTATCAAATTCGTCATTCGTTACTTCAATATTTATTCCAAAAATTCAAACGTATTGAATAAAAGTAAACATTTTTCAAAAAGCAAAATATTGTGTTTCAATAATAATAATTTCGAGTTGTCAATAATCAGACCATTTGCTTCAAATTTGATTGTGGAGAAAAAGAAACATACATATAAGAAAATTGTATTTCGTGCTTTGTCTATTTGTATATATATATATATATATATATATATATATATATATATATATATATATATATATATATATATATATATATATATATATATATATATATATATATGTATATATATATATATATATATATATATATATATATATATATATATATATATATATATATATATATATATATATATATATATATATATATATATTAGTATGGTAGTTTCTAAAGTCTAACTTCGGTATTTATGTTATAGTTTTGTGTGCTTAACCGAGAAGAAAACTTAATTAGCAAAAAATAAATAAAAAATTAAAACTAGGCAAGCAGAATATTAGAAAAGCTTCTGAGATTTTGGGGAGATTTTGTCCCAGTTTTTGGGACTCATTGGACCAGGTTTGTGTCTTGGCTAAGAGCTGGTGTCCTTGCTGAGTGAATGTTTCTCGGATAAACACCTGGTATCTCGGCTAAATTCTTAGTAAGTAGCGCCTATTCCACGCGATGGAGTTTTTTTGCTCTAGAGACTGAAATTTCTGTTTTTACTTACTTGGTGTCATCAAGGTAAGTGATTTTTTTTTAAATTGTTAATTATTTATTTAGTCATAATATTAAAACTAATAATTAAATTATATATATCAAAGGCCTACCGAAAGTGGCATGCCGATAGTATAATGCCGAAAGTAAGAGGCCGATGGCATAAGGCCCAAAGTGGCAGGCTAAAGTCGGCGTGTCCTATAGGTGATAGGATGAAGGCTGTCCGCTGTCCTAGTACACCGTGCTTTCTTTTTTCCTTTTTGTTTTCGTGCTCGTTGAGAACAAAGGTACATATATATTTATGAGTGTAAGTAGTATTATGTCACTGTGGTAAAATTTGTATCAAATGTCTTCAACTTACTCGTCGTTTGACTGCTGCAAATGGAAGTGGTAAAATATATTTCCTAGTCGTGAGTGGGGAAAGAGAACACATGACTTGGCTAGAACAAAAATTTGCACAAAATACCCTCACTCTACAAGCTGATTCTTCCATATCAAAAATATATGTTTAAAGTGCAGTAACTTAATTATTTGTAACGAAAAAACCACAGGACAAATACCTTAAGCTAGGATATATGTATGTCGAACCTATCATCGAGTAATTCCATTTTCCAGGTTCAGGATGTATATGCGTGTATTGATTACTTAAGATTTTTGCGAATTTATGAAATATTATTATATTTTTCATAAATGAGTTATGATTGTAGCCAGAAAAATTGCATTGAACGTTACCTATATGTTTCTAAATTAAATTTGTTTATATTTGAAGAGTTTAAGCTAAAATTTAGAAGATAATCCATTTTAATTATTTTTAGTTCTAGAAAGAAATAGTAAACTCACGCAAAAATGTACGGAACGTTGCCTTTTCAAATTTGGTAAATTTATTATTTAGTTTCTCTTTATCATCTACAGCGATATAAATTAGATGAAGACGACAACATGAAAAGGTTGGGATCGTAAACTCTACCTAAAAAGAGTCCAAAATATAAACGTTCAAAACGCCGATACACTGTATTGGTACCCTCTACCAGAATCGGTCGTTCGTGGCTTGTCAATTTTGTTCTCTTTTCTACGCCAATGGCTCAATATGACAGTATCAATCAAAATTGGCCTACCCAGTAGTAACTAATCTATTTCGATATTAAAAATAAAAGACTTGGCAGTCATTAACCCATCATAAAAACCACTTATTGAAATGAATTCAAAGTATAGAATAGCCAAGTTTTAGAATAGAACATCCTACAAATAGCCAAAGTGTACAACCTAGAGGCAAGCATACATGCAGACATTCTATATATATGTATTACTTAAGGATAAGTATGTTCATTCACGTAAATTTTCTATTCTTACCATTTCATTATTTAACAAATTGTTATAAATTTATCTAAATTAACCACAATAACTTATTTGGTATCATAACT